>CM062297.1:686185968-686884144 GCA_031216915.1 Pictodentalium vernedei
ATCAAACGGCCTTATAGGGTGGGCGCCCTAAAATACAAGATTATTCAAAATCCTTAGGTTCACCCTCCAAACCCTTTTTAGGGGGCCATATTGGACCCTAAAAAATGACCAAATTGTCAAACTCGTAACTGTTGTCGTAATTCGCGGAACAAACGGCGTTATAGGGTGGCGTCCTAAAATGCAAGATTATTCAAATCCTAAGGTTCGCCCTCCCACCCCTTTTTAGTTTAGGGGCCAGATTGGACCCTAAAAGTGACCAAATGGTCAAAATCGTAATATTGACGGAAATTCGCGGTACAAACGGCCTTATAGGTGCGCCGTAAAATACAAGATTATTCAAATCCTAAGGTTCACCCTCCAACCCCTTTTTAGGGGCCATATTGGACCCTAAAAGTGACCAAATGGTCAAACTCGTAACTGTTGCCGTAATTCGCGGAACAAACAGCGTTATAGGGTGGCGCCCTATAGTGCAAGATTATTCAAATCCTAAGGTTCGCCCTCCCACCCCTTTTTATGGGCACATTGGACCCTAAAAGTGGCCAAATGGTCAAAATCGTAATTATGACGGAAATTCGCGGAACAAACGGCTTATTGGTGCGCCCTAAAATACAAGATTATTCAAATCCTAAGGGTTCACCCTCCAATCCCTTTTTAGGGGCCATATTGGACCCTAAAAGTGACCAAATGGTCAAACTCGTAACTGTTGGCCGTAATTCGCGGAACAAACGGCGTTATAGGGTGGCGCCCTAAAATGCAAGGTTATTCAAATCCTAAGGTTTGCCCTCCCACCCCTTTTTTATGGCCAGATCGGACCCTAATGTGACCAAACGGTCAAAATCGTAATTATTGACCGAAATTCGGCGAACACACGGCGTTATAGGGTGGCGCCCTAAAATATAGATTATTCAAATCCTAAGGTTCGCACTCCCACCCTTTTAGTGGCCACATTGGACCCTAAAAGTGACCAAATGGTCAAAATCGTAATTATTGATGGAAATTCGCGGAACAAACGACGTCATAGGGTGGCACCCGAAAATACAAGATCATTCAAATCTAAGGTTCACCCTCCAACCCCCTTTTTAGGGGCCATATTGGAACCTAAAAGTGACCAAATGGTCAAAATCGTAATTGTTGGCCGTAATTCGCGGAACAAACGGCGTTATAGGGTGGCGCCCTAAAATGCAAGATTATTCAAATCCTAAGGTACGCCCTCCCACCCCTTCTTAGGGGCCATATTGGACCTTAAAAGTGACAAAATGGTCAAACTCGTAATTGTTGCCGTAATTCGCGGAACAAACGGCGTTATAGGGTGACGCCCTGAAATGCAAGATTATTCAAATCCTAAGGTCACCCCGCCCTCCCACCCCTTCTTAGGGGCCAGATTGGACCCTAAAAGTGACCAAATGGTCAAAATCGTAATTATTGACGCAAATTCGCGGAACAAACGGCCTTATAGGGTGGCGCCCTAAAATACAAGATTATTCAAATCCTAAGGTTCACCCTCCAACCCCTTTTTAGGGGCCATATTGGAGCCTAAAAGTGACCAAATGGTCAAACTCGTAACTGTTGCCGTAATTCGCGGAACAAAACGGCGTTATAGGGTGGCGCCCTATAGTGCAAGATTATTCAAATCCTAAGGTTCGCCCTCCCACCCCCTTTCTAGGGGCCAGATTGGACCTAAAAATGACCAATGGTCAAAATCGTAATTATTGACGGAAATTCGTGGAACAAACGCCTTATAGGGTGGCGCCCTAAAATACAAGATTATTCAAATCCTAAGGTTCACCCTCCAACCCCTTTTTAGGGGCCATATTGGACCCTAAAAGTAACCAAATGGTAAAACTCGTAACTTTTGGCCGTAATTCGCGGAACAAACGGCGTTATAGGGTGGCGCTCTAAAATGCAAGATTATTCAAATCCTAAGATTCGCCCTCCCACCCCTTTTTGGGGGCCAGATTGGACCCTAAAAGTGACCAAATGGTCAAAATCGTAATTATTGACCGAAATTCGGCGAACACACGGAGTTATAGGGTGAGCCCCTAAAATACAAGATTATTCAAATCCTAAGGTTCACACTCCCACCCCTTTTTAGCTTCCAGATTGGACCCTAAATGTGACCAAATGGTCCAAAATCGTAATTATTGATGGAAATTCGCGGAACAAACGACGTCATAGGGTGGCGCCCGAAAATACAAGATCATTCAAATCCTAAGTTTCACCGTCCAACCCCTTTTTAGGGCCATATTGGACCCTAAAAGGGACCAAATGGTCAAACTGGTAACTGTTGACCGTAATTTGCGGAACAAACGGCGTTATAGGGTGGCGCCCTAAAATGCAAGATTATTCAAATCCTAAGGTTCGCCCTCCCACTCCTTTTTAGTGGCCAGATGGGACCCCTAAAAGTGACCAAAACGGTCAAAATCGTAATTATTGACCGAAATTCGGCGAACACACGGCGTTATAGGGTGGCTCTCTAAAATGCAAGATTATTCAAATCCTAAAGTTCACACTCCCCCCCCCCCACTTTTCAGGGGCCAGATTGGACCCTAAAAATGACCAAATGGTTAAAATCGTAATTATTGACGGAAATTTGCGGAACAAACGGCCTTATAGGGTGGCGCCCTAAATACAGATTATTCAAATCCTTAGGTTCACCCTCCAACCCTTTTAGTGGCCATATTGGACCCTAAAAATGACCAAATTGTCAAACTCGTAACTGTTGTCGTAATTCGCGGAACAAACGGCTTATAGGGTGGCGTCCTAAAATGCAAGATTATTCAAATCCTAAGGTTCGCCCTCCCACCCCTTTTTAGTTTAGGGGCCAGATTGGACCCTAAAAGTGACCAAATGGTCAAAATCGTAATTATTGACGGAAATTCGCGGGAACAAACGGCTTATAGGGTGGCGCCCTAAAATACAAGATTATTCAAATCCTAAGGTTCACCCTCCAACCCCTATTTAGGGCCATATTAGACCCTAAAAGTGACCAAATGGTCAAAATCGTAATTATTGACGGAAATTCGCGGTACAAACGGCCTTATAGGGTGGCGCCGTAAAATACAAGATTATTCAAATCCTAAGGTTCACCCTCCAACCCCTTTTTAGGGGCCATATTGGACCCTAAAAGTGACCAAATGGTCAAACTCGTAACTGTTGGCCGTAATTCGCGGAACAAACAGCGTTATAGGGTGCGCCCTATAGTGCAAGATTATTCAAATCCTAAGGTTCGCCCTCCCACCCCTTTTTATGGGCCACATTGGACCCTAAAAGTGGCCAAATGGTCAAAATCGTAATTATTGACGAAATTCGCGGAACAAACGGCCTTATAGGGTGGCGCCCTAAAATACAAGATTATTCAAATCCTAAGGTTCACCCTCCAATCCCTTTTTAGGGCCATATTGGACCCTAAAAGTGACCAAATGGTCAAACTCGTAACTGTTGGCCGTAATTCGGCGAACAAACGGCGTTATAGGGTGGCGCCCTAAAATGCAAGGTTATTCAAATCCTAAGGTTTGCCCTCCCACCCCTTTTTAGTGGGCCAGATCGGACCCTAATGTACCAAACGGTCAAAATCGTAATTATTGACCGAAATTCGGCGAACACACGGCGTTATAGGGTGCGCCCTAAAATATAAGATTATTCAAATCCTAAGGTTCGCGACTCCCACCCCTTTTAGTGGCCACATTGGACCCTAAAAGTGACCAAATGGTCAAAATCGTAATTATTGATGGAAATTGCGCGAACAAACGGACGTCATAGGGTGGCACCCGAAAATACAAGATCATTCAAATCCTAAGGTTCACCCTCCAACCCCTTTTTAGGGCCATATTGGAACCTAAAAGTGACCAAATGGTCAAAATCGTAATTGTTGGCCGTAATTCGCGGAACAAACGGCGTTATAGGGTGGCGCCCTAAATGCAACATTATTCAAATCCCAAGGTCACCCCCTACCCCTTTTTAGGGGCCAGATTGGACCTAAAAGTGACCAAATGGTCAAAATCGTTATTATTGACGGAAATTCGCGGAACAAACGGCCTTATAGGGTGGCGCCATAAATACAAGATTATTCAAATCCTAAGGTTCACCCTCCCACCCCTTCTTAGGGGCCAGATTGGACCTTAAAAGTGACCAAATGGTCAAAATCGTAATTATTGACAGTAATTCGCGGAACAAACGCATTATAGGGTGCCCTAAACTGCAAGATAATTCAAATCCTAAGGTTCGCCCTTGCACTGCTTTTTAGGGGCTTCATTGGACCCTAAATGTGACCCAAAGTCAAAATCGTAATTATTTATCGTAATTCCGGAACAATTGGCGTTATAGGGTGTTGCCCTAAAATACAAGATCATTCAAATCCTAAGGTTCACCCTCCTGCCCCCTTTTTAGGCCACATTGGACCCTAAAAGTGACCAAATCATCAAAATCGTAATTGTTGGTCGAAGTTCGCTTAACAAACAACGTTATAGGGTGGCGCCCTAAAATGCAAGATTATTCAAGTCCTAAGGTCACCCTCCCACCCATTTTAGGGGCCAGATTGGACCCTAAAAGTGACCAAATGGTCAATGTCATAATTATTGATGGAAATTTGCAGAACAAACGGCGTTTTTTTTCTTTCTCTCTCTTTTTTTTTTTTTTTTCTTTTCTTTTTTTTTTTGGTCTAAAGCCTGGGAGCAATTAGGTGGATTCACGGCTCTAAACTGTATTTATTATTATAATTGTTATTATTATAGGGTAGCGCCCGAAAATATAAGCTTATTCAAATCCTAACGTTAACCCTCCCGATCCTTTTTAGCCAAATTGACTCTAAAAGTGACCAAACGGTCAAAATGGTAATTATTGCTGAAATATTGAGAACAAATGGCCTTCTAGGGTGCCACCGTAAATTACGAGATTATTCAAATCCTCGGGTTCATCCTTCGACCCTATTTATGGGCCCTACTGAAGCCCTGAAACGCTCAGTTGTAAAATGTTACAAAAATAGGTAAAAATCATCAAATATTTTATTGCTGATAGATTGCATCCGAGGAATAGAAAATTGACACGACATCATCCCCAATCGGACGCCATATCGAGCCCTACTAAGACCCCGAAAAGGGTCAGTTACAAAATATCAACAAAGTTTGTGAAAAGAGCTAGATATTTTGTGGTTTATGAGAGGCAGCGAGGACTAAAAAGATTGACATCTCGGGTGCCCCGATCGGAAATCATTAGGACCATGCTAATTCTTCCAAAAGGGCCAGTTACAAAACCTCAAGGACACAAATGGGTATATCAGAAACAGTTACTATACTTGGCAATCATCGCTGGATGTTCTTGGCGTTGATGGGGACCCCTTTGGAATAGAGGGCATTGACAGTTCAACTGGCCCGATAGAAAACCTTTTTTGGGACCTCTACCTGGGCTTTAAAATGTAGTTATGTATTGATAGGGGCTGGCAAAACCGACACGGGGATATCAGCAGGCATTATCTACAGTAAAAGTCTTCTCCGATGGAACACATACAGTGGTCATTTCTGGATTGCATCCTTCTGTAAACCATGATATGGCATTACAGATTTGCTTAAGTTACTGCTAACATTGAACACCTCAGTGGACAATTAATAAATCCGCCAAGCTGTGTTGTGTAAAAATAGAGATACAGTCCAATATGAAGCACCCACTATAGACGTGTTTCAACTTCAGAGACCATCACCACACGCGTGTGCTTCTAAATATCAGTGATTCTTGTCTGTGGCATAATGCTGGACCAAAAACGTATTTATTCACCTATTTACTTGTATAATTACTTGTAGTGTTGGTACATGTCTGTCAATAAGCAGATAGGTTGGAATATCATTTATGGGTTGGGCTTTTATCGGCCACTGTCGGATGAACACCTCATTAATGGAAGTGAGCTTTAGTATCTGAAGAAGGTATAAATAATTGCTTTTGCTTGATCTGTTCCTTATGATCAGTGTTATTGTGGAGTGATATTTGTGTGGTAAGGCGACATCAACCCCCTCAACCGAATCAATCCGCATAAAAGCCTGAGAGCAAGCTTCTTATTTTTATTTTATCAAACCTTGTTTGATTGCATACCTCAGTTAATTTGTACTATCGGGTTGTCCGTCATTGTCGAAATCCACTCTGACTACTACGAAACAAAGATGTTCCAGTCATATTCAACCTTCAGTGGGTGATAATCTTGTAAAAATAGTTGATTGCCGCATAATATATTTTTATGTATTTAATAATATTATCATCTCTGAGAAATGCAAATGGGAGGAAAACACAAACGACTGAACAAGTGCGTTCTGACACTATGGGATCACCCACTGACCGTCCCCATTATGCATTTATTTCCACCACCCTTCACTTATTGAGAAAACTTTAAAAGGAAAGATAAGTTAAAAGATTCTAAAATTGTTTTAACTGAATAAATTACATAAAAATAAAATGATAAAAACAGTGAGAAACATAAGAGAGGCATCTGCTAAGTACATAAAATAACAATAGTTAAACATATTACAAAACCCTTCTAAAATCAAAACAACTCTCCTAAACAGTTAGATAGCTTTTGGTTTTCAAACTAAAAAACAGTCCACTATCATAGCTGTTTTAATCTTTTTATTCTTTATTGTATCAGTAACAATATACATGTATTTCAAGCACTATCTTTCTGTTTATTCTTGATACCCCAATGATACCCACCCAAAGCCTTAGGAGCCATTATAACTGGGACCCATGTTCACACTCCACCAATCCATGTGCGAGCTCCCAGTGGTGGGACGGGAGGGGATCTTTAATTCAAATACAAACTGTCACTTACCCCCAAATACAAACTGTCACTTACTGTTTTAACATCTATCATTCCCAGGAGACATCAGAATCGATTTCAGTGCTTCAGAATTTGAAAAAAATATACCCTCAACCGTGGGGGGGGGGGGGTGGGTACGCCCAATTCCATGGTCAGTCCTTCGAAATATGTCAGCGTTATATCGAACGTGCCCCCCCCCCCCCCACATCCCCATTTCGAAAATAGAGAAATCGATTATATATAGTTATATACATATAGCAGGGGCGTAGCCCGGATTTTATAATTGTCTGTGGGGGGTGGGGGTGGGGGGTGGGGGGGGGGGCTAGCCAGTTTGTTTTCGTTCTTAAAGTATGTGTGTGTGTGTGCAACCTTAGATTTGAAAAGACTCGGTGGGATTTCGAAGGTCCCCCTCAATTCTAACTAGACCTCGGCCATTTCCACTCCTCGTACTTCCCTTCAGAGAAGTAGGGGGGTGAGACAATGGCATGAAGACCAAACAGAACATTTGCAAAATCCCGTGCTTTAAGATTCAATATGAAGTAATTTTAGTGTGTGTAGCTCAATTTGGGACAATCATGATTTGGGAGTTTTTGTTATGTGAAACATGGTCATGATCACCTTATCCCCCCCCCCCCCCCCTCCCCCCCCAAGCCAGGCGGCTAGGCGACTGATTTCTGTAGACCACAACGGGGAAAAGTACAGGGAAATATTACCGGAAAATAGCATTGTCTTTTTTTAAATGCATTGTCGAGTTACAACCCTTGTGATAAATAGAGACTGTTGCGTTTGTTTCCTTAACAAAGACTAAGACTAAGGCAGCATTGAGAGAAATGCCTTGTAGCACTTTTTGGAAGGGGGGGGGGGGGGGGGGGCAAAGTGTTATATCGTACACAATTCATTGTTTGTTAATTCCAGTCTCCTGCTAAACACATTAATGTGTATCATACACAATATGTACAGTGGCGAGGGGAATCAAGAACCAATTACTTCATGCCCAATCTGTACCAGTATCTGTGAGAGAAAGGTAGTAAGGATTGTGCCAAGACATCAGCTTCAATGGTAATCGTATGTGCTAACTGGGCAAGAAATATGAAGAAGAAAAAATTAGCTTCAATGGTAATCGTATGTGCTAACTGGGCAAGAAATATAAAGAAGAAAATTAGATGTACACGGATTGGACACTAGCCGAAGTGTCCAGAGACAGCGGGTGGGCACTCTAGGGAGCAAAATTCACTAACCTTATATAAAGTGAAAGAAATTACTTCTGGGTGATAAGTTTGTTTCATTTTATATAAACTTAGTGCAGTCTGACATTCAAATTCTGAAGCTCTGAGATCGATTCTGGCCCCTCCCGAGAAAGATGGGTTAAAAACAGTAAGTGGCAGTTTGTACCTGGGTCCACCTGCCTCTCCCACCCCCCACCACTCCATGGCCCCACCACTGGAGGCTCATACATAGGATTGATGTATATATCAGTGTTAACAATTTGTTGAATGATGTGACGATATTTCGGCATCAAAACTGAAATTATCGCTAATTACAAAATGTGTGAGTGAGTAAAATAAAACTACTTCATCTTTCAATGACAATTATAAGTCAATCATTACAAAATCCTATTTCGTAACAATCGTCTGGTTACTCAACAAAAATCTTGAACTCTATCACTGGGTTTCAGTTGCATAATACAATCCGAGATAATAATGAGGACACGATGAAAAGCAATGTGCATCAAGTGGTCATTTACAGACAAACAACACTTATTGTTTTTCCAACGCTTGACCGATGTGGCCCCTAAAAAGGGGTGGGGAGGTGAAACTTAGGATTTGAATAATCTTA
The DNA here is from genome assembly GCA_031216915.1 of Pictodentalium vernedei. Lineage (NCBI taxonomy): Eukaryota > Metazoa > Mollusca > Scaphopoda > Dentaliida > Dentaliidae > Pictodentalium > Pictodentalium vernedei. Next base: position 686,194,601 of record CM062297.1, read on the forward strand.
CATTTTAGAGGGCCACCCTATAACTCCGTTTGTTTCCGCGAATTATGCCAACAATTACGATTTTTTACCATTTGGGCACATTTAGGGTCCAATATGGCCCCTAAAAAGGGGTTGGAGAGTGAACCTTAGGATTTGAATAATCCTGTTTTTGGGCGCCACCCTATGACGTCGTTTGTTCCGCGAATTTCCGTCAATAATTACGATTTTGATCATTTGGTCACTTTTAGGGTCCAATCTGGCCCCTAAAAAGGGGTGGGAGGGTGAACCTTTGGATTTGAATAATCTTGTATTTTAGGGCGCCACCCTATAAGGCGTTTGTTCCGCGAATTACGGCCAACAGTTACGAGTTTGACCATTTGGTCACTTTTAGGGTCCAATATGGCCCCTAAAAAGGGGTTGGAGAGTGAACTTTAGGATTTGAATAATCCTGTATTTTAGGGCGCCACCCTAGAAGGCCGTTTGTTCCGCGAATTTCCATCAATAATTACGATTTTAAACCATTTGGTGACATTTAGGGTCCAATCTGGCCCCTAAAAAGGGGTGGGAGGGTAAACCTTAGGATTTGAATAATCTGGCATTTTAGGGCGCCACCTATAACGCCCTTTGTTCCGCGAATTACGGCCAACAGTTACCAGTTTGACCATTTGGTCCCTTTTAGGGTCAAATGTGGCCCCTAAAAAGGGGGGTGGGAGGGTGAACCTTAGGATTTGAATAATCTTATATTTTTGGGAGCCACCCTATAATGCCGTGTGTTCGCCGAATTTCGGTCAATAATTACGATTTTGACCGTTTGGTCACTTTTAGGGTCCAATCTGACCCCTAAAAAGGGGTGGAGAGGGCGAAAGTTAGGATTTGAATAATCTTGCATTTTAGGGCGCCACCTATAACGCCATTTGTTCCGCGAATTACGGCCAACAGTTACGAGTTTGACCTTTGGTCACTTTTAGGGTCTAATATGGCCCCTAAAAAGGGGTTGGAGGGTAAACCTTAGGATTTGAATAATCTTGTATTTTAGGGCGCCACCCTATAAGGCCGTTTGTTCCGCGATTTCCGTCAATAATTACGATTTTGACCATTTGGTCAATTTTAGTGTCCAATCTGGCCCCTAAAAAGGGGTGGGATGGCGAACCTTAGGATTTGAATAATCTTGCACTATAGGGCGCCACCCTATAACGCCGTTTGTTCCGCGAATTACGGCCAACAGTTACGAGTTTGACCATTTGGTCACTTTTAGGGTCCAATATGGCCCCCTAAAAAGGGGTTGGAGGGTGAACCTTAGGATTTGAATAATCTTGTATTTTAGGGCGCCACCCTATAAGGTCGTTTGTTCCGCGAATTTCCGTCAATAATTACGATTTTGACCATTTGGTCACTTTTAGTGTCCAATCTGGCCCCTAAAAAGGGGTGGGAGGGCGAACCTTAGGATTTGAATAATCTTGCATTTCAGGGCGCCCACCCCTATAACGCCATTTGTTCCGCGAATTACGGCCAACAGTACGAGTTTCACCATTTGGGTCACTTTTAGGGTCCAATATGGCCCCTAAAAAGGGGTTGTAGGTGAATCTTAGGATTTGAATGATCTTGTATTTTAGGGCGCCACCCTATAGGTCATTTTTCACGAATTTCCGTCAATAATTACGATTTTGACCATTTGGTCACTTTTAGAGGTCCAGTCTGGCCCCTAAAAGAGGGGTGGGAGTGTGAACCTTAGGATTGAATAATCTTGCATTTTAGGGCGCCACCCTATAACGCCGTGTGTTCGCGCGAATTTCAGTCAATAATTACGATTTTGACCGTTTGGTCAGTTTTAGGGTCCAATCTGGCTCCTGAAAGGGGTGGGAGGACGAACCTTAGGATTTGAATAATCTTGCATTTTAGGGCGCCACCCTATAACCGCCGTTTGTTCCGCGAATTACGGCCAACAGTCACGAGTTTGACCATTTGGTCACTTTTAGGGTCCAATATGGCCCCTAAAAAGGGGTTGGAGCGTGAACCTTAGGATTTGAATAATCTTGTATTTTAGGCGCCACCCTATAAGGCCGTTTGTTCCGCGAATTTCCGTCAATAATTACGATTTTGACCATTTGGTCACTTTTAGGGTCCAATCTGGGCCCTAGAAAGGGGGGGGAGGGCAAATCTTAGGATTTAAATAATCTTGCATTTCAGGGCGCCACCCTATAACGCCTTTTGTTCCGCAAAATACGGCCAACAGTTACGAGTTTGACCATTTGGTCACTTTTAGGGTCCAATATGGCCCCTAAAAAGGGGTTGTGTAGTGAACCTTAGATTTGAATAATCTTGTATTTTAAGGCTGCCCACCCTATAAGGGCCATTTGTTCCACGAATTTCCGACAATAATTACGATTTTGACCATTTGGGTGACTTTTAGGGTCCAATTTGGCCCCTAAAAAGGGTGGGAGTGTGAACCTTAGGATTTGAATAATCTTGCATTTTAGGGCGCCACCCCTATAACGCCGTGTGTTCGCCGAATGTCAGTCAATAATTACGATTTTGACCGTTTGGTCAGTTTTAGGGTCCAATCTGGCCCCTAAAAGGGGTGGGGAAAGCGAACCTTAGGATTTGAATAATCTTGCATTTTAGGGCGCCACCCTATAACGCCATTTGTTCCGCGAATTACGGCCAACAGTTACCAGTTTGACCATTTGGTAACTTTAGGGTCCAATATGGCCCCTAAAAAGGGGTTGGAGGGTGAACCTTAGGATTTGAATGATCTTGTATTTTCGGGCGCCACCCTATGACATCGGTTGTTCCGCGAATTTCCATCAATAATTATGATTTTGACCATTTAGTCACTTTTAGGTTCCAATCTGGCCCCTAAAAAGGGGTGGGAGTGTGAACCTTAGGATTTGAATAATCTTGTATTTTAGGGCGTCACCCTATAACGCCGTGTGTTCGCCGAATTTCGGTCAATAATTACGATTTTGACCATTTGGTCACATTTAGGGTCCAATCTTGCCCCAAAAAGGGGTGGGAGAGCGAACCTTAGGATTTGAATAATCTTGCATTTTAGGGCGCCAACCTATAACGCCGTTTGTTCCACGAATTACGGCCAACAGTTACTAGTTTTACCATTTGGTCACTTTTAGGGTCCAATATGGCCCCTAAAAAGGGGTTGGAGGGTTTTTAGGATTTAAATAATCTTGTATTTTAGGGCGCCACCCTATGAGGCCGTTTGTTCCACGAATTTCCGTCAATAATTACGATTTTGACCATTTGGTCACTTTTAGGGTGCAATCTGGCCCCTAAAAAGGGATGGGAGGGCGAACCTTAGGATTTGAATAATCTTGCACTATAGGGTCCCACCCTATAACGCCGTTTGTTCCGCGAATTATGGCCAACAGTTACGAGTTTGACCATTTGGTCACGTTTAGGGTCCAATATGGCCCCTATAAAGGGGCGGGAGTGTGAACCTTAGGATTTGAATAATCTTGCATTTTAGGGCGTCACCCTATAACGCCGTGTGTTCGCCGAATTTCGGTCAATAATTACGATTTTGACCGTTTGGTCACTTTTAGGGTCCAATCTGGCCCCTAAAAAGAGGTGGGAGGGCGAACCTTAGGATTTGAATAATCTTGCATTTTAGGGCGCCACCCTATAACGCCGTTTGTTCCGCGAATTACGGCCAACAGTTATGTGTTTGACCATTTGGTCCCTTTTAGGGTCCAATATGGCCCCTAAAAAGAGGTTGGGGTGTGAACCTTAGGATTTGAATGATCTTGTATTTTCGGGCGCCACCCTATGACGCCGTTTGTTCCGCGAATTTCCGTCAATAATTATGGTTTTGACCATTTGGTCACATTTAGGGTCCAATCTGGCCCCTAAAAAGGGGTGGGAGGGTGAACCTTTGGAATTGAATAATCTTGTATTTTAGGGCGCCACCCTATAAGGCCGTTTGTTCCGCGAATTTCCGTCAATAATTACGATTTTGACCATTTGGTCACTTTTAGGGTCTAATCTGGCCCCTAAAAAGGGGTGGGAGGGTGAACCCCTGGGTTTGAATAGTCCTGTGTCTTAGGGCGCCACCCAAGAAGGCCATTTATTTTTCGAATTTCTGCTAAATTTAGAAAGTCGAATAAGGAACTGGGAATAAGTAACGGATTTCACAGCGCTCTCTTAAGGCATGTTCTATTGCAATAAAAAATTACAATCAAACGGAACACCCTCAAAATAACTTATCCTTAGAGTGCGGTTTTTGATAATTGCAATTAGTGATGCATTTTAACTTGCATTATTCAATGTCATACATTGTATCACTATAAGCCGAATCATAGCTCAGCCGCAATAACAGTTTTATAATCATATATAACCCATGGTAGGTACCCCCTGATAACTTGAGTGTCTTTTTATTGGTTCGTGAATGATACTTCACTGATTATGGTATACAATTTTGCCCAAAAGTGTCTGAGGAAAAAATTTGCAAGCATCGGAATTTTTTTTGTTGTCCTCCTTGACCACCCACCCACCCCGGCATCAGTGTTTTGCAAATTCCCCCCCCCCCCAACCCCCTGTGCCGTCGTTCAATTCTTCGATGAGAAGCGCAATCTTGAACAACATCGATTATTCTGAATAACCTATAACTTCAAGTGAACGTTTCCTTGAGAATAAAATTCTGTAATTGAACTGCGCATGACACACTAGTCGGGTGAATTCTGAATATATTCGGAATGGCCCACGGAAACGTACCCATGAATAGTGCACATAGAATCGATCGAAAATTGTTAAGGTAATTAACTCAGTAGTATGTCTGGTATGTTCCGCCACCCCCCCTCCTCCCCCAGGTTGACGTGACCTAGTAGCGCCTTGTTGGATTGTCATGGTAGCCCGTGTGAGTGGCTATGTAATTACCACAGTGATACGTGATGTTAGTGCAACGCTGGTTGTTAGGGTGACACACGCTTAGTAGTAGGAGAGCGATGGATCGGGCCCTATTGGGTGGAGGGAATGGTGGAGGGGGAAGGGACGTCATGTCACGTGGCCATGTTTGGTTGTCATGGTAACCCGCGTGAGCGGCCATCTTGTGACGTTTTCTCCATAGTGATACGTGGTGTCAGTGCGCATACGCAGCGCGTGTTGTTAGGGTGCTACGTGTTTCCATCATCCATTTTATGTGCTAAGCCGATAAAATGGGAAATCCTTATCAAATAAAGTCAATTTCGGAAGTTTGGGGTGGATTTTGGTGATTTAGAGGGATTGTCGGGTTGCTTGTGGTAATTCGTGATACTCCGATTCAATCGAACACACCCTCTGAACATACCCCTGTCTTGTTGTAGGCCTTTGGGTAACATAGCAACCACGTGCTACCATAGAAACCAAGATGGCGGCCTCCAGTATACAAAATGGATGACGGAAACACGTATCACCCTAACAACACGCGCTGTGCATGCGCACTGGCACCACACAACACTATGGAGATGACGTCACAAGATGGCCGCTCACGCAGGTTACCATGACAACCAAACATGGTGCCACCAGGTCACGTGACATGACGTCACTTCCCCCTCCACCATTCCCTCCACCTAATAGGGCCCGATCCATCGCTCTCCTACTACGCTTCCCTCGTCCATTTGTATACTGGAGGCCGCCATCTTGGGTTACATGGGAGCATTTCACGGAGTCGGATAAAAATCCGACTTATGGAATCCCTTTTTAGAATATGTCTGTGGTTACGGCATCCCTTTTTCGTCGTAAGTGACTTTGTGTTACCTGTAATCCTGCAATATGTACACATCGTGCATTAGAACACAAGTGCATTCCATCTACCACCAGACCCACGTTCCGTGGAATCCCTTTCTTGTATCCGACAATACTCCTAGAATTCCTTTTTCATCATATGTGCTGCGTGTGAAGTGCGCATCTTGTATATAAGCACATCCAGCACGTGCCAATGCGCTGCATGCAATGTGTAAAAAAATTAAACTCGCAAATGAAAATTTTCGTTTTTCTCCCATACACCGCTATAGTAATTTAGATTGCCATCTTCATTACGATTTTCACGCATGCACATTCAGGTGAGTAGAAATAGTTCAATATGGTCTTTTGGGTTTGTGAATTATAGAGGTCTTCGTTGTACAGAAGGAAGATGTTTTAGGTACAGATTATGGGAAGTCGGGCAAGCTGTTTGGTGAGTTAGTGCCAGTAAAGTGAAATAATTGGATGGTCTGGATAAATGAGACATGTATGCTGTTCGACAAAAGAACGAGGGTACTTGGACAAGGGTTAGAACTAACCTGAACAGGCCAGAAAATGTAAATATTGTATCAATAATCAAACCTGTTGCAACTGATAGGCGCTTCTACTCTACTGGAGTATACTTCAAAACAAACGAACAGGGTTGACTAGACAGAAACTATAGCATAGGTACATAGGTAGAAGCAGGGGATTCTTTCCAATTCAATTCAGTTTATTTCACAGCATACAAATACAAACATGAGGTGAAAAATACAAGGTTACAAAAACATAGACAGATTATACTGTGGGGAATGACATAGTCTTAGGACTGTCTCCTGTCATCCCATGGAAATCTAATAATGTGAATTAAAAGAACAGAATGGCAAATGTTAAAGTTAACTAAAATATATCTGGACAGCAAGTAATTGTTACTTTTGTGTTGAGATTGATTGGATTGGAACTGGTTATTATTTTTTCATCATGGATCAAACTCCCAAATGTTCTATCATTAATTATTTTGAATTGACCCAGTGAATGAGTAATCGAATAATTGTTTAATCAATTGATCAGTCAGTTAAGCAATCAACTAATCAATCAGTTAATCAATTAATTAATTGACCCTGTTTCCGAATAAATGAAATAATATTAATATCTTTTTGCGAGTACACCAATAAGGTAATGGGGTGATGTATAATCGGAAACCGTAAATGGCAGGGCAACATGTTCCTGAGCTTGTGAGGAGAAAAAGAAGGCGATAACGACCCGAGAGTTTAACTATTAGGTGACTGTTGGTCAATTAGGCAATCAACTAGTCAATCAGTTAATCAATTAATTAATTGACTGTATTTCCGAATAAATGAAATAATAATATATTTTTGCTGAGTAGACCTGTAAGGTAATGGGGTGATATATAATCGGAAAACCGTAAATGGCAGGGTAATATGTTCCTGAGTTCGCGAGGAGAAAAAAGGCGATAACAACCCAGGAGACTAACTATTAGGCGGCAGTCAATCAGGACATCTCGGGTAAGAACATTTAATATCGACGTTAAACGTGTCTAGAAATTGATCGATTAAGGTTTTTTGAATAACCTGCTGTTGGAGGTTCTTAACATCAAGGTCGTTCCACATTTTAGGAATAGAAAAATATGGAAGAGCGGCTGAGAACTGGGTGCGGGGTTTATGCGTATTTAGATTTCCACATTGCCTTGTATTCATTTTCAAAACTGACAGGAAAGTTGTATTCTGGCCAGTCGTGCATGAATAGGAGTGAGTGTAGCTTATACAAATCGTTCAATTTGAGAATTTTCAAACGTTTGAAAAGGGGGTCCGTGTGAGAGTTGTACTTTTTGTTCGCAATAATACGAAAGCCTTTTTCTGCAAGTTCAGAATTTGTTTACTTGCTGGTGTATTACCCCAAGTAGGTGATAATTGCGGGTGCAAGCGTACATGTACATGTACGGTACATGTACGTGTATGTGTACACGTACATTCGTGTACACCTCCATAGGATTTAGTGTTAAAATCGTGTACATGTACACGATTTTAACGTTTTTTAGAAACGAAAAACGTTTTTTGCTCGCAAGGATTTATTGTTAAATCGTGTACATCTCCATAGGATTTAGTGTTAAAATCGTGTACATCAACGTACAGTACATGTATGTGTATATGTAGTTTTTACGCACGCGTACATGTACCGTTTTGATTGAAATAGACAAATGAGTTTCCCCCATAGGATTCAGTGTTAAATTGCGAGCAAAAAACGTTTTGTCGTTTCTAAAATCATCGTCTTACCGATTCTAAATAATCTGCGTCCGTACACGATTTTAACACTGAAACCCTATGGAGGCGTACACGGAGATCCACTTGTGGATTTTAGGTTGGAAATCGACTCGTGTAAAGAGGTTGTGTTAGAATTCGCAAACCCACTGACGCGTTTCTCGAAGTAAGACTAACGCACGTTATTGCGAGGTGATCTTAATAAGCACTTAATGGAAATGTTTTGAATGAAGAGTGTTGCCAGGATGTTAGAAATCCGCAAACTCGCTGTCACGTTTTCCTGAAGTAAAAACTAACACATGTTATCATTATGACTGAATGAGGTTTTCGTTCAAAAGTGTCAATTATAAAATATTATCTGTAAAAAATAGAGATTCATGTCTTGGTTCGATGTGACGAAGAGAAATTGAGTTTAGGGATATCGTTTAAAAGAGTTGATTATAAATATGATCTGTAAAATAGACATTCGTGTTTTGTCTTGATGTAAAGAAGAGAAATTGACTTTAAGCGTTCGTTCAAAAAGAGTCAGTTATAAATATGATCTGTAAAAATAAACATTTGTGTCTTGTTTCGATGTGACAAAAGGAGATTGAGTTTAGAGAAAAGAATCAGAATTCTTGTGAAGTAATCTTAATAAACACTTAACGGAATGTTTAAACGCATTTTCCGCTCAATTAGGTTTTGAGTGGTAAAATTTTTAATATATTCACGATAGCGATCAGAGAAATTTGAAAATGAATGAATAAGTTCCTTTAACGTTAAAAGTAGAAAAAAAAAAGTTTTCTTTTGTGTGTTGAAATGTTTTAACCATCATCAAAGGGATTCTCTCTTAATTCGACACTGAGTGAATGGTTCTTTGATATGTGAATGGAAATCCTTTGACAAAACGTAAATTACAATCAAAATGCATTAAATCAGAAACCGGTTTGTCAAGTACTGCTTAAAACGTATTTTAAACTTTCCTAATTCAATCAACATGGAGTTGAGATGTGAATATTTTTAGTTTATTATATTAAAGACGGAAAGATTTTATTAACTTAAAAACATAAAAATATAATTAAACATTTAATTTTGAAAATAATAAAAACAATTAAAAAACGAAAAATGTTTTTACAGATGGATTCTAGACACCGAGATCGAATTTTAGAAGAGTTTGAGCATGCTAAGAAGGGCATTCAGTCGGCTGACAGAAGCAGACGTCTTGGTGAGATGGAACTCAAACGTGAAGCCACAAAAATATTTAAACCTGTGATGGAGGGTCAAGAGCAAAGCAGGAAGGAGATAGTCGAAGAATTGAGACCCATAAAGGAGAGTTCTTTGAGAATGGGTTCGTTGCCTCTTAGTTTTGGAAATCGGCATTCCGTTCAATCTACACCGGATTACGTTCCCACGGGGATTCAAACGGAGAGCGACACCGATACAGCTTCGACTATCACCACCGATATAGCTTCGACTATCACCGCTGATAGCGTCGCATCGTCTGATGATGATGATGGCGGTAAGAGAGATCTGTTGTATGGATTTTGTAAGGATTCGGAGGGAAGAATTTTTGTAGGAGACACAGAAGTAGATATTGGCGATGATGAATTGATCGTGGGTTCGAACAGATACGAATTGACTGATGGGCTGCGCAGATTGCTCCTTTATGACAAGCTTAGCGATTACACGGATCAGGATTTCGACAATTAAGGCGACATTCTGGTTCAGACCCACGCCATGAAGAGAAATAACGATGCCAGAGAGACGAGACCCAAAGCCAACAGAGGTTACAAGTGGACGAAAGTGGTGAAACCCATATGGGATATGAACAAGAAGTTCGTCGAATCGGTGACTGGCAAAGGGGTGAAAACCACTTTTCTTCCGAGCGATTCTGACGCTCTGTCTCAGAGATTGAGTTTGTTGATGGCGAGCAGACGGGCTGGTAACACAGGATTACACAGGATTAGATAATCAGATAGTTGCTATATCTGACGAATTGTTAAGACAGAATGTTTTGAATAAAAACCACTATAAAAGGCTGATGAACGAATTGAAGGATTGATGTGTATATAATAAGTAGAGAGAAACAAACAAACAAACAAAAATAAAACAGTAAATTTTTACACTACAATAATAAAAGTATTTAAACGGCAAAAAACGATTTACCAGTGAAAAAACAAAATATATTACAAAAATAAAATATGTTAAAGAACAGGGGATACGTCAGAACTTACGTTCAAGGCGGTTCTGGCATCATCGATTCTATAATGCGAGCGTTCACGAGCGATGCGGGTAGAAAACTCGCATCGACCGTGTTTGAGGTCGGTAAGAAGACGGCTTTGGATGCTGGTAAGAAAGCCACTTCCGAAGCGTTGATCGATAAGTTGATCAATCCGCCGGCGAAGCGAGCTGCGTTAGAGCGAACGCCGAAAAGTTGGAAAGATTTTAAGGATGCTGTGGTACCCATACAAGATTTAGCCAAAATGACGAGTGGATCCGGATTGAAGAGAACTCACAACGGTGTGATATAAATAAATAATAATATTAAACAACTAAGTTTGAAAAAACATATAAAATTTGTGTTTGAAAAGAATCTAAAATAACAACAAAAAAAAAAAATAAAACAAAAGATGAACATTAAAGATATGTCTTGGAACGACGCCGCGACCAAGAGGTCGAATAACGAGTTCTTTCCCAAAAGCATAAGAGGCTTGATAGTGGGAAAATCGAATTGTGGAAAGACCAATCTGTTGATGAATCTGTTGTCCCGACCCGACTGGTTGGATTACGACAGATTGTTCGTGTTTGGCAAGAGCTTGTTTCAACCCGAATACAGATTGCTTCGAGAGTGCATGGATCATAGATTGCCCAAGGACGTCATAGCCAGAATCTTTGACAGTAGGGAGGAATTCGACAAGAGTGAAGCTCCTCTTTCAACCATTTTGGACGGTGCGGCGATGGAGCTGATGAAGAGAAATGCATCTTCGAACGTCGATTGTCGATTTTATGAGAATGCTAGTGACGTTCCGGATCCTAGAGAACTGAAATCGGAAGATAAGAATCTCATGATTTTCGACGATCTGCTTTTGGAGAGACAGAACCGATGTGAATCGTATTAGGTTAGGGGTCGACACAGCAACGTGGACTGTTTCTACCTGTCGCAGAATTATTTTCGATTGCCTAGACAGACGATAAGGGAGAACGCTAATTTTCTATGTCTCTTTCGCCAAGATCTCAAGAATCTCAATCACATCTACGGCGATTACGTCGCAAACAACATGAGCGCAGCAGAATTCAGGAGATTCTGCAAGAGGGTTTGGGATGGTGGACTTTACAATTTCATCGTGATCGATTTGACAAGCGAATTTAATCGTGGAAAATATCGGTGTGGATTCGATAAGTTTTATGTTTCTGATGATAATAAGATAGAGCGTGAAAAATAAAATTTAGAAAATAATAAATCTTCAAATAATTAGTTTTGAATAAAAAAAAAATAAAATTAAATATAATGTTTGAACATGGAGAATTGTTAGAATGGATAGCCGAGAATACGGCTGCAAAACAATCCATTCAAATCGTGGTGAGTGGCGATTCAACTCGATTCGCTACGAAATTCGAACCTTCCATCGAACTGAACAGAGAGAAAAGATACGAGATGGCGTTGGTGAATCTGGAGACTTATTATTCCTTTCCCAACGTCACCGAAAAGAATAACTCGTTCAAGTATTCCGACGGAGTGGATTGATTGGAGATTCGAATTCCCAAAGGGAGTTACAACATAGACGATTTGAACAATTACATTCAGACGCGAATGAAGACGGATGGAAAGGGAAGCAACAAGATCAGACTCGCTCCCAATCCTAATACCTTACAGACGATGTTGGATTTGGAAGATAATTTTCGAGTGGATTTCAACATGGATGATTCTATAGGCAAGATGTTAGGATTTGATCGAAAGATGTATCGAGACCACGCAGCATCTGAAAATACGGTCGACATTCTCACAGTCAATAGCATTCTGGTGAACGTGGAAGTGATTGCTGGAAGCTAAGTGAATGGTAGCGCTCAACCGACGATCTATTCCTTCTTTCCAAACGTGTCGCCGGGTTATAAGATCATGGAGCGACCTCGAAATTTAGTTTATCTACCAGTGATTTTAGACACGTTGTATAGTCTCAAAACCACGTTGACGGATCAAAATGGTGAACTGTTAGATCTTCGCGGAGAGAGGGTGACGATACGATTTCACATAAGAGAAATATAAAAGCAAAAAAAAAAAAAAAATATTGTGTATATATATAGATAACAAAAATAAAATAAACGCAATATTAATTTTACAAAATTATTTTAATATAAATAATTATTATTAAACAAGAAACAATTGAAGTAAATATATTTTTAAAAAACAGAATTATGACAGAATATGTGATTAAAAACGTGAACATATCTGCAGGACAGAGGAAGAAACTTAAGAGAGCGTTAACAACTCAAGGCGAGGCGGTGAGATTCAAATTCACTCACGAAGATCTGACGAGAGGCGGTCAGGATTCGATCGCCTGGACCAGAAGTCAAATCAAAAGGATGGAGAAAGCGATTCACGATGGAAGAGGGTTGATGGTGAGATTGAGTCCCACTCAATTGAGATACAATTTGAGAATGAAAGGTGGTTTCCTACCGCTATTGGCAGGAATCGCCGCAAAAGCATTACCCTTCGCCGCAAAGACCCTCGGCGTGGGAGCTCTCACAGGACTCGCTAGTTCGGCAGTTGAGACATTAATGGGTGGCAGTGGACTGTTTTTGAAGAAGGGAGGAGCCATGTGTCGTGTCCATGTAGACGACGGCGGTAAAGGATTGTATCTAGAACCCGTTAGAGGTGGCAACTCTCTGAGAGGAAACGGTCTCTATCTGAAGAGTGGACAGAACGTTGAGCGACTCGGCAAGGGTTTGTTGCTTGGTGAGAATTCGCCGTTTAAGAATATACCAATTTTGAATATGTTATTATAATATAAAATTATATAATTATATAAAATATAAATCATAGAAAGTATAAAATAATATATTTAAAATGGGTAAAAAGGTGAAGAAACAATTTTATCACCTGGATGAAAAGGTGGAGAAACAATTTGATGATAATGACGAATATCGCGAGACAGAGTCCGAAAAAACAGAAAAAATGGTTAGACGCTAATGATGGATATCTAAGGAAAGAACTGATGAAAGATATAAATAAAGCGCGGGATAGACTGTTGGAATTGAAAAGAATGAGACGCTTTCCACCATCACCACTACCTTCTAAAGAGAATGGTAATGATGCACAACATTCCTTCACAATTATGATTCGGATAAACAAATGTGTTGTTATAAAAATGTATCATATCACAAAAGAAAGAAAAAAAGAAAAAAAGAAGAATCGACGCTGAAATTTAAGAAAAAAGGAAACGTTATTATATTATATGGATAATAGTGAAGAAGGAAAAAAAAAAAAAAAAAGAGATCTAAAGATGATCTCATTACATTTTTGTTTTTCCTTCTTCTTCGCTAAAAAATCAATCTCTCTATTGTTTATATTTCCAAGTCCGTTATTAGCATGTTGACACTTGTGTTTTCTCTTTTTTTGAAAACGTGTTGAATGTTTATCTTTACTCTTTTGAGTTTTTTTACATCAGTGAACTCGCTCTCACCACCCGATTTCTCCACGAGTTTGCGTGAGATTTTTGGATATATGTAACATCCATAGAACAACGTCAAATCGTCCTTGTCGAATTCTTTATCTTCGGTGATGACGATGTTCTGCAGATTGCTTTGATAGTCGTAAAACAAATCGAGCATGGCTTCATCCAATTTCAAAGTCATCTCATATCTGTCGTATTTATGCTCTAAATCCTTCATCTCGATCTCGTTCAATTCGATGGGATCGTGTCGTTGTAATCTATAGATTTTAAAACCTAATTTCTTATACGTTTCGACTCGTTTCAATTTCAATTCGCATCTTTTAGGTGTTGCTGTCATGATCGATTATTTAGTTTTTTTTGTTTTATGAATTCTTGCAAATAATGTATATTTTAAATTTTGTATTTTGATAATTTGTTTAAAAAAGTTTTGTTTTTTTTTTGCTCTTTATATATATAAAAAAATGTTGTTTTTTTTAATTTTTAATTTTCTTTAATGTAAAATGTTTTTAGTAAAAGTTTTTGTTTTCTCTTTATATATATATATAAAAAGTTAAATTTTAACATTTCAATCTCTCTATTGTTTATATTTCCAAGTCCATTATTAGCATGTTGACACTCGTGTTTTCTCCTTTTTCGAAAATGTGTTGAATGTTTATCTTTACTCTTTTGAGTTTTTTTACATCGGTGAACTCACTCTCACCACCCGATTTCTGCATGAGTTCGCGTGAGTTTTTTGGATATATGTAACTTCCATAGAACAACGTCAAATCGTCCTTGTCGGATTCTCTATCTTCGGTGATGATGATGTTCTGCAGATCGCTTTGGTACTCGTAAAACAAATCGAGCATGGCTTCATCCAATTTCAAAGTCATCTTATATCTGTCGTATTTATGCTCTAAGTCCTTCATCTCGACCTCGTTCAATTTGATGGGATCGTGTCGTTGTAATCTATAGATTTTATGTTTCGACTCGTTTCAATTTCAATTTGCATCTTTTAGGTGTTGCTGTCATGATCGATTATTTGTTTTTTTTGTTTTATGAATTCTTGCAAATAATGTATATTTTAAATTTTGTATTTTAATAATTTGTTTAAAAAGTTTTGTTTTTTTTTGCTCTTTATATATATAAAAAAAAGTTTTTTAATTTTAATTTCTTTAATGTGAAAAATTTTTTTAGTAAAAGTTTTCTTTCTCTTTATATATATAAAAAAGTTAAATTTAACATCTCAATTTTAAAATTTTTAACAAATTATCATTAAATACAAAAATTCGACAAAAAAATATTCTTACAAACTCAATTTTAAGGTAAAAACAATGATCAAGTCCGAACATCCGAATTATAGTTTAGAACGTGCAAGACTTCGAATGTTTAAAAATTGGCCTTCGCATCTTGCTCAAAAACCCGAAGATTTAGCTGCTGCAAGTTTCATTTATGTGGGTAAAAGTGACAGAGTTAAATGTTTTTGTTGCAACATACATTTAATGAATTGGGAACCTAACGACAGACCTTTGGTAGAACACATAAATAATAACAAAGGTTGTTGCGATTATTTGAAGAAGATCCAGTCATTGGGATTGATTAAAATTGAAGATGAAGAATGGGAAAGAAATAAAAACGAGAGTTTATTAAGGGGTATTTTACAATCTGGATACACGAAGGAACAATTGTACAATACATTGAATCACGCAAACAAGATGTTATCTCAATTCTTGACTTTAGAAGATTTGATTCGATTCATGAAAGAAGCAGATGAGTTTTAGAATGTGCAAGACTTCAAACCTTTAAAAATTGGCCTTCGCATCTTGCAGTTATCATCATCTATTGAGAAGGAATCGGGTGACATGAACACGCGACTGCTTTGCGGAAATTTGTTTTGAACCTCGTGCGAGACTTCGCGTAAAAGTCATAAGAGTTCTATTTGTCTTGAACCTTCTTCTTCTTTTTTAATAGTTCGAATGACATTGTCGATTAATTTTTGTTCGCTAATAGTATTACGATTCGATTTTCTATCACAAATCGTATCATTTTCTTTCAAAATGCGTAAATATAAATTACGATTTTTTTCTTCTTGGTTTTTTGGAGAATAATGATTTATTAAACAACATCGATGTTTATGTCGAGATTCCGTCGTAGATGTTGTCATCATGATCGATTATTTAGGTTTTTTGGTTTTACGGATTCTTGCAAATAATGTATATTTTAAATTTTGTATTTTAATAATTTGTTTAAAAAGTTTTTGTTTTTTTTTCTCTTTATATATATAAAAGTTAAATTTTAACATCCTTTTTTCTCATATTAATTCAATTTTTTTTGACGTTAAGGAACATAAAAAATTGATTAATTTCATCAAAAAAAAATTTTTTTTTTTTTCACATTAAAAAAAACAAAACTTTTTAAACAAATTATTTAAATACAAAATTCGGAAAAAAATATATTCTTACAAAATGAAGCAAACAGATAAAAAAAAAATTGGAAAATTTAAATGAGAAAACCGTACCTCAGTTAAAAGAGATTTGTAAACTATTAAAAATTTCACATTTCAGAAATCATAGAACTAAATCAAAAAAGATTGAAGTCATACAGGAATATTTGCGAAACGATGGAAAGGCAAACAAAATGCCGATAGCAACGACGTCAAAAAATGCATCGGTTGTGAAAAATGAGAAGAAGAAGAAAAAGATAGTAAAAGGAATCGAAATGCCTACGTCGAAAAACGTTTCGATTGTGAAAAATAAGAAGACGACTAAACGAAAGGCCGTTGAAGAAGAACTTCAAGTTTCCAAAGAAAAGAAAAGAAAAACTAAAACGAAAACGAGTGATGTACATCAGATTCTAGGCAAACGAGATATATCAAGCGAACTTTGACGAGCAATAGACGAAGGGAAAGGAGAAGAATATCTAGCGCGACTCACCACGGAACTATTTCAATCAAAGTCCGTGGAACGGGAGAATGCGATCAAAGGCATTTTTAAAACTTTCGACGTGGTTCCCTCGTTGAAGAAAATCGATCCGAAATTGTTCATGGAATGGGTGGAGAAAAAAGTATTGGATTTGTTTCGCGAATACATGAACGTGGGACTAAAAATTAAGATGATACTCCATTGCGTGATGAATAAAATTGCCGTGAAGTCCAGTGAGAGCAGCGTGAAAAATGCATATTTCAGATCTAACGTCGAACCCGTATTTCGAGGTTCAGATTTATCGGACGTTTTCGAAAAGATGAAAGACAAGATGTTGACGTCTCTCGCGAATTATCAACATGAAGGTAGTAATTGGACGTGAGATGAGATGTTGAAACTCGAAATTCACACAACTGAAAACGATTTGTTGAAAGGGTCTTCCTATGTGAAATTACCGTATTTCTTAGCTAAAAAACAATCCGTGGTCAATGTGAGAAATAAAGATGATCAGTGTTTTAAATGGGCAGTCACCTCTGCTTTATACCCTGTCAAAATGAATTCCGATAGAGTTTCTTGTTACGAGGAGACTTCTAAAAATCTCGATTGGACCGGAGTGACTTTTCCAACGCAGTTAAAACACATCGTACGTTTCGAGGTTCAAAATCCCACTGTAGCGGTGAACGTCTTGGGATACGACGACGAAAAACGAAAGATCTATCCTCTCAGACTGACTTCATATCTCGGAAGAGAAAAGACGATTATTTTATTATTGATTTCAAATGGTGACAATCATCATTATTGTTGGGTTCCAAATCCGAGCGGATTACTGTCGAAACAAAATAATAAACATAAAGGAAAGATATCTTTATGTTTCAATTGCATGAACGCGTTTCACAGTGAAGACTCGTTGGCAAAACATCAGGAATATTGCAACGAAAATCAAGGTGTCATCATCGAAATGCCTAAACCTAACACCATCGTGAAGTTTGAAAATCACAATCGAAGGTTAAAAGTACCATTCGTCGTGTATGCCAATTTCGAATGTTTCACCACAAAAATGAGTTCCTGTCAACCCAACGCTCTTCAAAGTTATGTCGAAAGATATCAAAAACACATACCTTCGGGCTATTGCATTTACGTGAAATGCGCTTTCGACTCGCAACACGACATGGGTCCCTTCACCTACACGAAACAGTATGAAGATGACGACGTGGCCCAAAGGTTCGTGGAAGAGTTAGAATGGAAACTTCAAATGTTATACGACAAATTCAAAACTCCGGCAAAAATGATCATCACGCGAGAGCAGCAGAACGAAAATAACAGAGCCATCGAATGTCACATATGCAGACAATCGTTCGATGAGAATTCGAAGGAAAATGAGAAGGTCAGAGACGACGATCATTACACAGGTCTGTATCGCAGTCCGGCTCACAGCAAGTGTAATTTAAAATACCGAGACGCCGCTTTCTATCCGGTGATGTTTCACAATCTCTCGGGTTATGACAGTCATCTGTTCGTGAAAAATCTCGGCACCTCACACGAAGAATTAAATTGCATTGCGAACAGCGAAGAAAGATACATTTCCTTCACGAAATGGAAGCTCATGGAGGAGAAAAGAGTAATTGACGGAGAGACGTTGGAAGAAAAAACGAAATTCATTTGTAGAGCCATACGTTTCATCGACAGTTTTAAATTCATGTCGACCGCTCTGGAAAAATTAGTTGATAATATGAGCAAGGATAAATTTAAAATCATGAGCGAACATTTCGGAGAATGAGTAGACGTCATGTTGAGGAAAGGAGTCTATCCTTACGATTACATGAACGATCTAAAGAGATTCGAAGACACCGCACTACCTTCGAAAGAAGATTTTTATTCGAAATTATACGAATCCGACATTTCCGACGAGAATTATGAACACGCTAAAAACGTGTGGAAATTATTCGATATGAAAACCATGAGAGATTATCATGATCTCTATCTGAAGACCGACGTTCTGCTCTTGGCAGACGTGTTCGAAATTTTCGAGACGTCTGTTGTCGAAATTACGATCTGGATCCTGCTTGGTATTTCACCGCACCGGGTCTAGCGTGGGACGCTCTGTTGAAGACCACCGAAGTCCAATTTGGAATTATTATCCAACGTGAACATGTTACTCATGTTTGAAAGGGCTGCAAGAGGTGGCATCTCGATGATCTCTCACAGATATTCTGAAGCTAACAATCCCTACATGAAAGAAGGTTTTGATTCAAAACGGTCGACTAAATACATACAGTATTGGGATGCCAATAATCTGTATGGTTGGGCTATGAGTCATCCTTTACCGATTGGAAATTTCGAATGGGTGAAGGAACCGGAAGAGATGCAAAAATGGAGAGACTATCCTTGTATTTTAGAAGTCGATTTGAACTATCCGGAAGAATTACACGATCCACACAACGATTATCCGCTGGCTCCCGAACAAAAGGAACCGAATGAAGGAGACGAGGAAAAACTCATTCCCAATTTATTTAACAAATGTAACTACGTTGTCTACAGCGAGAATTTGAAACAGTATGTTGATTACGGGATGAAATTAGTCAACATACATCGCATCATTCGATTCGACGAAGAGCCTTGGATGAAAAAATACATCGATCTCAACACGAATCTCAGAATTCGAGCCGAGAACGATTTCGAAAAAGATTTCTTCAAACTCATGAACAACTGTGTGTACGGTAAATCGATGGAAAACATCAGGAAGAGAACCGACGTTCGACTCGTCACGTCTGAGAAAAGTGCTAAAAAATTAGTGGTGAAACCCAATTACAAACACCGAACCATATTCAACGAAAATCTAGTAGCCGTTCACATGCAAAAGACGCACCTGAAGTTTGACAAACCGTATTATCTCAGACCGATCATCTTAGATATCAGCAAGCGATTGATGTACGAGTTTCACTACGATTACGTCAAACGAAAATTTGGTGATAAAGCCAAACTACTGTTCAACGACATGGACAGTTTAGCTTACGAGATAGAGACGAAAGACGTCTACCGAGATATATCTCAGGACGTGGCCGAGTGGTTCGACACGAGCAATTATCCCGTCGATCACCCGTCCAACATTCAATCGAAAGACAACAAGAAGGTGTTGGGTAAATTTAAGGACGAGAGCGGTGGTAAACAAATCGTCGAATTCGTGGGCTTGAGACCCAAACTGTAAGCTTATCGTCTAGAAGATGATGAAGAGATCAAGAAGTGCAAAGGAGTTAAAGCGTGCGTGGTGAAGAAAAACATCTCTTTCCAAGAGTATAAAGATTGTCTGTTAGAAAGTGGTCCGGTGTACAAGACTATGAAATCGATTCGAAGTGAAAATCATGACTTGTATACCGAAATAGTCAACAAGATTTCGCTAACGGTCGACGACGATAAGAGATTCGTGTTAGACGATAAAATAAGCACTTTGGCACTCGGACATTGGAATTTAGATCTAATTAGAGACGATATGAATGTGGATGATTGGATTCCAGATACGATTGTGGATGATAGGATTCCAGAAAATCAAGAGGAATTAGATGGATTCAAAATCACAGAAACCGATAGAGACATCGAGAATCCAGAAAATCAAGAGGAATTAGATGGAATCAAAAGTATAGAAATCGATAGAGACATCGAGAGTCCAGAAAATCAAGAGAAATTAGATGGAATCAAAAGTATAGAAATCGATAGTGACATCGAGAATGTTAGTTTAAAAAAAAAGAGAAAAAAACAAAAAAAAATAAACGTCATTTTTTAGTAAATTATAATAAAATAAATAAAAAAAATATATACACATTATGAATAAGAAAATAAAGATATCCGTAGAAGGTGTCGTCTTACCTAACGAACCCCTATCCAACATCGATCTGTTGAATGCCGTAAAAGATTTGAAAATCAAAGATTTTCTAGGCGCGTTTTCCAGAGATGCCTTGCCGAAGAGAAGACCTCGACAATCGGAATTTTAAATCTAGACGATTCATTGGGTGAAGGCACTCACTGGGTGGCGTGGATCAAGAACGGGAAGAAGAAAAATTATTATTTTGACAGCTACGGAATTTCACCGCCAAAAGAAATAAAGAACTATTTCAACAAATCAATGGTTCGTTACAACACGGAACAAGTGCAATCACCATATCAAGTGTTTTGCTGTCACCTGTGTCTCTATGTTCTCAAGAGATGGTCTGAAGGAGATCGATTTCAAGACATTCTCAATGATGTACATTAGAGAGAGATTTTTTTTTATAGTATATATAAAGATAAAAAATTATTTTAAAAAATTTAATCGAATAAAAACGAAAAATAAAATAACATAGTTCATTTTTAATAAACTGCGTTTTGAATATATTTTTTCTAAAAAACAAAAAATCCCCACAACAACATGCCAGTCGATAAATTTGGTAGAAGTGACGACGAAAAAGTCAACCTAAGAAAGAAGAGGAAGACGTTCGAAGTTGACGATGGTTACGACATTGCCAACTTGGACGAACGTTACATTCGGAGATACGAACCTCGAGAAGAACCTTTGAACATGAACGATAAGAAGCTCTACAATCTTCCCGAGCCAATAGATCTCGCAGATGCTGCGACTAAAAAATACGTTGACAGGGGGAACGCTGATTTCGAATGAATCCTGCTAGATAATTACGTGGATAAAACCGTGACCGACGATCTCGATCTGAAATCCAAACGTTTGGTGAATGTCGCGAATCCCATAGATCCCACCGATGCCGCGACCAAGAAATACGCGGATGACTCTCACGCAAGATTCAGTGAACACCTGAGAAATAGATACGTTTAGAAAACGATGCACTCGGAATTGAATGCCAATTCTAACAAGATAACGAACGTCGCCACTCCCACGAATCCCAAGAACGTGACGACCAAAGACTATGTAGATCTGGAACAGAGAAAGTCTGACAGACGAGAAATGACATCGGATCTGAATGCGGTATTCAACAAGATATTGAATCTGTCGGAGATCAACGACACGGATGCAGACTCAACCGTGGTCAAGAAGGGTTATGTAGATTCTGCCGTGATACAATCACAAGAATACCTAGAATCGCAAGTGGACGATCTCTACCTGAACAAACAATCTGGCGGAACCATGGAGAGTGGCATCAACATGAACGGTCACAATTTATTTGGTCTCGATCACGATTCCAAATTCGATTCTAGCGCGGTCAGCAGAAAGTACGTGGACGACAACTCGGTCTGGAGAAAGGGTGACATCATGGAAGGTAAACTAGACATGGGTGGACACACGCTCACGAATCTACCAGATCCCGTGAACATGATGGATGCCTGCACCCTGATTTCGGTGGTGGAGAAAGTCAAATATGCTAGACAATTGATCACTGTGTGGGCCGAAGAGGCCGGCACCTTAGATGAAGGAAAAGCTGAGTGGTCTTTCGGAAATGGAGGTAGCGGATCGAAACATGGTCAGGTGGGATATCCCATGCCACTAGGAGGTGAAATCCTTCGAATGAGTCTGGCTTCCTCGGATTTGAATAACACAGCGGTCGTCAATCTCCTGGTGAATGGTGTAGAGAGCGATAAGAGATACAGCGTCGAAAAGACTGAGAATCAACACGCAAATGTTAGCACGTTCGGCACGCCTCTCAAAGTGAACGCCGGAGACAGGATTAATTTCATTACGAAAACCAATAATCCAGAAGCTGCCACTTCCGTGGTGAGTCTACTGATCGAACTATTTCCTTTGAACAAACAGTGAACGCGTGAAAATAATGAATTAAAAAAATAATGTGTGATTATTAAAAACAAAAAAACAAAAAAACAAGTAATGAGATTTAGAAAGATGTTCAATCTCTCCAGATCACATTACTTTTTTTTTTGTTGTTTTTTTTAATAATTACTCATTACTTTTTATTTTTTTTTTGTTTTTAATTTTTTTTCACACTTGTCTCTCATCGAATGATCGACATCTTATTTCCGTCTGATTCGAATTGTAATTCTCTGTCCGACAGGACCAGGGCGAAGGCTTCGGTTTTTCTCGGAACGTTCCTATCGAATTGCATCTTGATCTGAATGTCTAAGACGCTACTCTTGAGTCGTTCACTCTGTTTACTGACGTCGAATACGAACATGGGATACATCGACTTGTATTTGCTGGGAGATATGTTAGGGTTGCTCATCAATTCGTCTAGACCATGATACTTCTTTCTAAAATCACCGTCGCCGTACAGTCTGCAGAAATTATTCTTGTCGAACGATGCGTTGTAATTGATTGCTGGATATCTCGTAGCATTCAGAAAAACTTGCATGTTTCTCAAATGACAATGATCGAACAGCGACGCATTCTTTTCCTGAGACCCGTCCCTATCGGTCTGAAACGCAACCATGATGAAACGCGGTCTCTCGGAAGCGGATTTCACTGTCAATCTCCAATCGAAGTGATTCGTGGAGGGAGGAATGCTAGCCGTGTCGCACTGTCTCATTCTAAATCCCACGGGTAATTTACTCTTGGATTCTATGATCTTGTAGAGACGCACTTTCTCCACGATCGAAGGCTCCACGTGCAGAACGAACCACAATATCTTGTGTAGAGTTATCTTACCTGCATTGGTCACAGTGAGTCTCACTATTGCATCATCGTTTCCTTTTCGAATCAACGTCAGATTATGTTTGAATCCGTACATGATCTTGTTGTAATCGTCCGCAAATCCGAAGATGTGTTTCAAAGGTATCCTGAACGAAAACGTTCCTTTAGGTCTGGACGTCTTGACGACGTAGTCGAATATCAAGATGGCGCCGGCGCTAGCAGGGCCTACGGTGTCTTTGACCCACAACTGATTAAGTCCTCTAGATTTCGAAAAATCATCAGGATACATCAAGAGTCATAACATCGTGGTGGCCTGACCGGGATGAAACACAGATTCTATCTCTTGTCTGGATAGCATGTATTTTATATTACTGAATAGATGCATGATGCCATTATTGGCTAGAGTAACCGTGTCGTCGTCGGCGTAGTCGCTCCCATCTTCCTTGGTGAGACATCCCTGCACCACTATGTAACTCTCGCTAGGATGTACGAATAGATCTTGAGTTTCAACATTGATTCTTATCTCTCCCGCATTGTTCAAACTCGTTCCGGTTACCGGTTCATATTCGTGAACCTCATATTCTTGAATACTTTCATCTTTCACTATGCTTTGTGCTATATCTAGTATATTTGTCATTTTAAAGGATTTTTAGTTTTTTTGTTTATTAATTAACTTGATTTCTTTATCTAAAAAATAGTTTTTTTTAATTATTTTTTATTATTATTTTTTTCTCTCTTATATATATGTGTGTAAACAAGAAAATGTTAAAGAGAGTAAATAAAAAACAATTTTGTTTTCTTTATCAAAACTTCATCTTCTATAATTGTTGTTCGTAAAACTTTTCGATGATCTCTTCTCTATCCAAAGCTTTGATTTCGTAAGTCACCGGATCGGTGTGAAATATTTTGATTATCACGAAGATTTCCGAGGTCCATCGAGGAGTATAACCCTTTTCAAAGTGCTCCTTATAAGCGTAGATTCTCACTCGATCACCGATCGCAAATTTCGGCGTTCTAGACTTCTTCCTGATCTTAGATCTCTCAGGATATAGATTCGCGTAGACCCGTTTTTCGTTTCGAGGATCGCTAGCTTCCTCGGGAGTCATCTTGATCGAACTGTGTCGCGTGTTGTTGTAATCTTTGACCAGACCGTTCAGAGCGTATATGTATTTCTTGGTCGAATTCGCCGTGAAGTATCTGTGCATCTTTTCCTTCATCATTCGATTCCAACGTTCCACCATGCTGGCTTTCTCTTCGTTTTCAATCTAGTAGAGGTCTACCAATCGATGAACGTGCTTGTTGTAAAATTCCTTTCCCTTATCCACCCACAATTTACTCGGTTTTCGAGAAGACGAGTCGAACACGCTCTTCAGAGCCTCGGCGACGCAAGGTCCTGATTTATTCTTCAAAGCTCTGATCCAACCGTATTTGGAAAACACGTTGATGACCGTCAATAGATATTTAACGCCCTCGTTCCACCTCGAAAACGATCTCATGTCGACCAAGTCGGCAGACCAAATATTACCCAGACCCTTCACGAACACCCTTCTCTTTCGAAATTTATGCACTATGGGTTTGTGTAACTTCTCGGCCAATTCGCTCATCAATAATAGTTTCTTCTTCTTTTCAGATGCGCTTTTTTTCTAACGCCCCATCCAAATCGACGTTTCGCACCGATCAGATTGTCGACCAGTGAACGTTCCATCTTCTCTCTCCTGGTCGGATTCGATATGCCTCTCAATTTCCCCAACATGTTTTTATCGCAGACGTCGTTGTGACTCTTGGTGTCAGGATGTCCGGCGTAGCACAGATCGTGATCATACGCGGCCGCGTCAACCCTATTCACAGGTTTGCTCCAAGATTTGGGTGTCAGATCGGTGTTGAGTCTCTTGTTCAATTTCGTTCCGGGTCCCGTGAAACTTTGACCGGGCAGATGCATTTCGAAAGGTAGATTATTGATGATTTTATTCACGATGCCTTTACCTTTGCTCACGTTTTTTTTTTGGACGAATCTAGTCTTGATAGAACCACACACGTCGCAAATTCCGTGAAGCATCTGTCTGTCATTTTTAGTTCGCACTTCTCTAGAATTACTCGTCTCGGTAACTCTCTTACACTTTATGCAATACATTTTTTTAAGAGTTATTTAAATTAATTTCGTTTTTTTATTTTATATATAAATTTAATAATCAATTCTGTTCTTATTATATATATTTTTTTTTCGATCGCTGCTCTTGAGTTCTATCATCTTACTGAATTCCTCCCTAGCCTCTTTCCTCCCCTTTTCCACGAGAGAATCCTTCATCTCTTCCTTGATGATCTGACGAGTCTTGATTCTCACGGCTTCTTTCATGACATCGTATTTCGTTTTCTCGCTCAATATCGCGAAGTATTCACCGTCCGATATCCTACCGTCTTTCAATGCCATAGAGATCATTTTGGATATCGTGTCGATCTTGGAGTCGGCCAAGACACGAATCTTGTCGTGTTTCCTCGCCTTCAGATATAATTTCCTACTCAAAATGTTTCCGAGCGTGCTAAACAATCCAGGGGGGAGAGCCACTCCTTCTACGGTCAACACGATCAGAATGCCGACCGCGGTTGACAACAATCCAATGCCATGGAAATCATGATGAGTGTCGTGTCGATCGCGTTGACGAATTTCACGAACTTCTTCTTGAGGGAACGACGAGAATCTCTCTCTCGAGTTAGATACTCTTGAATTCTACTGATTTGATCGATGCGATACCTCTCTCCTCTTTCTCTTTCTTCTAGCGATGGTGCCGTCGACAAAACGTCGATCGGCTTCTCATCCTCGTCGTCCACTAACGTCGGATACAATTTATTTCTGGTTCTCATTTTTGTTTTTTTCTTTCTAATATTAGATAAAAAATTTATGTGTGTATTTATTTTATTTTCTATTCTCCCTTATTTTATATCAACGAGAAAACTTAGATGTATGCTTCATTGAACAATAATTTCTTGACGCATCCCTTATCTTTTAAAGTCAGACTTTTACGCGCCAATTTCAGTTCTTCCGAAACTGTGGGCTTGCTTTGATCCTTACAGAAGAGTAATCTCTTCCAAAACGCGATCACTTCATTGATTTGAATGCGTTCGAACGCTGGTTCGAAATACTTGTTGACCATATCTTCCCTTTCCATCCACAGACACGAATGATTCTCGTGATCGAAGTCTAGATGATCCCAACATCCGACGCATCGTTCTAACAAGAGACGACCTAGTTGTTCGTTCATGCAGAATGCGTAGGCTCTCATCAGCATTTTTAAAAGAATCCTTACTCTAATATCCTGAGAATCGCTCATGATTTACGTATTTTTTTATTATCTATTCGATTTGATATATTTCTTTTTTTAAATAACTATTTATTTATATTTTTTTTTCTCTCCTATATATATCAATCAAAAACGCGACAGCGAGTTTGAACACTCTTCATTCAAAACATTTCCATTAAGTGCGTTAGTCTGACTTCGAGAAATGCGACAGTGGGTTTGTGAATTCTAACACAACCTTTTACACAATTTAAAATCCATAAGTGGATTTCCGTGTACGCCTCCATAGGGTTTCAGTGTTAAAATCGTGTACAGGTACATGCACGTGTACCTGTCATTCGTCTAGGATACAATTCAGTGTTAAATTGCGAGCAAAAAACGTTTTTTTCGTTTCTAAAAACGTACATGTACGTGTACCTGTACACGATTTTAACACTAAATCCTATGGAGGTGTACACGACATGTAAGTGTACATGTACACGTACATGTACATGTACATGTACGCTTGCACCCGCAATTATCACCTACTACCCCATATTTAGATCCCATAAATTAAATGTCTTTGAATTAGGATGAAATAAAGTGAATGTAATGTCTCGAGCGACAAAAAGATTTTGGCTCTTCTCAGAATATAAATTGCCCTGGATAGCTTTGTACAGAGAGCAGATACATGCTGATTAAATTTAAGATTCTCGTCCAGGTTAATTCCCAGAAATTTTATGAATTTGGCATGAATATTATTACCTGCAAATATTATGTCTGAGTTGTTCAATGAAATTTTGGGCTGTGCGTTGTTGTATTTATATTTGTCGCTCTGAGGGTGAAGAAGTATGACTTTTGTTTTGTTATTTTCTAAACACCAATTGTTGATGTTCGATAATTCATTGTTGGCCATCTCCATCAGGAGATTGAGGTCGTTCCCAGACTTATAAGCTGTTGTGTCATCCGCGAACGATAGGATGCTCATGTCAGTAGACTCACAAATGTCATTAATAAATAGTACAAACAGAATAGGACCAATTACAGAACCCTGTGGTACCCCTGTAGTAATATTTAGTAGACCAGAGGATTCACTCGTGAATCGCACATACTGGAATCTCCCAGAGAGATAGTTCTGAAACCATGAATTAGCCATACCTGCAATGCTGTAATGTTCGAGTTTCCTAACGAGTATTTCGTGGTCAGTGGTACCAAAGGCTTTCGAAAAATCTAAAAACATGGATAGTGTGCAATCTTTAGTTGCTTTGTTATTCATTATGGAAACATGTTCGATAAGATGTATTATTGGATGAAATGTTGAATGTCCCTTTCTGAAACCGAACTGGTAGTTATAAATAACGTTGTTGTCATCTAAGAAATTTGTTAGCCTTTTATGCATTAATTTCTCTAGGATTTTTGAAAACGAGGGAAGAATACTTATTGGGCGATAGTTGTCGAGTGACTGTTTATCCCCGAATTTAAATATTGGTATTACTTTTGCGGTTTTCATTTTGGGTGGGACAATTCCAGTGGAAAATGAAGTATTTATAACATGGGTTAAAGGAACGACTATTTCATGTAGAATTTCTTTAAGTAGTTTAGGAGAAATATTGCCCTGGCCAGCCGAAGTTTTTGTGGAAAGGCTTTTTATGGAGGATACGTAGGTGATATGAAAAATGAATCGCAGACACTGTGTTTTAGGTAATCAGAGAATCGATGTGTGGAGCTTGCCATATTGTTGATTACTCGATTTCCAATATTGGTGAAGTAATTGTTAAATTTCTCAGCATTGTGGATGGGGTCACTAAACTCCACATTATCTTCAATAAATGATGATGGTAGGGAAGGAGGAAGGTTTGACTTATTTATTGCCTGACGGAGAATTTCCCATGTATTCTTAATGTTACCCTGATTTTCATAGTAATTGACTATAATAATTCTTCTTTTGTTCACGTTTAAGCTGATTATAAATTTGGCAATAGGTTTTGTATCGCGTAATGTTGTGGTTAGTCGGGGATCTGTACATTCTTTCCAGTAGTTTATGTTTGTTTAGGGAGGATTGTAAAAGGCCGGAAGTCATCCACGGTTCTCGTTTGATGTATTTTTCCGAGGTCTTTATTATTCTCGACGGGAAGTCTTGGTCAAACGTTGAGTTGAGAATTGTTAGAAATTTCTAATACGCTTCATTTGCATTCTTCTCTTGGCACACATGGCTGAAGCCAGTTTCGGACAGGAGTTGTTTAAATAGGTTGATGTTCCTTGTGTTGAATATTCTCTTGGGTTGGTGCGTGTCAATATGATGGGTTGTTTTGAGATTTTCGATATAGAATGTGGCGAAATGATCGCTCACATCAGCAATAATTATACCAGAGGTGTTTGGGTTTAGTTTGTTACAAAATATATGGTCAATTATTGTGGCCGAGTGACTTGTTACTTTTGTTGGTTTAGTTATCATGGGCGTGAATCCGGTGCTGAACAGTGATTCTAGATAATGATAAGTGTTTTTGGTGTAGGTTAAAATTTAATAAATCTATACTGAAGTCTCTCATCAGTTAAGTTGTCTTCTTCTCGGAATTATTAGTTCAAGTAGTTCTGGTAGTAGCTTTTGGGGCAGTGGTAGATCGGTAAATAATTCCTACAATTACTTTGGATTTTCCAGTAAGTTCGATGAACAGTGATGCGAAAACATGAGGAGTGAAAATACTTCAGTCGTTTCTTACTTTGAATGGTATGGGATCTTTAACGAAGACACCAACACATCCCCTACCGTCATCATCGGCAGGACGAGAACGCAAAACAAGTGGTTGATAGCCGTCTAAGGTGTAGGATATATTATCTTTTACGATGAATGTTTCAGTGATACCTATGATGTCAACAATATTTTTCATTTGTTTGGAGATCACAAAGCAGACTCCTTAGGTATTCGAAATTAGCATTCAGGCTCCTGCAATTAATGTTAAGTAAGGCGAAGGATTTCTTACTCGTGCCAACTGTTGAGGAAAACTTTTCTGATGTGTAGTATTGGCAGTTGTTCGCGTCGGCATTAAGTGCGGTGAGAGGATCATCTTCAGAAACACGATCGATTTCATGGTTGAATTGTGTAACAAAGTTAAAGGCAGCATCATTCTGAACTTCATTAAGCGAGACAACATTAGTCATCATGGAGTTTGTCACACAATGAAGGAAACGGGGAGCTTTAATAACAAAGGTGATCTGGCCTGCTGTCCAGTATATTGGGATTTTGGGGTACTATCCGAGGATTCTACAATAATCCAAACCAGCACTCTTTTACAAAGGAATGCGTATTATAGCACTACTCTTATAAACCCCAAGTGGGGCTTTGCCAAGTCCGTTTCCAAGTTTTGGATTGTTTTTGGTGATTTGGAGGGATTGTCGGGTTGTTTGTAGTAATTAGATTTACTCTTATTCAACCCAACACACTTCTTAGATGCCTCTTGGCCCTTTAAGAAAGTTTTTGGGAAACATAGCAACCACATGCTACCATAGAAACCAAGATGGCGGCCTCCAGTATACAAAATGGATAGCGGAAGCACGTATCACCATAACACGCGCTGCGCATGCGCAGTAACACCACGTATCACTATGGAAATGACGTCAGAACATGGGCACTTACGTGGGCTACCATGACAATACAACATGGCGTCATGGCAACATTTTTGGGACCCCCCAACCTGGTGTGGGGGGGGGGGGGGGGGCATCCGAGACACACTACTTAACTTGAAAAAAGCAGGCCTATCATTTTCATTAGGCCAACTCCCCATCTTAGGCACGGGTCTGTGGGAGATTTTTACATCAACATCATTGTTTTGAACATTGGCCTAACACGAATAGCAGACGACATTCACCAAAAGAGTTCTGAAACAACAAAAAAAAATCCCATTTTTGTAATGGCCTAGCCTAGGGGCCTACGGAAAATATAGAAGGAAAAAATAATTTGCTCGACGAGATTCGAGTCGCAAGAGCATTTGTCCATGGAGCAATTCCTCTCCTGACCCTTCAGCTCATTCGGTGAAATCATCATCCATGTTTCTGGGCACCCCACTTACAGAATCCGTTTTAGGACACAGAACCCCCCTTTTACCGAAATGAGTCGTAGAGACTCATTGAGCAAATACCCGATAGCTCATTTGCTCGAAAAGTCGTTTGAGCAATCAGTAGTGAAAAAAAACCCAGAAGTATGATAGTGATATGCCCCCTTGGCGGCAGTGGTGGAGCACAAGAGCCGTAGTAGTGCCACGTGATGTACCTTCCGGGATTCGGGTGGTGTCCGGCAAAAAGGGATCGTTCAACCCCTGACATACTACTGCTCTGTTTATCTCCCTACCTTTTCCAAAACGGCACAATTAACACTCAGGTCATTTCCCACATCATAAAATTGTAACCGCGATTCGTGGGCGGTTGATTGTCCGGTTGAAGGCCACCGCCCAGCGAACGGATAGCTTGCTAATTTTTGGATGGTGTAACACCACCCCGATATTTACACCCTTGTCTATAGCATCTGTTATCGTTACTAACTTTCAATGATATATATTTTGGTGAGACTTGCGGCCTATGCGAGTACACCTACGATTTACATGTTGAAATTTGCTTTGGGAACCAGTTTCTGGAATCTGCATCCACGAGCTAATTATTTGCTACGTGTATAATGTCCTTCAAAAACCTTACAGCACACGCACAAACTTATTTATAAGCCTAGCCTATATTATCGAACACCAGCCACGCCATCTCTGGTCTCACTTCTGGAATCTCTTCCACTGAATCGCTATCCAGAATCTACCAATGGAATATCTTTTTATTCATACGAGGCCATGGATGAATTCGGTCAAATCGGCCGACGGCAGTTTTCTAAAAGTTCCCATATCCTTATATGGGTACTGAATGGTCACGTTCCTAACTTCTTTAAGCAACCCTTTCTGGTATCTGACTATGTCTAACGTCTTCTTCGCCGTATGAGCTCTTGGCATATATGCAAAAGTATATAATGTCCTTGAAAAACTTACAGCACATGCACGCATACATATCATCGGACACCAGCCACATCATCTATTGATTCTCATTTCTAGCATCTCTCACATTGAATCTCTCCCCAGAATCTGTCCGTGTTATGGCTTTTTAAGCGCATGAAGCCACGAGGGAGTTCGGACAAATCAGTCGACTGTCAAATCGTCTGCATCGGCATCTGATAATTACGGACGTAGGGTTAAGTGTATCAGCCCACTAGGATGACAGGTCTACAAAGCTGACAATAACATTTTTTGGTCTATAGCCAGCCACCCAGGACATAGTTATTTAAAAATAATAATTGAATTTTATTCAACATATTTACATGTTTTCCCTGCATGTCAGCGGTGCCGCCATCATCACCCCAAGAAAGGGCATGTGCTCTCCGAAATGAGGGCGAGCATAATCCCAATAAACCCACAGCAAAAGAGACATTTTCCCACAAAGGTGGCATGGGGGTGGGGGTGTTGTGGGGTGGGGGTAGCCTACTCTGACAAGTACAGCACATCAATATCTTATTTACACAAGCTTTAAAACAATGAACATTTTACATTTGGACACCTGTTGAAAGCTTTAAAAAATAACTCATTTAGTTTTATTAATTTAATTTTAATTACCTTATGATGCAGGTCGGGGGGGGGGGGGCGGAAGGTCGGAAAAAATTTACAGTACACGATGCCGGGGTGGGTTGGTGGTCAAACGGTTCAAAAACACATTTTTTCAACCCCTTGCAAATTTTGTTTCTGCTGCCATTTTATGCCAAACTAAAAACTTTAAAATGATTTAGACTAATACACACACATTATAGTCCTAATAGGGAATTGTATTGATTGGAGTGTTGGCCCATCTGGGCCCAGTGCTTGGCCGATGTTTTGAACCAGCAGTCTGTTCGACCATGAATGTCTCGATTTATAATTACATATCCCATTCATGTATTTAAACATTTCTTAGAATCACAGATAATCAAAGACCTTTTAGGTTCCTCATGGCTCTAGGGCTGTCACGATTTTTGAATTTAGGAATCGATTAATCGTCACAAATAATCGACCATAATCGATTAATCGTGCTTAGAAAACCTCCTCTCCTTCTCTTTGAAGTCGTAAAAATGAAGTTCAAGTCAGTTGACCTACCTCAAGTAAACAAAGAAGACGAAGAACCTCTTTTAGGTACACCCAAAGCTTTGATGTTCTGAACTTTTGAACCGTCGCAAGTTCGCAACTGCCGACCGGTCTTGATTATTGCACTGACGGTTCAAAAGCTCAGAACACCAAAGCTTTGAATGTACCTAAATGACAATTGCTTCTAACGGCTTCTTGGGGTTTAACGTCGACGTTCTTGACCTTTTACCTTCAGAAACAATAGTTTTTTTACTCAATTTTTTTTTAATTACTAAACGTCTAAAACGGGGTGAAATTCACCGATTCGTCGACAACGAAAAATACTAATCGATTTCGGCATGACTGATCGACAATCGATTAATCGATTAATCGTGACAGCCTTACATGGCTCTTAAGAAATGAAGACTTTAAGTATATGCGAAATTATTTTTAACATACATCAAGAATCAAGATACAGCTAACAGTAAAACAAATGGTTCATTTTACGATTGCACCAACTGGTGTTAAAATAAAAAATAAAATGAACAAAAAATTAAAACAAAGCTCTCATGTCCCATTTGGATAAAATAGTCACAACTTAAAAAACCTACGCAGGTTCATGTGTCAAAAAATGGGTTTCTATAAAACCAATCGCATGACATTCCCTGTGCCAAAATACCTCTGAAAAATCTCGGGGTCACATAAGAAATGCCCAGAAACGCTAGAAAATGGCCCTCGACAACGCAATTTTTATCACATGAATATACATAAGCCTCAAATAGTTTTTTGGCCCAACTCAAAAAAACATTTGAGCTTATTTATGTTGTAAATGGGCTTTGCTTTATGTCACTTCAGCAACTTGGCTGTATCATGATATGCCAGTTTTAACGCCGGAGCAAAGACCCAGCATGTGGTTAGTTTATTGGAAAAATCAGGAATGATGGCCTAATAATACAGGATATTACCAGCTAAATACATCACAATTTATGTATTTTATCTTACAATCAACATGTATTTTGTCTGTATTAACTCCGCAACTGTCGTGTATCCGACCCCCTGATACAGATGTTTGCATCAGGGGGTCGGATTCAAGAACGTTCCGTTCGCGTGAGTTCCATTTTTTTCTTTTTGTTCATCCGTGTACGAATAAATAGTTCGTTATATATTCGTCTACATTCTTGACTTATCCTCAATATATTGTTCGATAAAATGATTATTTCCATTATGTGGATGTTCGATTCGTCGTAATCTGCCCTTAGAACCCGGAGCTCGACTCGGATACATATTTTGTACATCCACATAATGGTAATAATCTCTATATATTATCACATACTGGCAAGGCAGAAGTCTAGAAAAGTGCTAAAATATTAAAATATGATGCTGAGAGGAGTCGGTGCCCAAAAATTGTTGGAAAGTTTATTTATTTATTTTTTGCAGTATATGGGGTGGGTGTTCAAAATAACGGGAAAAAATATGCGGAAAAATAAGAAAAATCTTCCGATTTTGGGGTGGGTGGGTGTCCGGGAAGGTTGAATGCAAAAATGCAGTGTGTAATTGTGTACTGCGTGAATATTTTTCCGCCCTCCCCCCCCCCCCCCCCCCCCTTATGATGCCGCTAACATCCCATCCCCGCAATTAAGTCCCTGACCAGTATCATATAAGTCAAAGAATATTCTCACCAAAGAGCAAATGCTGTCATGACTTCCATTGCCCTTCAGCTCGTTTGATTACGATAGCCGGGGCGCGGTGGCGTTGCGGTAACCGGTTCTCGTCGAATCACCGAAGTTAAGCAACGTCGAGCCCGGTTAGTCCTTGGATGGGTGACCGTCTGAGCGATCGATTCGAACTCCCGCGTTGTGTCCTTGGGTAAGGCACTTAACCCCGATTGTCCACATGGGGGCACGATGACGCCGTGTACTAAGGCGTACGGCACGTCAATGGTGCACGTGTTTTAATTCCTAGCACTCTGGTAGAGCAACAGAATTTGTTCCCGTCACTCTGTTTTTCTCTTGTTTAACTTTGAATTTAATCAATTATATCTTGTTTGACAGAGCTCAGTGAGCTCTGTCAAACAAGGTATAACTGGTTAAATATCAAACTGCATTATGGAAAATATTTGCTGCTGAAAACTTTGCCATTTTGACATCAGAGTGCGGAGGATTAAACAAATCTAACCCTGCTGTGCTGCAGTGCGGAGTTACGATGTTGGGGAGCTGGCAGCTGCTCGTCGTCTCTCGGTGGTTCCCTCTGGGTACTCCGGCTTCCTCCACCGGTAAAACTGTCACCGACACGATATGACCAACTAGCTACTGTATGCGGTTATCCTCCATTTTCCCGAGATGAGTCGCAGAGCCTTAAGAGCATAATTTACCCCCCAGAATCTATCGCGTCCATTGCTCTTCGCTACAACTACATTGTTATGTCCGCGGTTATTCTCCACTTTCCGAGATGAGTCAACACCCATGTTTTTCCGCACCACTTTCTATGATCGGGTTGTGACCATAGTAGACCCTACCCCCTTTTCCGAGATGAGTTGGACAGTCGCAAGAGCAAATTTTTATCTTATGGGAAACTGCTTTTGTTGATCTTTAGCTCGTGACGATACATCTACACTGCGTCGCATGAGTGCTAAAGTGTTCTAACTCCTTTTTGCTATCCGGTGAAAACGGACTCTGAACTTGCGATAGGATTGATATACGTTTGTCAGTAAACTATGAGTATTTTTCGGTAAATTTTGAGTTGGCAGACAGAAAATCTGATAAATCGCCAAGTTTCTTGTATTTTCATTCCATAAATGGCTCAGAAAAATGGGAAAGTTTATTTGATGATAAAACATTTCTACGATCAGTCACCGACTTTTGTTCAGTGTTTAACTGGAAAACCGTCATAACAGCTGACTGATCGGAATAATTCAATATAAAGTGCTGATTTCGCCACCATATCTGAATAAATACTCGTAAAAATATTGTATTTTAGAACTTAACTCCTACCCAACTCCATTCACCATTGTTCATAATGGAAGACACAGGGCGGGCGGAACGTATTTAAAAGCGAGAGGGCTGAAACGCAGGCAATCGTGGGTCCTAGGCTACGCAGGAAATCGTAGGGCCTAGGCAACACCGGTTCGGCCCGGTGTGAAAAAAATTTGATTTTTGGACACTAGAAGACGCCATTTCCTCGCTTCTGGAAGCTACATTCCTGTTCAAAAGGCCTCGAAAAATAGCTCATTTTTAGCCAAACCAGGCCCGGCGAAACGTACTTTAGAGTTGGGGTGTGGTTGGGGAGGGTAAAATCTTCGGCCCTACACCAGTACCCCAAATCTACCACTCACTACTCAAGAGTTGTCCTTCATGTTTCGCATATAGCAAGTCTTGTTATATGCGAAGCATGAACGGCAACTCTGGATAGAGGGTGATAGATTCGAGTAGACTGGCTCTCTCCACCCAAATTTTCTCCAGGTAAATCACTAGATGCAGTAAGCCAAGATGTAGACGAACTTACTGCTGGGCAGGTAAAGAACCTTTCTATTCCAGTTTTTTTTGTTTTGTTTACGGCTGTCCGCCATGCTAGCATATCGAGCATGGCGAAAAACACTTTGCAGGCTGAGAACAACGTCGTAACTACAACGTCATATAATACTGTTAACACGGTTAAAAGAAAGTTACATCAACTGTTTTCTTCGGGGTGTTTTCCGATATGCCGATTTTAGGAGAGATGACAGATAAATCACAATTTTTTTTCTGCAAAAAAGTGGGGTGGATGGGGTGGGTGGGGTGGGGTGGGGAGAGGGAAGCTACAGGACCCCCCCCCCCCCCCCCTCCTTCCTGTTCGGCCAGACCTGAGATATTCAGATACAACGATTGAGCAAGCAGAATGGGATGGTCACATGCATCAAGCAGCAAATTCGATTGGTTGAAAACTGAAATAAAACACTTCATCATTAGAGCCTAAGAAGCAATTTGGAGATATGATTTTTTTTGCTGCCTTTTGTATGGACATGTCATGCGATGCACACAATACGGTGATACCATTTTGTTCGTCTTGAAGAGACGAATCCAACGATAACGATATCTCATTTTCGCTCCAAAATTGACATTGCACATTTCAGCACTCAGGCGATGATTTCTCACCAGCAGCAACCCTAACTTACAATCGACTGGATGTCAGCACCCCTTCCCGGTCAGTGATGCAAAAAGGCGTTAGAGCAAGCAGTCTGCATTCCACTGCTGGTAGTTATGGAAGCCAGGCATGGGTATGATACTGAACAGGGACCCGTAGAGGTCGTAGAACTGTGACAACAGTACCTATAAAAAAACCGACCACGTGACTCATGGTGGTAGAAGACTTTACGCAGGAACCATCGGATACATTGGAGCCTATAAAATATTGTTGGAATCCCTATCACATAACCCCTTTCTAAATTCTAGTGTGTGGATGTAGAATCCTCCTTTTCAGAAACGAATCGAAGGGTCATAAGAGCATCCACTCCCGGGAGCAAATCTCTCAATGCTCTTCAATTGGTAAGAAACAACACGTATCATCAAAGGTAAGTAACTGGGTATAAACTGAGATTTAGATGAATGGAGCCGTCTAACTGAACCTTCTAAAACTTGGATGATCGCTGAGTTCGAGACATGTTCAGAGAAAATCCAGAGCTGCTTGGAATAAATAGAATAGTGTACCCAGAATAGGTAGAAACGAGGAGTATGAAAGAATTCGAGCCAGCAAAAATACTTTCATACAATCGAACCCACTACAGGACACCCATACTGTACTGAAGGCACATGCCAACGAAGATGGCGACTTTGACGGGTACATGTTTGTAATTTCAAGTCATTGTCAGGTTATTTCTGTAATCCTACTCCCGTTAATTTTAACACACCCCAGAACACACGCGCCACCATAGAAACCAGGAGAGGAGGGGGGGGGGGGGGGGGGGGGGGCTCAGAAAGCAAAAGGGACCACGGAATCACGTATTACCTTAACAACGCGCGTTACGAATCCGCACCAACACCACACTTCACCATGGTAATAACTTCACGGCATGACGAGGCCACATCACAGAAACAATAAACCGCGATATGAAGTCAGTTCCCACTTCCGTTTCACAGTCAGGATATCTACAACTGATACATTCATGGTGCCTATGGCACAATAATTTTCTAGCCGTATCATTTCGGAGTTAAATCTAAAAATGGAAATATAGCCTTCTAGGTGGGAACTGATAGAAAATGTTGGGTTAACACCACGGTAAAGAAAAAAGTCCACAATGTTGGATTGTTCACACAAATAACCCCACAGCTCTGCTAAGTGCGTGCCACACAAAAATATAACTCACGCCTTTTCCGCCCAAGTTTGTGTGAACTGAATAACACCCGACAACCCCTATTTTTGACACTTATGTTTTTACAAGCATTGAGACCAGAGTACACGATATCATCCACGATAAGAGACATCCACTACAAAATGTAGTGGATTTTCAAGTGTTATCGCTGATTATACTGTACCCTATGCATAGCGCCTGTGCGGGTCTCCTGCTGTTGCCCTTTTTCAAAATTTGAATGGGTTTATTTAAACGTGCTTGAAAAGTTTGGTGGTCATGCGCAGAGAAACCACCAGAGGAACGTGCACTGAGGTGAAGTGTTTCTTACACCTGTGGTAATCGGTTGTGGATTATTTTAATCTGAGCCTTTTGCCTTTTCAACAATCGCCACAATAGAAAATTAGGGAAGGATGCTGGGAAACACACCTTCAGCTGATTGTTAAAATCTCTGACTACAAATAATTTACAGGAAGATTATCATTGAAAGAAATTCAGTTGTTTATTACGAAAAAGTAAATTACATTATATACAGAACAAAATGATGAATTTCTTCAAAAGACTAGAAGTTTGCAATATAATTCTTAACGTGGCTTCTCATTGTGTAATGGACAAACCATACAATCAGACAGAGAGAGAGACAGAGAGAGAGAGCGAGAGAGAAAGATCAAAAGAATAACCTTGTGAGGCAAAAATGATTGATTGACACACGCATTTTTCTGGTCAAGGGGAGACTACTCTCAGAAAGATGTATTTCCATTGCTCCTGAAGATGAACGAAGCAAAACTCCCATCGCCTCTCTGCGGGCTTCTGACATCGAAGCTTTAGCAAATCTCTGTCTGACCCAGAACGTTCGGGCCAACGCGGTTTCATGAGACAGCGAAATTACAAACATGTTTCTGTGTCGGTTTAGGGTAAAATGTTATTTCTTCTTTCAGAATTCCACCAATTTTGATCCAGTTCGTCACAAACTTTGTAGGACATTTACTATCTTACCCCTAAAAGTTAGGTGGAATGCTCTAAATCCAAATACAAATATATATCTACGATTGTTCAAGTTTGTCAACCACGAATGCATAAATAATTGCAAAGTTAAAAGGACACGATAGACTGGAATTTGCATCAAGTTTCCCATGTATTTGATAAGCTTCAGCTGTAAGACAGTGTCACGCGCAGATGCAATCGTCTTGTCCATTTGAAACACTATCTCGCTTCCCAGTAAAGTAAGATTCCAATGCTGGTTCATAAATAAAACCATAAAGCAGAAAAATATATTTTATATACAACGAACGCAAACATGTGCACAAATGTCAAATCTGCATAACGTCGAAATTCACTTTCACCCCAGTAGGGGTGATTTTGGAATGGGAGTCTGTGAAGGGGTGCACCACCCACCCAGTTGAAACTATTGAATTTTCTAGTGGGCTCAGAGAGGGCCTGACAATCATCACGTCTAGTCACAAAACTAGTAAAATATATACTCTCAAGGGTTTGTCATAGCCTTCGATGAGTGTCTCATTGCCAGTCATCACATCTAAATGATTGTCAGGTGACGCCCTTAGATATTTTTTATTTCAATTTTATTTTTAATTTTTATTCATTATGTTCATCTGGTGTGATGCGATATTAACCATCTGCCGACACTGATGTCAAAATACCAAATCTCATGCAGCACATAAGATATTTCGGTATCAGTATGCAGGAGATTAAACCTGCGATGATGCTCAGCAATGTTTTTCACAGTTCGTGTTAATATTATCTAGAGCATGATTCGGAACGCATCATCCGAGCTTCGAAGTGCGAGTTGTTAACTGCGGGACAGAACGTGACCCCCCTCCCCCTTCCACCCACCATCGGCTCGGAAGATTTTCAACTTCCGTGTCGATATCCAACTGTAGATATTTAGAAATCATGCGGCCTCATCACAACAAACCATCGAGGGACGTCTGATTATTGTTCAAAAGCCAATCGACGCGTAACAAGGTTATGAAGCTTGCCCAACATTTGATGCTTGCTGACAGGATTATCTTTACCACGATAACTGGCGACTCTCGTCAGAAAGTGGCGGTCATTTACATAAGGGTCTGTGACACTTGCGGGTAATAGGACCCCCGAACAGCACGAACCTCCATGGTTACGCCATTGCGAGCCGAAACACACCAATCATCCCCTGAGTTCCAATGTGTTCTATGTGCCTAATGGCACACAGAACACGCTGGAGGTTATGAACCACTAAATAAGTGAACACGTGACATGGAGCGTTTGGCACCCATTGTTGTGAGTAGGATTAAATAGGGCTGATCAGTTGATTGGTTAAATATATTTTGACTTTGAAACCATTAATTAAAATTTTGATTCCTCCACTTTAGAAAGGATTAATAAGTTTGTTTGTAATTTGGTGCCGGAATGTGTGAGAATCTCTCAAAAACATGAGGCATGGGGAAAAAAGTGTGAAGGTCATTCAGTGCAAGACCATACGGTAGTTGTGAAAATTCGAAATTTAAACTGAAATTTGGTGTGGCAACATATATTTTTTTCCAGTTTAATTTTTTCAAGAGATGATGTACTTTGTAAATGTATAGGTATTTTTTTCAAAACAACTTGGTGTGTTGTACAGAGAGTGGAAGGTTAACACTGTGGTCAATGGGATTTATTTAGTGGTTCATAACCTGGAACTCAGGGGACGCATTGGCTAAACTCCGAGCAGGGTTGTCTCCCCCTTAATACGCTCGCTCCCTCTCGAGCGAAGCGAGGGGAGACACACGGTCTGGAGTTATACCCATGGCATCGAAACTCACATGAATGTTGGGGGCTGCTAAGGATAGTTTTCAGTATCTGACTATCTGCCGACAAGCTCGTCCCAAAACTATATTTTCGAGGAAGAAAAAAAAATGAATTTCGTCTGCTAATCATAATGTTAGAGAACAATAATAAATGAATGTTGATTGAAAACCAACATGGGTAATATTTTATTCCTCAAAACTGTGTCTGTGTGTGTGTGTGTGTGTGTGGGGGGGGGGGGGGGGGGGGGGGGCAACATTAGGGTCAAACTTTGCATTGCGTTATGTTTAAGCCTATTTTATGACGTTGTAGATATCTATACATGGATTTTGGCTGGCACTCCAAATTCTCAAATTAGGCAAACGCCCCTGCATACGAGCACTGTATCTTGAAGCACAGAATCTATTTTTGTCTTCAGTTCGAGATTACGCAGAGTCATATTCGTACAGATTGGGTATCTTGTCATTTTCATATAGGTGGATAGGTGGAGACATTCTGGCCATTTTGACTGGTTCTTCTGTGGCCAGATCTCTGTAAATCCCAGCACTTCTTGTTGACGATCTCAATACTTTCGTTCTATGCAAGTCTCTCATCTTCTTTCTGAAACAAAACAAAACAAAATTTATATTTAGACATCTGTATACATATAGCACAATCGTCCATTTATCTTGCGTACATGTTTGACACAAAGAATGTGGTCTATGGTTCAAGAACAAAACTATGAGGGGGGCATGTGCAGATGAAAAGATCCATCCCCACAACAACAGAAAAAAGTCGGAAAACAAACAGCATGCTCGCCATATGCGGTGGCAACAAATCAGAAGTGGGTGGAATTGGATGTGTGTACAGAATAAATGTGGGTAGGCTTTGAAGCGTTGACCATTTTTCCCACGAAATCATATAGCCGTCCAGTGACTTTTGCAAAAATCGTCATGGAAATGGTGGTTTTGGGGCCCTGGAATTTAAATTTTTCATACCGACGACCATCCTTCGCCCGATCCAGCCCCCACCCCCCCCCCCCCCCCCCCCACACACACACTTTGAAATGAAAATCGTTCCGCCGCCCCTGTATCAGTCATCTTTGTCGTCTCACAAAACATATAATTCTAATGGAAATGGTATATATATAATATTGAAAATAAAGACTGAGTGTAATTTCCGCTATATTAGCATCAACAACACATCACCACCTTATTCCAGCCATGTTAACCCTTTACCTAACCTGAGAAGCAGACGACACATGCAAAAATAATTCTTAAATAACTATTTTTTTTCATTTTTTGTATCAAAAACATAGGTTATGACCCCTCGTTGGAACGAGCTTGTTCCAACGAAGGGTCATAACCTATGTTTTTGAGACAAAAAATGAAAAAAATAATGAAAATTAATTAGCGATTTTTGAGAATAGCGCTGGCCAGTTTTGGCAGTTACGTTAGGTAAAGGGTTAATTCAGGTCTCACTACTCACTACCACAGTTGAAAGCAAATTTAAGGTTTCCGGGCAGTGTCAACGATGAGCTGTTGCTAACAGCTAGCCCAATGCAGCGCCAAGTACCGACAATTCTCGAACCCACTTCTGTTTTTTGAACTGCAATGCAATCCTAACTTCGTAATTTATTTATTTATTTATTTATTTATTTATTTATTTATTTATTTATTTATTTATGTTTAAGGTAACATATTTATGCACAATGGCTAATCGTGACCGTGACAGTTTTACGGATGGAGGAAGACGGAGTACCCGGAGAGAACCACCGAGCATCGACGAGCAACTGCCAGCTCCTCAACATTCTAACCCTGTTCAAGCAGGGTTACAGCGGTTGAAGACATGTGCACCATCGACGTGCAGTATGCCTTATTACACGGTGCCATCGTGCCCCTATGTAGGCAACCGGGATAAAGTGTCTTGCCCAATGACACAACGCGGGTCGTCCCGGAGGGGGGGGGGGGGGTCGAACTCGGGACCTCTAACATAGAAGTCCAACAGTCTACCACTGAGCCACCGCGCTCCCTAACTTCGTAATATTCCAACTACATCACCAAAGCATGTCTTCGACGAAGACATGCCTTGAAGATGTAGTTAGAATATTTTATCAGTTGGAGCTTGAGCCACCACAGTCGGAACAAATCAGGTTTACAGCACCTCCTTCCCCAGTCGGTCATCTTATCGACGCCCCTGATACGATTCGAAGTTCGATTTGATTTTGAAAAGTAGAACCGATTCGATTCGATTAATCCTTTATCTCACGAATCAGTCGCATCCACCCACGTAATTTACAACTGAGGAGCTGAAATTATTTATTTTTTTTGAAAACATTTCAGTAAAACCATATCAAGTGAACCCCCTCGTTGGGACGAACCCATTGAGTTCGTTGCAATGAAGGGTCAACCGATATCGTTTTAGAGAATTTTTTTGAAAAAATAAATAAATGAAAAAAACAAATTTTGATATCGCGTGCTTTAGGTGCAGAGTTAAGGGCTAATGAGATGCAAATAGCTTTATTATTCTTACCTTCTAGATTGGATGACGAAGTAACATATTGTCCCACAGATGATAAGAGCAAACACAACACCTAATACTGCACCAGCAATAACTCCTGAAAAAGACAAAGAAACTTATTAACTTACCTAAAAAGCATTTTGTCATTGTTTCTATTCAGCGAGCACGTTTCCGTGATGGGCCATAAGCTTTTTTTTTTGAGTTAAACATTTAAAAAAACAGTATTCAACAAGAGATCCTTTCTTCAATGTCAATAACCCCTTATACGAAACACATCAAGGGGCATAACTTTTACACATAGAACATTTGTTTTCTGACAGTCGCAGGTCACAGCAGTAGCATTACGGTGTTAATCTTCTCCTGTCTCTTTAGCTCATCAAGCTCATCACTTGGGTGGGGGGAGGGGGGTGTTAGTCCCCTTTCCACCTAGAACACCATTTCATTATAAAAATGACCCCCCCCCCCCCCAAAAAAAATGCAGTGTGTTTTCTGTATTTAAATTTGGGGATTCCCCTACTATACCGTCCAGTTTCGCACCGCACTGGAAATACGTATTTAACTTGCGCCCCTCCTTTTCTTTGAATTCTCACAATTTTGAGAGGATAGGCAGTGCTTCATTAAATGTGGAGGTAAAAACTACTACCTAGGGGGTATTTTAACCCACATGTATATAGGCTGTTATTACCACTTTCATTATCATTAATTAATTGGGAATTAATTTGAGGTAAACATTTCCTTATTTATTCCAACAGGAATTTCCCAATATACTTTCGTTCTGCATCACTTGTCATTTTTTTAGGACATGATTTTTAACAATATTTGTGTGATTGCAAATTCCCGGGTCATTCAGTCAGTGCCCCATTTATCTGTAGATTTATCTATACGTCCCCCGTGGGAACTCCGGGAAGTGGGGCCTTGCCTGTTTACCGTGGTTCTTAAAGTTCTGCTTTACTGGTAAAATATGACCCAGTAACCAATGCCTAAATAAATAAATAAATAAATAAATAAATAAATATGACCCGGTAACCAATGCCTAAATAAATAAATAAATAAATAAATAAATAAATAAATAAATAAATAAATAAATCCCCCCCCCCCAAAAAAAAAAAAAAAAGAAAAAAAGAAAGAAATCCACAACGGCACGGGATTGTCCCAAAAATTCCATTGTCAAACCTGAGATAACAGACATTCTGGAGGTCATTGTACTTTTTCATACTTCTTCCCGTTTAACTTTTTCCCGGTCCTTTTACAACGAAAATTCAGTGAATGCCCACCCTTTTTATCTAAAAATGAGGAAGAATATTTAATATTTTAAAATCATTATCTCTACTATCAATACGTATCTTATCAGTTTGTTGTCTAACGGACGTCCGGATTTTACGTAAAAAAAGAATGTCAAATACAAAACCAAGAATGACTGAAATGACACGTCCGTGTTT
Source organism: Pictodentalium vernedei (assembly GCA_031216915.1). NCBI lineage: Eukaryota > Metazoa > Mollusca > Scaphopoda > Dentaliida > Dentaliidae > Pictodentalium > Pictodentalium vernedei. Next base: position 686,239,132 of record CM062297.1, read on the forward strand.
AAACGCACCAATCGTCGTAAAATAAATTTCATTTCACAATAACCACCATTTTTACCACTCCCCGGGTACCATGACTGGCCATAAATATTTTTTGGAAATTTTGCTGTGGTCCCTTTGGGTCTTAGGACCACCTACAGAGGCAGCGGAAGCCCGATAAAAGTGGAGGGGCACAGCTTTTCAAGTCTATTCGGACCAGTGGGTACAATCGTACACCAGTAAATGTACAGTGACATATCGTCCCCTGAGTTCCAATGTGTTCTATGTGCCTACTGGCACATAGAACACATTGGAACTCAGAGGACGATATCGGTACTATAGTCTTTTATTTGGATGAGCATGCCGCGGTGTGGTCACTGCCCTATCCATTTCTTCTACTTCAATCACTTTCCAACCTGAATGCTAGATGGGTGAAGTAGAAGAAACGGACCGAAGGTGGGATTCATTTGCCAAATGTTGCTTGGAATTGCAAATATATTACAAGAATGCCTCTATATTGACACCCATTTTAAATCACTGTGTTACCACTCAACATGTCTGTGGAAAAAAGTGGAGGGACATGTGTCCCCTGTGCCCCTCTAGTTCCGTCGTCTCTGACCACCCACCAACCACCCGCAGATCATCACCGACTAATTCACTCCACAGTACTGATCACGAAAGCGGCATTATTCTCACTCAGATCCTAATCGGGCCGGGATTTTTTCACATAACTGTGAGTCGAGATTATATAAATAAAATGTTGCGAAATGAAGACCAACCGAAAATAACGTTTTCACATTCAATGTTCTCGCATTTATTGCGATGCTGGTATTTCACAGTGCTGTGGAGGAAAATCGAAAGATAATTTCGTCCGGGTCGGGACCGAAATTCTCGGTCCGCTTTCGTGATCTCAGTACTGTATATATGGGCCTTGCGATGATGTCCACCGCCGATCAATTCATCAATAGGCCTTCACATTTGAACCCGATGATATATATTCATTGCCAATTCGGAACCATTAAGACTGGGGGAAACGGCTGGGGAAAATTCTTTTATAGCTAAGCCAGTCATTTTATTTCATGGCTCCCTTCGTAACTACCCTGACTAGTAATTCCCACCCAAATCACGTTACAAACAATAATGTTCTGCTCTTCGGTATTGTTTAAATTGCTTGCTCGTTCTACCATGGCTAACAGAGCCTCTTTGTTACAGATATAAAACTGCGTCGGTTTTACGCAGCATGCCGACTGTACAAGCATTCTCAACCAAACTGAAACTTTTTCTCCAGCCCCGATGTGCTAGCGACCAATCTTTAATCCCTGTATGAGCTTTAGCTTCATTACTATGTTATGTTTGCGTTGTTTTTATGTTTGTTGGCACGTGTTCACACAAACACAAAAGTATATAGTATATAAGAGAGAGAGAGAGAGAGATAGAGAGAGAGAGAGAGAGAGAGAGAGAGAGAGAGAGAGAGAGAGAGAGCGCGTGCGTGTCCACATTTGAGACTACCATGTTCCCACTATTTTCGTTAGTAAGAATCTTTTGTCTTTTATCACATATGTTATTTGTAATTCCTTGATTTCACGTAATTATGTTTGTTTCCTACCACATAATAAATAAATAAATAAATAAATAAATAAATAAATAAATAAATAAATAAATAAATAAATAAATATATTCGTTACTTGGGTGAACACCGATCAATATTTTCAACGTACAGCCTTGGGACTGGAAAATTTTAGTAAGTGAACAATTGTTTTTGCTGCTTGTGGGTAATAGAAAATAAAAGAAAGAATGGGAGAAAAGGGGGGGGGGGGATAAGTGGATTAAGGCGTGTGGCATAGGGGAAAGGGTCAATATTATAATTGAGAAGATCGAGAAAGTGGGGCTATTCTAATAGAGTTTATGTCTGAATGCTGGGAGAGTAGAAGGTATATTGTGGGTATAGTTACCCGCGGGAGAGGGTGGGTGATAGGCCTCCTAATTAGAAGGCTGTGAAAAATCAGTAGATGGCCATAGCAGTCTACCCCTCCTAATCACCCAGTGGGCCTACTCAACTAGTTCGTGTCCGAAGACGAAGCGACAAAAAAAACAACAACAACAAAAAAAAAAAAACCCAAAACAAAAACATTTCACTTACCCGTATCGTTCGACCATTGCATTGTTTGTGCTACTTCTGTTACTTGTGTTGTTATGCTGGATAAGTTTCTCTGTGGTAAAGAGTCAATATAGTAGTCTTCGTCATCTGAAAAAAAACAAAGACCGGTTTATTGAGAGTAATCTGTTTTTTTGAGAATACCATCTGTTTGCTCCGAGGCAGAATACCTCCGTCAATACAATACCGTACGATGCACCTGGCCACATGATAAAATAGCCGACAGAGCAAAACAGAAGGACATGCCTGAATTCAGTATAATTCTCAACAGGTGCTCAACACAATGTGCGTTCAGAAAACTTGAAACCATTCAAAACTAAACCCAAATTTCGAAATTTGTCCACACTTAATTATGAACAACAACATAACCGTTAGCTAAAAAAATAACAGTGTTGGAGCGAGCAATGAGTGTTGCTTGTTTCTTCATAACAACATTTCCGTTGTTCTGGTGGGGAATAACACAGAACACAACGAGGGTGGAGAACGATGGATCGGGATCAACGACCCGAGGTCGGGTATTTCATGAGGCGCGCGTGAAATACAGGAAAAAAGTCGACTAAGGGTCGCTCAGGGTAGTTGATTCATGTCCCCCGTACTCAACACGAGTGGTGTACTGCATTTATACCCGGATTAAACTTGAATTTTAAAGTGAGTGAAGCTGATTAAAGATTAAAAATTTTAAAGAAAAATATGTCCGTCAGCGGTCTGATAACCCTCTTTCTTGACACTGTTTTGCTTTATTATAATGTTTTCTCGCCACGATACACCATTAGCTGCTGATGTGGCGTTAAGCACCAGTAAATAAATAAAGTGACACTGTTTTGTATAGAAGGATTTCTTTCACGCCATAACGTCACTCAGGAGCGTGGCGTCAATCAGATGCGTTCTTTACGATGTTCTTACACGTAATCCAGATTCCATTAGATAGGCTAATGAAGCAAATTTCCCAATGTTTGTAGTTTATTGCACGTCTGTTCTATGAAATCCCCTTCTTTATTACACGCCTGTTCTATGTGATCCTCATCTACAGCAACACTAAACTATGCGGAAATAAAAAAATCTGTTCCGAACAGAAATCGTTGACGGACGATTTTTAAATTGAAGCGAAATTTCACTGGAATTTTCTACAAATCGTGGCAACGCTTTTTCAAGTTGAATCGCCAACGATAGCTGAAAATCGTCCCCTAAGATCCAGTGTGTTCTATGTGCCAATAGGCACATAGAACACAATGGAACTAAGGGAACGAAATAGTAACACGGGTTCCCCTCGCAAATTTGGTTGGCGATAAAATGTTGTTTTTGATAGCTGTCAAATGAATTGCTGAGTGTCCTTCTAAAAATTGTTTCTAAGACGTAGATACGGCCTCGAGTTTTATCCTTGCGCGCTGGCACTCATGCCATATCGATTAACCCATTCACACGCATAGTAACACGGGTTCCCTCGCAATTTTGGTTGGCAATAAAATGTGTTCTATCTGTTGATGGTTGTCAAATGAATTGCTGGGTGTCCTAATTCATGTAATTATTGTTTTTAAAGACGTGAATGTGTGTAATAAACACAGAACGACATGCGTGTGTGAATGGGTTAATCGATATGGTACTTATGCCTAGGGCTGCACGGTACATCGATAAACCGATATATACCGGTATTCAAACCAATATCGATTGAATACAGGTGTAATTTCAAAAATATCGCTTCATCGTCATTATTTATTTACCCACAATTTAATTTTCAAGATGTCTTGAGTTTTTAAACTGTAGCCCCGATTGAATAATATTATCCCTTTATCAAAGGAATCGTCTGCTTGTGCCCTCGTAATATACCAATTCTGCAGTTGAAAAAATAAATTTAAAAAATTTCAACAAAACTAAATCATATAACCCCTCATTGGAACGAGCTCGTTGAGGGGTCACATGATATAGTTTTGTTGAAATCTTTGGAGAAAATCTGATAAACTAATTTTGAAAATATAAATTCTGATATCGTCTGCGTCGGGTAAAGGTTTTTCGAATCGCGTCGTCAAGGCATGCTAATTCGTTCCGACTGTGATGCCTCGAGTCTCGATTGTGGTACTTGTGTTCATATATCTGAACAGTTTTCGATATACCGGTATACCGCGGTATTTTTTGGAATACCGATACCGGTATTCAGTTTTGAATATCGTGCAGCTCTACTTATGCCATCGCCTGTGGTCTCTCGTTCTATCCTTTCGCTATGTATCGCGTAATGTTGAATACACACACAGCCGTGGTATAATGTAATACACTAATGGCAATCACATGGCGGCTGTCGCCGAGCAATTGCAGCGGAACTCCAATAATATTGTGGAAACTTCTTACAAATTTTCTCAAAACACGTTTTGGTTTAACCCTCTGCACTCTGATGTCAAAATGCCAACGTTTTCAGCAACAAATTTTCCCCACAATGCACCTAAGAAGTTAATAAATTATATCTTATTGAACAGAGTTCATTGTGATCGGAATTTCTCATTAAACCTGCATTCTGTGGTTATGCAATTAAAATGAAAACTTCTCCTTCAACATTCGACTTCACGTTCGTCGCTACCGTTAGTCGAATATTTGCGTTGTCCGCAGATAAACTGAATAGTGTAAAGTGGATAACAAACTGATAAAATTAAACTTTTCGTAAATTAATTCTACCCCTCTTTTGGAACAAGAATGTGCAAGTGAAAAAGAGTCATTGTAATAACGTTGAGATATGTTGACTGTGCCTTTATCGTGCTGTCGACGGGCGCCAAATCATTCAAATGCTGGGTATAAAAGACACTGACGCTCATCTCGGTGGGGTGGCACGGTAACAGGAAGAATCGGACCCTGGAAGAATCGGACCCTGGAAGAATCGGACCTTTTGTTGGAAGAATCGGACCCTGGAAGAATCGGACCCTAAGTGATTGGAAGAATCGGACCTTTTTTGGAAGAATCGGACCTCCGGTAATATTTCAGCAGCATGGATTGAGGGGTGATGAATGAAATGGATTGAGGGGGGGGGGGGGGGGTGATGATGATGATGAATGAAAGGTTTTTTTTTTTTTTGGGGGGGGGGGGGGGGATTAAATTAAACCATTTTATATAGTAGTGTGCTTTATCGTTGTATTTTCTGTGATTTTTGTTGCTTCTTGTTTGTTTTGGTTACATGATATCAGCCGTGTTTTGATAACAAGTGACAGAGACAGGTTATTAACCGTGTTTTGATATTAATTGGTCTACCCCTAAATAATGAACACGGACTCTTCCAGTTGCTGTCATTGAACTAATATGGAAGATACCTCGGGGGAACATAATTAGCCCTGCTTCGGTTGGCTTTGCAGTACCTGCGGTCTGGGTATATGTGCTTTTTTTAAATTTCCACCCCTCCCCCCGCATGACATCCCATATCCATTCTTCCCAATCTTTCCGATAAGCATACTAACCCTCTCCCTTCTGTTACCCACTAACCAGATATCCCTCATTCTTCCATCCCATTATACTCTTGTGAATATTATTCTGTTATCCTGGTCTGCTCCAATAGAAAGTGTTCCACTATTCGTAAATTACACATTTGGTACTCCTTTCCAGTGTCACAATTTTTTCTCTAAGCTCCACCGACCACGATCTCAGCTTGGACAGCCATGACTAACCCCCACCCTCCATCAAGGTACTCTTCGATTCAATACTTGTCTTTTTCGTGCAGGCCACCCAAGATCCTTTGGTTTGACCCCTCCCCCCTTCGCCACTTCGGGTTACGATCTTTTTTCCCTGGTGCGTTTTTTTACCTTGGGTGGTCTCCGCAAAACAGTTACGAAATAACTACTAAAAGCAAACAAAAAAAAAAAAATGAATGTCAAATAGGAATATCGGAAAGTCATTATGAGAGAAAGCGGTCATCGACCCCAATAGCGTTTTTATGGAATAAATTTATTTTTGATGGAAAATACTGTTGTAGGAACTGAATACCAAATTCGCCCAACACGAGACCCAACAATAACCATTCAAATTTTGTTTTAGGGATTTTTTTATTTTTAATTTCGTCCTTGTTTTTCTCATACATTAGTGTACGCCCCGCATTGGGGCGAGCTCAACGAGCTCGTCCCAGTGAGGAGACATAAGCTACAGATGGGAAGAAATACTTGAACGTATGGCTCAAGAAAAGTGTTGACCTTGTCGAACCAAACACATTGAGAGGTTGAAAGTACTTGTTTGCCTGTTGGTTTCAGTATTGTCATCTGCCTGAACTATGAAGTATGAAAAATCAGAATTTAACACGAAATAACTTACCACCACTTCCGAAATCCATGTCGTCAAGATACCAATCTTCATCGTCAGATATGTATAAATCATCCGAGTATGTTTCACTCCAGGCTTTTTTAAACAAACACACTAAACTGATAACACAAATATTTAAATATCCCATTTTTTGTTTTTATGTGACAAAAAGTACACCAAGCTTAAGTTGACGTAGTAATATGTTCGGACTTTGAACACTGTTATCAGTCCAATAGATAGGTTCTGTTTACAATGCCAGAAAAATAAAATAAATCACTCCTTGTTTGTTGTTGGTGTGTACCTTCCGAAATGCATTTAAGAAATACCCAGAACGGTACAAATTTGTCCTATTTATGCAATCCGATCAAGAATAACTTGTTAATTGTGACATGTAAGTCGATTTATCCTATGAAAACATCTGTTAAAAATAAATGTGTTATTCCAATTAGCACTAATATCCTAGTCGCCTCCGCTTGGATGTCGAGTCATTTGAAAATTAACAATGACCTGTCAACAAACTTAAACTCTTTATAAATGGGTGATTGGGACGAGTTTATTTAACGGGCAACAATGTGTTTTTCCCAACGGTGACGAACGGCAATTAAAAATGGACTTTGACATTTTTCTGAGGAAGGACTTTGATACCTGGTCACACAATTACATCAGCCGTATCTTAATAACGAAACGGAAATCAAAGAGCATTTTGTGGTTTACCACTGAGTTAAAAACATTCACACTCGACTGAGATGTTTATAAACATATCGGGGAATCCCCATTTTTTCGCCAAACAGTCAGTTATTGTTTCTTCACTTTATGTAATAAGACGCAGTTTCCTTCTCATGGCATCAGCTGATGGCATTAAAAGTTCTCACCATCGAATCCCAAGTTATTGTGTTGAAGATTAACAGTTAATTGGCAAACCATTTGGAAAATTGGGAGTATCAGTGTTTTACGTCAAGTTAACAATGCCGTATTCGTTATTAGAAGAACAAACCTATCATCGAAACTCATGGTTTGTTCGTAAAACTTCACGGCCGGGTATAAATAGGTCATCAGTTTGTTTATCGCCGCGCGAAACCATTTATTCCCTCACTGAAATATTTTTGGGACTCCTGAGGACTGAGAAAAAAAAAAGAATACTGGAAAATAATCACAACATTCGTCCGGGAAAATTAGTGACGTAACTGTCTTTTTCCGCCGGAGGTGTCCGAAATGGAGGGTCAAATTTCAAAGCGGAGTCGTCGCAGGTCCGTTTCTAGTGGGGAGGCCAGGATGTTGGGGCCCCATGGTCCCGTGTGTCGGAATGTTTTGTCTGTTAGACAACTGTTGGTTACCTAAACTCCAAAATTTTCCATGAAAGCCGTTAAGTTGAAAAAAAAAATGAGTTGACCATTTGACGAAACCAGTTTTCATTATGCAAAAATACATTTACGTTAAATATATGGTAACCTTAATTGGCGAGTAGGGGTCAAATCAAAAAGACCTTTGGGTGGCCTGCGTGTTAAAGAGAAGCCTGGTTTTGAAGAGTACCTTGGTGGCATCTTGGGGGGGGGGGGGGCACTGTTGTTCAAGCTGAGGTCGCGGTCCCTGCAGCTGAGGGGAACAATTGGGAAAACAATGAAAAGGAGTGCCAGATGTGTAATTTAGGCGTGGTGGAGACCCTGGAACACTTTCTACTAGAATGCCCAAAATACCAGTCTAAAAGAAAAAGATTCACTGGGAGTGTAATGGGGAAGTGGGGTGGAAGAATGAAGGACATGTGGTTAGTGAGTGATTCAAAGGAGAGGGTTAATATGCTTATCGGAGAGATTGGGAAGAATGGTGCGTCTTTGTTTCCATTAGTCTGTTTGTTTTTCCTTTCTTGACTTTTTTTTTTTTTTTTTGTTCGTTTAATTTTTTTCTTCTTCTCTTGTGCTTTTCTTCTTGTTTCTTCATTTTTTCCCTCTTTTTTCCCTAGTTCTGACACTTTTCTCTTTCTATTCAACAACGACAATGAGTTCAAACAATATTTTACTCAGTTTTAGCAACCACCTATATACTTTGCTATTTTAGAAATGTTCCAGGAGACGGCTTATATAAGCTAAGTGCTTTCTGCCGAATCCTCTTACTTGATATTGTCAGCTACTTCTACATGTCTTGCTGTACTGCATACATTTTATTATAAATTCTGTACAGTTAATGTAACATTATCAGTCTTTTGTATGTATTATATCATGTTCAGTTCTGAATAAATATTGTTTAAACTAAGAATGGTGCAAGGGATATCATCAAGCAGTTCGTCTCCGAGTGTTGGGAGGAGAGCAGAAGCATGGGAATAGGGAGGCAGTTGGGAGCACAGGGGTAACCAAGACGGTCTCACCCGAGAACCACAACAAATCAGCGGCCGGCCAAAGTGTTATTATTATTATTATTATTATTATTATATCCTTTGTATGAAAACGTTCTTTTCAAGTACATGATCGAGTTGCCATGTACACGAAATTACTTTCACTTCACCAAAAAATTCATTATAAAATAATAATGGTAATTAACCCTTTACCTAACATCAAAAGCAGACGACACTTGCAAAAAAAATTCTTGAATAACTTATTTTTTTCATTTTTTGTCTCAAAAATATAGGTTATGACCCCTCATTGGAACGAGCTCGACGAGCTCGTTCCAATGAGGGGTCATAACCTTTGTTTTTGAGACAAAAAATGAAAAAAATAATGAAAATTAATTGGCGATTTTTGAGAATAGCGCTGGCCGGTTTTGGCCGTTACGTTGGGTAAAGGGTTAACGAACATTTCGGACCTATTTCGTTTATTATAATGTCGAAGAAGAACATGATAGACTTTATGAAACTCTGTTAGGCCTAAAAAAATAATAAATCTGTTTCTCAGGCCCTCCCGCATGGTCCTTTTGGCTGCCGCATGCTCTCTGTTTATAACCAATTTAAACTTAAAAAAAATAAAAATTAAATGGTTTATGTCTGTTATTTTACCCAAGTTAAAAAAATTGATGAATTTGTCCCTTGAGTGCAAGAAGGCTTTGCAATGCTTTAGCATTGCAAAGTCTTCTTGCACTCAAGGGATGAAATACACCACCACCCATGCTATTCTGTAGATTATGAGGCCTAAAACTTGAACCAAGAACATGAACTTTTGATGGCAAAGAAGAAATTACTGAAATAAAAAATAAAATAAAAAACCGCTCGCCCGCATGCAATTTCACAAATAATGGCCTGAGAAACAGAAGACCTACTTTGTGCGGCCTTATCTTAAATATTTGGGAAATCTTCCCGACAGCCGATTGTGTAAACTAATAATTTTCCAGAATATAAAGACGAGTGGATTGAGCAAGTGGGGGTGTTGATAGAGAACTATTCAATGAAGATCTCTGACTTATAAATGGTGACAACCTGGGTAAAAAACGCCCGAGAAAGAGTCATGTTGATTTGTAACCGAAATTAGTGAGAGAGGGTCAAAGCAAAGAGGTCTTTGATGGCCTGTGCGATAAAGTGAAGTCAGGTTTCGAAGAGACTCTTGATGACAGCTTTGGGGGTCGCTAAAGTTTAAGCTGAGGCCGCGTCCGCTAGAGCTTTGGTGAAAAATTGGGAAAGACAGTGAAAAGGAGTGCCAAATGTGTAATTTAGAAGTAGTGGTGAACTTGGAGCATTTTCGCTTAGAATGTCCAAAATATGAGTCTAACAGAATAAGATTCTTTGGGAGTATAATGGGGAAGTGTTGATGGGAGAATGAAAGATATCTGGGTTTGGGTGTCGCAAAGGAGAGGGTTAGTATGCTTATCGGAGCGAACCCTGGAGCTGAGGAGAAAATTGGGAAGGACAGTGAAAGGGAGTGCCAGATGTGTAATTTGGGCATGGTGGAGACCCTAGAACACTTTCTTCTAAAATGCCCAAAGTACCAGTCTAAAAGAATAAGATTCACTGGGAGGATAATGGGGAAGTGGGATGGGAAAATGAAGGACATGTGGTTAGGGGGAGACTCAAAGGAGAGGGTTAATATGCTAATCGGAGAGATTGGGAAGAATGGGACAAGGGATGTCATCAAGCAGTTCGTCTACGAGTGTTGGGAGGAGAGGAGAAGCATGGGAAAAGGGAGGCAGTTGGGAGTACAGGGGAAACCAAGGCCTTTTCGCCCGAGAACCGCGACAAATCAGCGGATGACCAAAGTGTTATTATTATTATGGGAGGAATGGGGTTCGGTGTGTCACCAAACAGTTCGTTTTCTGGAGTTGAGAGGAGAGGCGTGGGTAATGGAAGGCATTTGGGAGCACAGGTTTAACCCTTTACTGTCACGACCACTTTATCCATATATGGAGGACCTTTGTACACGCCTGTATGCGAGAGGTTTAATAAAATTTCTGACATACTTGAAACTCTATCATCTGATTAATTGTTGGAAAGGGTTCTCTGAGCGCAGGCACGAGCCGGCAGAGGGGGGGGGGGGGGGTGGGGGGGGGGGTGTTCTCCCCCCCAAGAAAATTTTTAAATTGCGCTTTCAAATGGTGCATTCTGGTGGCCTCTGGGGTATAATTTCTCTTAATTATTTAGTAGAAAAAAATATGTTTTTCAACAGCCTGTTGTAATTTTGTCAAAATGCTTAACCATAATTGTTCCCGCTTTACCGAGCGTTCCCTATTAGATTAACACAATTCAACTGTGCGATGGATTAGCATAAGGGCCCAACAGATGGAGCGACGACGTATGTGTCGGGCCCGTTAATGGATTAACAGATCCAATAACAGCCCGACACATACGTCATCAACAAGTCGCGTGAATTGAATGAATTCGATCGATAAATTTCGTTTTCAAAATGTAAACAAAGCAGACGATACTGTCTTGCACATTTTCACGAGCTCAGTACCGGCCTATTACTCTCTCTGCATAAGAATTCTGTCTGCAACATTGATATTCCGATATCAAATAGTTATGCTGCTTATGCATTCGTGCAGCCCACAGCTGTGTTTGGCTGAGTAACAACTTATTTGAAGGCGCAGTGTTGAACAACTGTTCGTTGAACGTTACGTCAGTCCAAACATGGACCCACAGACATAGTCCGTAATATAATTTTTGTGGTTGATACGGCTACAGTACAGGCCGTACCAACCCCAAAATTATATTACGAACTGTGGGTCCAAGTTTGGACTAGTTGAACGTGTATCAGAAGTGAATCTCGCATTAAAATTGATGAGAGGGTGCAGCAGTGGGGGAGCATAGTGGGGGACATGTCATACCATGTCCCCCAGTGGTGGGGGGGGGGGGGGGCATGGCATACCATATCCCCCCTCGATGAGATCTGGGGGGGGGGGACACGTCCCCCCCGTCCCCCTCCATGATCTGCGCCCATGTAATCAAGGCCTTTTCACCCGAGAGCCGCGACAAATCATCAGCGGTCGACCAAAGTTTGTTATTATTATCATTGTTGAGTTATTTTTCAACTTCGCACCGATGGTCAACGAGCCAGGAAACCTGTCGCGAAATGTTGACTATCTTCGCTCCACCATGTCGGAAAATTTTGTAAACCGTCCTTCCGGTCCGAGGCACCGGAACTGTATGGGACACAATAAAGCAAGTGCCCCTCCCACTTTTTTTCTCAGACTTGCTACTTGATCAGGGACGTAGCTAGGAGGTTTTTAATGGAGGGTGGGGAGTATAGATCTATGAAAATTCCAACTAGGGGTGGATACTTAAAGAGGCACCTCCACCCCCACCAACTAGGATAAATACTTAAAGGATCCCTTCACACAACACCTCAAATCCCCACCCCAAAAGGGGGGAATGTTTCAAAATGTTGACTCGAGTGACTGTACTGATAGGTTTTAGGGCATTCTGAGAATATTTCCAAGCAGTTTAAATGACTGCAGTTAAATATCTATATACATAATTTGAGGTTTAAAGACAGCACAAAATAACAATTTCTTGTGGTACTGTAGTCTGTAATTAGGCCATATCTGCCTTCATTAGGCATTGTGTCAATTACTTGAATGTACATGTATGGAGAATGCTAAAAAAATCAGTATTGAACCAATAATTTATTGATTAATCATCTCAAATATGAAGCCATGCTGAGCTGTGAGCTTATACTAATCTTAAAATGAACTCTATGACTAACAACCATTTATTATGCTTACAAAGTGTGAGTTCTTCTTCTTTATTTTACTTCTTCTTCTTACATCTTCTTACTCTCTGACTTCTTCCTTTATTCATCTATTTTTTTATCGGTTAGACCACTTCTGATTTCACGTACGTGTAGTTTAGACAATCGCGTATATCGCTGGCTAAGGGGCTGAGTCTGTTGGTCAACTTATCCTAAGCATGAAATTAGTATAAACTGCCTTTTCCAAATGTTTTATGACGAGCTGTCGGTACCCCTCAGCTGCATTTGTTGATGTAAAGAAAAGTGAGCCATTATGTAGTTGCAAGTGACTGCGTGTACGCATCTAGAATGCTCACCTAGTATGACGCGGGCCGGCGGTGCGCTTGTCCAAGATCAGAGGTTCAACCAGATTCATTGGCCCACTAGTGCTCACCCTCCTTAGGCTGCGATATACATGTTTCATTTGTTACTGCTGATCATTGCAATCATCTTTACGAAAAGTGCTATAAAACGTAGGAGACGACTCATATAAGCCCAAGGCCGCCTCGCGAAGAGTGAAATGAAAGTGACAATTCTTTATTACGTTTTTTAATGAGTTTACCCCATAAGACACAAAAAAATAATAAACGTTTTAAGAAACATGCATTGTCTCATGTCAATAAAGCACACATAACTCGAAATAGTATGTTATTATGTTATTAAAATGAAAAGGGCCCCGTTTCTTTTTCCATTTCGTTTCGGTTAAAAAATTGACAGCAGAAGTACCGTACAAAAACACATTCGCACGTATGTACGTCTGCTGCTCAGTAAAATCGAGAAAAAATAATAGCGACTCTTAATAATCTGACGATCATGGTATAAATAAATTGTACCCAAAGTGGCTTGGTGTACCAAATGTTCACCACTCGTGGTGAAGTGGTGTTAAGGCTCGCGGTTAACACCACTTCACCACTCGTGATGAACATTTGGTACACCAAGCAACTATGGGTATATTCTATGTTCATCCCACAATCCAAATGAAACCTCTTATGTACATGTTGTTACGAATGTCTGTACACTGTAGTATCCTAACAGGCTTCAACTAAGACATAGAGGAGGACAAAAAGCCTAACACGACCACAATTGTGGAATTAACTTTGGAGCCATTGAGTAGTCGGAAAGTCTTACATTGTTCGATCAGAATTCTGTCAGTGGGAGTTAGCGGTTGGAATTTTCACGGAAATGTAATATCACACTCCGAAAAAAACTCCGTTTTAACAATGCTTCGAATTTCCAACCGTTGGAACATTTGCCTGAACAAATTCCAACTATTCTGATTTTTGGACAAATATTGAGACCCCCCCCCCCCCCCTACATGTAGCTACATGTAAATGTTTCAATTTAAAGAATTCCTGTAATATATTGTCTGTAAATGACACGAATTTAGTTGCATTTTTTGCCAGTTAATTTCATCATCAGCTGGTTAAGTTTTCTTCTTCCATCTTCCAACCCGAAGACTAAGTGGTAAGCACTTGTCCTTCAATCCCCATTGCTTTGTTCTAATAGCAAATAAAAATTTGTTTAACCGGAGAAACGGAACGTACTGTGACCAGTAAATTCGAATCTCAGTGAAAATGGTGATAGCATCAAAAGTAACTTATATATAAAGAGAATTTATGGGGACATATTTTCGGGTGTAAAATATCTTTAATTAAAGAAAGCAGAAATAGGTTTTCGTAAACAGCATTTAAAGATTTTCATACAGAATTCAGATAACATTTTTCAAGAAACCGGAAATAACTTCTGTGCACAGCATTAACCGTATTCTACAAAGGAATCAGCAATGGACATTTTTGACTCTGCCCAGTTATTTTTTAGAGAAGAAATACAACTTCAGAAATGCAATTTCAAGCAATTCTGAAAACTGCACTTAATGAGACCTGTATGATCACAGTGAACTGGACCAAAATTAATAACTCTCATTGAGTTTCAACTCATTTAGTGTTGGGTCCAGGTTTATACATCATAACATGCTTGAGTTATGAGCGCAGCCTACTTTCAAAATTTTTTGACCCACCCACTTTTTGAGTGTAACAATACAGGAATGAACTTCAAGAATGCATTAGAGGGGCACAAAATGTGATTTCTAGCAATTCTGAAAAATGCACTCAATGACCCCCGGGGGACGTCAGAGACCTTGATCCATATTTTGAACCCTCATTGAGTTTCGACACCTTTGGTGTTGTTGGTCCCAGGTCCATAGGTCATCCCATGCTTGAGAAATGAGCATAACCTACTTTCAAAAAATTTATCCCCACCCACTTTTTAGTGTAAAAATACATGTGTGCACTTCCAGAATGCATCGGAGGTTATGAAATGTGATTTCCAGCAATTCTAAAAAAATGCACTCAATGACCTCTTGGTAACTTCAGTGACGTGGACCCATATACTTTGAACCTCCATTGAGTTTCGACTCATTTGGTGTTAGCCTCAGTTCCATACGTCATACCATGCTTGAGATATGGACGCGACCCACTTTCAATATTTTTGGCCACGCCCACCTTTTTGAGTGTAAAATACATGTATAAACTTGAAGAATGCATTAAGGAGTCAAAAAATGTGATTTCCAGCAAGATATGCACTCAATGACCATTGGATGACCTCAGTGACCTTGGACCATATTTTGAACCTCCATTGAGGGTCGACCCATTTGGTATTGGTCCCAGGTCCACAGGTCATACAAAGCCTGAGATATGGGCGTGACCCACTTTCAAAACACACCTATGGACTCCCTAATATCCCAGGAAAGTGAAAAACATAGGTGCCGAGTACGTGTGACTGTCTATCAGTACGCCCCAAAATCGGCGAGATAGGACAATTCTTTTTCGAGTTATCGTGCGGACAAGGAAGTACATAGAAGACAGCAGAATAAGAAGAAAAAAAAGAAAGAAAAGAATTAGAAACCATACAAAAACAATAGTGTGTTTGTTTCACGCAGAGTAATTAATTTTACCCGAAAACTATTTTTCGGACTAAAAGATGGATGAAATCCTGGACGCTGGAAAAGAGTTATTTTTATTCTTAGGAACCGGGGATGGGGTGGAGTTGGGGTGGGGTAGGAGGGACACGTTCCTCGAATTTTTTTCTGAAAAGGTTGAGAGAGAGAGAGAGAGAGAGAGAGAGAGAGAGAGAGACCAACATTATCTTTACCAACCTTATCTTTTTTCAATCTTATTGGGAATTAGCAGGGTGGAGGTGCGATCAGCATTCCCTCATTCAGTCTGTCTCTATTACCTTTAAAGTCGAGAAACTACATATTTTTGGCTCGATATTGAGCAAATTTCTCAATCGGATTTTGTTAAATAATATATGCTCGCACTAGCAGCCCCGCCATGACATGCCCCAGCATGCATGTCTCGAAGTCCGAAGGCCCGAGATGGGGGTTTGAGAGGAGGTGTCCTCCTCCCAAACTTCCCCACTGAATTTTGAAACCTTCCAGGACGGATTTGGGGTGTATTTTAGCTTTACTTCGAGATTAAATCCTAAAAAAATGAGCGACGAACTGGGAAGGGCATTGTCTGTCCCTTCTCGCCCCTGTGGTCTGAAGGCAGGGAGGGCTGGTGCCCCCTCTGCCCCCGTGCTTCAGGCGTCCCTGACCAATGATATAATTTTATCAGTGTGTGGGTGCCCGTCTATGGCCATGTCTGAACTACAAGTTCGAAAATGTCTTGTCGAAATGCTTCCCATAAAAAGGTCTTTGTGGGATAAATCATTTTGAACATGATAAGTGTACCAAATATAACTTATGGTACAGAAGTGATGCCTCTGAACCAAACAGTTTTAAAGAGCCTGTAAACAGGATGATTGATAACAAGGTCAAGTAATGCCGCAGCACTAGAAGCATTAAAGAGTGAGCTTGGGTAGATGAGGATGAAGGGCAGGATGGAATTGATGAACTTCCGTTATCTTAACCTTTTTGGTAAATCTCCCTGACAGCCGATAGCGTGAGTTAATGATATAGGAGGAAGGTAACGTTGAACCATTCAAAAAGAAATCGGATTCGAACGCATGGTAACAAAATCGTCATGGAGAGAGAGAGAGAGAGAGAGAGAGAGAGAGAGAGAGAGAAGAGAAAGCAAGGGGGTCTTTGTGTGGCCTGCGTAATACAGAGAAGTAGGATTTTGAGGAAAACCTTGAGACATCTTGCGGTGGCGTCACTACTGTCTAAAATGAGGTCGAGGTCGCTGGAGCTTAGGGAGAAATTGGGAAAGACAGTGAAAGGATTGCCAAATGTGTAATTTAGGACTAACGGAAACCCTGGAACACTTTCTCTTAGAATGCCCGAAATATCAGTCCAACAAAATAAGATTCACCGAGCCTGGGAGTATAATGTGGAAGTGAGATTGCAGAATGAAGAAAAACCCTCACGGAAAAAAACCCTGAAGGAAAAAACCCTCAGGAAAAAAACCATCAGAAAAAAACTCTCAAGAAAATACCCTACCAAAAATGACGGGAGCAGGAAAAACCCCTACCTTTTTATATGTTGTATATTTTTATATACAATATTTAAATATTGTATATTTTTATGTTATAAACCCCTACAGAACCAGGTCATTGACCTGATTCCAAATACATCCGTATTAGTATGGTTTTATCGGGTCTTCTCTGGTTTTATATCTTGTCATGCAAATAAGATCCATTTTTCTGAGTACAATACTGGGAAATGGATTAGTGCTCCTACATATTAAAAAAAGTTCAGCATAATTGTTACCTACAACCATGCAGGTACACTGCAAAAAAATAGGTTCTCTTTAGAACCCAAACTGGTTCTAATCTTGTCCCTGAGATGGAACCAGTTCTGTTTAAACTATACAGAACCAAAACTGGTTCGATATGCCAACTGTTCACATCTCCTTCGTTTCAAAATGTTTGGCGACTGCGTTGAATAAGCTCCAAGTTTACTGCTGAATCTACTTCAGTTCATGTCATATTCTGTTAAAATTGAATGATAATCTTGGTAAATTTATTTGATTTGAAATAAATACTGTTTACACAGAGCTGGTTCCATCTCAGGGACAAGATTAGAACCAGTTTGGGTTCTAAAGAGAACCTATTTTTTATATTTTTTGCAGTGTATGGATGTCATTGGAACCATGTCAGTGACCTGATCCCAAATGCATCCACATTAGTATGGTTTTATTCAGATACTACATTTTTCTCCGAAGGATAGACATCTTGATTACATTTTAATTACATTTATTATGTAATACATGGTGTTGGATTCAAGGTGAAAAAGCATATTTTTTTACTTCTGTGTGATGTATGTTTTGTTTCTATATGCAAGGAATAAATTTCTGATATGTGGAAATATCTTTTCTATTGTTTTACCTATAGGTATATTTTTATACCATTACCTTCAAAAAAGGTAGGGTTTTTTCTTACCTCTGTCATTTTTTGGTAGGTTTTTTATCTTGAGGTTTTTTTCCTGTGGGTTTTTTTCCTTGAGGTTTTTTTTCATGAGGGTTTTTTTTCGGCATTCGAAGGACACGTGGCTGTTGGGTGACACAAAGGAGAGGGTTAGTATGCTTATCAGAAAACGTAGGAAGGATGATGTACGGGATATCACCAAACAGTTCGTTTCCGGGTGTTGGAAGGAGAGAAGAGGCGTACATCTAGGGTGTCATTTGGGAGCACAGAGGTAATCAATATCTTCTCACATGAGAACCGCGCCAAATCAGCGGCCGACCGAAGTGTTTTTATTAGTCCTACGTCCCTAAATGAAGTAGACAAACCAGAAATCAGACAATAACACCCAGACACCAAAATGAGTAGCTAACGGGTATTTGTACATTTTATCACAGAAGATTACATGTGGATTGTCACGAAAGGACCTTGTCAGCTGATTCGAATTTCGAAGATGGAGTAAAATAATCGGTACCCCCCACCATATATCATATAACTTCCATATTCTGACGGAAATTAGTATTTCGGATAGCATTCGGAATATGTGTCACAAAAATTATGGTTTTCACATCCATGTATTAAACCATTGAACACTGGTGGTATCTTCCAGCAGTTGGGAGAGTCCATATTCATTATTCGAGGATAGACCACTTAATAGTGGTCTACCCTACACATGCACTGAGCATCCACCCCTCTCAACCCTTTACCCAACGAACGGACAAAACCGGCCAGCGCTATTCTCAAAAATCACCTATTAATTTTCATTATTTTTTCATTTTTTGTCTAAAAAATATAGGTTAAGGACCCCTCGTTGGAACGAGCTCGTCGAGCATGTTTCAACCAGGGGTCATAACCTATGTTTTTGAGACAAAAAATGAAAAAATAGTTATTCAAGAATTTCTTTTGCAAGTGTTGTCTGCTTTTCATGTTAGGCAAAGGGTTAATGAAATTATGACGTACCATGTTCCAGGACGGAAAAACAGCCTTTCGTGTTCAAAGGGTTAATATCTAAAACCTCTCCTGCACACTGATGTCAAAATATTACAATTTTAAATTGCAAATATTTGCCATAATAAAACTGCGTTTTTAACCCTTTACCTAACCTGAAAAGCAGACGACACTTGCAAAAATAATTCTTGAATAGGCTGGGGAGACTTCCGGTGATGGAGGACGAAAATTTTCAAGCTGAGGAAAACAAGATATAATCTTATGTTTTTAAGTGGAATCGATGGTCTTCTACATCTGATATTATACAAATTTAATCATATAATCAATTCATTCATTGGATTCTAGGCACATAATTGTGATAAGTACACGGATGCAAGAGATTCGAGTCGGATTTAATCTACAAGCTAAAAATTTCCCAAAACTGTCATGGCGACCAGAAACAGAAAATCAGAGAAAAAACCTGGGGGATCAAGAAGTAATTCGAGAAATAACTCTCGACAAAGCTCACCAAGCAAGGGAGAATCGACTTACTCAGATAAGGAGGATAACGACGAAGTTTGGACATGTCAAATCTGCGATATGAAATTTTCAGACCCAAATGCAAAAATATTGGAATGTCAACGATGCAAGAATCACTTCTGTATTAAATGTCTAAAAAAGCCGGAACCAGAGTATAATATCATCTCTTCATCTGATCTTATGTGGTTCTGTGTAAACTGCAGAGAGAAGGTAGAACGAAATATACAAATAGACATTGACATTGAAACAAGGTGCCGGGAAATAATGAATAATTATGAGAGTAGAATTACCGAACTTGAGACAGATATTGCTACAAAATGTGATGCCGTTCAGGTAAGAGAAATAGTAAAAGACGAGTTGGGATAAAATTCAGACTCTATTACCAAGAAGAAAATGAACGAGGAAGAAGAAAATGTCTGCACACGCACCATTATCAGTGAGATAGAGCAGAGGAAAGTTAGGGAGAAAAACTTCGTAGTACATGGAGCTGTGGAAATCATCTCAACTATAACTGATGAGCGTGTGGAACACGATAAAAATGTGGCAGAACTATTCTAAAAACATACCAGGTTGAATATGAAACTCAGGACATAATAAAAACTGTTCGAATTGGTAAATTCAATAAAGATAAATGTAAAAGGCCACTAGTTGTAACACTAACCAAGGCAGAGCGTGAAAGCGAGAGTAAATTATACAAGGAAGCTAAGCATCTAGAGGGACAGTCATCGGGGGAATTCCGATTCAAGGTTCGGGGACCACCATGGGACCGAAAAATAGTAAAACTACAAATAAGAAAATGAAAAGAAAAGCACGAAATGTAAATAGTGTAAACAATTTTAAAATTTTAGAAAAACTACGCTGTTGCTACACAAATGCAGACCAACTCCTCAATAAAATTGGTGAACTTGAAGTGAGGATGCGAGATTATCACCCAGATGTTATTGGGATTACAGAAGTAAAACCCAAGAACAGTCTATATCCACCTGGAGCCGCTGAATATAACTTGCATGATGTTGCTAACTTCAACATGTTTTATACAAATATTTTAAATGACATTGGGAGAGGAATGATTTTATATGTGAATAGTGAATTGGAAGCAAATGAGGTAAAAATGGGATCCAGCTTCGAAGAGAGCTTATTTGTTAGCATAAATGTGAACATCCATGACTCTTTGCTCATAGGGCTTGTATACAGGTCAGAAAGCGGCACAGACGCAAACAACGAAAAACTAAATGATCTCATATCCGAAGCAAGCGCAAAGGGATACAAGAAATTATTGATTATGGGAGACTTCAATTACCCCAACATTGAATGGGAAACGTGGAGCGCAAGAGGCGAAGTGGAATATAACTTTATAAACACATTACAAGACAGTTATCTGTATCAAGCCGTATCCAAACCTACCAGATGGAGAGGAAACAATAAACCAAACGTATTGGACCTTCTTATTACAAACGAGGAAAACTCGATAATAAACTTAGAATACTCGAGCCCACTTGGTAAAAGTGACCATTGCGTATTGACATTCGACCTTGAGTGCTGTGTGAAGGTGAATAAGATGGAAAAAGAGCGAAAATGCATCGACAAAGGTGATTATGTTGCAATCAGGGACATTCTGCTCAGGATAGACTGGGAAAAGGAACTACAAGTGAAAACCAATAACATAGACTCTATATGGGCTTCCTTCATGGCGATTATCAAGGACCAAATCAAATGTTTTATACCGACAAAAAAATTCGTCTTGGTCAAAACCATAAGAGGGAATTTCCACTGGACAAGGAAGTGTTGAATGTGTTGAAAAAGAAAAAGCAGTTATCCAGACAGGCACTCTCCACAGGTGACGAGAAAGTTAGAAGAGAATATAACAAAGTGCGAAATAAAGTAAAGAAGCTTATCAGGAAGGCTAAAAAGGATTATGAACACAGTATGACCCAACAAGCTAAAGAAAACCCAAAAGTTATCTGGAGGTATATAAACTCGAAAAGCAAGACGCGAGTAGGAATAGGCGAGTTGTGTACAGATCCTAAAGACTCAAAATCCAAAAAAACAAATGATGATAGAGACAAGGCGAATATTCTTGCCAAATTCTTTAGCAGTGTCTCTACAGTGGAACCAGAGGGGGAGATACCAACATTAACTGAACACCATTGTGCACATCCTATGGGAAATTTGTGTGTCGAAGAGGAGGAAGTGAGAAAACTACTCAAAAAACTTAAACCGGATAAATCGCCTGGCCTTGATGGGTTACATCCACGGTTTCTGAGAGAACTTGCGGACGTACTAGCGCACCCACTATGTGTTATCTACATGAAGTCAATACAGGAAAAACAGGTACCAGAGGAGTGGAAAAAAGCACAAATTAGCGCTATCTTTAAGAAGGGGGAGAAATCATTAGCAGGAAACTATCGTACTGTGAGCCTTACATCCATTGCATGTAAAACTATGGAGACACTAGTCAGAAACCACATAGTCAGTCACATGACACTAAACAAACTGTTTACTGTAAAACAATATGGATTCATGTCAGGACGCTCAACAGCCTTACAACTACTATCAGTTCTAGAGAAATGGACAGCAGCTATAGAACAGGGAAACCCAGTAGATTGTGTGTATATGGACTTCCAAAAAGCGTTCGACACGGTACCCCATAAGCGTCTCATATCCAAGTTAAAGGCATATGGTATCAAAGACTCTCTAGTTACATGGGTAATGAGTTTCCTCTCACACAGAGTCCAGCAAGTATGCATCAACAATGTGAAATCAGAGTGGCTGCCGGTTACCTCGGGCATACCACAAGGCTCAGTCCTTGGCCCGATTCTGTTTGTGATATATATAAATGACCTACCAGACTCTGTACAGTCTGATGTCTACTTATTTGCTGATGATACGAAAATCTTCAAAACTATAGGGGAACGGGCAGACACCAAAATTCTTCAGAAAGACCTTGATGCTTTAACACTGTGGAGTAACAAATGGCTCCTAAAATTTCATCCTCACAAGTGCAAACATATGCATGTGAGCAAAAGGGGAGAGAACACAGATAGACGTTACAAATTACTTGACACTGAGCTTCAAATATGCAACCAGGAAAAAGACATAGGCGTTACCATTGATAATGAGCTAAGTTTTGATTACCATATAAGTGATAAAGTGAAAAAAGCTAACTCCATGTTTGCCATAATAAGACGCTCATTCCAGTTCATGGATGCAAAATCTTTCATACCGCTATATAAGTCACTGGTTCGAACACATATGGACTATGCAATCACAATATACTTTCCATATAAAAAGAAACATATAGACCAGCTGGAATCCGTACAAAGGAGGGCCACTAAGCAATTACCAAACATGGGAAATTTATCATACCCGGAGAGGCTGCGTGCACTCAAGTTACCAACACTCAGTTACCGTCGGATCAGAGGTGACATGATTGAGATGTATAAGATAATGACTGGAATTTATGATAACTCAGCAGTGGACTTCATTCGAACATGGAAAGAATCATCAGAACGGTACAGCTCTAGGACACAGAACTTGAAAATCTTTCCAACACGTGCTCATACTGCAATCAGAAGAAACACTTTTATGGTTAGAACTGCTAACACATGGAATTCTCTGCCAGTACATGTAGTGACAGCAAAAAACACAGAAACTTTTAAGAAAAGACTAGACAAGTTCTGGGAGGACCAAGAGATTGTGTACAACAACTACAGAGCAGAAATTATTTTAAACACCGGAAGTTACAAACACAGTAAAGACATTAGAATCTGGGAGTCCAGTGGAGAGGAACCAACAGGGACCTGACTGGAAAACCTCCATAAGTATCCATAAGTATCCATAAGTATTGAATAACTAATTTTTTTCATTTTTTGTCTCAAAAACATAGGTTATGATCCCTCGTTGGAACGAGCTCGTTCAAACGAGGGGTATAACCTATGTTTTTGAGACAAAAAATGAAAAAAATAATGAAAATTAATTGGCGATCTTGAGAATAGCGCTGCCCGGTTTTGGCCGTTACGTTAGGTAAAGGGTTAACTAATCGAACTCTGTCAAACAAAACTGAATTTAGCCTCCTTCACATAACGAACATGTTAAGCTCGAGGTGGAATTGAAGGAGTTAAGGGGGAAGCCAGATAAGGCGCATGCAAAGCTCTAGAGGGAATTGGAGTAGTTGAGGGGGAAGCCAGATAAGGCGGGATTGTGATTGCTTATGGAACCCCGATGGCGGTAATATTTGGTGGTTGGTGGAAAGTGGTTGGTAGCTTGAAAAGAGGTGCAGGTGGGAAGAAGAGGACCTTTGACGCCGAGGATGAGTGGTAGTTAACAGAAAGGTACGTAGAGCAGAGGAGGGGGAATCGAGAGGTCCGAGTGAGGATAGGGCTAGAAACCTTAAATTGTGTTTAAAGTGGGGACCTGAGGGTGAGGACGATGGGGTGTCAGCAAGAAGAAAGGCGAGGATGGTAGATGATAGGAAAGTATATAGAAGGTGACAAGGTGAAGTGCAGCGTGAAAATAGGTTCAGTGTGTTGGAAAAGGCGGTCGATGATAGGGACGAGAGGGAAGAGGAGATGCTATAAGGTGGTGGTAGGGTGTAAGCCAGCCTATGAAAGGTGGAGTGGTAGACGATAGCAGGGGGTCTAAACGAAAACTGGTGGAGTAGTACGGGGGTTGGATAGGGTGGTTTGTGATCCGAATAGTCTGAAGCGAACTAATCTGTGTTTTCCGGGGGCCAAGGTGGAGGATATTAGGAATAGAGTGGATGGTATTGTTAAGGATTCAGGGTAAGATCCAGTGGTGCACATGGGTACAAACAATATCAAGGAAAAGGGGGTAAGTTCAGATTATGGATACACACAAGGACTTGATCAACAGGTTACCCGGTAGGAATGCGACTGTAGTAGTGTCGCGGCTCCTCCCAATCACGAGTGGAGGGAGTCAACAGAATTCTGGAATTATAGGGGTAAACGAGGAATTAGAGAAATATTGCAACTATCTTGGGATACCTCTTTATGACAATTGAGAGACATTCTGGGGAAAGTGGGAGATATATGGCAGGGATGGTCTTCATCTAAGTGCAAGGGGTACAAAGTCGTTGGGTAGAAACATGTTACAGTTAGTAGAGCCTTTTTGTCATAAGACAGGGTGGGTGGGACAAGTTTGGATGCAGAAGCAAAATATACAAAATATATTCAGAGTCACCGAAGAAAAGTAAGTGAAATTACAACCTTGGTGAAGGATGATAATATTGATTTGATAGTCCTTAGAGAGACATGGAGTATACAGGAGGATATGCATGACCAGATCAGTGAGTATGTGTGGATTGGGGTGGGGCAACCGGAAGGCCAGAAAAGAGGGGGGGGGGTAGGTATGTATAGCAAGGAGGACTTAGGCCCTGTGAGAATCACAGATTTATCAAAAGTAAATACAACAGATCAAGTGGAAAACGAAATAATATAGGCAAAAATCAAGATGAAGAACAGTGTCGCAGTTGGGGTTGTATATTTAGCAGTTGAAGGGTGCAAGCTTGAGTGGAATGATGTAATACATACACTCAGATCTAATGTTACTGAACTGCAAAATATGGGGTTCCATGTTGTATTAATAGGTGATTTTAATGGACACATTGGGGGCGGAGAAGAAGGTAAAGCGGGTGGGGACAAGAAAATCAACGTTGATGAGAGGAAACTCTCAGAGTTTACAAATGAACTGGGCCTGAAGATTTTGAATAGGGATGCAAAGTGCAAGGGTAAATGAACGTGGGGAACGTGGGAAAGGAACGATAGAAAGACAATAATCGACTATGTACTCATTGACCCAGAGCTATATATAGAGAGAGTTCATAGACATCAAAATAGACAACGAAGGAAATTCCGTGTTAACTATTGATCACAACCTGTTAACAAAATGGTTAGGGGCAATAGAGTACCGAAACAAAGAGCGGTCTTTAAGGACATTTGAGAATTGGGAAAAGAAGCAGACTGTGAGCTATGTGAGGCCAATTTAAAATCAAAGCTAGAAATGTAATTTTACTCATATATGCAAATCTCGTCATGTGCACGGGGCTTCATTAATTTAGTTAACCCTTTGAACCGTTTTTCCGGCCTGGAACATAATTATACAATAACATTATTTTTGAGGGCGTTATGGTTCATTAACGGCCCTACGAAAATGATTAACAGCCCAAGGGTCTATTAGTGGCCCGAGACGAAGTCGAGGGCCACTAATAGGCCCAAGGGCTGTTAATCATTTTCGTAGGGCCATTAATGAACCATAACGCCCGTACAAAATAATGTTATTTGTATTATTATCACAGAAATACATACAGTGGTATTTCCAAGAGGTTACATGTTAAACCAAGAAAAATCAAGATTGCTATTTTTTTCATCATTCATATATTATTATCATTTTTCAATGTAGTAGATGTGTGAAATTCCCACACAATCATTGTCAGCAACTAACTCATGCCTTAAATGCGAATGTATATCTTAATTCTTTCACGCCAACGATCACAAAATTCCGCCATCACATCTCTCTTCTCCAAATATTCAAACTCAAAGCAGTGTTACCTCGCCTACATCCGGGGATGTGCGGGCCGCCGGGCCATATTGAAACGAATTTTTCATTATTGCCCGGGAACCCGGATGTGAACGGAAACATATGAGTTTTGTGCAGCCCCCGAAAATGAAAATATTCGCCAGGGAGTGCCCTATAAAGTGATAATAATACGTCATAACGTCATTATATAAGATGGCTGTTCAGTAGATATGTGGGGTAGACCATTCAATATTTTCAACGTGCAGCCTCGGGGCTGCACGTTGCAAATATTGATTGGTCTACCCCAAATAATGAATATGGACTCTTCTAATTGCTGCCATTGAACTGGCATGGAAGATACCATCAAAGCTCAACGGGTTCAATTCTTAGTTGCATAATTAAAATATTTACTGCTTGAAATTTCGTTATTTTGACATCAATGTGCAGAGTTAACTCGAAAAAGTTTAGAAAAATTGATATCTTAGGAAAGGGCATCGCCTCCAGAAATCTAATTGGCATTAATAGCATTAGCATTAATATTTAAAGACATCGTGTAGCAAGCGAAAAAAAATGACAGAACTCTAAATATCCGACAAAATCCAAGGTAGGCGCGTGTCAGTGTGCAAATAATACTGATTTGGTAATTTAAATTATTTATATTTTGTGCCAAACTGACTCTGAATGTTACAATAGATCTTTAGATAATCATTTTTGAAGGTTATTTTTTTTTATCAACGCACACTATGACTTGTGTGCTGAAGTGTTAATAAGGTTGCGCGCATTCCTCCAAATTCGTGCTGGTTGAGGTCGGATTATCGGGAAATTATTCTGTTTTGGTTGCTTTGATCTTAGACTTGGCTGCATCGGATTCAGTATCAGTTTATGAGAAATTAATAGACGAAGGATGGCATGGTGGGGAGGATCAATCTAGTAGTTGATTGCATAATTCACTTGTGAAGTTATCATTTATAATCAAACCCGGAAATCCCAGTAAATCAGAGTTTGGAAAGTAATAAAAAAAACATTATCTAGTTTAGGCCACACAAAATAAAATAATTTATTTAATGCTCAGGCATCAATTCACGCTGAAAAATTAAGTCATATTCCCCTGTCGGTCGGCAAAACGAAATATCAAAATGATATTTAGAAATCGATATTTCATCGTAGGTTCGGATGACGAATCACATGTACTTTAAACGAGTCAGCACATCAGTAATGAATTCCAGAGTCCCAAATACAAACGAATTCGAATAATTGATAGTGACAGTGACTAAATCAATTCATTAAATCAGCGGTTTCAAAGTTTGACTTTCTCATTCACCTTCCAGCGAAAAGCCGAAATCACATTCAAATTTCTTCAGTTCAACTTCACACGTCTTCAGTGCATTGAGTTCAAAAAAAATAAAATGACGTGTCTTGTTATTGAAAATAAGAAAGTGGTGTTTTTGTTATTGTTCTATTTCTTCGAAACACATTGCGATTATTTCAATTCGCCAGCCTTGGTAAATCGTAAAGTTAGGGGAGAAATAAGACGGGACTACTTTTTGTGCGGATATTCACACATTCCAATGGTTGGAGTTTGGTTGTTGTAATTTTTGTATGGACGCCGGTTCGGCACATAAATTTTGCGCCTTAATGGCAAATAAAGGCCACAAATTGGAGAGTTTGTAGTCGTAGAGCATTAAATAAAGAGAAAATTCACGAAAATTTGATGAATACCGAAAATATCTCGTTCGTGGCTACAAGAAATATGAGGATCTTCTCTCGCGACTGCGTCGCTCGTGAAGATCCTCATATTTCTTTGTAGCCACTCACGAGATATTTTCGGTATTCATCAAATTTTCGTGAATATCCTCTATTGATTCTCGGGCATTTTTTTTTTCAAATCAGTGAGGGAGGGAGGGTTATATTTTTAATTTTATTTTTTTTTCTTGCATATAATGAGCATGGACTGAGAGGCCTTTCGCTGTCCTTTTACATACAGAATATATAGAAAGTTCATAATCATATACAAATTAACTTATTTAACTGTAACCCACAAGGGCCCTGTTGAGATCACTTGATAGTCGTTTCTAGACAAGTCCTGGCTGCCTAGATAGGCAGTCAAGACTTGCCTAGAAGCAACTGTAAAGCCAGTAAAATCAGCAAAATAATTCACCTATCTACCAGATAATATAATTATGCTTGCTGCTGGATCCACTTCCATGTATATAACCTCATGACAAATGTGTTCCTTTTTTATTTCCAGTACTTTATTTTCTGTATCTATGCATCAAAATAACTACTGTTTAGCCCTTTACCTAAAGTAACGGCCAAAACCGGCCAGCGCTATTCTCAAAAATCGCCAATTAATTTTCATTATTTTTTCATTTTTTTTTTGTCTCAAAAACATAGGTTATGACCCCTCGTTGGAACGAGCTCGTCGAGCTCGTTCCAACGAGGGGTCATAACCTATATTTTTGAGACAAAAAATTAAAAAAATTAGTTATTCAAGAATTATTTTTGCAAGTGTCGTCTGCTTTTCAGGTTGGGTAAAGGGTTAAACAGTGCGTAAACTGTGTTTAGTTATGCTTTTCATATTTCAGTTACATACATCAATTATTTATTTATTTATTTATTGGTGTTTAAGGTCATATACTTATGCACAATGGCTAATCATGACGGTGACAGTTTTACGGGTGGAGGAAGACGGAGTACCCGGAGAGAACCACCGAGCAACGATGAGCAGCTGCCGGCTCCCACCAACATCGTAACTCCGTACTGCAGCACAGGCAGGGTTAGATTGGTTGAAGACATGCGTGCCATCGACGTGCAGTACGCCTTAGTACACGGCGTCACCGTGCCCCCACGTGGACAGTCGGGGTTAAGTGCCTTGCCCAAGGATACAACGCGGCAGTCCGAATTGATCACTCATACGGTCACCCATCCAATGATTAACCGGGCTCGACGTTGCTTAACTTCGGTGATCTGACGAGAACCGGTCACCGCAACGCCACCGCTCCACCTACATACATCAATAAAAGAAGTTGTAGCGATATTGGAAGACACTGCAGACCAATACAAAAGTCCAATGAGGAGTTCAGTGTCAATGAGGGCTTGCCTGAGAATCAAGATTTTTGGGGGGCCTTAGGCAATATTTTTATTTTTAAAAAATCACGTTCTATGTATACATCAAATGAGACAAGAAAATGATGAATAACTAAACACAGACTGAGTAAGTTTATAGCACGCAATCTAACAATGACAAATACACAAATTGTAACAGTGTAATTCATTAGTGAGCTTGAAGCTTTTGAGAGTCGCCTCCCTGCTAGTAAATGATGGATTTGAACGAATTGGGGACCTTAGCTGATTTTTGGTCTTTGTAAAAGGTTGTTTAAACTAAAATGGAGATAAAAGAAAATTAAACAGTCAGTGACGTGGAACATTATTAAAGCTTGGTATGGAGTGGGTTGGCACAAAATGTTTAGCTGATTCCTCACCAAAATGTAAGGTCGCCATGATGGTGAGAAGGAAGAGAGGCTGGGCCCTGTATACGCGAAATCTTTTTCTTGTCTAGGTTTCTGCGAAAAGGCCAAACCTCATGCCCAGAGTGTTTGCTGAAATGTGCCTTAATCCTTTCAACCCGGTAAGCATAAGTTTTTTTCGTGAAGAAAAAATTAGTAGTGGACGAGCAGACGATATCAAGAGCAAAAAATCTGTAGCGAGGCTCGGTAATAATTTAATCGGACAGCTCGACAGAGCTGTTGGATTAAATTATTACTGAACCCCCCAACAAGCTAGGATAGTTTCGCCCATTTCGCCGTTGACTGCAGTGACTGAAATGATACCTCCAAGGGTATCAGTGTTGAAAGGGTTAAGACCTCGATGGTTTTTCGTTATAAAACAGGCCAAGCTTGTCGGTATTCTTAGTAAAAGTATTGAAACCGAAACTAGTGAAAAACTGCGAAAGACGGAAGAAGGGTAGAAAACACACAAAAAAGTTTGAGGACTTTTATTCACTTTTACCATATTTCTGGAGGGCTTTCAAGGCCGCCAAAAAAAGGAAATACAAGTCCTCAAGTAATTTTAAAAGCATTTTGCAAGAAAATATTTTTGACATTGAATTACTGTTGTATTTTTTATCCAATAAAACGTAATAAAGAGGCAAGAAAGCAACTAACGTTTTCATATAAACAATCGGATTGTTTTTTTAATGGTGTTTGATGACCCTATCGCGTCAGATACCTTTACGGGCACAGGAAGCCGGGGTACCCGGAGAGAACCACCGAGCAGAGGCGAGTAACGGTCAGACTCTCTAACTTACTAACTTCCCACAAGCGGTTGAAGGCAAATACACAGTCCATGTGCAGTACGCCTTAGTGGTGATCTCTGGAGCATTCTCAGACAATTAAATTAAAACAGTTTTATCCTTTTGAAACTTATTGGTTAGGTCTTTCAGTTATAGAAAACGTCGTGCATGGTGACATTTTAACGGAAGAACGCTGTTGTAAAGTGCGAGCACAAAGCACCAAACGACACACAAATCGAAAATGAAAGTAGGCTGCATTCCAAACAGAGGCGTTGCACGCTCTCGATTCTAGCATTCCTCGAATATTCTTAAGCGGTATGTTTCAGACCGTTTGAACGCGGCACGCCTTGTTGCAATTTGGGCCCTCGACTCTTGTTTCTTGTTGTTGTTTGCAGCTAATGTGTGTGTGTGTGTGTGGGGGGGGGGGGGGGGGGGGGGGGGGGGGGCACACACAAACATAATTTAAAAACTTCTCTGATTTAGTGCACTTGGGAATATGGAATTAAGCATACCCACCATTACACCGCAAAGTTTAATACAAAAATTAAAATGATAGTATTTTTTTACTACGCTTGGCGAAAAAAGTGGAGGGGTAAGTACCCCCATACCCCCCCCCCCCCCCCCCCCCCATGGCGCCGCCACTGCTTAGTACACAGCGCCATCAAACCCCTACGCGGGTAGTCTGGATTAAATGTCTTGCCCAAAGGACAAAACGCAGTTATATCTGGCCAGGATCGAACCGTCGAACTTTCAATTTAAAGTCAAATGCTCTTGCCACTGTGCCACCCCGCACCTTGAAATACTCAGATAAATGTGTATATACCATATACTACCTGATTCAATGTACAATTAACCCTTAACCCGCTGAGTATTTTCAGAATGTTTTTCATCAAATCGAGTCGTGGCTGCTATGAAGAAGCCACGGCTAGATCAACTTTTGAGCTTTGTTTGCAGTTGATATTTAAAATCGGATATTTATTGCTGCAAACAAAGCTCGACGAACGAAGCGATTTTCCAATCAGTTGCACGAATTGGGAAACATGACCACATCATTCTTATTCGTGAAATATATACGTAGTATTTGACAAATATACAACACTTCATGTGTAGTATATACAATATTAAAGAAACTGTATAGGTCATTGAAATGTAAAACATTCCAAATTTTAGGAAATTTACTTTTTTATTAACCAGTCGGCACCAGAGTTGCTTTCCATCATCAAGAAATTCGGTGATTGCCTGAGAAATCGGGTTTGGACTGCAGAGCGAAACGAAACAGCTCAGCAGCGCCTTATCGAAGAGTCGATGGTTAAACCCTTTGAATCTGCTTAACATCCACCCCCCCCCCCCCCCCACCCCCCATCCTTCATCACATCCAGCCGCTTAAAAATGAAAATGAAAGCTCACTCAACGAGAATATAGGGAGGTGTTAACAAAAATTGCGCAGCTGAGAATAGGCTTGCACACATCATTCGTTCGACTCTCTAGATGGTTTTGCTACAAAATATGAACCGATGTGTTTCAAGCCCAATTGATTATCACGAGGATAAAAGACACTCGGAATAACTATTAGACAAAAATTCCTCGAGTGCTGGAGGCAAAAATTATCACAATTTTCGTAGGCATCAGCACCAGACCTGTTAGCATATTCCGGACTATAAATCGCAGTGTGGAACGGGAAAGATGTGGTGAGGATTAATTTGTGAAAAAGAAAAAAAAAAAGAACGGAATGATAAAATACGTAAGAAAGCAGGGGCGCCGAAAGCCATGATGGGTAGGGAAGGGGAAGAGGGGCTAGCCTTCAGGACACCTTTCCCCAGGCAAATACATATTTCATTTAACCGTTATTGTTAAATAAAGGGACGTGGCTAGGGAGGGGGGGGGGGGGGTGGTCTACCCCCCCCCACTCCCATATTTTTCCAAAAATCAAGATAGTTGGAAATTTTTCAGGCAAAAATTCCAACAGTTGGAAATTCGAAGCATTGTTGTAACGGAGGTTTGGTTTTTTTACGAATGTGGTGAGCAGGTATAAATGGCCGATTCTAGACCACATGTACACAAAAACGTACACGTACACGTACATGTACGTGTACCGCCATATGGATTCAGTGTTAAATCGTGTACAGAATGTAAAAAATGTTGTTTTTACATAGTGGTCCAGAATCGGCAAACGCAGTTCCTCGCTCTTTTAACCGTTCAAACAGCCGTTGGCGAACGAGTGAAATTCGACACATCACTCGGAAGGGAAAAATGTACGAAATTCAAAGAAAACGTAAATTTAAAAAAATTTCTCGACGTTCCCATCGCGGATCAGACCTCCGATCTATCATTGGCGAACGCCGGCAAAAAACGCTTTGCCGATTCTAGGCCAGCATCAAAAATGCGGTTTGCCGATTCTGGACCACCGACGTTCACGATCGCGTTTCAGATGGTCGAGGGTGCGATCCGATCGGTGAAACCGATTTGCCGATTCTAGACCAGGAAAAATCGATCTCAAAACGTTTTCTCGACGTTCGCCAACGGTGAAAAGTGGGTGTAAAGTGTAGTTACTCATCGAGGATTTTTTTCCAAACTGATTGCGGCTTCCGGTACATCATCAAAATGCGGTTTGCTGGTTCTGGACCACCGACGTTCGCGATCGCGTTTCGGACGGTCAGGGTGCGATCCGATCGGTGAAAATGATTTGCCGATTCTAGACCATGAAAAATCTTAAAATGTTTTTTCTATGTTCGCCAAAGGCGCGAAGTGGGTGTAAAGTGAAGTCACTCATCGAGGATTTTTTTCCAAAACCAAACGGAAAAAACCTCCAGTTTGGAAAATTAGAACCGATGGAAATCCCCCGTCCACGTTTGTCATCGCTGTGTGATGAAATCATTGGAGGGAACTGATGAAAACGTCAAATCCTCGCGAGTTTTGTGAGGCGAATCGTAATAGAATCAGTTTTGTCAAGAGGAAATAAAAAAGTGATTGATATATATATATATATATAGGAGAGAAAAAAATATATATAAATAAATACTTATTTAAAAAATAAATATCGAATCTAATAGATAAATAAAATATAAGTAAATCATGAACGATTGCCAGATTATGAGAGCAAGGTTTCTTTTAAAAAAGCTGATGAGAGCCTACGCATTCTGCATGAACGATCAACTATGTCCTCTTGTTAGAAGGATGTGTCGGGTGTCGGGATCATCTAGACTTCGATCATGAGGATCATTCGTGTCTGATGATGGAAAGGGAAGATATGGTCCTCAAGTATTTCGAACTGGCGTTCGAATGCGTTCAAATCGACGACGTGATCAAGTTTTGGAAGAGATTAGTCTTCTGTAGCAGGCAAGATAAGCCCACCAATTCGGAAGAAATGAAATTGGCGCATAGAAGTCTGACTTTAGAAGACAAGGGATGCGTCTTGAAATTATTGCTGGAGGAAGCATACGTCTGAGTTTTCTCGCTGATATAAATAAGGAGAATAGAAAATAAAAAATAAATACACACATAAATTTTTTATCTAATATTAGAAAGAAAAAAAAACATAAAAAAATGAGAACCAGAAATAAATTGTATCCGACGTTAGATGACGACGAGGATGAGAAGCCAAATGGCATTTTGCCAATGGCGCCATCGCCAGAAGAAAAAGAAAGAGGAGAGAGGTATCGCATCGATCAAATCAGTAGAATGCAATTGTATCTGACTCTAGAGAGAGATTCTCATCATTCTCTCAAGAAGAAGTATTTGCATCTCGTGAAATTCGTCAACGCGGTCGACATGACACTCATCACAATTTCCATGGGTTTACACGCGGCCGGCATCGGATTGTTGTCAACCGTGGTCGGCGTTCCGATTGTGTTGACCATAGAAGGAGTGGCTCTTGCCGCCGGATTGTTTAGCACGCTCGGAAAATTTTTGAGTAGGAAATTATATCTGAAGGCTAGGAAACACAAAAAGATTCGTGTCTTGGCCGACTCCAAGATCGACACGATATTTGAAATGATCTCGATGGTGTTCAAAGACGGTAGGATATCGGACAGAGAATACTTTGTGATATTGAGCGAGAAAACGAAATACGATGCTATGAAAGAAGCCGTGAGAATCAAAACTCGTCAGATCATCAAGGAAGAGATGAAGGATTCTTTCATGGAAAGGGGGAGGAAAGAGGCCAGAGTGGAATTCGGTAAGTTGATATAACTCAAGAGCAGCGATTGAAAAAAAATATATATATATATATATAATAAGAACAGAATTTTAAAAAAAAAAATATTAAATTTATATATAAAATAAAAATAAATACGAAATTAATTTAAATAACCTTCACAAAAATGTATTGCGTAAAGTGTAAGAGAGTAACCAAGACGGGTAATGCTCAAGAAGTATGAACTAAAAACGACAGACAGATGCTTCGTGGAATTTGCAATGTGTGTGGTTCGATCAAGACTCGATTCATCAAAAAAAAATGAGCAGAGGCAAAGGCGTCATGAATAAAATGATCAATAATCTACCTTTCGAAATGCATCTGCCGGGTCACAGTTTCACGGGACCCGGAACGAAATTGAACAAGAGACTCAATGCTGATCTGACTCCTAAATCTTGGAGCAAACCTGTGAATAGGGTGGACACGACCACGTACAATCACGATCTGTGCTATGCCGAACATCCCGACACCAAGACTCGCAATGATGTCTGCGATAAAAACATGTTGGCGAAATTGAGAGGCATATCGAATCCGACCAGGAGAGAGAAGATAGAATGTTCACTGGTCGGCAATCTGATCGGTGTGAAACATCGATTCGGATGGGGCATTAACAAAAAAAGGCGCTTCAGAAAAGAAGAAGAAATGATTATTGATGAGCAAATTGGCCGAGGAGTTACACAAACCCTATCGTGCATAAATTTCGAAAGAGAAGGGTGTTCGTGAAGGGTTTGGATGATATTTGGTCTGCCGACTTGGTCGACATGAGATCGTTTTCCAGGTGGAACGAGGGTGTCAAATATCTATTGATGGTCATCTACGTGTTTTCCAAATATGGTTGGATCTGAGCTTTGAAGAATAAATCGGGACCTTGCGTCTCCGAGGCTCTGAAGAGCGTGTTCGACTCGTCTTCTCAACAACTGAATAAATTGTGGGTGGATAAGGGAAAGGAATTCTACAACAAGGACGTTCGTCAATTAGTCGACCTTTACTTGATCGAAAATGAAGAGAAAGCCAGCGTCGTGGAACGTTAGAATCGAACGATGAAGGAAAAGATGCAGAGATACTTCACGGCGAATTTGACCAAGAAATACATATACACTCTGAATGGTCTGGTTGAAGATTACAACAACACGTGACACAGATCATTCAAGATGACTCCCACAGAAGCTAGCAATCCTCAAAACAAAAAATGGGTCTACGAGAATCTATATCCCGAGAGATCTAAGATCAGGAAGAAGTCTAGACTGCCGAAATTTGCGGTCGGCGATTGAGTGAGAATCTACGCTTATAAGAAGCACTTCGAAAAAGGTTACACTCGTCGATGGACTTCAGAAATCTTTGTGATAATCAGAATATTTCACACCGATCCGGTGACTTACAAAATCGAAGCTTTGGATGGTGAAGAGATCATCGGAAAGTTTTACAAACAACAATTGCTGAAGACAAAGTTTTAATAAAGAAAAAAAAAAAAAATTTATTTACTCTCTTTAACATTTTCTTGTTTACACATATATATATATATAAAGGAGAGAAAAAATAATAATAAAAAATAATTAAAACTATTTTTTAGATAAAAAAAGCAAGCTAAATAATAAACAAAAAACAAAAAAAACCTTCAAAAATGGCAAATATACTAGATATCGCACAAAGCATAGTGAAAGATGAAAGTATTCAAGAATACGAGGTTCACGAATATGAACCGATAACCAGAACGAGTTTGAACAATGAGGGAGAGATAAGAATCAACGTCGAAACCCAAGATCTGTTCGTTCATCCTAGCGAGAGTTACATAGTGGTGCAGTGATGTCTCACCAAGGAAGATGGGACCAAATACGCCAATGACGACACGGTTACTTTAGCCAATAATGGCATCATGCATCTATTCAGTATTATAAAATACTTGCTATCCGGACAAGAGATAGAATCTGTGTTTCATCCCAGTCAGGCCACCACGATGTTCGGACTCTTGATGTATCCGGATGATTTTTTGAAATCCAGAGGACTCAATCAGTTGTGGGTGAAATACACCTTCAGCCCTGCTAGTGCTGGCACCGCTGCAATATTCGACTACGTCATCAAGACGTCCAGACCCAAAGGAACGTTTTTGTTCAGGATACCTTTGAAACACATCTTCAGATTTGCGGACAATTATAACAAGATCATGTATGGATTCAAACACAATCTGATGTTGATTCGAAAGTCGACGCTATAGTGAGACTCACCGCGACTGATGCGGGTAAGTTAACTCTACACAAGATATCGTGGTTCGTTCCACACGTTCAGCCTTCGATCGTGGAAAAAATGTGTCTCTACAAGATCATAGAATCCAAGAGTAAATTACCCGTGGGATTTAGAATGAGACAGTGCGACATGGCTAGCATTCCACTCTCCACGAATCACTCCACGGAATCCGCTTCCGAGAGACCGCATTTCATCAGGGTCACGTTTCAGACTGATAGGGACGGGTCTCAGGAAAAGAATGCGTCACTGTTCGATCACTGCAATTTGAGAAACATGCAAGTGTTTCTGAACGCCACAAGATATCTAGCAATTGATTACAGCACGTCGTTCGACAAGAACGATTTCTGCAGACTGTACGGCGACGCCGTGGATTTTAGAAAGAAGTATCACAGTCTGGACGAATTGATGAGCAACCCTAATATATCTCCCAGTGAATACAAGTCGATGTATCCCATGTTCATATTCAATGTCAGTAAACAGAGCGAACGACTCAAGAGTAGAGTCTTAGACATTCAGATCAAGATGCAATTCGATAGGAATGTGCCGAGAAAAACCGAAGCCTTCGCCCTGGTCCTGTCAGATAGAAATTCGGATGGAAATAAGATGTTGATCATTTGTTGAAAGATGTGTGTGTGAAAAAAAAAAAATAGAAAGTAATGCGTAATTATCAAAAAAAAAAAAAAAGTAATAGAGGCATTGAACATCTTTCTAAATCTCATTACTTTTTTTTTTGTTTTTTTTTTGTTTTTAATAATCACTTATTATTTTTTAATGAATTATTTCCATGCGTTCACTGTTTGTTTAGAGGATCTAGTTCGATCAGTATGCTCACCATGGACGTGGTGGTTTCGGGATTATTGGTTTTCGTAATGAAATTAATCCTGTCTCTGGCGTTCACTTTGAGAGGCGTGCCGAACATGCTAACATTCGAGTGTTGATTCTCAGTCTTTTTGACACTGTATCTCTTATCGCTCTCTACTCCGTTCACCATGAGATTGACGACCGCTCTGTTATTCAAATCTGTTGAAGATAGACTCATTCGAATGATTTCGCCTCCCAACGGCATGGGATATCCCACCTGACCATGTTGCGACCCACTACCTCCATTTCCGAAAGACCACTCAGCTTTTCCCTCCTCGAACATGCCGGTCTCCTCGGCCCACACGGTGATCAATTGTCTGGCATGTTTGATTTTCTCCACCACCGAAATCAGGGTGCAAGTGTCCGTCATGTTCACGGGATCCAGTAGATTCATGTCCGCCCATGTCTAGTTTACCTTCCATGATGTCACCCTTTCTCCAGACTGAGTTGTCATCCACATACTTTCTGCTGACCGTACTGCAATCAAATTCAGGGTCGTGATCAAGACCGAATAAATTCTGACCGTTCATGTTGATGCCACTCTCCATGGTTCCGTCAGATTGTTTGTTCAGGTAGAGATTGTCCACTTGCGATTCTACGTGTTCTTTAGATCATATCACAGCAGAACCCACGTAGCCCTTGTTGACTGCGGTGGAGTCTGCATCTGCGTTGTCGACCTTCAAAGATTCAATATCTTGTTGAATCCCACATTCAGATCCGATTTCATTTCTCATCTGTCAGACTTTCTCTGTTTCAGATCTACGTAGTGTTTGGTCGCTGTGTCCTTGGGATTCATGGGAATGGCCACGTTCGTTATCTTGTTAGAATTGGCATTCAATTCCAATTGCATCGTTTTCTGAATATATCTATTTCTCAGATGTTCACTGAATCGTGTGTGAGTCGTCCGCATATTTCTTGGTCGCGGCATTGGTGGAATCTATGGGATTCGCGACGTTTACCAAACGTTTGGATTTCAGATCGAGATACCGTCAGTCATAGCTTTATCCACGTAATTATCTAGCATAATTCATTCGAAATCCGCCTTCCCCCTGTTTTTTAGTCACTGCATCTGCGAGATCTGTCGGGTCAGGAAGATTGTAGAGCTTATTATCGTTCATGTTCAAATGTACCTCTCGAGGTTCATATCTAGAATGTAGAGACACAGGTGACCGCAAAACACTTGATCTGGCGATTGCACTCGTTCTGTGTTGTAATGAACCATCGATTCGTTGAAATAGTTTTTTATTTCTTTCAGCGGGAAAATTCCGTAGCTGTCAAAATAATAATTATTCTTCTTCCCATTCTTGAACCACGCCACCCAGTGAGTGCCTTCATCCGATAAATTGTCCTGATTTAAAATTCTGCATTCCGATTGTCGAGGTCTTCTCTTCGGCAAAGCATCTCTGGAAAACATGCCTAGAAAATCTTTGAT
This sequence comes from Pictodentalium vernedei, assembly GCA_031216915.1. Classification (NCBI taxonomy): domain Eukaryota; kingdom Metazoa; phylum Mollusca; class Scaphopoda; order Dentaliida; family Dentaliidae; genus Pictodentalium; species Pictodentalium vernedei. Next base: position 686,278,087 of record CM062297.1, read on the forward strand.
TTTCAAATCCTTCGCCACATTCGACAGATCGATGTTGGATAGGGGTTCGTTAGGTAAGATAACATCTTCTACGGATATCTCTATTTTCTTATTCATAAGGTCTCACAGAACTAAATATTTTCCCATAGGCGACCATTATAACGTTCAGGTGGAAAAAAATATGATCGCATCACTTTAATTTTGGCATTCAAATATCTCTGTCAAGTATAGCCCTTCAGACAACTTTTTCTGATCTGAAAACAGGGGGTCATGCAACAAATAAGAGAGAAAAACTGGCACAAAGGGAAGTACCGGTCACGTGCACATATTTTTCAGGGAATTCCCTACAAAAACACACAAAAAGTAAATTGTATTTTTTAGGTCCAAAAGTCATCAAATCACCCTCTTTTTTATCAGGAATATTCAACAATAATGCAAGATGTCAATAGAATGTTTCAAACTTTTATTGAAACAACGGATTTTCCCAAGGCTGTTTATTTTTAGAGATTGCGTCATTTCCGAGTGCAACATTTTAAGGCGGCTCACTCTAATTTCAATATTTAGTTCCGCGATACCTATAATCATCCCCAACCCCACCAAAGAGACATTTTACCACTTCCATGAGATAAAAGAGTCATTTCTGCATTAGAATCCAACTTTTGGCTTTGGCTGAGTCAAAAACATGGAAAATTTGCTCTTTTAAGGAAAAGTGTCCAAACTTTGTCAAGTGGGCTTGAAAACTGGTATTGCCTCCAAAAGATTTTTCTATCCTGTTACTTTATAAATTAACTGAGAAGGATGAGAATTTACAGCTTTCTTTAAAAAACTACCCTGATCCCAAAATAAAACTATCATCTGCATCAGCACAAACTATTTTTAGAAAACATCTGTCTCATTTAACCATACTGCAAGCAAAACAGTGTCCCAACCCCCATGGAACAATATGGATGTCAATTTTGTTTCCAAAACTGGGGATGCAGCTATATATTTCACCAATATGAGAGGACTCTACCAGTTTATCCTAACAACTGATGTCAAATTTTATTCCACCATCTGAAGTAGTAAAATTTTGCCCTGAATAGGACCCCCTGGTATGCCCCTTTTCATCAAAATATGTGATATAATTCATAATTTAATTGATATTGACCCAAAACAAACCTACTGTGATATGAACTTTCCCATCTGTAATAGTTTTTAAATCACAGTCTGGCTTCTGAAGACAATTCACATTGTATTGATGAATATTTTGCAATTTTTGTAAAGGAAAAGCCTCAGTTTTCTCAGTAAAGGCACATAGAGTCATTGGTATGGCACTGACAAAACATAAAACAGTGTTTTTTTCCAAACGAATGACCAGTACCTGCTGCTGTGATATCTCATAACACTGGTAAGATGCCTAAAACCATCAAATATTGATTCTATAGTGCTATGCTTATGCTGCAAGTTCCCATAAGTGCACTTTCATAACCTTTGTTTTAATCCCCACAGACACCCATTCTGGCAAAAAGATTGAAATTGTTGAAAACATGTTTCCAAAGAGGATGAATCAGACATTTGCTTCAAGAATATAGTGGTATTTGATGTTTAATATACTTGTGTGTGTGTGGGGGGGGGGGGGGGGAAGTTAGTCAGCTGCCAATTATTGAAAATGTAGATCCAGGCAAGTGAAAAGCAAAGAAACACCATGTCTGATGAAGAGACAGACACACAGACAGACAGACAGATAGGCTTGCAGTCACACATGTAGGAGGTCTACATGAGGGTACTGAATGGCATACAATGAAAAATATAGTGGAAGAGCCAGGGCAAGGTTGTTAAATTGAAAAATAACTCAGTGGACCATGAGTGCTGAAGCCTCAAAGTAAATCTTAAAAAACTGAAAGTGTATGATACTAACTTCAGTCTTTAAAAACATGCTGTTCAGTCTTCCAAATGTTTATCATCAGCAGAAGGGTTAAATATGCGTGGGAGAGAGGACTTGGTTCAGGGAAAGAGCAATATTTCACAACTGTCACTGTAAATTTATGCTGCATCAGGGGAACCATGGCAGCACTAGTACTAGACAACTATATTGGTAGCTATGCACAAATGCCATTCACTCACATTTGTAATTTTATTATGTTGTTTTCCACTGTAGCCCCACCCCTTCCTCAAATTTGTGTTCCAGGATACTCTTTCAATGAAGGAATTGTTTTCCAACATTTTGAAGAGCATAATATAGAAGAGAAAAACTTCTAAATAATAGTGAATAGAAGGGCAGTGTAGGTTTTCTGTCTGTGTTTGAATGGTGATTTGGGAGGGGGTTGGAAGATTTGGAATCCTCCCTGCCCCTAGAAATATGAGGAGAAACCATGGTTTAAATAAATATGTTAATAGGGTAAGATAGGCTGTTAGTTAGCAGCTGCCAGAGGTTATAGTGTGCTCCTGGGGAATACACTTGCTCAAGATGTGAATTTTCTTGCATGAACAGCCTTAGTTTTGGAAATATATAGCTTTAATTGCTGACTGTGACAAAAATGTAACTTCTCAAAACAATAAAATGGTTTGGTAAGGTGTATGGTCCCCAAATAAATATTTAAATGTGAAATAATCCCCCAAAATAATAATTGAATCTAGTCTGGAAGCCAAAAAACATATTTCCTATAGGTCTCACAGAACTAAATATTTTCCCATAGGCGACCATTATAACGTTCAGGTGGAAAAAAATATGATCGCATCACTTTAATTTTGGCATTCAAATATCTCTGTCAAGTATAGCCCTTCAGACAACTTTTTCTGATCTGAAAACAGGGGGTCATGCAACAAATAAGAGAGAAAAACTGGCACAAAGGGAAGTACCGGTCACGTGCACATATTTTTCAGGGAATTCCCTACAAAAACACACAAAAAGTAAATTGTATTTTTTAGGTCCAAAAGTCATCAAATCACCCTCTTTTTTATCAGGAATATTCAACAATAATGCAAGATGTCAATAGAATGTTTCAAACTTTTATTGAAACAACGGATTTTCCCAAGGCTGTTTATTTTTAGAGATTGCGTCATTTCCGAGTGCAACATTTTAAGGCGGCTCACTCTAATTTCAATATTTAGTTCCGCGATACCATAAATGTGTGTATTTTTTTTGTTTATTTATTTTATTATAATTCACTAAAATGACGTTATTTTTTTTATATTTTTTTCTTTTTCTTTTTTAAACTAACTCTCTCGATGTCTCTATCGACTTCCATAATCTTGAATCCATCTAATTCCTCTTGATTTTCTGGAATCCTATTGTTCTTAATCATATCTGGAATCCTATCTGGAATCCTATCATTCATAATCATATTCAAAGTCCAATGTCCGAGTGCCAAAATGCTCATTTTATCATCTAACATGAATCTCTTATCATCGTCGGTCATCAGCAAAATCTTGTTGACTATTTCGGTATACAAGTCGTGAATGTCGCTTCGAATCGATTTCATAGTCTTATACACTGGACCACTTCCGAACAGACAATCTTTATACTCTCAGAAAGAGATGTTTTTCTTCACCACGCACGCTTAACCCCTTTGCACTTCTTGATCTCTTCAACTTCTAGACGATAAGCATACAGTTTGGGTCTTAAGCCCACGAATTCGAGGATTTGTTTACCGCCGCTCTCGTCCTTAAATTTACCCAACACCTTCTTGTTGTCATTCGATTGAATGTTGGACAGGTGATCGATGGGATAATTGTTCGTGTCGAACCACACGACCACGTCTGGAGATATATCTCGGTAAACATCTTTCGTCTCTATCTCGTAAACTAAACTGTCCATGTCGGTGAACAGTAGTTTGGCTTTCTCACCAAATTTCCGTTTGACGTAATCATAGTGAAACTCGTACATCAATCGCTTACTGATATCTAAGATGATCAGTCTGAGATAATAGGGTTTTTTGAACTTCAGGTGCGTCTTTTTCATGTGAATGGACACTAGATTTTCATCGAATATGGTTCAGTGTCTGTAATTGGGTTTCGCCACTATTTTTAGCTCTTTTCTCAGACGTGACGAGTCGAATGTCGGTTCTCTTCCTGATATTTTCCATCGATTTACCATACACGCAGTTGTTCATGAGTTTGAAGAAATCTTTTTCGAAATCGTTTTCGGCTCGAATTCTAAGATTCGTGTTGAGATCGATGTATTTTTTCATCCAAGGCTCTTCATCAAATCGAATGATGTGATGTATGTCGACTAATGTCATTCCGTAATTGACGTATTGTTTCAAATTCTCACTGTAAATGACATACTTACGTTTGTTAAATAAATTGGGAATGAGTTTTTCCTCGTCTCCTTCGATCGGTTCCATCTGTACGGGAGCTAGCGGATAATCATTGTGTAGATCATGTAATTCTTCCGGATAGTTCAAATCGACTTCTAAAATACAAGGATAGTCTCTCCATTTTTGCATCTCTTCCGGCTCCGTCACCCATTTGAAATTTCCAATTGATAAAGGACGACTCATGGCCCAACCGTACACATTATTAGCGTCCCAATACTGTATGTATTTATTCGATCGTTCTGAATCGAAACCTTCTTTCATGTAGGGATTGTTGGCTTCAGAATATCTGTGAGAGGTCATCGAGATGCTACCTCTCGCAGCCTTTCGAACATGAGCAACATGTCCATGTCAGATAATAATTCCAATTGGATTTCAGTGGTCTTAAACAGAGTGTCCCACGCCAGACCGGGTGCGGTGAAATACCAAGCCGGATCCAGATCGTAATTTTGATGACAGACGTCGCAAAAATGTTCAAACACGTCAGCCAGGAGCAGAACGTCAGTCTTCAGATAGAGATCGTGATAATCTCTCATGGTTTTCATATCGAATGATTTCCACACATTTTTTGGCGTGTTCATAATTCTCATCGGAAATGTCGGATTCATATAATTTTGAATAAAAATCTTCTTTCGACGGTATTGTGGTGTCGTCGAATCTCTTTAGATTGTTCATATAATCATAAGGATAGACTCCTTTCCTCAACATGATGTCTACTCATTCTTCGAAGTGTCCACTCGTGATTTTAAATTTATCCTTGCTCATGTTATCGACTAATTTTTCCAGAGTGGTCGACATGAATTTAAAACTGTCAATGAAACGTATGTCTCTATGAATGGATTTCATTTTTTCTTCCTTCGTCTCTCTGTCGATTTCTCTTTTCTTCTCCTCGAGCTTCCATTTTGTGAAGGAAATGTATCTTTCTTCATTGTTCGCAATGCAATTTAATTTTTCGTGGGAGGTGGTGAGATTTTTCACGAACAGATGACTGTTGTAACCTGAGAGATTGTGAAATATCACCGGATAGAAAATGGCGTCTCGATATTTTAAATTACACTTGCTGTGAGCCGGACCATGATACAGACCCGTGTAATGATCGTGGTCTCTGACCTTCTTATTTTCCTCCAAATTCTCGTCAAAATATTGTCTGCATATGTGACATTCAATGTCTCTGTTACTTTCATCCTGCTGCTCTCGCGTGATGATCATTTTCGCCGGAGTTTTGAATTTGTCGTATAAAATTTGAATTTTTGATTCTAACTCTTCCATAAGCCTTTGAGCCACGTCGTTGTCTTCGCACCATTTCATGTAGGTGAAGGGACCCATGTCTTGTTGCGAGTCGAAAGCACTTTTCACATAAATGCAATAGCCCGAAGGCGTGTGCTTTTGATATCTTTCGACGTAACATCAAAATTGTCAGGTTGGCAGGAACACATTTTCATGGTGAAGCATTCGAAATCGGCATACACGACGAATGGTACTTTTAACCTTCTATTGTGATTTTGAAAGTTCACGATGGTTTGGGGTTTAGGAATTTCGATGGCAAAACCTTGATTTTCATTGCAATATTCCCGATGTTTCGCTAACGATTTTTCGCTGCGAAATGCGTTCATGCAGTTGCAACATAAACATGTCTTATGTTCATGTTTATTATTTTGTCTCTACAGTAATCAGCTCGAATCTTTAACCCAACAATAATGACAATTGTCACCATTCGAAATCAATAATAAAATAATCGCCTTTTCTCTCTCGAGATATGAAGTCTGTCTGAGAGGATAGATCATTTGTTTTTCATCATCGTATCCCAAGACGTTCACCAGTACGGTGGGATTTTTAACCTCGAAACGTTCGATGTGTTTTAACTGCATTGGAAAAGTCACTCTGGTCCAATCGAGATTTTTAGAAATCTCCTCATAATGAGAAACTCTATCGGAGTGCATTTTGACGGGGTATAAAGCGGAGGTGACTGCCCATTTAAAACACTGATCATCTTTATTTCTCACATTGATCACAGCTTTTTCTTAGCTAAGAAATACGGTAATTCCACGTAGGAAGACACTTTCAACAAATCGTTTTTAGTTATATGAATTTCGAGTTTCAACACCTCATCGAACGTCCAATTACAACCTCCATGTTGATAATTCACGAGAGACGTCAACATCTTGTCTTTCATTGTTTCGAAAACATCTGATAAATCTGAACCTCGAAATACGTGTTCGACATTAGATCTGAAATATGCATTTTTCATGATGCTCTCGCCGGAATTCACATTGATTTTATTCTTCACACAATGGAGTATCATCTTAATTTTTAGTCCCACGTTCATGTGTTCACGAAACAAATCCAATACTTTTTTCTTCACCCATTCCATGAACAATTTCGGATTGACTTTCTTGAACAAGGGAACCACGTCGAAAGTTTTTAAAATGCCTTTGATTGCACTCTCCCGTTCTATGGGATTTGATTGGAATGCTTCCTTGATGAATCTTGCTACATATTTTTCTCCTTTCCCTTCGTCGATTGCTCATCGAATTTCGTTCGATATATCTTGTTTGTCTAGATTCTGAACAGCATCACTTATTTTCGTTTTAGTTTTTTTTTCTTTTGAAACTTGAAGTTCTTCGATGGCTTTTTGTTTAGTCGTCTTCTTATTTTTTGCAACCGAAACGTTTTTTTTTTTTTAGATTTTGGCATTTCGATTCCTTTTACTACCTTTTTCTTCTCATTTTTCACAACTGAAGCATTTTTTGACATCGTTGCTATTGACATTTCGTTTGCCTTTTTATCGAGCCAACTACGAAACTCCTCGTGCATGATCTTTCTAATTTCATCATGCTCCACATTTCATTTTCTATTGTCAGGCGTTACTGTCATTGGCTTATTTTTTTCGCAATTTGAGTCTGTTTAAGTTTGTTCACTTTCGATCTTTTGATTTTTTTCTTTCCATCGTCTCGCAAACGATACTCCTGTATGACTTCAATTTTTTTGATTTGGTTCTATGATTTCTGAAATTTGGAATGTTTAATTCTTTACAAATCTCGTTTAAATGAGGTATGGTTTTCTCATATAAATTTTCCATTTTTTATTTGTTTATTTCATTTGTAAGAATATATTTTTTTGAATTTTGTATTTAAATAATAATTTATTAAAAAGTTTTAAAATAGTTTTTATATATATGTTTTAATTCCCTCAAAAAACTTTTTATTTATATAAAGAGAAAAAAAACACTTTTACAAAAAAAAAAAATTTACATTAAAGAAAATTAAAAATTAAAAACTTATATATATATATATATATAGAGAGAGAGAGACTAAAAAAACAAACTTTTTTAACAAATTATTATTTAAACACAAAATTCAAAAATATATATTATTTGCAATAATTCATAAAACAAAAAAACAAATAATCGATCATGACAACAACACCTAAAAGATGCGAATTGAAATTGAAATGAGTCGAAACATGTAAGAAATTCGGTTGTAAAATCTATAGATTACAACGACACGATGCCATCGAATTGAATGAGGTCGAGACGAAGGGCTTACAGTACAAATAAGACAAATATAGCATGCCTTTGAAATTGGACGAAGCCTCGCTCGATTTGTTTTACGAGTACCAAAGCAATCTACAGAACATCGTCGTCACTGAAGACAGAGAATTCGACAAGGATGATTTGTCATTGCCCTACAGAACTTACATATATCCAAAATTCTCTCTTGAACTTGTGAACAAATCGGGTGGTAAGAGCGCGTTCACCGGTGTAAAAAAACTCACAAAAGTAAAGATAAACATTCAACACATTTTTGAAAAAGGAGAAGATACGACCGTCAACATGCTAATAACGGACTTGGAAATATAAACCAATAGAGAGACTGATTTTTAGTGAAGAAGAAGGAAAAAAAAAGTAATGAGATCTAGAGAGGTTGAACATCTCCAGATCTCAATACTTTTTTTTTGTCTTTTTTTGTTTTCCTTCTTCTTCTTCTTCTTCTTCTTCTTCTTCTTCTTCTTCTTCTTCTTCCTTCTTCTTCTTCTTCTTCTTCTTCTTCTTCTTCTTCTTCTTCTTCTTTCTTCTTCTTCCATATATATTATAGTAACGTATCCTTTTTTCCTCAAATTTTGGCGTCAATTCTTCTTTTCTTTTTTTTTGTGATATATTACGTTTTTTATAATAACACATTTGTTTCATATCATAATTATGAACGAATGTGGTGCATCTCTTGGTAACACTCACATCATTACCATTCTCTTCAGAAGGTAGTGGTGACGGTGGAAAACATCTCATTCTTTTAAATTTCAACCATCTATCCCAATCTTTTTTAAACTCTTTTTTCAGTTCTTTCCTAAGATATCCATCATTAGCGTCTAATTGTTTTTCCACATCTTTTTCCCACACTATCCCGCAATATTCATCATTAGCATCTAATCATTTTTCCACATCTTTTTCACACTCTATCCTGTGATATTCATCATTATCGTCTAATTGTTTTTCCACATCTTTTTTGCACTCTATCCTGTGATATTCATCATTATCATCTAATTGTTTTTCCACATCTTTTTCGCACTCTATCCCGTGATATTCATCATTATCGTCTCATTGTTTTTCCACCTTTTTATCCATTTTATATTTTTTTATACTTTCTATGATTTATATTTTTATATTTTATATAATTATATAATTTTTTTACATTATAATAACATACTCAAAATTGGTATATTCTTAAACGGCGAATTCTCACCAAACAGCAAACCCTCACTGAGTTGCTCAACGTTCTGTCCACTCTTCAGGTAGAGACCGTTTCCACTGAAAGAGTTGCCACCTCTAACGGGTTCTAGATACAATCCTTCACCTTTGTAGTCTATGTGGATGCGACACATGGTTCCTCCCTTCTTCAAAAACAGTCCGCTGTCACCCATTAATTTCTCAACTGCCGAACTCGCGAGTCCCGAGAGAGCTCCCACGCCGAGAGTCTGCACGAGAAAGGGTAATGCTTTTGCGGCAAAGAGCAATGCTTTTGTGGCGATTCCTGCCAATAGCGGTAGGAAACCGCCTTTCATTTTCAAATTGTATTTCAACTGAGCGGGACTCAATCTCACCTTCAACCCTCTTCCATCACCAATCGTTTTCTCCATCCTTTTGATTTGAGTTCTGGTCCAGTCGATTCGATCGTCACTGCCACTCGTCAGATCTTCGTGAGTGAATTTGAATCTCACCAACTCGCCTCGAGTTAACGCTCTCTCAAGTTTCTTCCTCTGTCCTTTGGATATGTTCACGTTTTTAACCACGTATTCAGTCATATTTCTTTTTTTAAAATATATTTTGTTCAATTGTTTTTTTTTTTGTTTTAATGATAATTTTATATATTAAATAATTTTTGTAAAATTAATATTGCGTTTATTTTATTTTCTTATTTATATAGATATGCAATATTTTTTTTTTTGCTTTTTCATATTTCTCTTATGTGAAATCGTATCGTCACCCTCTCTCCACGAAGATCTAACAGTTCCCCATTTTGATCCATCAACGTGGTTTTAAGACTATACAACGTGTCTAAAATCACGAGTAGATAAACTAAATTTCGAGGTCGTTCCATGATCTTATAACCCGGCAACACGTTTGGAAAGAAGGAATAGATCATCGGTTGAGTGCTACCATTCACGTAGCTTCCAGCAATCATGTCCACGTTCACCAGAATGCTATTGACTGCGAGAATGTCAACTGTATTTTCAGATGCCACGTGGCCTCGATACATATTTCGATTGAATCCTAGCATCTTTCCTATAGAATCGTCCGTGTTGAAATCCACTTTAAAATTATCTTCCAAATCCAACATCGTCTGTAGGGTATTAGGGTTGGGAGTGAGTCTGATCTTGTTGCTTCCCTTTCCATCCATCTTCATTCGCAACTGAATGTAATTGTTCAAATCGTCTATGTCATAACTTCCTTTGGGAATTCGAATCTCCAACCAATCCACTCCGTCGGAATACTTGAATGAGTTATTCTTTTCGGTGACGTTGGGAAAGGAATAAAAAGTCTCCAGATTCACCAACGCCATCTCGTATCTTTTCTCTCTATTCAATTCGATGGAAGGTTCGAATTTCGTTGCGAATCGAGTCGAATTGCCACTCACCATGATTTGAATGGATTGTTTTGCAGCCGTTTTCTCGGCTATCCATTCTAACAATTCTCCTTGTTCGAACATTTTATTTTTAATTTCTATTTTATTTTTCAAAACTAAATTATTGATGATTTATTATTTTCTAATTTTTGTTTTCGCTCTCTATGTTATTATCATCAGAAACATAAAACTTGTCGAATCTGCTCCGATATTTTCAGCGATTAAATTCGCTAGTCAAATCAATCACGACGAAATTGTAAAGTCCTCCATCCCAAACCCTCTTGCAGAATCTCCTGAATTCTACCATGCTCATGCCGTTTGCGACGTGATCACCATAGATGTGATTGAGATTCTTGAGATCCTGGCGAAAGAGACACAGTAAATTAGCGTTCTCCCTTATCGTCTGTCTGGGCAGTAAAATAATTCTGCGACAGGTAGAAACAGTCCACGTTGCTGTGACGACCCCTAACATAATACGATTCACATTGGTTCTGTCTCTCCAAAAGCAGATCGTCGAAAATCATGAGATTCTTATCTTCCGATTTCAATTCTCTAGGATCCAGAATGTCGCTAGCATTCTCATAAAATCGACACTCGACGTTCGAAGATGCATTTCTCTTCATCAATTCCATCGCTGCACCGCCCAAAATGGTCTAAAGAGAAGCTTCACTTTTGTCGAATTCCTCCCTACTGTCAAAGATTCTGGCTATGACGTCCTTGGGCAATCTATCCATGCACTCTCGAAGCAATCTGTATTCAGGTTGAAACAAACTCTTGCCAAACACGAATAATCTGTCATAATCCAACCAGTCGGGTTGCGACAACAGATTCATCAACAGATTGGTCTTTCCACAATTCGATTTTCCCACTATCAAGCCTCTTATGCTTTTGGGAAAGAACTCGTTATTCGACCTCTTGGTCGCGTCGTCGTTCCAAGACATATCTTTAATGTTCATCTTTTTAATTTTTTTTGTTATTTTTAGATTTTCAAACACAATTTTTATGTTTTTTCAAACTCAGTTTTTTATAATATTATTATTTATTTATATTACACCATCGCGAGTTCTCTTCAATCCAGATCCATTCGTCATTTTGGCTAAATCTTGTATGGGTACCACAGCATCCTTAAAATCTTTCCAACTTTTCGGCAATCGCTCTAACGTAGCTTGCTTCGCCGGCGGACTGATCAACTTGTCGATCAATGCATCAGCTGCCCTCCTGCCAGCCACAGAAGCGATCCTACCACTAGCTTCGGAAGTGGCTTTCTTACCAGCATCCAAAGCCGTCTTCTTACCGACCTCAAACATGGTTGATGGGAGTTTTCTACCTGCATTGATTGTGAACGCTCGCATTATAGAATCGACGATCCCAGAACCGCCTTGAACGTAAGTTCTAACGTACCCCCTGTTCTTTATCATCAACATATTTTTATTTTATAATATATATTTTGTTTTTTTCGCTCGTAAATCGTTTGTTGTTTAAATACTTTTTATTATTTTCTAGTGTAAAATTTACTGTTTTTATTTTATCTATTTTTTTATTTGTTTGTTCTCTCTACTTATTATATATATATCAATCCTTCAATCCGTTCGTCAGCCTTTTATAATCTTGTTTATTCAAGACCTTCTGCCTCAACATTTCATCGCATATGCTCACTATCTCATTATCCAATCCAGTATTACCAGCGCGTCGACTTGCCATCAATAATCTCAATCTCTGAGACAGAGCGTTAGAATCGCTCAGAAGAAAAGTGGTTCTCACTCCTTTTCCAGTCACCGATTCGACAAATTTCTTATTCATATCCCATATGGGTTTCATCACCTTCGTCCACTTGTAACCTCTATTGGCTTTGGGTCTCGTTTCTCTGACATCGTTATTTCTCTTCATGGCGTGGGTCTGAACCAGAATGTCGCCGTAATTGTCGAAATCCCGATCCGTGTAATCTCCAGGCTTGTTGAAAAGGAGCAATTTGCGCAGTCCAGGAGTTAATTCATACCTATTCGAACCGACAATTAAATTATCATCATCCTCTAGCACTTCAGTGTTGCCTACGAAAGTTCTACCGCCAGAATCCTTATAAATTCCATACAACAGATCTCTCTTACCACCATCCTCGGACGACGCGGTGCTATCAGTGGTGATAGTCAAAGCTGCATCATTGCTTTCGCTCACATCGGTTTCGATTCTCATGGGAACGTAATCCGGCGATGATCTTTGACTACCAGGCAATGAACCCGTTCTCAAAGAACTTTCTTTTATGGGCCTCAATTCGTCAACGATCTCCTTCTTACTTTGTTCCTGAACCTCCGTTACGGGTTTAAATAATTTTTTGTTTTCGCGTCTTAATTCCATCTCTCCCAATCGCCTGCTTCTGTCGGTGGATCGAATGCTTTTCTTCACTCGTTCGTATTTGTCAAGAAGTTCATCTCTCCACTTGGAATCTGTGATGTGCAAAAACATTTTTTTTGTTCTCTAAAAATTATTAATATTTCCTTTAGAGTATGGTAACGTGAGTTATTTTATTATTCTAAAAAAAGTAAATGTATAGTTGTTTTTATGTTGTATGTTTTAAGTAAATAAAATCTTCTGTCTTTAATATATAATAACTAAAACCAGTTGAGGGAAAAACATTTTACAAAATGAAACCTTGATAAATGCGTTTTTCCCTCGAACGTGTTAAAGATCACATCACCGATTATTCACACCGTGATGAATAGAATGACTTTTGAAAAATGTGATGGTAAGCGCAAAAAATGGAAAAGTTATATCATTACCCTCAAAACAGCATTTTAGATAACGTGAAAATTCCGTTTTAAAACCATTTTACGAATGAAAAATTAAAACCGGTCTTCAAAAATGATTAAGTAATTCTTTCTAATTTAACGCGTTTGAGAAGAATTGTATCCGTCAAAAGGGTTTATTCATATCTCCAAAACATTATCACGAGTCAATTAAAACTCAGTTTACCTCTTAAAAACCTAACTAAATGGAACGCAATTTTACCGTTTGATTTCTTGAATGAAAAACCTTTCATTTACACCGGAACAAAAAATGAAATGATTTGCGAAGATTTCATAGAGTCAATTAAAACTCAAATTTTACCACTTAAAACTATCTAAGTGGAACGCAATTTTATAGTTTGATTTATTGAATGAAAAAACTTTCATTTACATCAAGAACAAGAATAAATGATTTAGCGAAGATTTAAACATTTTCATAAGTTCCCTCCAATATTTCATCAGTTCTCAATCGCACACAGTGATGACAAACGTGGACGGACGATTTCCATCGGTTCTAATTTTCCAAACTCGAGTTTTTTTTCCGTTTGGTTTGGAAAAAATCCTCGACGAGTAACTTCACTTTACACCCACTTCGCGCCGTTGGCGAACGTAGAGAAAACGTTTTGAGATTTTTCTTGGTCTAGAATCGGCAAATCGTTTTCGCCGATCGGATCGCATCCTCGACCGTCCGAAACGCGATCGTGAACGTCGGTGGTCCAGAACCGGCAAACCGCATTTTGATGATGTACCGGAAGCCGCAATCAGTTTGGAAAAAAATCCTCGATGAGTAACTATACTTTACACCCACTTTTCACCGTTGGCGAACGTCGAGAAAACGTTTTGAGATCAATTTGTCCTGGTCTAGAATAGGCAAATCGGTTTCACCGATCGGATCGCACCCTCGACCGTCCGAAACGCGATCGCGAACGTCGGTGGTCCAGAATCGGCAAATCGCATTTTTGATGCTGGTCTAGAATCGGCAAAGCGTTTTTTGCCGGCGTTCGACAACGATAGATCGAATGTCTGATCCGCGATGGGAACGTCGAGAAAAATTTTTAAATTTACGTTTTCTTCGAATTTCGTACATTTTTCCCATCCGAGCGATGTGTCGAATTTCACTCGTTCGCCAACGGCTGTTTGAACGGTTAAAAGTGCGAGGAACTGCGTTTGTCGATTCTAGACCACTATGTAAAAACAACATTTTTTACACTCTGTACACGATTTAACACTGAATCCCTATGGCGGTACACGTACATGTACGTGTACGTTTGTGTGTACATGTGGTCTAGAATCGGCCATTTATACCTTCTGTGGTGTTACATTTCCGTGAAATTCCAACAGTAGACTCCCATTGACAGAATTCTGATCGAACAACGCAAGATTTTCCGACTACTCAGCAAACTGTTTCTTGAATTATATCAAAAATAAGGAAATACAAACAAGCATGTCAGTTTGGTGCTCACAATAGTCATAAGCTGATGATTTATGAGGTCAGTATACGTGAAGTGTCTTTGGGCAAGACACTTCACCCCCATTACCCATATGGGGGCACGGTGACGTTTTGTACTACGGCGTACTGCCCGTCGATGTGCACCTGTCTTCAACCAATGCTTACCTTGCTTGTGTGGAGTTAGTATGTTGGGCAGCTGACAGTTACTCGCCGTTGCTCGGTAGTTCTCTCGGGTACTCCGGCTTCCTCCACCCGTAAGACTGTCGTGGGCACATTATGGGACCAAAATGCAATGCATTCGCAGAATACAGTTTGTATTAGAAGCTTAGTGTGCTCACTGCTCAGCATGACCTCATATTTAAGATGATTAATTAATAAATTATTGGTTGAATACTGATTTTTGAACATTCTCCATACGTGCACATTCATGTAATTGACACAATGCCGTATGAAGGCAAATAGGACCTACTTACAGACCGAAACGGGAAGATTGGGCCTCTAGAAGATTCGGCCTTATCTTATTTGGCCTCGGGAAGATTCGGCCGGGAAGATCTGGCTCCGGCATTTGATGTCTTAATTAAGGTTATCTGAAACTGCCTACCTATTCCCACGCTTCTTCTGTCCTCCCAATACGCTGCATGAGACGAAGTGCTTGACATCCCGTGCCCCATTCTTCCCAGTCTCTCCGATCAGCATTCAAACCCTCTCCTTTGTACCTCATTTTCACTGAATCTTCCAGAGGTCAAATCTTCCCGTATCTCTTACAGACTACAGTACCACAAGAAATTATCATTTTGTGCTGTCTTAAAACCTCAAATTATGTAGATATTTAGCTTCATCCATTTAAACTTCTTGGAAGTATTCTCCGAATGCCCTAAAACTACTAGTACAGTCACTCGGAGTCAACATTTTGAAACATTAAAGTATCCATCCCTAGTTGCACTTTTTATAGATCAATACCCCATCGACCCCCCCCCCCCCCCCCCCCCCCCCCCAGCTACGTCCCTGGTAATATAAACATCAAGCGCTATTGTATATTATAAACTTATTGCCATAACGGTTGGTGCGAACTTTTTCATCAACCGCTATTATTATAAACTTGTTACAATAGCGGTTGATGCAAACATTTTTAACCACCGTTGTTGTAATAAACTTATTACCATAACGGCTGACGTACACATTTCCACCAACCACTATTGTAATAAATTTATTACAATAACGGTTAATTCGAGAGTCTGTCCTAACCGCTATTCTAATAAGTTTTTCCATTAATTTGAGAAAAAACTAACTGGTGATTTCTTCAATAGACGAGCCAGTTTCATTCAAGATTTGATATCTCTACCCATCACAGCAGCAAAAAAAAAAAATAATAAGAAATTGTCTATATGGCAGATTTGAAGTATTTTGCTCCGAACAATGGTCGATAAAACCGTACAAATAGAGATGTCAACGGTCATTGGCACCAGCTTCCTTTTTTCTTTCAAATACATCAACATTAGTATTTGTGGCTTTTTTGTGGAAAGAATGCTTTTGGAAATCAGAAATGATTGATTTCGTTCCCAATCACGCAGTATTGTCAAGGGTTATCAGTCATATCTTTCGGCCGGACAATTTGGGCCCCACAAGCTAATCCTCTTTCACTTTAAATACTGTCAATGGAGCTCATCAGAGATGGGGTTCCCAGGAGATAATTCGAAAAAGCGGCAGAAAAGAAAAAAAAGTCTTTTCTGATAATGGGTCAATTTGACTCCCCCTTGGCTTAATATTCATGTCTTCATATAAGTATAGCTTCGACTGTGTCCCGGGCCAATTTGAGAGTGTATGTGGGGTAGTAACCCTTAGGCCCGGAACTTTTGGGGGTCTGGACGTGGGCCTGGCCAGGGAGTCTATGACTCCTGGGTTAGGTTCGAATACCCCCAAGTTCCGCGTCGTATAGTACTAAAATGTTAAGAAGGAGCATCAGATGGCATCAAATGGTTCTCAGCATTTGACCAACGGTTGTAGCTTTGGGCTACACGATTCTTGGGTGATAACTTTATTACGTCAACTTGACGTCATAAAGTTATCACCAGAAGAATTGTGCAGCCAGAAGCTATAACTTCGTGTCACTAGATGACCACTGATGAATTTGTAAATTTGAAACATGCTTCTAAAAACGTCATTTGACGGCCAAAAGATAACGTGAATTTCCATCCTAAAAGCCGCAAGAAGGCTCTATTTAATAGCAGATTTCAACTTTTCTTGGAGGGACCTTGTAACAACCAGTAGTGTAATAATCAATTAGTAGTGTAATATTAACCAGTAGTGTAATACTAATTAACCAGTAGTGTAATAATCAACCAGTAGTGTAATATTAACCAGTAGTGTAATACAAATTAACCAGTAGTGTAATAATCAACCAGTAGTGTAATACAAATCAACCAGTAGTGTAATAACCAGTAGTGTAATAAACTTAACCAGTAGTGTAATAAACATCCATGAAAACCAACAATTTTTCAACGAAATTTGAAAACATTTTGGGATGGCTCAAATCATAGTTTGGGGACATCTTATCGATTTTTAATCATTTTATCGCACATTTAAAGGCGTTTTGTAGGTCAAACATTTCGTGGGTTCAAAACGGCGAGAAAAGGTATTTTTATGATTTTTATGTCATGTGCGTATTTTCTGGTGTTTAATGTCACTTTTTGCATTTGTGGCTTTATGTAAATTCAAAGTTGGCCAATTATTTATAGTAATGCTGTGCTTTTGAGAGACTGCTTACCACAGGCATAAGTTGTCAGGTTCTATCATACCAGAAAACTTATGGGTGATAAAATGTGGTATTCAAGGGCGAGAATTGCGTGATCTTCTGCGTTGTCTACAATTATAATATTTAAAATGGCCCCGACGAACTCTGAAGATCTCTCTCACATCCACCCATTTCAGTCACTGTATCATTATGCGTGGCTTTTTCCGTCTAGTTGACCGTTTTGAATTCTAAAATTCGTTTTTCTTCTGGGAGTGCTGCTCGTCATATTCATTGAGCATAGACATTCTACCATATTGTATTAATGTGCGGGGGGGGGGGGGGGGGGGGGTGGGGGGGTACCTAAAATCTGCGGTCAGTTATTTTTTTCCATCTTGAAGGAGGAGGTCGGTAAGAGAGTAGAGGGTATCTAAGGCGAGGTGAATAGGATGGGTGCTTTGGAGGTCCACTGCCATTTCCGTCTGCCATGTCAAGTGATTGTTTTCGATTACAGAAAGATTACGAGAGTAGAGGGTATCTAAGGCGAAGTGAATAGGGTGGGTGTTTTGGCGGTCCACTGCCATTTCCGCCTGCCATACAAATTGTATCAGATTGTAATTCGGAATCTTATGCGATCTCGGAATTAATTGATTATCATCTGAAACCTGTAGCAAATAGACATCCGAGCTATCTAAAAAATACACAGGATTTCCTGTCAAAAATTTCGAAATTGAAAATATCGAAAAATGCAATTCTGGCAATTCTGGCTACTTTGGATATCGACAGTATGTATACGAACATTGATATTGATAAAGGTGTTAAATCATTTAAAAGTGTGTTCGTAATTTTATTTTAATGACATATTTTAGTGTTTATGTAAATGATAAAGAAGAGCAATATTTTTTGTATAAAAATTACTCCCGAATGTCTTCAAATATGTAGAAATACAAGGCTCGAAAATAGTCCCGTTTTGTTGTGTGTGATAATTTGGAAATGCCAGTCCGTTTCAAATGGTCGAGTTCCATATTTTGCTTATTTTCAGAGCCTGTAAAACAAAAACGTCACAACTGTCGGGTATTCCCCAGTTTGTATGTTTTGTTTTGTGAGAAAAAGCAGAGGGTTCGTTGATAATAATTGCCTTTTAGGCATGAAATGCACCGTGCTCAGCAGTAATTTTATCTAGAATTGTAGAAGGGATGGCCAGCTTTAAATTGGAATCGCAATTACATTGTCAGGGCAGGTATTTAGTGCTTTTAACACGTCCAAACCGTTCGTACCGAAAATCTGTTACGAACGACTGCAAGGAAAAGCTTGTTTAAACTTCCAGCGGAGAATAGCATTCAAATATCAAAATCATAAAATTAGCTATTCTCCGCTGGAATTCCAGCTACCACGGCTAGGTTTGATGAAAAAACCCTCTGAATTAAAATCTAGAAATCTTTATTGAAAAAGTCAATTCAATTTACGGGGGAAACGTTGGTTAGATGTGACCAAATTCTGCTTATTTTAGTGGAAAGAGATTTTCTGTCTTGGGAAGGAATATCCGCCAGCAGCATGCAAGGTGCTAACGATAACATCTCACAGTAATGTAACCATCAAAGCTATTAAGTGTCAACCTTTTTGTTTTTTTTCCTAATGTCATACGAGGGAGTTTCGACCTCATATCTATAGATTCCAGTTCTTGATGACAGTGAATACCGGACTCTCCAATTTACTAACCTGACACCAGCGGGGTAAGCATTGATTGAAGGAAAGTGTACCATAGGCTTCTAGTACGTTCACCATAGACGTACCTCACGCTGACTCTATACACTTGTCTTTAACCAATGCTTACCCTGCATGTGTCAAGATAGTAACTTGGAGTGTCCGACAGTTACTCACCGTTGCTCTGCAGTACTCCGGCTTCCTCCACCCGTAAAGCTGTCCGGCATGATATGAGCCAGGTTGTTTGAAGTATCGCTAAATAAAATGACTAAATAAACAAACATAAAAATGTACACCCTTACCTTTTATTACACATCCATTCAACTTTATCACATAAATGATTCTGTATCCAATGGGTGATGTACAAGCCGGAACTTTTTCCCCAGCACCATTCATACTAGTTCATTTCCCATCGAGTCATTAGTTACGCTTCGAAAAGTTTCCAAATTTCGTTATACATTATTATCGACAGTCTGTCGCATAGTGTGAAAATGAAAACGTCCAAAGCAAAATAAAGTTGGTTCACAAAAAATTAGTTAACCAAAAATGAGATAATATTTTAAAAAAAAACCCCAATCATTTCCAACCAGAACATTAACCAAGTCCCGTGGCCGTCTCGTTTTGTGGATCCATTATATCTAAATTGATCAACTTTATTTTCGGTAAATCTTCGTACATCTTGACATGCTTCGAACTTCTTTTAAGAATGTTTCTCCCAGCTGTTTTGCAAATCTGCACAAATTTGTACTTATATTTTCACTAACAGTAATAGCCACCAAATGGTTAGGCGCGAATGGGCACCAGCCGAAGAGAAACAACGATACGAATTTCAACAAACACTGGTTCCGAAAAGGTTATTTTGATTCTTTATCGATCCATTTGATCAGTACAGCTTCAGTCAAAACAAACAGACTCTTCACCTTTGGGCTTAAACATGAGAACTAAAATTTGTTTATTTAAATGAATTTTAATGCATGGGTTGTGCAATAAACACAGAACGCGATGTGTGTTTGAATCGGTGGGTGTTTTACATATTTCGTTGCGATAGGCTTGTAGGAGTGGACCCCAGCAAAATTTGAGTAGTATATAATATACTACTCAAAGTTTGCTAAGCATCAAGTATATCCAACTACCTGCTTTACATTGTAGTTGAAATATTGTTATGACAAGTATATATATGTTTTATTTAATTATATCTTTAATGATTTAAGCACAGAAATTAAGATTTTGTTTCTGTTTGACATTATTTTTTAGCTTTTGAATACGATAACCATGGAAAATGGATTTTATTGTTAAAAGAGGAAATTTTTCATATTTGCCAAAAAGTTGACAGAGCGAACTGATATGGGTTCAGTATCGAGTTTGAGACCCATTATTGTCAATTACAGCTTGACAACGCCTTCTCATGCTCCCAGTCAGGTTCCAGATGGTCTTTTGTGGGATGTTGTTCCATTCTTGGACCAGCATGGCACCATGCTCCTAGACACTTCTTGGTTGGACTGGACGGACTGAAATTGCAAGCTGCAACTCATTCCAGACATGTTCGATTGGATTGAGGTCAGGGGATGTTGCTAGCCATTCCATACGCTCAGTCGCCTCCCTCTGTCGATTTTCCCGGACAGCATGGGCAACATGAGAACGGGCATTATCGTCCATCAGAATGAATCTATCACCCACTGCACCTGCATACAATCTGACGTGGGCATCCAGGATCCCATCAATATACCGCCGTGCAGGCAATGTACCACGGTCAAGGGCACGGAGCTCTGTACGTCCATCCCAGCTGATGCCGCCCAGACCATTATTGACCCTCCACCATAGCGGTCATGCTCGGCAATGTTGGATGCATGGAATCGCTCTCCCGGTCTTCTCCATACCATAGAACGCCTATCTGTGTTGTCTAGGCAGTACCTTGACAGGTCGCCAATCTTCTCTGATCCATCCAATGTGATCCATGGCCCATTCATATTATGCCTGGTGGTGGTTCTGGGACAGTTGGATGCGAATACATGGTCTTCTCGATCGGAGACCACATTCGTGCAACCTTGCCCGGATAGTCTGCGTAAACATTTACCCCGGATGCATTCTGAAGGTCACTGCGAAGCTGGGTTGCTGTGTCAAAGCGGTTCCTACGGGCCTGAATGATCAAAAACCGGTCTTTAGCTGCAGATGTTGCCCTGTCTCTGGCACCACCATGTCGTCTGACTGGTGTGCCATACTGCTGAAATCTTGCCCAGGGTCTGGTGATCACCGTATAGTGCACACCAAGGGCTTCACCAACCTTATGATGGGTAGCCCCTTGTTCCCCCATCCCTGCAGCCCGCCACATTTCTGCTTCAGACAAATGCCTTCTTACATTTGCATTCGCCATATTAAATCATTAGGTCACAAGGGTTTGTGTTGAAATGAAGACTGAATACCCTACACATGTCATGTACATGTCGACAGTACACGAAAACATCATGAAAATCAAGGGGTACATGATTTCCATGACTGTCACGAAAAGTCTGCCTATCAAGAGAGCTAATGTAAACACTGGGGACCATCCCAATGCATTCCTCAATCATATCCACCAAAAATATTGCAAATGTGTCACAAGAAAATTTCACAATGATGTGTCAAATAGGTGGTGCTTAGCAAACATTGAGTAGTATATATATATATAATTCCCATGCCAATCCAATTGGAAGATCCTAGGTACTTTCTGAAGTCTCACTCAAATACCCAGAAAAGTGGAGGAATGAATGCATATAAGATTAACACTTTTCAGGAAAAGTGTGGGGGAGGGGAGGGGAGTGAGTCTCCCAACCCCTTCACTACGCTACTGGTATTGCTCCGATAATTTCTGCCAGTACTGTATAGAGTCTCTCAAATTTCGCAAGGTTTTCAGGTTCGTTTTTCAAGCAAGAGCCTTGCTTATATCAAACTTTAGCTATTCAATTTTGGCATCGCACGTAGAGGGCTTATTCTGATGCCACATCAACCTGCTTTATAAATCAAGTTTTTTACACGTAAATCCTATTTAGGGGTGTGATTAACTCTGCTGTGGCCCAATCTGAAGGCACTGTTAATGCTCATATTCACGATCACCATCTAGCTAAATTACTTTCGTTCACCGGTCTAAAACAACTCACCAACACTATTTTCTTCAGCTCAACAGGCCATTACGGGTTGAAAATATTGATTCGTCTATCCCACACATTTATTGAACAGCCATCCTATTTAATGACATTATGACATATCGTGTTCCTGACCGGAAAAGTGGCACCTAGGGATCAAAGGGTTAATTAAATATATTTCTTTGAAATTCCGTGCTACAGTTAGATTAAATGAAAAATCCCAAACCGTACTTTGAAGAGAGTGGACTGACGAATACTTGGTACAATAATGTTTGTCTGGTTTTCATTTCATTTCAGGTCTGAAAGAGAGACAAAGATCCTTAAGACCATCTTTTATTAGAAGACTACACAAGACTTTGCACTGAGCGCTTTTGTTTCCCCCATTTAATACATAATTATCGAGGAAAATACAGCACGTGGCTAATACACAACGACACGCGCGTGTAAATGGTTAAATTGAGTGCCAGTGCGGAAGATAAAAGGAGAGGCCGCAGTCGTTCTGTGTTTATTACACGCCTTCCCGTCTGTAAAACACAATTATTAGAAGGACACTCGGCATTTCATTTGACAACTATCAACAAAAAGAACACATTTTATCGCCAATCAAATTTGCGAGGGGAACCCGTGTTACTATTTCGTCCCCTGAGTTCAAATGCGTTATACTGCACACAGAGAACACATTGGAACTCAGGGGACGATTTTAGCTATCGCTAGCGCTTCACATTGTAATTGCGGTGTACGATTTGTAGACATTTCCAGTGAAATTTCGCTTCTATTTAAAAATAGCGCGCCAACGATTTCGGTTTCGCACATGTGTGCGGAACTGATTTTCATTTGCCGCATGGTTTAGTGCTGCTGTAGATGGGGATTTCAAAGAACAGGCGTTTAATAAAACGATAATCTAGTCGGAGTAACATTATTCTCTGTTCATTGTGGTCCCTGAAAACCTTGAGAATCCCTGAATTGAAAACTGGGTTTTCAGTGCCTTGGAAGCACTGGAAATTTGTGCATCAGTCTTGAAATTCCTCGATTTTAAATGATGCTTCAAAGTTTTAATTCGCACAAACCTTGGAAACAACAGAAAATGTATTGAAGATTGAATTCCCCATTGGAATCCCGGGAAGTGAAGCAGTGTTTGTTTACTGTGGTAAACAAGCTCTGTTTCTACTGGTAAAATACAGGACGCGATAGCCGATGCCTGCCCCTATGGTAATCCCGGGAAGTGAAACACAGCTTGTTTACTGTGGAAAACAAACTATGTTTTGCTGGTAAAATAGGATCCCATAACCAATGCCTTGGATGGAAGTTATCTAAAATGGACAACTTGGGTGTAAACGATGGCTGGACTTGTCTTTATATCCATGTTGCGGTCACGATTATCCATTGTGCAGAAATATATGACGTTAAACACCAATACATAAATAATCATTGAAAGGCATGGAAGCTTATGGCCCAACAGTTCAACAGGCAAACGACACTGAACTAATAACGCCCGCTCATATTATATGACTTTAGTTGTTCACTATTAGTGAAACGTTAATATCAATCAGTTCATGCTGTACAACATCAACGACGAGCAGACTTGACTTTAAGCTTCTGAGTGTTAATTAACCCTTTGCCCAACGTAACCACCACAACCGGCCAGCGTTATTCACAAAAATCATGATTCAGTTTTCGTTTTTTGTCTCAAAAACATAGCCTATGACCCCTCATTGGAACGAGCTCGTTGAGCTCGTTCCAATGAGGGGGCATAAGCTATGTTTTTGGCGCAAAAAAAATAAAAAATAAAAATAATTTTGTTTGCAAGTGTCATCTGCCTTTCGTGTTAATATCTGTATTCTTAATCAGAAGCCTCATCCATGGGTATATACATATAGCATAGAATAGTCTCAAAAATATCCAAAATGACCTTAAAATGGGTTGAAAGGGTCCATGCACCCGGATTCCTGGACCGGAATGGTGGCTCAGTGGTTACGGCATTGGATTTCAAACCGAAAGGTTCACGGTTCGATCCACACTGGCGGCAACTGCGTTGTGTTCCTGGGCAAGGCACTCATAATGACGATTGTCCACGTGACGACATGGTGGAGCTGGCGAACTGCACGTGCACGTTGATGATGCACTTGTCTTCAACCAATGCGAACCCTGCATGTGTGTAGTTAGTACGCCCGAGAGGCTGATAGTTGCCCACCGCTGCTCAGTGGTTTCTGCCGGGTACTCCGGCTTCCACCACGTGTGAAACGTCCGACACGAGGTGACCCTTGCTGTCGAAAATGTTTTTGAAAGCAGTATTGTCAAATGCAAATTAATCTTCCCCACTAATCGCTGGTAATTCATGCAAAGTTATAGAAAAAACGTGATAATAGATGGACTTTTGGAGGGATCCTAAGAATAACATCGATTATAAAGCATCTGATGTGAAGAGGATTATAAAACCAAACGATAACAATTCATCAACAGTTGCTTTGTCACGAAACTCATACAGAGTCAATGAACCCAAACGTGGTGGACAACTGTATGATAATTCAGTTCGCCCTGGTTTCCGGTGTTTGGTTATGAATTAAATTAAACACCTTTGTTTCACAGCTGATCACCTGCACATTACTGTAATTTTGCGGACTTGGCAGATCTATTTTGAGATACTTTTATTAGTGTGCAGTTTAACCCTGTTAATAAGCCGCACAAAATAAATGAATTGATTCTCTGGCATTTTGTTTTCAAATCAGTGAGGGAGAGAGGGTTTTACTTTTAATTTTTTCTTGCATGTAATAAGCATGGATTGAGAGGCTTTCCACTGTCTTTTCACACCCAGAATATGCGGACAGTGCTTAAGGGCCTATATAAGTAATGAAATTTTGTTTATTTTGAAATTCTCACCTCTCATATTCCTTAAATTCAAATTAAATATACACAAATTATACATCAAAATGAAGGTTGGGAGGTATAGAACACGAAACACATATGTAATCATCTCATAGAGTCGACTGTAGGCACCACTGGTTCCTGGAAGTCTGCTACCGTATTCGCACTAGAACTGATAATAAAATAATATTTCATCAGAACAACTTGTGGCCAAATGTGCTTCATATATCCAAGAACAAAGCTAGGCATTCAAAACACTTTCGAATACTGCGATAGGACTGCATTTTGGAAAAGGACAACTCTGTCTGCATTTTTTATTGGAGATGGTTTCCATGCTCGACAGACATGCGCAAATCACTCGTTACCACGAATTTCCATCGAAAAACAAAATCGTAATTCTAAGAAATTTCAACAGGTATCATGATACCTTGCATTGAATATGGCAACTGTGCAATCTCTATCTAATAACAGTATACTGTATGAAGGCGATCTTTTTCATTATTTGATTTTAGATGGCGTTGTTTTTACATGCTTTTTCTGTCCGATGACGTCGACCGGAAATCGAAAGTATACTGATACGTAAACAAAAGCAAAGGCTTTGGAATTTTCCCCAATGCAGCTCTGTCGCCGTGTTTGGAAGAATTTTTATCCTCTAGCCTTGTTCTTGGATATGTAAAGCACATTTGGCCACAAGTTGTTTTCGTGAAATATTATTAAATTATCAGTTCTGGTGCGAATACGGCAGCAGACTTCCAGGAACCAGTGGTGCCTACAGTCGACTCTATGAGTTGATTACACATGTGTTTCGTGTTCTATACATCCAAACCTTCATTTTGATGTACATTTTGTGTATATTTAATTTGAATTGAAGGAATATCAGAGGTGAGAATTTTCCAAATAAACAAAATTTCATTACTTATATTGGCCCTTAATTATACACATTAACTCATCTAATTTTAACCCTCAAGGGACTAATTCTTACTGTGATCACGTTTTACTGCAACAGGGCAAGTGCCCCATCATGCTATCTCTGGGCAAACTTTTCGTTTCTTGAAGGATGATCATTAGCTTGAGGGTTTTCCAGAATAATTGGTGGTTTATGGTGAATGCATAGAATGAATTATTATTATTATTATTATTATTATTATTATTATTATTATTATTATTATTATTATTATTATTATTTAATGAATATTGTAAAACGGGGTCCACAATTCCACAATAGTATCATTTACTATTTGTATATATTCGGGATCCCGAATAGTAAAAACTTGATAGTTTTTTATTTGATATTTATAGTTTGATTCGTTTCTGAGTTGTAGTAGAGCCACGAATATCAACAGATTTCACATATGACCTTGAACTTTGACCTTGAAGTTACAGACCCCGCTTTAGCGCGTGACTCATACTCCCCCTGTCCTTTATAATTTTGTGAATATTCATAACTGTAGAAGCAATCGTTTTTGTGTTATTGGTTTGACACCCTCCACCACACAAACACTTCAATTCCTATATGCCACTGTGCCCCACGACCTAAGTCGGGGGTTGAAAAAAAAGAAACAAACCAACTTTGCACCTTACTAGAAATAACTTTTTAAGAAACAAATCTTCCACTAAACAACGTTTCTCCAAACCACAAAACTGTCTAGACAAGAGTGGACACTTCTAACGGACAATGAGGAACTTACCCTTCTGAAAACTAAGTTTTCAATGTATCTCACTGTCCTAAACTACGGTGGACAATAGCGGGTTAGTTTTGTAATCCCGAACGTGTATTTTCATTTCCGGAAAGTTCATTTTGATTCATGGAGAATTTATTTGTGTGAAAATTTATTTTTGAATCGGAAATGTTTAACATGTTTGACCCTTATGTTCCGCGGTAGCTTTCAGATGTGACTGTAAGTACTGACACGAACCTCTTTGGCATTGTTTCCTTATCCACGAGATTGATGGTGAATTTCCTTCTTAACCCGTTACCTAACATGAAAAGCAGACGACACTTACCAAAAAAATTCTTGAATACTTAATTTTTTTCATTTTTTGTCTCAAAAACATAGGTTATGACCCCTCTTTGGAACGAGCTCGGCGAGCTCGTTCCAAAGAGGGGTCATAACCTATCTTTTTGAGACAAAAATGAAAAAATTCATGAAAAATATTTGGCGATTTTAGTGAATAGCGCTGGTCGGTTTTCACCGTTAGGTTGGATAAAGGGTTAAACGTCAAACAACAATTTTTATACCATGATTACCTATTCTACTATATACGAAAAGCCTTTGACATACATTTTAGCTTTATACACCAACCGTGGTGAACACGCCAGCAATGGGATTTCAGAAGTTCAAATTTACACCAACAGTGCACTACATCCAAGTTGACCTTTGGAGACGTCGACCTAAATGCGAACTTGTCTAAATTTATCGCACGTCGCCTCGCGAAGAGTGAAATGAAAGCGGCAATTATTTATTACGTTTCTGAATGAGTTAACCCCACAACACACCAAAAATTAAGAAACATGCATTGTCTCGTGTTAATAAAGCATCCATAACTGGAAACAGTATGTTATTATGTTATTAAAATGAAAAAGGCCCCCGTTTCTTTTTCTATTTTGTTTCGATGATAAAATTGACAGCGGAAGTACCGCCCATCGATGTTCATGTAAGCAAAAACAAATATACGCACGTGCTCAGTAAAATCAAGAAAAAATAATAGCGACTCTTAATAATCTGACGATCATGGTATAAATAAAATGTACCCAAAGTAGCTTGGTGTACCAAATGTTCACCACTCGTTGTGAAGTGGTGTTAACCGCGCTCCGAAGGCTCGCGGTTAACTCCACTTCACCACGAGTGGTGAACATTTGGTACACCAAGCTACTATGGGTATTATTCTATATATATCCACTTTCCAATGATGAAGTTAAGCAGTATTGATTTCCAAAATCAAGCAGTCGAGGAACGGCCTGCGAAGGTTCCGAACAGGCAACCAACGCATATCAACGGTCGACGCGGGACGCGTAGTTGGACAAGAGTCCAGTAGAGACCTCCCGTAGTAGGGGATCACGAGGTCCACCTCCAGGAAAATTTTGAAATTTAAAACCCTAAACTCTTCAAAAGAATTGGGAATTGTTTTGTGTGTCCAGCAAGACGATTGAGTGCTCGCGGTGTTGGATATTCGCGCAGATCAACCCATATATACCAGGTCTTGAAATTGCAGGGAAAAGGCGTTCCCACTCCAACAAAGGAAGGAGAATGGTGTTCCCACGCGTTCCCCACTAAATTAAGTTATTAGCCTGCCGATTTCCGTTTGTTGTTCGAACATCTATCATGTAGATGATCACCGTGTTGATGTCTTGCTTTCTGTTGGCATCCTTTATCCAATAATTGTATAAAGTCATATATTTTCTCCGCGGAGAATATATGACCAAACATGAACAGATTACTGAGCCAGTTTAACCAATTAAGTTAAACATTAAATTACCACGCCCACTTTTACCATATGTAGAGGGTCTACTAATATGCATGTATCGAGGAAGTTTAATGAAGTTTATCACATATTTGTAACTCTGTCATCGGATTAATTACTAGAGTGACTCCTCTTAGATCTTTCTAATACAATTAATCACGTGACCGTGTTAATCTGCGCATACCAGAACATCGTCAACTTCTTAAACCCTGATGGTATCTACCAGGTCGGTTCAACAGCATCAATTGGAGTCCTTATTCATTATTGTGGGATAGAGCCTTGGGGTTGCGCGTTGAAAATATTGATTTGTCAATCCCACACATTCACTAAGCAGCCATCCCACTAAAAGAAATTATGACGTATCATGTTTCTGTCCGAGAAAAGGGCCCCTCTTTTCAAAGGGTCAAAACAAACGAGACCATAGTCGCAATGGACAGCCAAAGTGTTAAGTAGAGCAGAAACACTGATCTGTCTCTCTCTCTCTCTCTCTCTATTATCCGACGCCTCGCAATCGCTGATCGCTTTTTAACATTTTACTTAACACGAAAAGCAGACAAAATTCTTGAATAACAAATCTTTTTCTTTTGTTGCGTCAAAAGCATATCTTATGACCTTTCATTGGAGTGAGCTGGTTGAGCTCGTTCCAAAGAGGGGTCATAAGCTATGTTTTGTAGACAAAAAATTAAAAAATAATGAAAATTGAAAGGTGATTTTTGTGAATAGCGCAGGTCGGTTTTTACCCTTACGTTGGGTAAAGGGTTAAATAATATACTTTGGCGCATGTGAAAAATGATTATGTTAATGGCGGTCACATTTTTTGCAGTAGTACAAAATGAAAACAACATACTCTTTAGTTATTATTTCGTTGTTTTCACGTCAGCAAACGTCATCGGAAGAGTGATGGCTCGTGGTCAGAGCATTTGTTAACCACTTTTGTTACAGCAACCACTTTTGTTACAGCTCCCCATTTTTGTTACAACACTTGCCTACTTTTGTTACAGCTCACCACTTTTGGTACAAAACCAGCCTCTTTCTCACAAAATGAGCTCCCCACTTATGTCACAACCATCGCCCATTTTTGTAACAAAAATCACCCATTATTGTTACAATTTTTGCCGGTATGAGAAATGAAGTAATCTACAAGTAATGCGAGACATGACGTTCAGTCATGATTATCGGGAGCGCGGTTGCTCAGTGGTTACAGCGTTGGACTTGAGATCGGAAGGTTGTGAGTTTGATGCCTGGCCGGGGTAACTTGCGTTGTGTTCTTGGGCAAGGCACTTAATCCCAATTGCCCTCTTGGGAGAACGGTTGCGCCATGTGCTGGGGCGTATCGCACGTTGATAGCACACATGCCTACAACCAATGCTAACCCTGCCCCTGTGGGATTAGTACGTTGGAGAGTTGATAGTTACTCCGTGGTACTCCCCGGGTACTCCGGCTTTCTCTACACATAAAACTTCGACACAATATGACCTCAGCTATTAAAGTGTCATAAAACACCAACAATCCAATAATGATTATCAAACCAAACCCTATCCCTAGCTTCCCTGTCATTCACAACAGGCGATCACTAATGATCACTAATGATCACTGTAGGTGATCACTAAGGTTTAGATCCTGACCTACGATTCGATCCTGACCTGCGGTAACTGCTTTGTGTCCTTGCTCAAGACACTTAATCCTGATTGCCCACGGTGGCGTTTGCACCAGGGCGTACTGAGCGTCGATTGTGCCTTCAACCGCTGCTATCCCTACTTGTGCAGAGTTAGTAAGTTGGGGAGTCTGATGGATGCTCGCCGCTGCTCGGTGGATCTCTCCGCTTACCCCGGCTTTCCCAACCCGTACAACAATCGGACATGACTTTGGCTGGTGAAAGTGACGTTAAATCTCCCCCCCCCCACCAAAGAAAAAATATAAAAATCAAACACCATCACCTGGGAGGAGTTATATTGTTGATTAACCTGGTGCCATCTTGTGGGGGGGGGGGGGGGGGGGTGTGCAGATTATGGTTTGAGATGTGACATTATTCGGCGTTGTAGAGAGGTCAATGAGGCACACAACAGTAAGAAACTGCCCGTACTGCTCTTCTTCAAAGGATTATATCAGACCAAATATCAATTCGTGGAAAGTGCTCTCAGACAGTATGCAAACATATGGTGAAGCTGATAATATACAATAGTCCAGGCACATTAGACATAAAAATGAGAAAGTAAGGAAAAAAATCGGAGAAAGCTGATTTTTTTATATGTTTCCGGGACACACATTGCGGATAAAGTGTGAAAAGTTCCCGCGAATCTGAGTTGAGCTTTTTTAGTTATAGCGTTTTTTTGATGAAAAAAATTTTTTTTAAAAAAATTCGACCCAGCTCCATATTTCATTCTTATTCGCCTTAGTAGGGTGAGAATCATAAATATCGTGCTGAATTATATTGAGAATACATATCCCCAACAGAAAATGCCAACTTTGTACCAATCCTCACACTCAATGGTGAAATATTCACGAAAATGTACAAAATTACGAAAAAAAATTTATTGTTTTCATATACACAACGGTACACAACGTCCATTACATCAAATCTACGACTACTTTGGGAGTTAAATTATATATCAAAAATTGCAGAAAAGCAGTGGCTTTATAATGATATATAACAATAGTCATTTATTCCATAATGAACTGGTGAAACGTGTGAAATATTAACCATACCCCCTAAACTCAAATTCAAACGGCATCGACTTTTCTCATTCAAATACCGTATTATAGCATCATTGTTTCAATTTCCATGTTCGATTAAATCACATAATGTGGTGTTCGCCTACACTCAAGATGCATTGGCATGTAATGTGGCGGCGGCTTCCATATGATTATGTCATAGTTAGGGGCAATTGTTTCGATCATGGCTGGTAGCGGCTTGGATGAACTTTGGGGGACTGTTTATGCTGGTGGGTCAATCCATGCATGCTGGTGGGTCAATCCGTCATTTGATCAGTGGTCATGCATATTCAAGAGCAGTTCGTGCCCATTTGCTAACACAAATTGCTATTACAAAACTTGTGTTTGAAGAAAGCCGAACACTAGATAACATAGACTGCACAGAAGTCAATGAAATATTCTGTGGACTTGCCAGAGGTGACTGTATAACAGCTGACGCTGTCAATCAAGAAAGTGTCAACCATCTACTGTCAAAATTACACGAACTGCTCCAGAATGCGTCCGTAGGACGCACAGGAAAGCTTTGGGTACAGTACTACGAGCAAATAGGTCTTCTCCAGTTGTTCTTGAGAGCAGAGCGCACAGGCGACTGGGAACTCCACACATATTGTGTTCGCAATATGATTCCAGTATTTCACGCAGGTGGTCATTTTGCATACGCAAAAAGTTCTCATCTCCATTTGCAGCAGATGAATGAGCTAACAGAAATAATGCAACAGGATGATTTGAAGTTGTTCACTGAGAAAGGTTACTTTACCATAAGGCGCTCAGATAAATTCTGGGACGGGATATATTCTGATCAGACCATAGAGCAGTGTTTAATGAGAATGTTCAAGCTCCCTGGTGGTCTCACACATGGCAGGGGAATAACCGATAGCGCTGTTGCGAAATGGGTACATGGACTACCTCTTTGCCTTCCGATATGTAATGCTCTCGAAAATTTTGTTCATGTTCACACTGGTCATGGCGAACAACATCGGGATCTCCGTCAAAGTTCACAATTGACTGATGCCAATGATATCACCAAATTATTGAACTGGCTCAGAGTGCATTCCCCCTTTCAGAATAGAGATCCACTACAATTAGTCTCTATAGCGACCGGGCTTGTGGCCGACGAAACTGTGAACTGTGACCAAGTTCGCAAAATTGGTGAATGTTGCGTATCGAATGTTGTAAGCAAAACGTTCAACAGCATCAAACTACGACGTGTTGACACTGTGAAGTCTTTCGCATCGATGGCAAATAGCATCAAAGTCCGTGGAAGTAAGGTAGTGATTGACCCCACAATTCTGTTCAACCGCATCACATGTGTTATTCAGTCACAAGCAGAGATGGAAGAGTATCTCAAATATGAACTCGCATTGTTTGATTCTGCTGGAATGAGGAAGACACAGAAAAGCACGCTCGGTAAGATCCTCAAAACATACGGTTCCGAGCAAACTAAAATCCCAGAACATTCTCTGTTTGTTGTAGATGGTGGATTTTTATTGAGGGCAGTTGTATGGCCTAAACAGTCGTCATATAAGGACATATATACATCATATTCCAATTATCTAGTGAGACATTTTGGGGCGAACGTCGTGGTTGTTTTTGATGGTTATGCTTGTACAATGTCGACAAAGGGCATGGAACAAGCCCGTAGATCTAAAGACAGGTATTCCATTGATATCAATATCTCACCCGAGTTACCAGCCACCACACCCCAATCCGATTTCCTTGCAAATGCCAAGAACAAAACCCAACTGATCGATCTTCTAATGCGGGAGCTATCTGCTATCAATATTCAGTCCAAGCAGGCCGAGGCTGATGCTGATGTACTGATAGCCGAAACTGCACTTGACATCGCTCAAGATGACAACAATGTTGTCGTTGTGGGAACAGACACAGACTTGTTAGTCATTCTTACCTCTCGAGTTCAACCGGGATGTAATATTCACATGATGTATTCCATTACCCCAAACTTACTAGTTTCAGTTAGTGAAATAGCAACCAAAATGGGTGACCATAGAAGCAACCTCCTTGTAGCACATTCTATAAGTGGTTGTGACACTACTTCTGCACTCTTTCGAGTTGGTAAGAAGAAAGTATTCAGTACAATTGTCTCCGATGTTACTAGCGACTCACAACAGTATGTCAACACAATTTTGGCGGATGACAGTACACCAAGTGCAGTAGCCGCTGCCGGGGAACAACTTCTCCTGATCTTATACGGGAGTAAAACTGTTTCCTCTCTCGACCAATATAGATATGTCACTTACAAGCGTTATGTAGCAAAATCTAAACTGAATAAACCCATCGACCTAGCCTCACCCCCACCAAGCAGCGATGCTGCACAACAACATGTCTACAGATGTTATCTCCAGGTCCAACAATGGCTGGGCACTTCGCTTCCTCCGACGGATTGGGGGTGGTCGCTAGACAATGGACTTCTTGTACCGACTGCAGCCACAAAGCCATGTGCCCCCGATAACCTACTGAATCTGATCAGTTGTGGTTACAAGAGTGCTTGTACAAAAAGGTGTGGGTGTAAGAAGGCAGGACTCTCTTGCTCAGGTTTGTGTAATTGCAGTTCGGATTCTTGTAACAACCACAGAAACACTGTCCTGTCGGAAATTTCTGAGTTCGATGAATAATATGTATATAGGTCATGTCATTTCTGTATATAGCGTTGATAATAGTCAATGTAACTTAATCCATGTTGATTGATTTGTACATTCTGTAAATATTATTTATTGATTTTTGTACATTCTGTAAATATTATTTATTGATCTAATGCTGCCAGACACAGCCGTGTCTGTTCGGTCCCAAGCCCGAAAATAGTTGAGTTCTCGTGCTGACGAATTTTATGCCAAAAGGGTAACTCGGCCAGAAGCAGGGGGGGGGGGGGGGGGGGGGGGGGGGTCTTCCATAATGTCTATTTTGTAAGCAATGATAAAAGTCTTCAAATGGTGGTGGATTTTTTATCGTCTGTCCAACTAACATCCCGTTCTGTACTACGACCCTTTGGGCAAATCCGTTAGGAAAATCGTCATTTTTTGCGTAAATCCGATACTTTTTTGTGAATTTTCAATAATTTTTCGCAGAAATTGTCACAGAATGCACATTTTCCTCTAGGTAAATGTATATTAGACATTATGTAGCTCGAAATACGCGTAAACAAAAAATACAGTTGGATCAATTCGAGGTTACAAAGTTCGTGCGATTTTTTAAAATTTTTTTCAAACGCGTTTTCGAAAAAAGGCTGTAGAAAAAAAGCTCAACTGGGATTTTAGGGGACTTTTGTCTAATCGTTCAGTGACATGTACTCGACATTCCCTGAAAAAATCAGCTTTCTCCGATTTTTTTCCCTAGTGAAACCTAATGTTCTTGGGCTACAAGGAGAAAAAAGCATGCAAGATATAAATTTTGTAGAATTTATTACACTTTCTCATTTCAGCTGGGACCACAGAGCTATTATCAGAGAGGAGAGCTCTTCAGATGCTCAATACACGTGTGTTTGATATAACACTTCGTGTTCAGAGTTCGGGAAGTCTGGACAAGTTAGTAAACTGTCATAAGGGTAGCAATTCAAACACAGTTTTTTCTAAAACAGAATCTCACTGGGGGGGGGGGGGGGGGGGGGGCTTACGCATAGCCTCCGTGAATAACGATGCTACGTCAGTGGTGGCGAATCGGGGTAGGGCATGCGCCTCCCCCACACACTGATGAATAAAAATTATCCATGGACTCCTTTTATCAACATTTATTTGCTATGATTATACAATCCTTTGCCAAACACGAACTGAAAACGGCAGACAATTAATTCTGGAATAACTAACCCCTCACTGGAACGACCTCAACGAACTCATTCAATTGAAGGGTCATAAGCTTAACTTTTAGGGCAAAAAAAATGAAAAAAATAATTAAACCTCCTCACCTAACTTTCATTTAGTTCGCCCACTGGTGTACATTGTAATGTCGGTGTCCGGAACGCATTGCACATAGAGAAATTTTGGTTCCTCCGGGAACACAAACTGATTTTTCAGTAGGTAGGAGAACCAAATTTGGTTACATGGAACCAAACAAACACGTTTTGGTTCTTCAATCTGTCACATTAGCTGGACTGTCAAGGCCTCTGGATATTGGATCAATTGTAAAATATAAAACCGCGCCAAGTTAAAGTGTTGAAATGGCGACGAAGCAACGTCAGAAACACGTTTTCAATTGTCCCATCACGCATGCGTTAACCCTTTATCCAACACACAGGGTATCAACATTTATTACTTTAATTATGTTTTTTTTTTATATTTAAAAAAAAATAATTCAACAAAACCCTTTCATGTGATCGCTCATTGGAACGATCTCGACGAGCTCTTTCCAATGACGTTTCACATGACATAGTTTTGTTGAAACTTTTTGACAAATATTTTTCGACTGATTAATTTGGAAATTACGTGGATGGATGCGGCAGATTCGTAGGCAAAGGGATAAGTTGAGCGACAACGGCAATTTTTCATACAAGACGGGCAGGCCTGAAAATAAGCAGTCTGACATTTGCAGAATGAGGTCCCCAGAGGGTGAATTTGATGATGCTATCCCATACAGTGGACCAATTTATCCTCTGTATACCTCTTTCTGTTTAGTTTTGAGACCCTGATTCAGACTGAGGTTCACGGAGGGTATTAGTGATGCTACCCTGCTGTGCAGGATAGCATCGCTTAATTCACCCTCTGGGGACCTCATTTTGCAGATGACAGTCTGCTTATTTTCTGGCTTGAAGACAGGCAACTCTATATGAAATTGCCTGGTTCTAGATCACATGGAGACTCATTTGTTGGTTCTTCGAAAATGTTTGGTTCACCTGGAATCAAATTTGGCACAGATTTCTCTGAGTGTTTGCTGAAACAATGAACATTTAAGAAAATAATTGGCATAGTAAGCAAGACTTTAATAGTACAGCTAAATTTCTGAAAATATTATGCAAAAATAACATTAGATTACTGTCTTTTCGTCACCCCATGTCCATATATATAGTTGCCTTTAGAAATAAAGGAACCAAAACATACTGAAGATAATATTTAAGTTTGTAGCATACATACAGAGCGTCATATCATCTCTATCACAGAAACACGATGCAGCTTGTCCGTCACCACTTAACCCATCCGGGTTCATGGCACACGCATTCTATCTTTCTTCCCCGCTGCATAAACCTAACACCTTACCCAACAAATCAAGTAAATCAATCGGAAGCCGAATTTGGAAATTATCTCACAAACTTGGAGTTTCCATTCCACTTTCTCCCAACAAAACATAACCCACGATCTCTCATAAGAAGGAGCTCGTTGAGGTCATTTGAATGAGGGACCATAATCTGCGGCAATATATGTAAAAATATTGCGAATGTGGTTTGCAAGGCATGTTGGGTAAAATGTTACCAGTATATAAGCCCGTGGACCTAGTGCCACCCAAAAGCAACATGACATATTATCAAATATATTGTTGCCACGACGTTAGAGACCAACATCATTGGAAATCCAATCCTGAAATAAAAGAAATGAAAATTATCACCGATTGGTGAAGAATTTGAAACAGTGTGTGGGTGGGGAAGAGTCAAAGAAACAGTGTTCACGCCGGACTGAAACTCTCTGGTCTCACAGTTTTAGCCATTCTAGATAATTTATTGCCAAATAAAATATTTTCGTGCTCAAATGGTAATAGGGAGGTGGGCGGTGGGGTGGGTGGGGGTGGAACTCGGGGGTGGGGTGTACTTCACCGTCTGATCCAAATAAACTGATCAAGTTTTGAAAAATGAACTGGTAATTATTCAAGAGTGAACGGACAATTGGTCACGGAAGAAATCCCGCAGAACGTGAAAGAAATCCTCGGTAGGCGAAAAGGGCTGTCAACTGGGTTATATCATATTTATTTATTTATTTATTTATTGGTGTTTAAGGTCACATACTTACAATAACTAATCGTGACCGTGACAGTTTTACGGGTGGAGGAAGCCGGAGTACCCGGAGAGAACCACGGAGCAACGACGAGCAGGTGCCAGTTCCCCAACATCGTAACTCCGCACTACAGCACAGACAGGGTTAGATTGGTTGAAGACATGCGCACCAGCGACGTGCAGTACGCCTTAGTACACGGCGTTATCGTGACCCCATGTGGACAATCGGGGTTAAGTGCCTTGCCCAAGGACACAACGCGGGAGTCCGAATCGATCGCTCTGACGGTCACCCATCCGAGGACCAACCGGGCTCGACGTTGCTAAACTTCGGTGGTCTGATGAGAACCGGGTTATATCAATGCCACTGATCAATTAATGGTCTGAATGATGTCTATACATACACCTGTTGTTGCACTTCGATGATAATCGATTAATCGACTTTACTGTTAATCCACTGGGTTTAGCAGGTCGCGAGTCTTTACAAAAGGCAACACCCAATTAGATAAATATTTTATACCTTTACCCAACGTAACGGCCAAAACCGGCCAGTGCTATTCTCAAAATTCACTATTCAATTTTTATTACTTTTTCATTTTTTGCCACAAAAACATAGCTTATGACCCCTCATTGGAACGAGCTCGTTCCAATGAGGGTCATGAGCTATGTTTCTGACGCAAAAAAAATTGCAAGTGTCGTCTGCTTTTCGTGTTAGGTAAAGGATTATACCGTCGCGAGCCAAACGCGACGGAATGAAGTATTTTTGTCCCTATATCCCGATAAATTCTGTCTTTTGGTTGGTCAGAATGCCTTGGTCAAATAGCCATGACAAAGGGTGCACCCAACATCCAAGGTATATGAGAGCGTGCAACATCCATGGTATAAGCGAAACATCGGGGATATATGGTTTAAACGAAAGCTTTCCGCGTTTGCTCGCCTCGACATAAAAACCGAACCAAAAAACCTGAAAATAGTCACAAATATCATCAAATTTCCGACCATTCAATCATAAAAATAAAATAAGAGCAAATAATTCGTCCCCTGAGTACCAATGTGTTCTACGTGCCAGTAGGCACATAGAACACATTGGAACTCCGGGGACGACATGTCAACAAAAAACTGTTTACTCGTTTCCTTAACGACCCAAGGGATGTAACTCTATCTGTTGTCTTCTGCGATTATAAAACAAACTAATTATCACGAATTTGGTCCAAGTGATTGTGGAGCTGAGAAATGTGTCCACAAAGTTTTTTCCTCTATGTTTGTATTATGTTGGAAACGGGACAAAAACGTTATCTCCGCCAACATGTGTGGTATATGGAGATTTAATACCTGGATGTCTCAAAATCGACATCCAGGTAGTAAATCTCCATATACCATGCATGTTGGCGGAGAAAACTTATAATCTAATTAAATGCAGCCTTCTGTGAAGTTGATAGCCTACAATAATGTATTGAAGAAAACACAATGCCCTGTTACCAACTACTCATTGACAATTAACGTTGAAAATTTATCCAAACACGATTTCTACCGCCTTATTGACCAAAGAAGTGATAACATACTTCTTCTTTCGCCCATGATCGTGCTCTGCGCTATGTCTTTCCTTCACTAGTGAAAAAACCTTTTTGGGTGCCAAAATTTTACTCAACGAAGATTTTTTGGCGCAAAATCAAAACTTATAGTGCAATTGGCTAAACTGGCACCAGACAGCGTGATCACTGCAAAGGCACTGGCTGCAAGTGGAGGTCGTGAGATATCTTTTTGGAGAAAAAAGGTATGTTAAAATCAGTTGTTTGTTCTGATATCTTGCTAAAACATTTAACTGGACGAAATCGTCTATTTAAGGTATACCCAGGTAGCGCAATAGAAAATCAACCTTCAAGCTGAATACTGTTAAAAAAAAGACTAAAGCACGTGGAGTATTGTTGAATTTGTTACTAAAATTGAGATAAATAGTCAAGTTACACAAATGGGAGGCAAAATGAATTTTCAGGCCATTTTAGTAACTAAGAATTCCAGAAAACGCGGTTCTGTTTATTTGTCGCCTATTTTCGATTTTTTCGATCGCAACAATCTGTCTGTCGATTGAGACATCAGAATAACAACTATTACTTGCGTAGTACATGTGTTGGTACCTAAGACGACGACGCACACATACACTCTCATGCTTTTTGTTTTTTAGTAATGATTGAAACACGACATCTCCAAATCACAAGGCAGCCATCTCAGCCACATATCATGTGAAGATCACATGTAAATGCTTTACAATCATTAGTTTTGTTTATATGTACATTTTAACCATGAACTTCTCCCCCAATATCACTGAACGGGAATTTTCTAAGGAAAACATTTTCTTCGTATCTGTTTGTGGTAGCAGTTCGCATTTTAGTTAAGGGTCTCATCAGCGATTTTATGTTTTGATGGTTGAAATAGTATGTTTCCCCGCGTGCAGCCATGTGTACTTTATAATTACGATATCACACGCGACCTTAAAATATAACAAGAAAACCAACACAGTTTGAATACTTATTTCAAACACATAAGCTATGGCAAATTCACCTTATCTGATGTCATAACCTCGTTCGTGGATATCCAAGGCAATTTAGGCATAGACAGTGTTCTTATACACCCCTTACCCATCGCCCCATGGAAATCTACGTTCGATAAAGTTATCTCCCTTGACATTATGAGATGGGAGAGAAAGGTACAATTAAGAAGTATGTAATTGTTGAGAAAACCCTTATGACATTAGTAAAAAATAAGGCTAAGTTTCCTTTTATTACTTTTAATAAACGAAAACAACAGACAACCAGGGGGTAATGTCTGTTGTTTTCGTTTATTAGAAGTTACAAAAAGAAACTTGGCTTTTATGGCAAGCTAAATAGAAGCATCCACCTAACTGTCCACTTTGACTCTTTGTTAACCATTTACCTAACATGAAAAGCAGACGACACTTGCAAAAAAAATTCTTGAATAACTAATTTTTTTCATTTTTTGTCTCAAAAACATAGGTTATGACCCCTCGTTGGAACGAGCTCGACGAGCTCGTTCCAACGAGGGGTCATAACCTATGTTTTTGAGACAAAAAATGAAAATATTTTGAAAATTAATTGGCGATTTTTGAGAATAGCGCTGGCCGGTTTTGGCCATTACGTTGGGTAAAGAGTTAAGCAAATGAGTTTTCCCAGGAAAAAAGGCAAATCTTACCTCATAGACTATTATATATTAGTAGACAGAATAGTGTTTACACAATCGTTTCATGTTCTGTGGATTTTTTTCTGTTCATTATATCAACAGTGTCCGCATCTTGACATATAATGCAGACATTGTCCTTTCCATTACTATAAAAGTTGTTTTCATCTATTACACATAACGAAAGAAAACTTGGCTTTATTTTCAACTTATGTCCAAGGTATTTTCTCAACAATTACTTGCTTCTTAATCATTGCTTCTTCCTCGCTCGCTTAATAATTTCAAAGGAGATAACTTTATCGAAAGGCGATTAGCCCGGGGTGGAAAATCATCATGTTTTCCAGCAAAAAGATTCCCGCAATTTCGTATAGATTCATTCAAATTTTGAAAATGGAAAGCTAATTTAGAAAAAAAGGCTCGCCGGAGAAGCCCATATGGCCGAAGGTATTACCTGCAAAAACACATGGACATCCACTACCTCCAGTCCATTATTATTTTCGGATAATACCGTGTCCTCTGCTTTCGGTGGTTGTAAACATTGAGTTACATTTAAAATGGAGGAGTCGTGGGTCTCATGCGCCTCCCTTGGAAGTACCGTGATACCGAACCCAACATACGCACATAAACATACCTATACTTCAATAGGCGTTATAACGAAACATAATCCTTTCAACCCGCTATGTATACATTATAAAAAATGATGACCTGTTTCGAGGTGGATATTGCGGATTGCCTCCCCGAGGAACAGAGAGTGGTTCCAAGGGAAGACTATTCGCAATGTCAACCTCGAGCGAGGTCATCATTATTTTTATCATATGACTATGACATTTTTACCCTAAATATCACTACTGTTTGACGATGTTTTCAAAACTGTTGTATCACACCGGGTGAGATTTTTCCGGATCAAAAGTCCATATCACACTCTTACGGAAATCAAAAATCCATATCACACTCCCACTCCCATGGAAATATCCGAGAGTTTCCGTGAATAGTTTTCATAACTAGGGAAGTCGTTGTTGTTTCGTCTGCTATTTTGTAACCGCCGTTTCACCGCATATTAATTAAAATGGCAAATTTGGGTGAATTTGACATCGAAACAATGTCATATGATAAACATATCATCATAACAGTGTGTTAATCCGTGTCGTCGCATCACGTCTCGTTGAGGTGGCCAGATTTTCGGACCACACTCGCTGCCTGCGGCAGCTCGTGTGATCCGAAAATCTGGCCACCTCAACTCGAGGTGATACTACGACACGGATCAACACACTGTTATGATAATATCTATTTATTATTCCAAGTGAGTTATATTTACATTACTAAAACAAACTAAATATTCCCATCTGGATATTTCAGATACAACGAATACTGTATACACACAGTCAAGTTAAGCTACAGTGTCCTTGACACTTCCATTGGTTATCAAATTGCAGCTGCAGTTTATCTAAATTGTAACTACAATTTACTGAATTGTAGCTACAATGTAGCATTTTCACCCTCATTGGTCAAGCTAAATTGTAGCAGCAATTTAACTCAACCAATCAGGGGCACGGACAGCACGTTATTTAGCGCGCATGTATAATGGGGCGATAATTGCCCCAGATCATGCAGTATTGAATTCTCAGGTCGATTCAAATGACTTGGAAAACCAAAAAAATGGAACTGTATATATATATATTGGACCCACTAATATGCAGAATTCGTTATTAAACTGAGATTTACCGCATTCAATGTTTAAATATTTGTGTCATGTTATGCCACCTCCAAAGTTAGAGGTACTTTTTAAAAACATTTTTTTTGTTGTTATTTTGTTATGTTACATCCACCCTCGATTATATTAGATGAGATGTCTGCGTGAATATTTTCTCCCAATTCGCGATATGCTTATAGCCTACATTTATGCATCCTGCTTTGTTTATTTTGTGTTTGTGTGTGTGTATGTGTGTGTGTGTGTGTGTGGGGGGGGGGGGGGTAGTTTTCCAAGTTTTTGGGAATGGAGATCTTAACCCCAAGGTGTAGCCATCCTCCCCCTTCACGTCGAATAAGTTTGAAGTTCCTTTTTTTTAAATCGAGACCCATCACTGACAATACTTGGAAATTGTGCCGGGCAGTTCCTCTCGAAAATCATCTCAGCACGGGCGAAAGATATTAACCCCCATAGCCTTGATCCCTGTCCAATAAACTCGAAATTATTTTAAACTAATTTCTTGTGAATGACTGACTAGTTACAATGCTTTGAGATACGGTATTCACCTTCTTTTAGTGAGAGGGACTCTACGTTGTTCACAAAATGATTCCTATTTATGTTGTGATACGAAAAAATAAATTGCATGATATATGCACAAAATAAGTGTTTTCATGGGCATTTAATCGTGCGCTTGGTCTTGTACAAAACTGTTCTTGTTGTTAATTGAATCGACCTGAGAATTCAGTACTGCGTGATCTTGAGCAATTATAAGCCCTTTTCGTAACTTCCATCTTGGCTTTTAATCTATGCAAGGTCACAGGTCGCGAGGTGTAAACAAAGCGATTTCCATTTCCGTCGCGTTGAGTTCCGTGTCAGCCAAGACAACTTGTTTTCTGAAATATCAAGTTTAAATTCGTAGAACCGATGTCATCATTCGAATTAACTGAAGGGACAACCCTAGGCGACTTTAAATGATGGGATACAGCAGGTTAAAAGATATTTTTTTACGGAGGCGAGGACTTGTTTTGAGTCGCAACAAGGAAACACTCGTTGCACGGAGTTCCTCGGCTTGGGGAATCCCCGAAAGTTGTCGAAACAGTGCCCACGGCCACACGTCATGACACAGCGTGCATTCAAATGCCATTTAAGTCGACAGGAACTCAATTCGAAATAATGAATGCTCTCATACAATATTGCCATTGTATTAAACAAATGGTAACCTTGGCTAAATGTTTTTTGAATTCGCACTAATGAACGTAACGGGGTCCGAAGCACTTCACCCGCTCTCTTCTCCCATTGCTTACAACGTGTTTTCTTGAAATGTTTACACCTCGCGACCTATGGCCTTGCATAGATTTAGGTGCTTTATAAGTAATGGAATTTTGTTTATTTTGAAATTCCCACCTCTGATATTTCTCAAATTCAAATTAAATATGCACAAATAATATATCAAAATGAAGGTTGGGGGAATAGAGAACACGTAAAATATATGAAATCAACTCATAGAGTTAACAATAGGCACCACTCGTCCCTGGAAGTCTGCTACCCCATTCGTACCAGAACTGATAATACAATATTATTTCCTCAGAACAACTTAAGGCCAAATGTGCTTCACATATCCAAGAACAAAGCTTGGGCATCAAAATCCTTCAAAACACAGTGACAGAGCTGCATGGGAGTAAATTCCAAAGGTGACGACTTTGTTTACATATAATCTTGCTTTCAAGTTCCGGTCAACGTCATCGGGCGGAAAAGGCATCGAAAAACAACGCCGTCTAAAATCAAATAATGAGAAAGATCGCCTTAATACAGCATACTATTATTATATAGAGATTGTACAGTTGCCACTTTCTATGAAAGTTATCATGAACCTGGTGAACTGTCTTAGAATAACGATTTTGTTTTTTGATGGAAATTCGTGTTATCAAGTGATTTGCGCATGTCTGTGGAACATGTAACCCATCTTCAATAAAAATGCAGACAGTTTTGTCCTATTCCCAAATGCAGTTCTATCGCTGCATCCCAAAAGTGTTTTGAATGCCTTGCTTTGTTCTTGGATATGTAAAGCACATTTGGCCACAAGTTGATCTCAGGAAATAGTATTGTATTATCGGTTCTGGTACGAATATGATAGGAGACTTCCAGGAACCAGTGGTGCCTGCTGTCAACTCCATGAGTTGATTTAATATATTTTACGTGTTCTAGACCT
The DNA here is from genome assembly GCA_031216915.1 of Pictodentalium vernedei. Lineage (NCBI taxonomy): Eukaryota > Metazoa > Mollusca > Scaphopoda > Dentaliida > Dentaliidae > Pictodentalium > Pictodentalium vernedei. Next base: position 686,322,311 of record CM062297.1, read on the forward strand.
CCCGACCTTCATTTTGAAGTATTATTTGCGCAAATGAATTTGAATTTAAGGAATATCAGAGGTGGGAATTTCAAATAAACAAAATTTCTTTACTTATATAGCACCTTAAAAGTCAAGATGGCAGTTTCGAAAAAGGCCTATTACCCCCAATATACACATGCACACGCGCGCCAAATAACTGCAAATTCAATGCTCACTTTGCTTTTGGAAACAGTGTTAATCAACACCCAGTCACCTCATTTTTTCTGGTTTTAAATTGACAGACTCGTACAATTTACATCCATCTTGAATTGAAAATTGTAGAAAATTAGATTGAAGTTCATCATTCTCTGTAATTCACTTCACATCGGGAACGTTTCCGTGACACGCCTTAGAGACGTCTCGGTCGCAGCGGTAGACATTGTTAAAAATGTTGACCGCAAATTTCCACGGACGAGTAACATCGCGAAGCGACTAACAATACCCTATGGGAAATTAACAATGTGTCTAAGAAGGAGGTATAAAATTTTTGTATAAATAATGTTTGGCCATTGAAGAATAGAAGACACAGTGAACAGTAAATATGTGAAGGAGACCAGTAATAATTCAACCCTACAGCCTTGTAGGGCTGTGAGTTGTAATTATTACTGAAACTCAGTCAGAACTCTAAAAAAAATCTAACTTTTTATCATTGGAACTCGGTGTTGGAAGGGTTAAACCATCGGTTCAAGCGAACCTGGGTTACTTGCCTGAAATCACTTTAAACATACAGAAATACAACCAGAGGAAGGCTGATTGTTATCACAAAAGTGCGCGGGGGTGTTCGTTGTACCCAATGGATAGTCATGCTCGAGAAACACCAGCCGGCTTTCAGCTGATGGGCCACATAGATGCATCCATAAGTTCGTGAGCTGAATGTTTACTGCAGCCTTCTGAATTATTTCGACAGATTAACAGCTGCAGAATCCCACTTTTCCATTCTGTATTGCTTTATTTTAGTTTAAACAATATTTTATTTCAGTTAGGTTAGTTAAGCGAGGATTCTATAATAGGGGTGCCCTAGACAGTTTGGGAAGGGGTATTTGGAAGGCCGCTGTATGGTATTTCGGGGAACTACCCTAGTCCTAGCTAGGACCCTCCCTTCAGGGAAGTAGGAGGAGGAACCCTGAGAAAATGTTGCAAACTTTAGTGCTCTGAGAGCGAATCTGGGGCATTTATAACTTATAGCATCTGTACTCAAGACAATTTTTGGGGTCTATGTTGTGCGATTTTTGCATTGGGCCAATGTTTTTGATACCGCCCTTCCCCAGGGGCATCATTTATTATGACTATTTACATAGAACAAATGAAATGCAAATATCGTATAACACAAACACGAAACTGGATTCAGCAGCAAACATTATGCTTGTGTAAAATGTTTTGTTTTAGTAGAAGTAGTAAGTAACCAACAATACCGTGCAGGTTTTAACCGTTTACCCAACGCAATGCCCCTCTCCGACTAGCGCTGTTCACAAAAGTTGTCATTCAAATTTATTTTTTCTAGTGTTTTCCTACAACACAAAGCCTGTGATCTGTCAATGAGAGAACACGGGCTCAGGGGCGTGGCTAGCGGTTTCCGATTTGTGGGTGTAGGGAAGTGCATTTCCAAATAGGGGAGGGACCGGGGGAGCCCTCCTCCCGGTCCCTCCCCCTAATTGGAAATTCACTACTGAAAAACTTTTGAAAATGAGGCCAGGAAAGGGGGCATAAAATTGATTCTACTAACTGAAATGCCAACACATTTATGATAGGTATTCTTCTTGGAATTGAATATGTGCAAAACAAATGCCCAAGCTGAGAACTTAGAGCAGTTCACACTGTCCTAACATTAAATCAGATCTTATGCAAGAATGATCAATTTTCGATGTCTCGTCATTTTGTAACTGTGAATGATGGAATTAACTCAGGATAACGATTTTACATTATGTGATTTTCTTGAAGTGGGAATTTTTGCCAATTTGAAACCGAATAAGAATTTTGGAAAGTAAAGGAGACATCAGCATCACCAAAAGAAGCTCTAAAATCCAGATAAATGAAATTTAAAACTACTCATGACCTGCCCTCCGAATTTCCAACTATAGGAAATTTTTGCCAGGATTGGGGGTCCCCCCCCCCCCCCCCGCCACGTCCCTGCACGCGCTTTCTTCTGAAGGCGAAAAATTTGAATGTTTTGCTGATTCAAAAATTTGTTGGCAAGACTGTGTCGTCCTCTCGTCGTGTTAGATGAAGTTGTTGATTGAGGCCCCAGGGAATTTTAAAACCCTTTACCCAACGTAACGGCCAAAACCGGCCAGCGATATTCTCAAAAATCGCCAATCAATTTTCATTATTTTTTCATTTTTTGTCTCAAAAACATAGGTTATGACCCCTCTTTGGAACGAGCTCGTCGAGCTCGTTCCAAAGAGGGGTCATAACCTATGTTTTCGGCCAATGGAATACCGAATCAAATCAGGCAGTGGAATTCAAATCAAAGCGAATCTCGAAAAGAATCACACGGCTATTCAAGTTGCAGATACTGCACCTTCTTACAGTCAGGAACGCGGTGACAGAGTGTGTGTGGGGGTGTGTCAGCCCTCTCCCAATCCTGGCCAAAATTTCCTATAGTTGGAAATTCGGAGGGCAAGTCATGAGTAGTTGGAAATTCCATATATCTGAATTTTAGAGCTTCTTTGGTGATGCCTCCTTTACTTCCCAAAATTCCAACTCGGTTTCAAATCGGCAAAAATTCCAGCTGCTTCTATAGTCCGTTTATTTATTGTAACAAAAAAATCCTCGAAATGCACTTCAACAAAATCACATCATGTAAAATCGTTATCCTGAGTTAATTCCATCATTCACAGTTACAAAATGATGAAACGTCAAAAATTGATCATTCCTGCATAAGATCTGATTTAATGTTAGGACAGTGTGAATTGCTCAAAGTTCTCAGTTTGAGCATTTGTTTAGCACACATTCAACTCCCAGAAGAATACCAAATAATAATAACCTGATAATTCTATCATAAATGTGTTGGCGTTTCAGTCACAAGAATCAATTTTATGCCACCTTTCAAGGCTTCATTTTCTAAACTTTTCTCGGTAGTGGATTTCCAACAAGGGGAGGGACCTGGAGGAGGTCCCCTCCGCCCCCCCCCTAGTTGGAAATCCACTACCCTACACCCCCACCCCACAATCGGAAGCCTCTAGACACGTCCCTGCTTACAGCTTTGGATGTTGTCAATCTACACTGTATTCAACTGTAGGCCTATCTCTCGTCTGTTTGGGAAAATCAGTCAACCCCCTACCCACGGGGGAATATTCCATGAAGAAAACGGAATTGAAGTAGTTTCGGAAGTGGAACCTCATTGAACTCTTCTCCTGTATAGGTGATCTGTTTAGGAGATCTGGTGATAGAAGAAGAGTTCAAGCGGAGACAGACGCTTGGTAGGATTTCACGAAAATTTGAACGATTCGAAGTATGTAGGTTGCACAGACTTTACTAGAAAAACAGCCAAGGTTCTTAGAATGTAGCTTACACGTAAATTTAAAGACTGCCAACTGGAACACCTATTTTTGTAGAAAATGATCCAAATCAGAATTAGGCATGAAGGGTTTAACCCTTTACCCAACGCAGACGATATCAAAATTTGTTATTTTAAATATAATTTTTTAAAATTTTTCAAAAAAATTCAACAAAACCATATCATGTGACCCCTCATTGGAACGAGCTCATTGAGCTCGTTCCAATGAGGGGTCACATGATATGGTTTTGTTGAAATATTTTGAAAAATTTAATTTTTTCAACTGCTCAATTTGCATATTACGCGGGCGGAAGCGGGCGATTCGTTAGGTAAAGGGTTAAAGTCTAATGTGTATCCCAGTTTACAAGCTTTACAACCCACATTTTCCCGAACACTCTGATACGTAAAGACACATGCGATTTCGCGTTTGGTCCCTGTGAAAATTAACTAAGTGTGATTTCTCTTTAACTGCTTTTGTACTGCAGTATCTGCATACTGGCGGTGTTTTCCCGAAATAGGGTGTCTTCTTTCGAGCAACTGGCGATTAAAAGTCGCAAGAGTTACTCGATGACAACCCACCCCACCCCAACCACTCACAGTCATTTATCGATCAACCCAACAACCCTCAAATACCCCCCCCCCCCCCCCCCCACCACACACACATAGAGAAAAACACGAACACAAACTGTATCGTAATTCTACCCTTCGGTATATTATCGATACATGTACATTTTATCTTCCTGGTAGTATCAAATGCCAGTAATGCACTAAATTGTAACTTCTAAAAATAGTTCACAGAAAAAAACTTCAGATATGACACAAAAGGAAATACTATTCGAGTTCCACCTTTTACGGCTACAACCCTTTTGAACCGGAAACGCCAAGTTGACGTGTACCAATCCATTCAACTTAAGCGTGATTCAAATTTGCACATGACCTAAAATGCACTTTAACCTTCAGCCTTAAAAGTTCTACGTGGAAAACATGATGTGGCCTACTACAAGATATATAGTGATAGATGTCCTCCAAAATAATAATTTTCCATACAGACGATTTGATTCTTCAGTTGCTGACAAGCACTTAACTGGCTATGGGGTGGCTGCGTTCGCTTGTTAGATAATGTGTATCTTGATAAACATAAGCGAATAGCTCAAAATTCTGCTGATGTCACGAGTTCTAAAATAATCGCAACCTTTCCGCGACACCAGGATTTCCGCTCAATACAGGCATCAACAATACAACTCCCGCAGGAAACATACGCTTTAGAAAAAACTATCAAATGAATACTTGGAGCCTAAAGTCGAGTGAAAATTCATATTTTATATCGAGCTATCCCCAAGACACCTCAGCGAGAACCATTTGTGACAATGTGTCTGTCTCATAACCCCTCCTGGGCCCAATTAACCCTTTACCTAACATGAAAAGCAGACGACACTTGCAAAAAATATTCTTCAATAACTAATTTTTTTTTCATTTTTTGTCCCTGCACGCGCTTTCTTCTGAAGGCGAAAAATTTGAATGTTTTGCTGATTCAAAAATTTGTTGGCAAGACTGTGTCGTCCTCTCGTCGTGTTAGATGAAGTTGTTGATTGAGGCCCCAGGGAATTTTAAAACCCTTTACCCAACGTAACGGCCAAAACCGGCCAGCGATATTCTCAAAAATCGCCAATCAATTTTCATTATTTTTTCATTTTTTGTCTCAAAAACATAGGTTATGACCCCTCGTTGGAACGAGCTCGTCGAGCTCGTTCCAACGAGGGGTCATAACCTATTTTTTTGAGACAAAAAATGAAAAAAATAAGTTTTTCAAGAATTATTTTTCCAAGTGTCGTCTGCTTTTCCTGTTAGGTAAAGGGTTAAAGCGGTTCAGAAAACAAAGCGAGCTAATCAAAAGTATTCAGATAGATTTTAGCAGGTAAATGGTATGTAATAGATCTCATATGACACCTCTCAGGTATCGTCCGAATATTGTTTGGCCACTTATTGTTATTTGATTGTTGGAAGCGTGATTGTAAAAGTAGATGTCATCGATTCAGTAATAAGTGATTTATAAATATGAGTTCTTCTCAAGTTTCAAGTGAACGTAAAAAACTCACTTCATGAATTCCGTAAATGTGAAACCATACCCATGCTGTTCTGCTATACCCGCACAAACAACATTGGCTGACGCACCGATCAGGGTACCATTCCCTGAAAAGAAAAAGAAAAGCGTCTTAAACTCATCAATAAAATCACTCGGTCCACCAGGGAGGGGTGGGGGTGATCAAAAATTTGCAAGACGTGACGTGGGGGTGGGTGGGTCTCTTGAATGCGCCAAAAATGTGCATTTCCAACTTGTGCAATTTTTTAAAAATATATCAATATATCAGCTAATATATACCATCATTTGTGTTTCAAACCATAAAGATGATGTTGTACATCACACTCTTAACATAAATACAACATCAGGAGGCTGTATATGTGAGAATATCGGGCTTAATCTGGGAAAATGTCACACGTTAGTAAGGGGTGGGTGTCTTGTTCGAAATGTAGAAAATGTGCAGACAATATTTTGGGAACAATTCAAATGAAAATTTGTTCCCGTATATGTACACATGCTCTGGCCAAGCCTGATAATGAACAGCTTGTCATTTGTAGATTGGGGCCCACAGCAGCCCACAGAGGTTTAAATTGGTAGTACCAGTTTAAGAACATTATGAAAATCCCCTAAAGACAGCTGTGCCTAAGTTTATATTGGATTTTAATGGGAGAGTGGGGTGGGTATCTGAGAACGGTCGTAGAAAATTTGCACGTTGTGGGTGGGTGGGTGTAAAAAGGAGCCGAATAAAAAATAGGACGTCACGTCTTGCAAATTTTTAGTGCCCCCCCCCCCCCCTCCGGGTCCACCCTATTTTTATAACTTAATCTCTTATTACAACTGATTGCAAGCTCGGATACCAGAGAACTCCGTATTATCTGCGAGAGCACATGGACATCCACTGCCCCAGGCAGTGGTTGTCCATGTGTTATCGCGGATAATACCGTGACCCATGCATACAGCTATAGCTCCCGTATGAGCCTTCTATTGTCTGCAGGGGCGGCGGAGCCGGGGGGTGGGGGCACAGGGGACACGTCTCCCATACTTTTTTAACCAAAAATAGGTACCCGAACGGCATTTTCCGACATATCGTACACAACCCCTATGACTACTACACTTCACCTATACATATATGATTCATATGTACCGTACATCTTTTCTGGGTTTTTTTTATTCACCCTGTGATTTTGCAAAATATAAATTTGTATTCAATGGCAAGGGGACGCGGTGGCGTTGCGGTAACCTGTTCTCGTCAGATCTCCGACTGTTCTCGTCAGATCACCGAAGTTAAGCAACGTCGAGCCCGGTCAGTCCTCGGATGGGTGACCGTCTGAGAGATCGATTCAGACTCCCGCGTTGTGTCCTTGGGCAAGGAACTTAATTGTCCACATGGGGGCACGATGACGCCGTGTACTAAGGCGTACTGCACGTCGATTGTGCGCATGTCTTCAACCAATCTAACCCTGCCTGTGTTGCAGTGCGGAGTTACGATGATGGGGAGCTGGCAGCAGCTGCTGCTCGTCGTTACTCGTTGGTTCTCTCCGGGTACTCCGGCTTCCTCCATACGTAAAACTGTCACAGTCATGATTAGCCATCGTGCATAAGTATATGACCGTAAATACAAATAAATAAATAAATAAATAAATAAATAAATAAATAAATAAATAAAATAATTCAATGGCAAAGAACTAGTTCAATTCAATTCATTCCAAAGTACGCGAATTGGGTGGACGCAAAATAGGTTGTAGTGTGTACCAAAAGGTGAGGTATATGAAGACGAGTGCTACTCTTAATCAAAAAAAAATTAAATCTACTACCACCACCGTGATCTGTGGTAACACCCGAAGACAGCCGATGCCACACGAAGACAGTTGATGCCACACGAATCAATATTGACCGGTCAATATCCAATACACCGCCCCACCACCCAAATTATTGCGCTATCGACGTGCTTTACGACTCAGTACCGTGACCCCACGTGGGCCGCCTGGATTACGTGCCTTGTCAAGAACACTGCACAGATGGCGTTGGTTAGGATCGAACCGTCGACCTTTCGGTTTAAAGACCAATGCTCTTACTATACGTATAACAGCAGTAGTTACCTTACTAACGCCACGTCAATGCACTATCACTGAACGCTACGACGCACTGATTGCACTGTAGTGCAAATCGATGTAAGTTGAAACAACAGTCTAGAAGTTCAGAGCGTCTTTCTCATTAAATTTTGAATTTTACTCACTGACAACGGAAGTACAGAAGCCCATTAGCGCACAGGTGAAAATATTTAGGGAAATTTTATTGCGTTATTACGAGATAATTATTGAGTTATTACGAGATAGTATTGCGTTAGTACGAGATATTATTGCATTTTATTACTTTCCAAAGTGTGATTTACTGGAATTTCCGGGTTTGATTATAAACGATAACTTCACAAGTGAATTATGCAATCAACAATTGTGCCATGTAACGAAGACGCTTTGTCGTGAGTGTAATGGGTCTTCATTGTTTTTTTTTGCTTTTTTAACCCTTTACCTAACATGAAAAGCAGACGACACTTGCAAACAAAATCTTGAATAACTATTATTTTAATTTTTTGTCTCAAAAACATAGGTTATGATCCCTCACTGGAACGAGCTCGACGAGCTCGTTCCAATGAGGGGTCATAACCTATGTTTTAGAGACAAAAAATGAAAAAAATAATGAAAATTAATTGGCGAGTTTTGAGAATAGCGCTGACCGTTACGTTAGGTAAAGGGTTAAATAATATAATTATCGTTAATAATGAAAAGTAATAAACAGAGTAATCGCTTGACTGGACTGGTTACGCGAAATAGTTCATTCGATACGAGGGACTATATTGTAAAACACTCGTGCGTATTCGCGCACTCGTGTTTGTACAACGACCCTCACCTCTCATGAATTATTTCACGTAACCAGTCCAGTCAAGCGATTACTCTCTATATAATGAGATAATACCAATACTATCTCGTTATAACGCAATAATATCTCGTAATAACGCAATAATATCTCGTTATAACACAATAATATCTCGTTATAACGCAATAATATCTCATAATAACGCAATACTATCTCGTTATAATGCAATAATATCTCGTAATAAAGCAATACTATCTCGTAATAACCCAATAATTATATCGTTATAACGCAATATTATCTCGTAATAACACAATAAAATTTACCTAAAATATTTTCACCTGTGCGCTAATGGGCTTCCGTACAGAAGAGGTTGTGGAACAAACAACAAAAATATGCATTTTTACTGTATCAAAATAATTTTGTTTCAACAAACTCGAAGCACTGAACCGCGAATTTGAAAAAAATAAGTTGACCTTTTGTTCTATATATCATTCGTGTTCGCATCAATTTAAAAAAAAAAACTTAGTTGAAGGTGAGAATTTGCTGGCTTTATCGAAACAACTATGCCATAATTCTTCATCCCGATCCTGTTGTTACCCGATTTCTCACGGAAATGCCCGTGTACTTTCACTTTCCATATCTGTCGAATTTCGCTTTCTCGGGAGTACAAATGTGAAGTTTGCGTGAACGCGGGTCTATTTACAGCGTACGCGTCAATGAAATAAATTTCAGATTGCCATTGTGGATAAATGTGCTGTGGGTTTTATTGGATACAAAACTGCAAGTTATTTGAAATAATACCACTTTTTTTATCTACCTCTACCCAATTACGGCTAAAAATGAATAGTTGTTCGTGGCGGTCGTTTATTCGAACAGCAGCAGAGTTAAAATTAGAAACGGCGTGTTTTAGGAAATGGTGTCACGCTGTGGGTTTCCCGGATTTGTTTACCCCCGATTAACTCTCGGGTAACTTCGCATTGTCGAGTTTTCTAAACTTCTGAATGCACTAAAGCATTTAATGACAGCTTTTAGTAATTTCGCATTGCTTCTGGTGCCTTAGACTTTGAATACAATGTTTTTTTACATTCTCTGGGAAAGTCTGAGTGAATATTTTTTTTCAAATTAGCGGCTTATTGTCATTTTAATTATTTAAAACACGAGCCAGTGTGTGTTAGATAATTAACCCTTGTCGAGGGATAAAAAACTGTTTGACACACTATATATCTATTCTATAAATAACGAATTCACCATCTTCCCCATCACAATTATGTTAAAGGTGTCGAAAATGAGCCCTTCGGAATGAAATGGATCCACGTGATGACTCGTGCTGACATAGATATCGGATAGAACACTTCTGATATCTATGCGTACTGAAGGCTGATGTAAGGGAGGCAACTCTATATGTTTCGGAAGGCTTGATTGAACCCGACCTTCAAATTATTGGTAAATTAAGTGCTTTCGTTTTCAAAGAAGGTTTAAATAATTAATTTAAATGTTTTTCCTGATTTTGGTCGTGGATTACAGTGATTACAACTTCCACGAGGTAAGAAGAAAGGAATGTCAGCAATAACATAATTTTTTAAATCCCAAGAATCATTCGAGCTGTTTTACACCCATCTGTGTCGAACAATGAGTCAACGACACGGTGACGACCGGTTGTCTAAAATGAACCCCCGTGTGCCCATATTCACAACACAGCGACCTTTCCTAATCTACTTTTCCGCAGTACAGAGGGTTACCTTTGATCCATTTAGTATAAATCACAGGCTGGGGTTAATTGGGGAGTCCTGTCTATTTATTTATTGGTGCTTAATACCACATCAGCAGCTAGGGCTATATCGTGGCGAGAAAACAGCGGTATATAAAAAAAGTCGGGGGAGTCCTGTCAATAATCGATTTGTTTAGCCTTTACCCATCGTAACGGCCAAAAACAGGACAGCGCTTTTCACAAAAATCACCCTTCAATTTTCAGTATTTTTTCATTTTTTGTCTCAAAGCATAGCTTATGACCCCTCATTGGAACGAGCTCGTTGAGCTCGTTCCAATGAGTGGTCATAAGCTTTGTTTCTGACGCAACCAATTAAAAACAAAGTTAGTTATTCAAGGATTTTGTGTGCAAGTGTCGTCTGCCTTTCGTGTTAGGTAAAAGGTTAATTAAGCCATATGGCTTTTCAATGTCGATGATTACAGACACCCCTACACGCAGTGACTCAAACCCACCCATCGTACCCCCTCCCCCTTACGTTCAGATGGCGATATCAAATGTAAGCATGTCTGTTGAGTTTGGTTTGAAGAACACAAGTAATTTAGGAGACAGAAGTCACGAGATCTGTTCCTTTGAATGCTGAAAGTGTCAGATCGAATTTCATCCAAACCATCTCTAACTTGTTAAAGAATGAGACCACTTTTCGTCTTATTGTAGTATGTAGACCACCACCGTCAAAAGCGAATAAACTCACGACAACGCAGTTCTTGTCGGAGTTTTCCGATTTTCTTTTGGATTATGCCTCATACGGTGGAAATTTATTGATAATTGGCGACTTCAATTTTCATGTCGATCAACGTGATGATAGAGATGCTAACCTATTCTTGAAATTAACAAATTCTTTTGGATATAAACAACATGTTAATGTGCCAACGCACTTAAAGGGTCATATTCTGGATCTTATGTTTACTGGATCATGTGGCAAGTCACTCATCCAAGATATTTCAACCTGGCAAGCTGCTATCGCAGATCACTTTGCTGTTTTGGCATCACTGCAACTGTCTAAACTTCATAACAAACCAGCAGGCTTACAGATGCGGAATCTCAAGAAATTGCCATAAATAGTTTTGTGAACGACATCAATGTTTCGACACTATCTTCGCTGGATGTGTCAGACGACGTGATCGCTAAGGTCCAACAGTATAATGGGGTACTATCACAGTTGTTGGAAAACATGCTCCTACTAAGACCAAAAGTGTTAGACTTCGTGAAAAGGCAAAGTGGTTCAATGATGACATCAAAGAAAACAAACAGAAAAGACGTCGGTTAGAACGAATGTTCAATGTTCAATAAAACTAAATTAACAGTTCATCGTCAAATGCTATGTGAACAAAAGATTTTTCTTGATAGACTCACTGAGGCAGCAAAAACTTCGTATTATAATTGGTGTATCGATGCATGTACCGACAGCAAAACCCTTTTTTCGGTTACTAATAATCTCCTTGGTAAAAGAAGGATGAACCTATTACCTGAGCACACGACAACATCAGAATTGGCAAATAGATTTGGAAATTACTTTATCAATAAAGTGGATTTATTATTTATTGGTGCTTAACGCCACATCAGCAGCTAAGGCTATATCGTGGCGAGATCAATAAAGTGGAACCGATAAACAAAAGCATTGGGGCTACAACTAAACCCGCTTTTGATGATTTGTTTATGGGTTGCACATGGTCAGAGTTCACTGAGGTAAAGGGGCTCGAAGTGAAAAAGTTAATTTTGATGAGTCCTAACAAGACAAATGACCTAGGTCCCATTCCTACATCGCTGGTTAAAACGGCGAACGGTTGATTGTCTATCACCTTCCATTACAAGCATTATTCAATCATCGCTCCAGGAAGGTTGTGTACCAACAGAGCTGAAAATAGCCCTGGTTTCACCATTAATCACGAAACCGTCTTTTGATCCAGATATCCTGAAAAATTATCGTCCTGTTTCCAATCTACCCTTTATATCCAAAATTTTAGAAAAGGTGGTTGCCAAACAACTTATGCAATACCTCTCAACAAATTGCCTTTTGGAACCATGTCAATCGGGCTATCAGGCTAATCATAGTACGGAAACTGCTCTTTTAAGGGTCTGTTAATTAGGTGAACGTAGATCTGTCCTTCTGGTCTTATTGGATCTTTCCGCTGCTTTCGATACCGTTGATCACTCCCTTCTCTTATCCAAATGCAACAGCTTGGAATCAACGGAAAAGTTCTTGTCTGGTTCCAATCTTATCTTTCGTTATGTGAACAACAAGTAAGCATTTTTAAAACGAACTCTGGCAGTAAAGTGTGGAGTTCCACAGGGCTCCGTTCTTGGGCCGATATTGTTTACACGTTACACAGCATCATAGGGAAAGTTGCTGAGGCAGATCGGTGTTCCTTACCATTTGTATGCTGATGACACTCAGTTGTATTTGTCACTAGACCCTTCAATTGGATCTGACCCAATTGCTTCAGTTTCGATGATGGAAGACTGTGCACACAAGGTTAGGGACTGGATGGCATGTCATAGACTTAAAATGAATGACGATAAGACCGAGGTACTAGTCATATCGCGTTCAAAGAGTCCATCAAAGTTGCAAATCAAGTCACTTATTATCGGAAATTCTACATAAAATGTATCAAACAGTGCTCGTAACATTGGTGTGATATTTTACTCTCATCTATCAATGGGGGAAAATGTCAAAACTATTTGCAAGCGCTGTTTCATGCAAATTAGGAACCTGAGCTATCTTCGTCGTAACCTCTCCACTAAGTCATTGAAAACTGAAGTTCATGCTTTTATTTCATCCCACTTGGATTTTTCCAACTCTTTTCTTATTGGGTTGCCGCAGTTGTATATTTCAAAACTGTAGAATATTCAAAATACAGCTGCACGTAACATCACAGGCTCCAAACGCTATGATCATATAACACCACTACTAAAACAATTGCACTGCCCCCCCCCCCCCCCCCCCCCCTGTACGACAGCGGATTATGTATTCATGGCTCGGCACCTAAGTACTTACAAGACCTTCTGGCAATTAAAAAACCTGAAAGGAACTTGCGCTCTTCCTCACAAATCAAGCTTCAGATGCCCTTCTCTAGGTCCACCTTTGTGAATAACAGAGCTTTCTCTTTCGCTGGACCTGCACTTTGAAATAATTTGCCAGTTCAGATTCAGGCATCGAAATATCCCAACCAATTCAAAAATTTTTTAAAATCATATCTTTTCAGAGAGGCTTTTGACAGTATGTAACCTGCTGGCCTTCACGCCTTTCTCAATCTGTATATTGCCTTGATAGTCACGAGCTCATTGTTTATTTAACTGTACAGCGTTTTAGAGCACTTTGTGATTTTACGCTTTATAAAATTTCCTTATTATTATTTATTATTATTATTATTATTATTATTATTATTATTATTATTATTAAGACAACAGTGGGTACAATTCAGGCTATATTGCCCAAGGCCCATCTTATATATGCGATGAAACTGTTTAATTGATATGGTGCTGGAAGCCCATATTTGCTTCATATTGTCTTGCAAGTGAATTATATTTGGTCTGTGTAGATTTGCCTTGTTACAATTTATGGGAGAGTGCACTGGCACTCTCTCATAAATCGTAACAAGGCAAAGACATGTGAACAAATTCTGATGACCAAAAATAACTTAGCACACCACCGGTTAAGCAATCCCCCAAACCATCGTAGTGTGCAGTGTGCACGGCATAGTTAAAAGCTGGGAAACCTAACGTCGTCATTCTCTGGGAAATTAAGGCATACGGAGAGGCCTGAAAATAACAAGAAAGTTTGAAAACGACAGAGAATGAAAAAACTCGGTGGGGGTTAGGGTAGTGTGTGTTAAAGCGTAAAGGCAATTCTTCCCCCGAAACTGATGCCAAAATGTAATACTGTAGGATCAATTACAGTACAGGGTGATTAGAATAGCGCGTGGCCCTTCTGTGTCTGTTAACCCTTTACCTAACATGAAGAGCAGTCGACACTTGCAAACAAAACTCTTGAATAACTAATTTCTTTCAGTTTTTGTCTCAAAAACATAGGTTACGACCCTTCATTGGAACGAGCTCGACGAGGGGTCATAACCTATGTTTTTGAGACAAAAAATGAAATAATGAAAATTAATTGGCGATTTTTAAGAATAGCGCTGGTCGGTTTTGGCCGTTACGTTGGGTAAAGGGTAAAAACGTTCCCTCGATTTTGTAGATGTCGACTATAAATATATTTTCTTTTTCGACTTTTTTTTTTACCGGATCTGGATTTCATTTGAAGCGGGCTCTGGAAAAAAAGTAATCAAGAATGACCGAATCAAGTCCGGGTCCGGAGAAAGTGTTTCCTCCAGCGTGTCGTCCTCTAATCAAAAGCTTTTTTCACCTCTGCAAGACATTCAAGTTTCTACTTAAAAGCTAACATTTGGGTGGTAAGAAGAAAAAGATAATTACCACCGAGACAAGCACCAAATGCCAACGCAAACGTTAGTGGTAACAAAGGCAACCCCAGCGATGGATTCTTATGTAGCTGCAATATGATTGGTATCTGTAAAATATAAAGGCATAAGTAATAACAACTGAGTAAGAAATTTGTTGTGCTCGTAAATCTAATAGTGCACCCTGAGCTGCACTTACAAATAGTGTGTTTCCAAGTGTCAGAGCGTACAATACCAAGATAGAAAGACACCAGCAACGTCACACAGTTTAATCGCTATTACGAGGATCGGTAGTTGAAAGTGTTCCGCGTGCCCTTCTTGGTACTTTCTCCAACGGGAAACTGGCACAAACACAAAAATACCGCGATTAGAAAAGTAACAAGAATATTCCACCACAAGCTATTTTTTCCATTGCTTAAAATGGTATTTCGTCGGTAATGGCAGTTATTAAGTCGATAGGATATCTGTTTTGTGTCGAAAAACTCATCACAAAATTACATCCCTAATCAGCTCTGTATGGCTTCGAATCACTAACTGGTGCCGAAACTTATTTCACGGTGGGCAGTGTGTAGGAATAGATCCTCGTTAACTAGAAATTTCTGGCTTGAATAGAGATCTGCAGCGACCTTCATTTTGAATGTATTTAGACAAGATTAGCCATTAATGAATCGTAGGTCTTAGAACCAACCCGTACACATGGATGTTTTCCACTAACCGGAAACATGGGGCATCCATGCCCAGTTGCAAAAAATTAAACTCTAAAATCAGTTGGGTTAAAAAACAAATAAAATCAAATTGGCTGGGTGAATATAAACCCCAAAAAGTGAGATATATGAAGAAATATATTTATATTTTCATCGAAAAGACAGTTGAGGCATTGCAATGTGACATCTGATGAATGATTTCAGCGATAGTCGACATGGACGGTCAGTCAGAGAATTTACCACATTCAGTCCAAGGCCTCAACACCTTGTAAATCCTCGTCGGTTCGCGAGACAAGCGCGGATCCGACGTGGCATACTACCAAACGTCCAATATCAGCTTGACTGATGTTATTCCATTCTTCCTGCAGCGCAGCGGCAAGTTCCTGGACTGTTGTAGGGGGCCATTGGCGTTGTCGTAAGCGCCTGCCAAGCATATCCCAGACGGGGCTCGACTGGTGAAAAGTCTGGACTTAGTACTGGCCAAGGCAGTGTAGTGTATGATGTTCTGCTCCTGGAGGAACTCTGTGTGCTCTTGCATTGTCATCTTGGAAAATGAATCGACGGCCGTGATGTCGCACAAATGTCACCACATGAGCTGGTAACATGTCGCGGTAGTACTGCCCTGTGACACGCCCTTGGATGACATGTAATGTTGTTCTGCTTGTCATGGTTATGCCTCCTTACACCATAACCGACCCACAACCAAATGATCGTGCTGCCTAACGGTTACGTCATGATGTCGTTCGTTCTGCCGCCACCGCACTCTGTTTCGCCTGTCGTGGAAGTCGAGAGGGAACCTCGATTCATCGGAAAGCATGACGTTGCTCCACCGACGACTGTCCCGGTGCTGTCGTGCTCAACACCAATTACGCCTTGCTGCGATGTGACCTTCAGTCAAACGTGGAATTATTCGAGGTCGTCGAGCGTACAAACTCCAGCTGTGTAGGCGATTTCGGATAGCCTGACCACTGACTCGCACATCTGTCGCTCGGTGCAGCTGCTGTCCAATTTCTGAGGCACTTTGATGGCGGTTACGTAATGCTGTGGTCCGGATGAAACGATCCTGGTGGGCAGTTGTCGCCCTTGGTCGACCTGGCCGACGTCTGCCATCATCATTGCCTGACTGGCGGTAGCGTGCCACAACCTTCTAATCACCGATTGAATAACGTTGAGAATTTGAACCACTGCAGTCTGCCTGTTGCCAGCTTCCAACATGCCAACGACACATAAACGTTCGTCACGTTACGCATACCCCAAAAGTTACGTTTCGACAAGAAACTATTGATGAACGAGTTTATAGCAAGAAAACAAAGATGAGGCCTCCGAAAAAGCACGTTCAGTACAAATAAAAATTTCAAAACGTACCCCACAGGCATTAACGCGGCGCTCGTGCGAAAAACCTGCTCGAAGTTTTCGTGGGCCTGTGACATTCATGATCCACACTAAACTTGGTAACATTTTGATGTGTCCAGTCACGCGTACCCAATACCATTTTCCGAAAATATCAACATCAGTTTGGATATCCCCTACTTTTTTTCAATAGTATATATGTTCTTTCACACGAGACAACCTTTACTTAGTCGCAGTTAATTATTCGAAATTCGTTATCAACCGATTTTATCTGTTGATAATGAAAGGCGAATAAGGAACTAGGAATACGTTGTCATGTCCCCTATATTCTTCACCATTTATGGACTCAGCAGTGAAGGGTTTAATTTTCATTTCAATCGATTACAATCGCAAATTTCTAAACTTCTGTTTTGCTTATGTTTACTTGTGCCAACATCTATTACATACAGCAGTATCAACGTTTATTTCTAAACAATTACAAAATATTTTTCTTGTAAAATGCTCGGTAAGCTCAAAAGCTCAGTGAGCGACCACAAGGCACGTATTGGTTAAAAGGGGAGAAAAGGAAGAAATCCTCCCCTGTTTAGCATGGGAGGGATGTAAACCTAATTTGTCCCGACTGTGATGGCCGAAGTTCCAACTGTTAAAATATTCCAACTGCATCACCAAGACATTCTTCGTCAAAGGCATGCCTTGATGAGGTAGTTGAAATATCAATAAGTGGGGATTATAGCAAAAAACTCAAGAATTCTTGAAAATTTATTTATGGATAAATAAAATACACACACAGTATTTATGACGGGGCTCTTTAATTAAATTAACGCACACGGAAAAATGACATACCATACACTCTCTTCAAATGTAAATATTCTGTAACTTGGTTATCTGATCCATAACATGTATATTACATTTCCCAAATCCACAAAAAAACATATAACACTAAATGACTAAGTAGAAATAAACAAACTGAATGTGGGTGGAATAATGTATTGTCAAAGTCAAGACTTCAACCTGAAAAATTGCATGAAAAAGTGCCGAAACCAGTCATTTTTGCCACCCAGCAGCCTCAAAAGCAGAAGTTCCCCACCACCCATACCTACCTACCCCTGGAGCAGAGCATCCCCTGTTTCTAAAATGCCAAACATTTTTTATATCTTTCCGTTTCACTTTTTAGTTACATGTCTGGTAACAAACCCGTGTAAAAATTACATTTTAAAAAATAGCCAATTTTTCGAAGCCACTGTTTCCCATAATTCATCTGGTAATTTACCCCTATGTATCAGACTCCAACTTTGGGACCAAAACTTCAAATTCTCTTGTCCAACAAAAAGCCTAATGTAATCATCTATCTGATACTAAAAATATATCTCTATTTTATATGGCCTTAGTTTCAACATATGCCCTATGTTTAGAATTTCACCCCTGTGCAATAGTGCGAAACTGTAGAGCGGAACCGGAGCCCCCAACAGCCCGAATCTGGTACCACAGACCCCCATTTGTATGACCGAATGCGTGTTTGTGATACAAGTCCGAGTATCATATCCAGTCTCATACACGCTAAAATCAGAAGGGTTAAAAAATCAACCCAAATCAACTTGCCATGAAGTTTTCCAACTACAACTGCCGGGGTAGGATGAGGGGGGGGGGGGAGAATGGTAATGTATAACCCCGTTATATTCACTCAACCCAGTTGAATTGTGTTGATTTTTACGCAGTTGATTTTAACGTGTAAGAAAGTGCACAAGTACTAGCAAGAGCAAATCAGTACCCAAGACTTCAATCCAGAGGAAAATGTCTCGACCTTAAAAAATTATTGAGTGGGGTCACTCCCCTACGCCCCACCCCACAGACACCCTTGCCGTTTAGCACAGTTCATAGTAAAACTGAAAATCGGTACTAAGTATTTTATATGTTCCAAAACTGTTTTGTGTTTCTTCCTTCAAAGCATAGCCGATAATCCTCAATGGAACTACACCTCGTGAAAATAATATGATATGGATGCTCGTTCTGCTATGTTCGGACATCGACGATTTTCTCAGTAAGTCTAGTTTGGCAAACACAAATATCTGGTTCATTTGCAAGAAAATAATTCTTCATTTATTTATTTTTAAAAGATCCAACAGCCATATTAAAGCTTTGTATAAACAAAACACAAAAGGTATAAAAGAGATGAGACTCTTACCATGGCTGTTGTGTATGGTATATTATCGATAAAACTCGATGCTATGGCTGAAATCCAAACAATTATTACTATAGCAGCTAAGAGTCTGTCGTCCGGTGGGACGCCTTCTATCATGTCGCTGACTGAGTCCCCAATCCACTGAATGAGCTCCAATTCTTGTAGCGCCTACAACAAAAAACAAAAAAAAAACAAACAAAACAACAAAACTAAGAGAATACTCCAAAGGCTGAGACGAGAGTCCTTCAAAGACAACGGACTCGTCGACACACACGCACGCACGCACGCGCGCGCGCGCACGCACGCACGCACGCACGCACGCACGCACGCACGCACGCACGCACGCACGCACGCACGCACGCACGCACGCACGCACGCACGCACGCACGCACGCACGCACGCACGCACGCACGCACGCACGCACGCACGCACGCACGCACGCACGCACGCACGCACACATATCTTTGTCTACCCCACATACCGAGGTACCCCATTGTTTGTCCTTTGTGTGGACTAACGGTTTCTACCTCGTTTTGCCGGTACAGTTCTGGAAAAACAGACGAGGTAAAGGGTTTCTTTTGTCTTTTGTACCTCGGTAAGGCAAAACACGCAAACTCTTTTGTCTAGTTACCTCGTCAAGTTGGTAAGACAACCCCCCCCCCCCCCCACACACACACATATAGTACATACATACATATAGTATAGAAGAATTAGCAGCATATCTACCATTGTACAGCCGAGTGACTGAGGCAGTCATATTTTTGCAGATTGCATACTTTTATGCCTGATCAGAAAGAGGAATTTTCCTCCGAACAAACGAAAAATCATTATCAGATCCGTAACCCCCTCCATTGTGATTCACCAAACATTATTTACCTTATCACATGTAAGCGCTTTCTAAAGCCGGCTCTTCCCACCCCACACATTTTTTCTGTTTTTCGACAGATTAGTGTGGGATGGGCCAACCAAACGTTAAATGCTTTAGTTGAGCATTACAAGATAAATTTAAACCAGTTGAAGTCTAAGATAACTTTGGCTATGCGACCACCTCCTGGACTCGAAAAAATAGACTTCAACAGCGCTTCGGCGCGTGCCTTGATCTGGGCTCAAAAAAACTTTAAAAATAAGTTGACAGATAAGACGATTTCGGCCTATGAGTCTTACATTTCGGAACTTCGCCCAGCGTCTGGAGTAAGGAACAATACGGGAGGGAGCAAGCAAACTCCGGCCCGTGTTGTCCCTCTACCCCAACGCGAAAAGCAAAATAAGAAAAGATCAAGGCAAAGCACTTTTCCCTCTTCTTTTCCTTCTACTTCTTCTTTCTCTCAGAGTAAGCGCCTCAATTTGCAAACATCTCCGGTCCATATTGTGACTGAAGATGCTCGCAAATTGAGTAACGCTGTCTCGCCTCGTCTTGCTCCTCTACCTCCTACTCCTCCTCAGCCTTTCTTCTCTGGTTCTCCTAGTGCTCTTACTAGAACTCCTCCCTCTGTTTCCTCTCCTGCTTCTGCTTCCTCTCCTGCTTCTGTTTCCTCTCCTGCTTCTGTTTCCTCTCCCCTTTCTCCTGTCTCTAGTGTGGTTCAACCAGGTATATCGTACTCAGAGAAAGTCAAATCACCGAGCCGCAACTCGGGCCGCTCATTTGATTCTAAATTCTCCCAGTTTCGGCATAAAAGCGGAGTTAATTTTGACAAAAGGAATTGGCGCCTCCCCGATGTTTGTAAAAACATCCTTATGATTGGAAGTTCAAATTTAGGACGCATTGATCGAAATCCCCATCCAGACATCCAGGTGGAGTGTTACCCCGGCGCCAAATTCAATCATCTGCGCTCTATGTTTAAAGGGCACAGGGGCCAGTCCAGTCCCCAAAAAATATTATTAAATATTGGCGTGAATTCTCGAAACGATAATTCTGATCTCGTAGTTAAGCAGTTGCGGAATATGCTTAGCGATATCAGGGTCAAGTTTAGATCAGCAAAAATTTATTTCGCTGAACTAAACTTTTCGCAAAAACTCCCTCAGGCTGAGAGGAGAACCCTGAGCATCATCAACGAAACCATTCGGAAAGTGAAGGACGTTAACGTTATACCTAAAATTGATGACGCGAAGTTTGATGTTGCTCAGGATTTAATCCATTGGACCACGAGAACCGCCAATATTATGTACGATCACTGGTTGAACCACCTAAATTTAAACTAAGTAAAGGCAAAGGTAACAGCCGCCTAACAGATGTGGGATTAGGAACTAATGTGGTTAACCTGTCTGGCACCAATGACCTAACAACCCAAGAGAAATCTCTTTTAGATCGCGGTTTAACTTTTGTACCAACACCAAAGCCCAAAACTGATAACCAAACAAATTTACCATCATACAACTGTAATTTTCTTAGGCAAATGAAATTAGCAGACCGCTTTAGAAACTCCAGCGGTCGGAAACTTCCTTTTACAGAATCATCTGGTTGGTCACCTCCAGATAGTGAAGTAGATCCCGAAATTATTGAGGCTAGCAAACGAATCATCCAAAAGGTATTCAGCATGAACATACTCTCCGATAAAGACAATTTAACAGCTGGTGAACGGAGAGCCCTCACGAAACTCCGAAAAAATAAGAAATTAGTAATTAAACCAGCCGACAAAGGTGGGTCGGTAGTTGTTCTATCTCGGGATAATTATATAAAGGAAGCCATGAGACAACTCAGCAATACTAAACATTATAAGAAAATAGATTCACTTATTTGGCCTAGTAATATCGAAAAATTCAATAAGATCTTAAAATTTCTCCTCGACGAAGGTCACATTACCAAAAAACAATTGAAATATTTAACAGCTAAGCTCAGTGCTCAAACAAGACAATTTTATATCCTACCAAAGATCCACAAGGACCGTTCTTCATGGACGGATGACTTAACTCCACCCGGGAGGCCAATTGTATCAGATTGTAATTCGGAATCTTATGCGATCTCGGAATTAATTGATTATCATCTGAAACCTATAGCAAATAGACATCCGAGCTATTTAAAAAATACACAGGATTTCCTGTCAAAAATTTCGAAATTGAAAATATCGAAAAATGCAATTCTGGCTACTTTGGATATCGACAGTATGTATACGAATATTGATATTGATAAAGGTGTTAAATCAGTTAAAAGTGTATTTGAAAAATATCCGGATGCGAAACGCCCGGATGAACAAATTTTGGATCTTTTAGAGCTGAGCTTAAAAGGTAATGACTTTCAATTCAATGGAGAATATTTTCTACAAATAATGGGTTGTCCTATGGGCAAAAGATTCAGTCCTAATTTTGCAAGCATTTATGTAGCGGAATGGGAGGAAAATGCCTTAAGCAAATGTGCAAAGCATCCTCTCGTATATCTCAGGTATTTAGATGACATTTTTATTATTTGGGAACATTCAAAAGAAGATTTTGATGAATTTTTAGAAATTTTAAACAATCACGATCCAAATATTAAATTGAAAGCTACCATCAGTGAAAATTCTGTTGATTTTCTCGATGTGACCGTGTATAAAGGCAAGCAATTTCAGGCGTCCGGTCATTTAGATTATAAAGTATATTTTAAACCAACTGATTCACATCAATTGTTGCACACAAAATCATTTCATCCTCAACATACATTTAAAGGTATCATCAAATCACAGCTCATTCGTTTCCACCGCAATTCAAGTGATAAGGTAAATTTCAATGAGGCTTGTTCTACTCTATTTGGCGCCCTCAGATCGAGAGGGTACTCGCTGCGCCTTTTGCGTAGCCTGAAATCCCAAACCCTGAAAAAGCTCGAAAGTCCAGCTGAAACTACCGATTTCGAACCACTGAAGATTGAACACAACAGACCGTTGCAAAATGGTAGTGGCGCGGTATTTAATTGCAAAAAGCCTCGTTGTAGACTGCATACTTTTATGCCTGATCAGAAAGAGGAATTTTCCTCCGAACAAACGAAAAATCATTATCAGATCCGTAACCCCCTCCATTGTGATTCACCAAACATTATTTACCTTATCACTTGTAAGCGATGTCGGAAACAGTATGCTGGTCAAAGTCAAAATCCTTTTCGAGAACGTGCTACTAGACACAAACAGGATATAAAACATAATGCTGATGCCCCAGTAGCACAACATTTTAACCTTCCTGGCCATTCTTTGGACGATTTCGAAATCCATCCTATTGAACAACCTCCAATTAAAGACACATTAGAAGAAACGGATGAATTTAGAAAAAACTTGAAGCTTTTTGGATGAATACGCTTCAAACCCTCTGGCCATCTGGTATGAACATATCAGAGGGCGAATGCGAAAGGAGGTCCATCATTCCTTTCACTTTAACGTACAACAGAATGAATATCGAAATAGCAAATATGTTAAAAGATGAATTCAATTTTACCAATGCTAAATTAAATGAACCTTTGAATCTTCGACCTGTCATCGCCTATAAGAAAAACAAAAGCTTGCGTAACATCCTTGTAAGGACTAAATTAGAGCCCATCAATGAATAACATCAATTTTTGCCAGTCAGTTTAACCAGTTCCTAAGCTCATCACTTAGTTTAAATCAATTTTGTGTAATTTTTTGTCATGTTTGAAACCCATCAGGGTTCAGTAAATGAAAACAATTTTTCGGCGGCATATTAAAAGAAAAAAAACATTTCAGTATGAAATGTCTGTGCCAGTGCGATTTTTTAACCTCAAACACACACACACACACACACACACACACACACACACACACACACACACACACACACACACACACACACACACACACACACACACACACACACACACATAGTACATACATACATTTTGTATAGAAGAATTAGCAGCATATCTACCATTGTACAGCCGAGTGACTGAGGCAGTCATTTTTTTTTATTAGGGTTTAACGACACATTAACAGCCAGGGTCATATCATATCGGTGACAGTTTTACGGGTGGAGAAAGCCGGAGTACCCGGGGAGAACCACCGAGCAACGACGAGCAGCTGTCAGCTCTCCAACATCGTAACCCTGAACTCTGCACCGCGGCACAGGCGGGGTTAGATTGGTTAAAGACATGCGCACCATCGACGTGCAGTACGCCTTAGTACACAACGTCATCGTGCCCCCATGTAGGCAATCGGGGTTAAGTGCCTTGCCCAAGGACACAACGCGGGGAGGCAGTCATCACACAAATCGAATAGTTTTCTGTTTATACACAAAGTTGTGTTGGTGAGTAACACACTTCGTCATCAAGCAAAATGCACCTATTTGGCTCCATATTTAACAAAAGTCTCGTCCCCATATTTAACAAATTTCCCCATCGGACCGAAAAATTGTTTCGGTCCGATGGGGAAATTTGTTAAATATGGGAACGAGATTGTACATTTTTCTCGATTCTAAAGGCTGACACACCCTTAAAGTAAGGAGACCCTTCGCCCTGTTTCTGCTTAAATGCCCAATAAGATTGCAATGCAGAGGCAGAGTTGGTAAAGATAATTGGTAAAGATAATGCTGACCTAACCCCCCCCCCCCCCCACCCTCTCTCTCTCTTCTCTCTCTATTCACTATTTCTGGAGAAAATTGTGGGCACGAGACCCCCCCCCCCCCTCCCCTCCCCGTTCGTTCCTAAGTCTATATCTATGCTTACTCTGAACGTCAACCACCCAAGCTCACACGTTGACTACTTGCAATGCTTCGGCATTTCGCGATGTCTGCATTGGAAGCTAGCCAACTAATTAGCATGGGCACTTTTTGAATTGTAACCTTTCCCCTACAACAATCTACTATGCACTCCTAATGTGTATATGAAAATTCATCAAATAGTTTTTAACAGCTTGGTAGTTACACCAAAGTTAAAAGAAAAAAAAAACACGCCCATTTTATTTTCTGACTTCAAATTGTAAATTCGCCGGATCATGACAGAGAAGAAAGCTTAATTTTAATATACACCAAAGAGGCGACATTACCCAACTATTATAGACATGGTATGAGAACAACTGAACGGTTTCAATTTCTTTTGAACAGGCAAACAGGCTATGTGTGACTACAACAATGTGGAACCCGGATTATGGGATAACAACTTCACAACTGGAAATCAGCTCGGAAAAAAATGGTGTTGTTTGACAGTGAGCGGCATTTGTAGCGACAGTGACAGTTCTCAGCAGTTGGCAACTTACTACAGTAACATTACAAAGGCTAACTACTATTCGACTATTTCCGTAGCTGATTTTCAAAACCGTGTACGGAAAACCACTCGGCAGTAAAAGTATTTGGTCTAGTTACTGGAAGAATGGCGATAGCCATGAACGATTTTGGCTGTATTTTGATACTGTTTTGATCTCAGGAAACGCTGCTTTTCTGGGTTAAGGATTAGTTTACATCAATGATTATTATTTTTTACAGAAGTTTGTTGACGGTTTAGTTTAAACAATATTTATTTCAAAATTTCTTCACTATGTACAATTTCTAACAATAATCTATGGTGTGGATTCGGCAGAAAGCTAACAGCTTATAAGTGACCGTCTCCACTCACACAACAGTTACAAATAACAATGAGAAGACGATGAGAAAGATCTAATCAATCAAACCTTGGTAGCTTGTAAACCATTTTCTAGTATGAAAGGACAATTGAGAGAACAAATGGAAAGAAAAGAAAATATGAGAGATTGACTTTATAACAATGAAATACTGGAACCAACTTCCTAGGCAAGGAATAATTACTGGGCTATAATAAGAGATATGTCTGTTCCGAGAATCAATAACCAAGCAGTTATATGAGTCAATGACCCCCCCCCCCCCCCCCCCACCAAAAAAAAAAACAAAACATTTCCATACTCAATGGAATTCCTAATATATTCCACTACCTGCTGGGCTTTCCATTGATTTTTATTCCTCACAGGCAGAGGAATGAGAAATCAAGGTACGCTGAAGAAAAGTAATTAACCCCTTTTGGGCTCACAAGGCTGGCTTTTCTGTCCAAGACATAATCTCTCCCATTTTAGTATCATATTGACGGTTTAGTTAAATAAGGTTAAAGAAGGGTGATTCTTCTTGTATTGTTCTCTGCGAAATGAAAAAGAATCAGTTACTACTGGGATTGAAAGAAACTCCTCAAAATAATGGGAAATTCGAGTCATTTAGAATTTACCTTTTCTGGCAAAGATATTTATAAACCTGACAGATATTTGTTTCGTTTAACCTTTGAACCCTAGCGGTCGTTTTTCCGGCAAGCCACGTGATATGTCATAACGTCATTAAATAGGATGGCTGTTCATTAAATGTGTGGGGGTAGACCCATCAATATTTTCAACGTACAGCCCCGAGGCTGCACGTTGAAAATATTGATTGGCCTACCCCAAATAATGAATATGGACTCTTCTAATTGCTGCCATTGAACTGGCATGGCAGATACCACTAGAGTTCAAAGGGTTATGTTAGTTTAATATTATCGTCTATAACGGTTGGCGGAAGGCCACTTGTCAGCCTATTTACGGCTCTGCGAAGTATCCAATAATCTCTTTATCTGATACGTAAATTCCGGAAGATTCTTTCTATGGTATTAGGTTTTACAAACACAATTTGTTGAAGATTGCACAATATTTTGTTTTCACTGCCACGTTCTGGATAAAGCCGGTGGAGTGGGTGGGGATAATGGGGATTTCGTGACTTTTTACTCGTTTGCAGTAAACGACCCAGTTTCGTTCACGTTTCCTGTTCAACAAATTCCTTGAGAACACTCACTGTTTGACTATTTACCCGGCGTAACAGCCAAAATCGGCCAGTGATCTTCGCATAAATCGTCTTTCAAACTGTTTATTATTTTTCTGGCAACAACGCGTTCCAATGAGGGGGTCATAAGCTATGCTTTTGAGATAGAAACAAATAAAATTTTAGTTATTAAGGGGTATGTTTTGCAAGTGCAGTTTGCTATTCAGGTTGGGTGATACGTTAAGCCAAATATCAGCTGTAAACAATGATTAACAATCACACAAATTATCATGAAAATGTACGGTTGCTGACTGGGAGATCGCGAGATAGAGAGATTTTCGTATGACCTAAATCGAAACAGTCAGTTTGTGAGCTTCGAAGGGTGCGAGGGGAAAGGTGTGGGAGCGTTTAACAGAAAAAATGAATAATAATAAAAAAAAATCTTAATTAGCCTCAAAGCTGATCTTTCGTTCGAAAATATGTGTTTGTTGCTCGGGACAACTTGACGAAGCGATTCGCAGTTTCTGGGGCAAAAAGGAATACTGACAATCGACATAATTATTTTGCTGAAGGGTCGTTGGGGCAAATGGAGATTTTTATTTTTATGTTGTCGGATAACCACCAATGAAATAAATGAAAATGAATTACATAGAGAGTAATCGCTTGACTGGACTGACTGCGTGAAATAATTCATGAGCGGCGAGGGACGTATAGTGCGCGAATGCGCACGAGTGTTTTACAAAAAAGTCCCTCTCCTGGAATGAATTATTTAACGTAATAAGTCCAGTCAAGCGATTACTGTGTTTATTCCTTTTCATTATTAACGATAATTATATTATTTAACCCTTTATCTAACGTAACGTCCAAAACGGCCAGCGCTATTCTCAAAACTCGCCAATTAATTTTCATTATTTTTCATTTTTTGTCTCTAAAACATAGGTTATGACCCCTGATTGGAACGAGCTCGTTGAGGGGTTATAACCTTTGTTTTTGAGGCAAAAAATGAAAATAATAGTTATTCAAGAATTTTTTTTGCAAGTGTCGTCTGCTTTTCATGTTGGGTAAAAGGTTAAAAAAAACCCCCAAAAACCCAAAACAATGAAGTCCCCGTTACATCCATGGCAAAGCGTCTTCGTTTGCGCGCACGGATACATGACTCAATTGTTGATTGCATAATTCACTTGTGAAGTTATCGTTTATAATCAAACCGGGAAATCCCAGTAAATCACACTTTGGAAAGTAATAAACTACATTAAACTGAGCTGGCCGAAATGAGATGCATACCTCCATTAGCGTAAATAATGCAGCAAAGAATATCAGTGTCGACCATTCCACTCTGTGAAGGATGTTTTCCAGATCTGTGATGTCAGCCAAAACTAAAAGCCAAATAGCGCCAAGTAGCGCAATCCCGCCTGTAAAAGGAAAATTAATTTCTGATGACTGGAGGACTGTGGAGACAAGAAGGTATTCGATTACACCAAAGATCTTAACTCTTAACCCGCTGAGTATTTTTAAGATATTTTTATGAAATCTAGTCACACTAGATTTGGGGAAAAAATCTTCTAAACTAAAATCAAGAAATCATTGGTGAAAAAATCCTTTCAATTTATAGGGTAGAAATTGGATTAAATGTGCCAAAATAATACATATTTCAATGTCAAGAGAAATCTTGACCTGGGCAGGAATATTCGCCAGCAGCATGGAAGCAGTTAAGCCTTTTATGAAAAATCACGACGACACTCTCTTGAGGGTAAGATAAGATAAATGTAATAGCAATAAAGCATCCATATGGACAGATTGCATAACAACGATTAACATATAAATATAGAAGAGAACATATATACAGTATGCGGAGAGTGGATTGTAACTAAATCACCCGGGGAGTGGAGTTGACACCCAAAGTATTATTTTCAAACTCTGTTCATGTGGACAAAAAACACAAGCAATGTTTCAGCCAATGGACCTCCGGGTACATCCCGGTGGTCCATCGGCTGGAATTTCGCTTGTGCTTTGAAACAAATTTGAAATTATTACTCGAGTGGAATCTCCACTCTGTGGGTGATTTAGTGATAATACACTCTCCACGTACTGCATATATGAATTATAATTCAAATACGTGACAGGTAAATCTCAATGTGCAAACGATTATAAGTACTTAGCAGCAATTGCCGGGTGTCAAAGAACTGTCGGATGACGCTGCTAACCCTCGACTCAATTTCTGGACAAATATTAGATATAATTAGATTCATTTGTTCATCTATATTTAATTCACCAAAGATCGTATGATATCTCGTCATGGTGTCAAATAATATAGTTCTTAATTCGACATGTGCAGGACACTCCATTATGAATGTTTCTCATCTTCAAATTTTCGCATTGAACAAACACAGCATAACCTGTTTTAAAGTTCAATGGGAGGCTGATGATACCGTCCCTTTTCAACAGCAAGTCAACGATTACTTATTCGGAAACGGGTGGATATGGACCTATCATCACTTGAATTCGTGTGCACAAGATATGGTTCAAGCTCAAACTTGCTCTTAAGGAGACGATATGTTCTTAGTTTACTGTTATCCGCGTGTATTATTTATTTATTTATTTCTTTATTTATTTATTGGTGGTTAAGATCACATACTTATGCACAATGGCTAATCGGGACCGTGACAGTTTTACGTCGTCGAGCTCGTTCCAATGAGGTGTCATAACCTATGTTATTGAGACAAAAAATGAAAAAAATTAGTTATTAAATATTTTTTTTTGCAAGTGTCGTCTGCTTTTCATGTTAGGTAAAGGGTTAACAACGCTTTTCCATCGCCTTTTTACAATTGTCAACATACGAATGAATGTATTTGATACTCTAGCCCTACGTTTTATGGTTTAGGGATGGTAACAAGGGTAGACATGCCCTCAGTATTTCGCTCCACGGATTTTTGTTTATGTCACGAAACATTTTCCAGCTCATTTTGATAAAACGATGAATCACAGCCAAATCTAAAAAAAAAACGAAAACAAAAAAAAAACAAAACAAGGAGCAACTATCCCACGAGTTCTATGCATCTATTTATTAATGCAGACAGGAGTACTGAAGTGTGTTTTAACCTGCTTCGTGCAGCACGAAACAGTCGCAGTTGCAGATCTGCTGTGTGGATTTTTGAAAGAAAAATCGAAAGCCAGCACAGGTTCCATTAAAAAAAAACAGAAAAGAAGAAGAACAACAACATAGAAGAAGACGAAAAAAATTTATCAATGGCAAAACAGCAGGCATGTTGAAGCATTGATTGTTGGTCAGTCTTGTGGGTAGAAATGGAATGGTCACAGTAACAAGGGAAATAAAGTCATGTTGAAATTAATAGAGCAATTTCTTCATTTATTACTTTGGTCCCTTTATCTGAACCTTATGGAACAAATGAAAGTCATGTTATTTTCAAACATAATAAAAAAAAAATACATAATAAAAAAAAAATTTCTTTAATTTTTCACCACAAACGTACTTTATGATTATTTGTTAGAACGACCTCGATTAAATATGAAAAGTTACGATTTGGAAGGGGGGGGGGGGCGTGGAAAGGGGCGCGGGGGAGGGGGGGGGGGGTCAAAAACTGAGGAAAAATAATACATTTTTAATGACGACTTTTGTAAATAACGATGGCGATTTTGACGTTGGATTAACCCTGTACCCAACGAATCAATCGCATCCGCCCGCGTAATATTCAAATTCAGCAGCTGAAAAAAATATTATTTTTCCAAAAATTTCAACAAAACCATGTGACCTCTCGAGCTCGTTCCAACGAGGGGTCACATGATATGGTTTTGTTGAAATTTTTAAAAAAATTTGAAAACATATTTAAAATAATAAATTTTGATATCGTCTACGTTGGGTAAAGGGTTAAAAAGGGATAACAAATATTAAGTAACAACCTTACCTTAGGATAGATTCAACATACGAGAAAATATAGACCGTACCAGAATACGGGGCACCAGCGGCTAGAGTTTGCTTCCACACATCAGCATATTTCCCCTACATCCAAAACTTTGTATTAAGACCACAACGAGGGAGGAGTACGGGGGACTAGAATCACCAATCCGAGATAAACTTTTTCCTGTATTTCACGAGCGCTGAAGGTGCGTGTGGAAAACAGAAAAAACTCCAACAATGATCTTTGATTCCTACTCGATTTGTGTTCTGTATTTATAGCACTTTTAAACTTGAATTCAGTGGGAGAAGCTAATATTTTTACAGAAAAAAAATATCTCCCTTCGGCGGTTTGTTCGTATTCTTGATTGACACCGTTTTGTGTTGAAGAATTTCATTTTCGGCATAACGTCACTCAGATGCGTAATGACCAATCATATGCCTTCTTACCTGACATTGTTACTTGTAGGTCGGATGCCACACAGTGGTATACATTATTATTATTTATTTAGCATAAAATTCCATTAGAAATGCTCTTTGAACGCTCATATAGACACAAAACACACTAAAAGAAAACAAATCTAAGAGAAATGCCGAGAGTTATAAAATATTAATAAAAGCCTGACGGAATAAAAAAGTTTTAAGCTTTGATTTGAAAGAAGAAATCGAATTAGCCTGTTTAATATCACGGGGAAGTTGATTAAGAGTTTAAGACCGCATATGGAAAATGCCCTGTCACAAACAGTATGACGCAGCTTTCCACTAGGCTGTTTGAAGCTTAGCTTGCCGGATGACTGAAGTGCTCTAGAGAGTTGATAATATTCGGGCAGGTCTGACAGATAAGTTGGGGCCGACCCGTTCAGGCATATTTTAACCAAAAAGCACCTTAAAATCAATTCTTTGTTTAATATGAAGCCAATGCAATCTAAAAAGAACTGGAGTGATATGGCATGATTTACAGTTTTTGTAATAAGACGAGCAGCGCAATTCAGTACTCGTTGGAGCTTGTCAATGCTACATTATTTAGATCCATAAAGCAAAGAATTGGGGCGCGGTGGCGTCGCGGTAACCGGTTCTCGTCAGATCACCGAAGTTAAGCAACGTCGAGCGCGGTTAGTAGTTGGATGCGTGACCATTTCAACGACTGATTCGCGCTCCCGCGTCGTGTCCTTGGGCAAGGCACTTAAGCCCGATTGGCTACATGGGGGCACGATGATGCTGTGTACTAAGGAGTATTGCACGTCGATGGTGCGCATGTCTTCAACCAATCTAACCCTGTCTGTGCCGCGGTACAGAGTTCAAAGTTTCGACGTTGGAGAGCTGGCAGCTGCTCGTCGTTGCTCGGTGGTACTCTCCGGGTACTCCGGCTTCCTCTACCCGTAAAACTGTCACCGACATGATATGACCCAAGCTGTTAATGTGTCGCTAAACCCTAATAAATAAATAAATAAATAAATAAATAAATAAATAAATAAATAAATAAATAAATAAATAAATAAATAAATAAATAAATAAAAGAATTGCAGAAGTCAAGACGAGTGGTTACAAATGCATGGACGAGTTGTTCCCATAACAGTTTGTCAATAAGGCAGCGATTGTGCTAATATTTCGAAGATGGAAGAATGCTGATCGACAAATTTGGTTGACATGGTTGTCGAAAGTAAGGCTGTTGTAAAAGAGACAGCCCAAATTTCGAACTTAAGATGTGGGCTTCACTTCGGCTTTCCCTATGCGAGTGTAAGAACAAGAGGATTTATACACGCTAAAAACTAAAGTGTTAAAAACTACACCTGAAGTGCTGTATTTAACACTTACTAAGTGCTGAACTAGCACTTTGTTCAAGTGTAGATATCCCAGAACTTGACAGGTGTTACAATAATACCACTTGACAAGTGTAATGTCGCGACACTTAAAAGGAAACAACGCAGATGACGCGGATCAGGCACGAACTCTCGAGCCTGAACCGCGTCATCTTCGTTGTGTCCTTTTAATTATGTACCCACCAAGCGCAAATCAAATTATGGACGATTCTGGAAGAACCACCAATGCTAGACACATGGGAAGTGCCACCCATTCAAGTTTCAGATGTCTGACGATTGTATGTCTAAGTGCTTAAAGGATTGCACTTTGAGTGTTAAAATCAAACCCTAAGAGTTGGAATGGATTTAACACCTTGAAAGTGTCAGTTTTAACACTTTAGTTTTTAGTGTGTGGAGCGGATCACAGCACTCGTGGTATACACTATAATGTGGATTATAACTTCGACTAGAATCCTAGAGTTCACTGATATATGGCCGGAGACAGACCACTTTCACAGAAACTAGCCAACAACATCTTTTGAAGACTTTGTTTTGGCCGATCAGGCCCACAAGACAGCCAATGTCCATAACGCGTCCACAATGCGCGAGCCGACTGTGTCCTTCCGACGCAATCGGTTCACGTTTTTCGGGCATAAACTGACCTCTGAACATGGTTGGTCTTGCGAACCCTGGCGGTCGTAATGTATATCACAGGATTCGAAACGTTAAGATGTTTGAAACACTGCAACATCAAAACAATACTTCAATGATGTAGTGGCATTTCGACATTTCGTATACAGCCCACTCACACGCTTTAGAATACAAGTAGTGGTGGTGAGTGGTGGTGAGGGGCGGGGGGGGGGGGGGGGGGGCACAATTGGCTCGCGTTTTGTGGACGTAATCGGTCCACTGACACAATCGAGACACTTATGCAGGCTAATTGGCCTCGCGAATACAATCATTCTAAACGGATGGTATTGATAATTTCCCCCTAATTACTTGCGGACCTGTCCTGAGCGCACAAAGTACAAAAATGTTTTTCTGTAGGAGAGAATTACTCCCACAAGGGCACCGAGGACAAGGGGCAGGGACAGGAATAACAAAAACGACACTTGTCTCAGGTTATCACTTAAGATCGGGAGTTTACAACGTATCATAAATTGTAATGTGACACTCAATAGTACTGACATTACGTTTATATATATAAAGCTTGGATAGCTTCGTTGTTTGGTGATTATCGACCGGCCTCCGTCATTATACCCAATAACCTCTCCCATAAGATATGGAACACGTAAAATACGTTAGAAACGAGTTCTGGAGAGTTTCTCGGTTACGGTTCTCGGAAAGTAATGTTTCTTTTCCACTGGCGCACTTCTGGCGAAAAGTGCATGCGCTGGCCACATGCCTCTGTAGTCTCAGAGCAAAGGGGCGGCCGTCCCATATCCCCCCCACCCCACCCGCGATTGCGGTGCCATTGCCCCCATACTCACAAAATCAAGAACATATTCTGCTATCTACACTTCTAACACTTACCAAGATCCATATGAAGCCCAGGGATAAACGAAGACATGAAAAATGTTATAATTGTCACAATCAGCACGACTGTACATTTTGCAAGCAGTGGTTTGTTCGTGATGCAGTACTGAAAGGTTAAAATATTCGTATAAGTTGCATGTTTAATTTTATAAATCATTATGTGAAATATTCTGCACTAAGTGCAGTTTGGGATTTCTGGAAAGAGCCAGTCAGTTTATTTCACTCCTAAATGCAATAATTGCGAAGGATCTTTAATTGTGCACACAATGCAAACGTGCCGAAAAAGTCACCGGTGGGAGTTAGAAAATACACAGGACGACACGCGCGTGTGAATGGGTAAATCGATATGGCACGAGTGCCAGCGCGGAAGGATAGAACGAGAGGGTGCGGGCCTCGAGTTTTATCCTTCCGCGATGACACAAGTGCCACATCGATTAACCCATTCACACGCGTGTATAGGTCTGTGTTTAATACAGGCCTTCACGTCTTTAAAAACAATTCTTAGAAGGACACTCAGTAATTCAATTAGCAAATATCAACACAAACAACACCTTTTATCGCCAACCAAATTTGCGAGGGAACCCGTGTTACTATTTCGTCCCCTGAGTTCCAATGTGTTCTATGTGCCTACTGGCACATAGAACACCTTGGAACTCAGGGGACAATTTTCATCTTTCGCTAGCGATTCAAATTGTAATTGCGTCGCACAATTTGTCGAAAATTCCAGTGAAATTTCTCTTCTATTTAAAAATAGTCCGTCAACGATTTCCGTTCCGCACATATGTGCGAAACAGATTTTCATTTTCCGCATGGTTTTGTGTTGCTGTAGATGGGGATTTCATAGAACAGGCGTGTTTTTATGCAATATATGTCACAGGTAAGATAATTAAGTTGGTAAAGATTCATTTGAAGGGTGTATGGATTTTCCTTTTTGGAAATGTCTGGAAAAGTGGTGCAGGCTGCAAGCCGAGAGGTCCTCGGTTCGAATCCTACCTGCGACAACCGCGTTGTGTCCTTGGGCAAGACACTTCACCCCCATTGCCCACGTAAGGGCACGGTGGCGTTGTGTACTAAGGCGTACTGCACGTCGACGGTGCACTTGCCTTCAACCAATGCTAACCCTGCTTGTGTGGAGTTAGTATATTGGGGAGCTGACAGTTGCTCGCCGTTGCTCGGTGGTTCTCTCCGGGTACTCCGGCTTCCTCCACCCGTAAAACTGTCGCGGTCATGATTAGCCATTGTGCAAAAATATGTGACCCTAAACACAAAAAAATAAATGAATAAGTCTGGAAAAGTGTGAAGCGCCTTGTAAATCCTGAAGGCAGTACTTACTTGTTTTTCTAATTCTTTCAAGTTGGTTTCAAAATCTTTCTGTTTGGTCTTTCTGTAACAAAGAATATGTTGAAATACTGTATGACAATAATAAATAATAATAATAAATAAAAACAATAAACAGTTTTTCAGAAAAGTCCGAAACATTTTAGTTCACCATGGCGTCATCTGCAATGCTTTAGCGTTGCGCACGGCGCCTTGGTGCTCTGAAAAGAGGATGTATTTCTTGGATTGACATTTGTTCAGAGTAAAATATTTCAAGGTAATCAATGACAAAGAAGGAAAAGAATCAACAAAATGTTCGTCAACCATTTTGAAGCCTCGAAAGCTAAATTAATCCTTTGAGTCCTGGTGGTATCGTCCATTTCAATGGCAGCAATTGGAAGAGCCCATGTTTTTCAACGTGCAGCCATGGGGCGGCACGGTGAGAATATTGGTTGGTCTACCCGACACATTAACTCAGCAGCCATCTTACTTAACCCTTTACCTAACGTAACGTCCAAAACCGGCCAGCGCTATTCTCAAAAATCGCCAATTATTTTTCATTATTTTTTTCATTTTTTGTCTCAAAAACATAGGCTATGACCCCTCGTTGGAACGAGCTCGTTCCAATGAGGAGCATAACCTATGTTTTTGAGACAAAAAATTAAAAAAAATTAGTTATTCAAGAATTTTTTTTTGCAAGTGTCGTCTGCTTTTCATGTGACGTAAAGGGTTAAAGAAAATATTACATATCATGTTCCTGGGCCGGAAAAGCGGCCTCTCGGGTTCAAAGGGTTAAACTGAAAAAATGTTACAAAAACGAGAAATAAAAACAACTTATATTCTAATTCGCCTAGCTCAAACGAATATTTATTTATTTATTTATTTATTTATTTATTTATTTATTTATTTATTTATTTATTTATTTATTTATTTATTTTGGTTTAACGACGAGTAAGACAACCAGGGTCACCTTGTTGCCGACAGTTTTACGGGTGGAGGAAGCCGGAGTACCCAGAGAGAACCATCGAACAACGGCTAGCAACTGTCAGACTCTCCAACGTACTAACTCCACGCAAGCAGGGTTATCATTAGTTGAATACAAGTGCACCTTCGACGTGTAGTGCCGGTGTAACAGGAATGGAAGTGCGTAGGAAAATTAGTCCCTCTGGACTATTATTCCGCGGAATTATAGTCCTAGATCTAACATTTCTAGGAATAGTAGTCCGCCGGACTACTATTCCTAGAAATGTTAGACCTAGGACTATAATTCCGCGGACTAATAGTCCAGAGGGACTAACGTTCCTACGGACTTCCATTCCTTTTACACCGGTACGCCTTAGTACACAACACCACCGTGCCATCACGTGGACAATCGTAAATAAGTGCCTTGCCCAAGGACAGAATGCAGTTCAAACGAATATAAATTATTGAAAAAAATAAACTAGAAAACATTGATAGGGATAGGAGAAAGCGTGCCTACCCAAGTGTAACATACTTTATTTCTATATATGTTCATGCTGTACACTTCTACTATCATGTCACACATCACTACATAAAAGGGGAAAGGTAACCTTTGAATGATGGTAGGCGGTTTGGGATGTAAGATCCTCCGCTATTACATCTAGAATGAGCCAACTTCGAATGATTTTATAAATACAACCCATCAGCACACTTTAACAACTTCATGGACCACACGAGTTTCTCTTTAAATCATCCCTGAAAAGTCGCAGCGAAAATGCCCCATCCAATCACTATAACACAAAGTTATCACGTGATATATAGGGATGTAGACATGCATTTGTCGTAAACAAACCTAAGATACGTGTTTTCTAAACTTTCTATATTTCATTATATAAAACGAACGAATTGTTCAGAAATGATGGTAAAGCGGCTCAGAGACAAATAATGGCAATAAACTAGAGAAATGACCACAGATCCCCTATGGAATCCAGTGAAGCATTGGACGTACAACTACTGACATTTTCATACAAGTGTACCCTGAAGAATCCAGAGACTTAGCAGAATAATGTTGTCAAGTGTGAGAAAAAAACCCGTGAAGTTAATACGTAACTGTTTGTATAACGTTCCTCAGAATGGGGAACTATGTCATGGAATGCTTTCACTGAGAGCCATCCACGGAGCAATTTCAGAATTGTGAGCCAATATCAGACTGGACAGAAGTTGGGAAGGAGAGGTACAAGGACGAGCCTGGAGAGCCGAGTGGAAATTCTACTGTCAGCAGTCCATGCAGTAAGAATTATTGAAATGAACATTATTCTGGTAAGCAGCCATGAATACGTCTAGTAATTGTGCGTAAGTTGTGCACAAGATCATTCCATATTTTTGGGTATGTAAATCCTGGAAATAGGTCTAAAGATTTCGTTCCAGTGCGCACAATTTTTATCGAGACTGTTTGTCTTGTTGTTCGCGGTTTATCCGTAGAGGTGAAAAAATATTAAAGGAGATGGGTAGTTTATTGTTATGCCAGTCGAAAACAAATTGCAATGACTGCAGCTTATGTAGGTCCTCTACTTTTAAAATACGAGTTGTACTACAAAGAGGATCGGTATTGGCATTAAAACGTTTATTATTTATAAGCGTATAGAACGTTTCTGTAGGAGAGATACTTTTCTTACTGATTTAGAGTTGCTCCAAATGTGTATTCCATAAGCAATACGGCTACGAATAAGGGCATTCTACAGAGTTATCATTGATTCATTCAATAGTAACTTCGTCGCTCTACTTAGACGCATAATTAGCGAGCGCAATGTTTGTGCATATTGAACATGGTACTTATAGGATAGATAATCATCCATTACAATTCCTAAAAATTTCAGAAAAGTTTCAAAATCACCCTGACCCACCCTATTTATTTTTTGGCCGCAGGTGACGATGTCCTGGTTCACAAAAGTAATTTTTTGCGTTGGATTTATTAAAATGTATTTCGTTTTCTTTGCATTTAGCATTAGGTCGTTAGCAGAACACCAATCAAAGATTTTTTTTAGTTCTCGGTTTATATAGTTAATAAGAATATTGTAGTCTTTATCGGAGGCAAATACGGTGGTGTCATCTGCGAAGGACAGAACATTTAGTAGCGGTGGAGATCGTTTTCATATAGGGGGAACAACCTGGGACCGAAAATCGAGCCCTGTGGGACTCCATAGGTTAGTTGGGATTTTTCAGAATTATTTTCCTTGAAGCTCACATACTAAGTCCTAATCTATGGACAGCCCTTGAACCAACCAGTACTAAGCCCCCCCTCCCCCTCCCGATGCCGTTTTTCCAGCTTATTCAGTAGGATATTGTGATTGATCGTATCAAATGCTTTGGCTAGGTCAAGGAAGAAAGCAAGGCTGATCTCTTTGGTCTTTTTATTATTCTCTATAGCTACATGTTTATAGATGTTATAGATGCATAACAGGGTGTATAGTGAGATGTTGTTCTCGAAAGCCAAACTGATGAAGCTTAGAGATTTTATTTGTATTCAGGAAACTAAGAAATCTTTATACTTTACGTTTTCCAAATTTTTCGAGAAGAATGGAAGCATACTCATTGGTCGATAATTACCGAAATCTTGGTCATCACCACATTTAAATACAGGGATTAGTAGCTATTTTCATTTGCACAGGTACTTTTCCATCCCTGAAATTTATAATATGTTTTAATGGCGCAGCTAATAAATCAACTGAATTTTCAAGGAGGCTCACTGTTATATCATTACAATCCTTGATTATTTTTTAAGGAATTCACCGTGATAATCACTTCAGCTTCGGATGTGGGTGTAATGTAAAAACTATTTACAATGTCTTCGTCATACATTCTGAAAATAACTTTCTCGATTGCACAATTGTCTCTCTGGTGCATTTACCTATACCCGAGAAAAATAAATATTGAATTCTTGGGCAGTTTTGCCTGGATCATTAATTGTGTTACCCTCGTAGTTAAAATAGGATGGTAATTTTCCTATACACTAAGCTTTGTTGATTGCCTCATTTAGAATTCACCACACTGAGCGCATGTTATTTTTGTTATTGACATCTCTGTGTTCTTTAACCCTTTACCTAACATGAAAAGCAGACGACACTTGCCAAACATATTCTTGAATAACTAATTTTTGTCTCAAAAATATAAGTTATGACCCCTCATTGGAACGAGCTCGACGAGCTCGTTCTAATGAGGGGTCATAACCTATGTTTTTGAGACAACAAAATGAAAATATAACGAAAATTAATTGGCGATTTTTTAGAATAGCGCTGGCTGATTTTGGCTGTTACGGCGGGTAAAGGGTTAAAATAATACACTGCATGTCTTTACTTTATATACTGGAAGGTTATCAACATAGAGGCTCCTGCTGGAATGTTTCAGTTGCGTTTTGTTGAATGTCTAGGACAGTCTGTTGTGCATCCTGGGCTGCCGAAACGATGTTGGGCGATAAACTTTGGATTGGGCTTTCATAGCATATACAAGTGAAAGAAACCCCATGAATGAGGTTAATTGTTCTGACTGGGTCATATCAATAGCAGGAAGGGGGACGGATCAGGGCATTTTGGGGAACTCGTGTGGCGTCATAGTCACCTGACCTAGTGATGTCATGTTATCATGATAACCTGCTCAAATGGCCATGCTGTGGTGTCAGGACTGTTATACGTGATGTCAGTGCGCATGTAATTATTTAGGGTTAGGATAAGATGTGCTTCCATAGCGGTTTTTGCTTTGTTGACAACTATGAGTCTGAAAGGTTTCAAATAGGACAGGGGTGTATTGTTGGGATGCATTCGGTTCGACGGGAGTACATCTACTTACCATAAAGAAACCGGCACCCACTAAAAACCATAAAAAAATTACCCCAAATCACCGAAACTGACTTTCTTTCCAGAATCCTCTATGTCACCTAGTGCCATGGGAATGAGACGCCCTATCATATCCTCAAATACCGAGATGAGTTGAAGGGCCATACGAGTAAGTAGTCTAGGTAGCAATTGCTTTCATTGCGCTTTGGCGTATTTAGTAAATTCGAAATAGTTAAAAAAAAGTCGTTAGAGCAAGCAGAGTGTATTCGATTGCAAGAAGTAGTGGGGGACCAAGTATGATAGTTCAAATGAACTCAGACCCGCAGCGGTTTTAATGTAGTGATATAGGCACTGTAAGAGCCAAAGTAGTCAGTAGTAAAGATGGGAGACTCTAGCAGAGAACAGACAGTGTTAGCCATTAGTAATGGTACAGACCAGTAGTAGTAGTGGAATGATAGAGTGAATGCTAATCATGGAACAGGCGATGGTGATAATGGACACGCCAGCAATTGTGGCCTTGGAGCTATGGAGGAGTGGGGTGATCTAGAAGCCAGGAGCTGCGTAGGAGCTTGTGGCCATAACATAACTATAAGAGAGCTATCCTCCAAAAGGAGTCATAGAAACCACGATGGCGGCCCCAGTAAAAAAATGGACGACGGAAAGAGGTGTCACCCTAACACATGTTGCGCACGCGCACCGACATCACGTATCACCGTGATCATAACATCACAACACAGCCGCCCGGGTGAGCGACCATGACAAACCAGCACAACGTCTCTAGGTCACGTGGCCATCGTGTCAGACGAGATCCCAGATGAGATCCCCTCAAAAAGGTCCGATCCGTCCCTCTCATACTACCCATAACGTTCTTCGCTATTTTACTATAAAAACACTCAATTAGTAATGGGTGGAGGGAGTGATAAATAAATAAATAAATAAGTAAATAAATAAATAAATAAATAAATAAATAAATAAATAAATAAATAAATAAATAAATAAATAAATAAATAATTCATTTATATTTGGCGTACCCCGGATCGTATGGGATAACTGAAATAAATTACAACACAAAACCAAAACAATGGATGAAAGAAAAGAATAGAATTAAAAAGACAACAAAATGAAAACAAGATGTAAATAAAACCTCACTGTTGGGAGTTGTGTTTTTCATAGGCCAAAAAAGATTCTAACGACCACTGCATAACCCTACTGGTAACCCAGTGTGGAAACGAGTGTCAATTTGTTATTAAGTTGGAAGTTATTCAGAAAGTCAACTCTTCATCCTGAAACTATAGACCAATGTGATCCGGGTTATCTTTTAACCCTTTACCCAACGAATCGCCCGCATAATATGCAAATACAGCCGCTGAATATTTCAACAAAACCATATCATGTAACCCCTCTTTGGAACGAGCTCGTCGAGCTCGTTCCAAAGAGGGGTCACATGAAATGGTTTTGTCGAAATTTTTTTTAAAAAAATTTAAAAAATGATATTTAAAATAATGAATTTTGAAATCGTCTGCGTTGGGTAAAGGGTTATGAACCCTTCTGAAAATTTTCACTAGTCCTGAAACGGAAAAAGCATCATTTATAATGTGTCTGGGTCAGAAAATTTACCGGATTGATGTCAGAGTCGAAATTTTGAGGCCATGTCAATTTAGGAGTAGGAAATTTGAAACTCAAGTTTCCAGTTGGAAATAAAAGATCGAAATTTCTTATCATTAGTTGGAATTTAAATAATTTTCATGAATAATGTTAATTTATTGAATTTCCAACCATTTGATTTTTGACCTCGGAATTTCCAACTATTAAAAAAAAATACTCCTAGCTGGGTCGCCACATCCCTGGTGCTACAGTTCTTTTTAGGTTTCTGTGACAAGACAACTGGTATTGCGTGAAAGATTGACTGAGATTCCGAGAATCAAAGTTTATGAAAAGATTTACTCACAGGTTCCTATAAAGTTGCCTTGTCAAATTATTTTCTATTTGCAATGCTTTTTGAACGAATAAGGCTTTCATCACACTTTCTTCTCGCGATGCCACAGATATCCTCGAAGCAGCCCTTTTCCACATTTCGATTTCGTGCTTCATCTCTGAAAATAATTACCGAGTTTTTAGTTTAAAGCAAATGGTTTCTTATCAGTTCAAATGAGGAATAATAAGATACGCCTGGGCTGATCCGATTTTTTGTGTGTGAAACACTGGAAGAATTTAGCCAGTGCCGGTGTA
Organism: Pictodentalium vernedei; assembly: GCA_031216915.1. NCBI lineage: Eukaryota > Metazoa > Mollusca > Scaphopoda > Dentaliida > Dentaliidae > Pictodentalium > Pictodentalium vernedei. The sequence continues at coordinate 686,364,474 of CM062297.1, forward strand.
AAAGGAATGGAAGTCCGTAGGAACGTTAGTCCCTCTGGACTATTATTCCGCGGAATTATAGTCCTAGGTCTAACATTTCTAGGAATAGTAGTCCGGCGGACTACTATTCCTAGAAATGTTAGACCTAGGACTATAATTCCGCGGAATAATAGTCCAGAGGGACTAATTTTCCTACGGACTTCCATTCCTGTTACACCGGTTCGGAAAGCAGCTAAATCTTTCATTTTGCATATTATTCATCAGATGCGGTGCAAATTTTAAAGTCGGAGCTGAAATGGCGAAGTGCATGCAGCAAAAGAAACATACTGAACTTCGCCTGTTTTGATAAATTTCGAACTGTAAGTACTAGGCCCGAAGCTAGTGGCGGCGTCGGGGCCGGTTCGCCATCTCTCCCGACCAGTCTGTCAGAAAATTTTGTGGCCCGTTGGAAAAAACTGCTGGTCGTTTGATTACCAATACTTTTTTCTGAGAGCCGCTAATTTGAAAACAAGTTTACCATTTTAATCCTTTGTCCAGCGCACACGATATCAAAATTTGTTATGTTAATTAACCCTCCCCACCCCCCCCCCCCCCAAAAAAAAAAACAAACAACAAAAAACATGCGACTCCTCATTGAAACGAGCGCGACGCGTTCATTCCAATTAGGGGATCACATTGTGTTGGAATGTTTTTAATTTTTGTTTCCATCTGCTTTATTTTTGGATTACGCCGGAGGATGCGGGAATTTTTTTTGTTAAAGTCGAATATGAGATGACACATACACAACACATTCATGCATTATGGTACGACATCACATTCGAGGTCCTACAAACCAGCCCAGGAAGTCACATCATATACTACTTAGATCAGTGGCGTCTACACGAATTTTAATGTTGAATCTAAAACTACACGGGTGTAGCAACTGCAAACGTAGACAAAATTTGTTAAATATGACATACGTGTCATACATTCATAACAACCAACAAAGATAAACAAGGTGGAGTGGGAATACAGCAATAACGCCCCGGAATGTTTAACCGTGGTGCCTTCAGAAACTCCAAGACCAATTAACTGATAAAGTGCTGAGTCATTTTTAGTCGTCAAAAATTGTTCACAAGTCTTTGCCTTGTAACAATTTATAAAAGAGTGCCTGTGGGCACTCCCCCATAAATTATACAAGGTAATTCCGTACAGACTAAATAATTTCTCTTCAAAAATAATATGATGGACATCCACAGAGTTTGAAGCCTTTGAGTTGCAATACCTGCCCTTGAGAGTAAAGCCCAAATATGAGCCTCCAGCACTCAACCAATTAACACCTTCCAGTGCACATTTTATGAAGAAGATGTAAGGTGTTATTGTTCTTGTGCTGTAATATACTGAGTCAAAAAAGAAAGTATAATAAACTTTGAGGAGCAATTTCTTTAGTATTATCGACTTAAATCCCAAACGAATTATTGTAAATTCGTATTTCGAGTCTAGCTGTATGAATTTGTATTGTTATGTTCTTACTGTTGCCAGCGTCACATCAGGATTCAGATATGGGGGGAAATGAAAAGTTCACACATGCAGTCAATAGCGTGTATGTCCACCGTTTGCCTCTTGGATGGCAAGACATCGACGGTGCATGGACCTGATAAGTCTCTGGATGTAACCCTGTGGTACTGCGTTACACTCTTGCCTTAGAACATTACGTAACTCGCCTAACGTCTGAAGATCATAAAGTCGTACCCAACGGTCCAATTGATCCCAAAGATGCTCGATTGGCGACAAATCTGGCGAAAGTGGAGGCCAGAGAAGAAGTTCGATGCTCTGCTTCTCAAGAAAGTCACGACAGATACGCGCCACGTGACATCAGGCATTGTCTTGCTGGAATAACTGCTATCCGACGTTAGCATATAGGTAAACAACAACAGCGTTAAGAATCTCGTCCCTATATCGCTGTCCATTCAGATTACCATCGATGAAGATCAACTGCGTTCTATGGTGCAAGGAGATTCCTGCCCACACCATTACACTACCCTCACCGAAACGGTCGCAATCCCGCATGCAAGCATCAGAAAACCATTCTCATAGTCGGCGATACACTCTTGCCCTACCATCATCACGCCGTAGACAAAATCTTGATTCATCACTAAAAAGAACTGTGCTCCAACGCTGCTGAGTCCAGCGAACACGCTGACGTGCCCATTCCATTCTGATGGTACGATGATGTTGGGTAAAGATTGGTCCGTGGTATGGACGCCTACTTCGGATGCCGTGTTCAGCGAGTCTGTTGCGGACAGTTTGTGCTCTGATTCTATTGTTAGTTCTACCAGGAGTAATTGCTGCTGTCCTCGTCGCCGGAAATAAGCGATCCCGCAATTGAGACGTCCTGATGCGTCGGTTTTATGCAGGGGTCGTAACTGTTGGTCGACCTGAACGCGGTCGGTCGGCAGTAGATCCAGTGGTTCCATACATTCCAATGAGACGGTAAATAGAGGCCACAGTGACTCCAAACTCAGCAGCGAGCTCATCTGGAGGTACCCCAGCCTCATGCATACCAATGGCAAGCAACCTGTGATTTTCGGTTTATCTTGCCATTTTTTTAAATGTCGGAAGACAAAAACTAGCGTCTTTTCTCGGTAACTCAGACTCTCTAGCACAACATAACACAAAGAAAATCGTCGGTCACCCATTCAATTTGACATTCTTGGGTAGCACGTGCTATTTTGAAATCTGTAGTAAAGTTGTATACGGTTGTGTGGACAACAGCAACATGTCATTAAACTCTTTGCACGACTTCTTGTCCACAAACATGCAACATTAGAACTATTATATTTAATCCTTTATGCTATTTTTCACATTTGTTTCTATTATACTTTCTTTTTTGACTCCGTATATATCGAATGTCTGAATTTGTATGATGCGTTTTTAACCCTTTACCCAACGTAACGGCCAAAACCGGCCAGCGCTATTCTCAAAAATCGCATATTAATTTTCAAAATATTTTCATTTTTTGTCTCAAAAACATAGGTTATGACCCCTCGTTGGAACGAGCTCGTCGAGCTCGTTCCAACGAGGGGTCATAACCTATGTTTTTGAGACAAAAAATGAAAAAAATTAGTTATTCAAGAATTTTTTTTGCATGTGTCGTCTGCTTTTCATGTTAGGTAAAGGGTTAAACAAATTTTACAATGCTAGCATATGGGAATATCTTTAGTATTGTTATACTTTATTGGTATATATTTTTTCACATTTGTTTCTATTATACTTTCTTTTTTGACTCAGTATATGTTGAAAAAACAAAAACAAACAGAAACAAACAAACAAAAAAAAAACAACAAAAAACAAAACACAGCATACATTCTTACCCATTATTTCATGTGGATCTTTGTTTAACAATCCGCTCTTCTTCCTGTACAACACTCGGAGAAACCCGTAACATACTATTCCAACAAACACTATTCCAACTGCCATGTGTAATGTGAACTCTGCAAAGTTTATTCCCTATAATAAAAAAAAAAATCTTTTACAAATATTCATCAAGTGTATTTGTCTATTTTTACGGGGGGGGGGGGGGGGTGGTGGGGGGGGGGGGGGGGTGACGATACTTTCAACAGCCATGATCATATTGTGTCGGGCAGTTTTACGAGAGGAGAAAGGCGAAGGACCCGAAACAAAGTTAGCGGTAGTTGAAGGCAAGTGCTCCCGCCATCAACGTATAGTACACCTTAGTACACAGCGACACTGTGTCCCCTCATGGGCAAGCATTAAGAATCTTGTCCGTTCATCTAGTTGACGACAGAAAATGTGACAAACACAAACATGAATTGTGGGGAATTTTCGTCTTTGTGGGACAGCTTAACATGTCTTGTATTATAAATGTCAGTTATAGAGTGATTTCCCCCACGCCAAAGTTACCTTTATGGTGCTCTGTGTAGTAACAAAGCTCAGTTTATATAGGTCTGTCAACCTCTCTCTGCTAGTCGTTACACCAGGTGGAGTGGCAGCAGCTACTGTCGTTGAGGTCTCGACCCCCCCCCCCACCCAACCCCTTGAGAAATTGTCCCTTTTTGTGGGTTTATCGAGTAATATCCTAGCCCCATCCCCTTGCAGGGGAGCACAATAAGGTCCCACTGTGGGGGAAATCCACCACGACTGCTATCTGCCTGTTTGTCCATCTATCTGTATGTCGGTCGGACCATCCATCAATCGCGCCGTCCACCCGTATGTCTGTCTTCAGTTCATTTCTAGTAACATCACATATTGTCACGAAGTACCTCGATAAAACCCGTCTGCCTGTCTCTAAGACAATTGGGCTTGTGCTTTCGTGACGTGCAAAACAAACATACCTCAGCGCTGAGCCCTTGATTTGCTACGATGAGAACATTTGGCGGATCTCCTATCGCTGTTGCTGTGCCTCCAATGTTTGAAAACAAAACTTCCGCAATCAAAATGTGTTTTGGATCAAGGTTCAATACTTCACACAATCTGAAAGATATATGCCTATAAAAGATCAGTTAACTCGTTAAAGAAGAATGAATTTCTGGTGGAATTCGACGGTATGAGATACGCGTTTTTCTTTTCACAAATCAGTTAGTAAGACAGTATAAAGACAATGGAGATGATTGCAACAGTGAAGATGTTATTTTTCCATGAATGATGCCTTTAAATTCCCAACACGCTGATGTCGAAACATAAAATTTTCAAACAGAATTCTTTTTCCATAATGCAACTAGGAATTTAATCGATCAAGATTGAAGTGGTTAAATTCCTAGTTGCATTGTGGAAAATATTGCTACTTGAAAGTTTGTATTTTAACCTTTTACCTAACATGAAAAGCAGACGACACTTGCAAACAAAATTCTTGTATAACTATTTTTTTTAAATTTTTTGTCTCAAAAACATAGGTTTCGACCCCTCATTGGAACGAGCTCGACGAGCTAGTTCCAAAGAGGGGTTATAACCTAGGTTTTTGAGACAAAAAAAGAAGAAGAAAATATAATGATACTTAAATGGCGATTATTTTTGTGAATAGCGCTGGCCGGTTTTGGACGTTACGTTGGGTAAAGGGTTAAAATCATTGTTGAGGATTAATAACGGACTGATGAGAAAAAGGAAACACAATCTTAAAAACACGCAAAATAGTTGCTTACCGAATCGTTAATGGTGTTAGGAGAAGTATAGTTGTCACATTATCCAAAAATGCTGATACCACCCCACTAAACACACACAGCAGCGTAATCAGTGGCCACATCTTTCCCTTTGCTAGCTTATACACCTGAAATAAGACAAATGCTTTAAGAGGAGGAGAAGGTTTCCGTTTATTGTTTCAGATCAATGATAATATTTAACTTTCTTTACATTGTGGTTGCGGAAGCGGTCATGGTCGTTGTGATTGCTGTAAAATATCAATCAATTTGCCCCCACAAACCGGCTTTATTTATCAACATTCCACACGTGTGTACCGAGCTGTTGATCGGCATTGAAAGCTTCATTTTTCGTCTCCGTTTTACCAACTAAAATTCGAAAATTTACCTAATCTGCGTTTGTTCTCATCCCCGAAGAGAACAATGGTTGGGTGTTAGAACTTTGTGTATTTTGCGATGTTATTTCCATACTTATCATTTTCGTGTTACTTACAATAATTCATTTACATTCATCACAACTCTCAACTACAATGTACCTTCGGTTTCTTTAAAGCTAAAATGCTTCGTTCAAAGAACGACAGGCAAGCACACAATCGAATTTTGTTTCAAAAGAACGACAGCAATGGCAAAAACATTTATAAAGTGGAAAGAAACGATATCAAGGCAGCGTACAGTGCAGTACAGCAGACGTGGGCGCCACTTTTAGTAACAAATCTGGATGGCTGGTTAAGGGGGGGGGGGGACATATCGAGTCCAAGATGTACGAGCGCGCTATGTAAAATGGTCTATTGGGAAGTGGACAGTTACAAGGTAAGTGCATCTCCCTAACCTACCTGATCCACCGTGATATAATCATAATAAGAAACAGTTCTTGACAAGATTCATGTTAATGTTTGCTTAACATGTTTTAATTTTGGATTGATGGGGTGGTGGTTGGTTTGAGGGTAAGATACATTAGAAAGAGAATCACCCCACTCCAACACAAAGCAACAGTCAGTACTCTTCTACAATACTTAACCCTTTACCTGACATGAAAAGCAGACGACACTTGCAAAAAAAAATTCTAACTATTATTTTTATTTTTTGTCTCAAAAACAATGTGTTATGACCCCTCACTGGAACGAGCTCGACGAGTTCGTTCCAATGAGGGGCCATCACCTATGTTTTAGAGACAAAAAAATGAAAAAAATAATTGGCGAGTTCTGAGATTAGCGCTGGCCGTTTTTGGCTGTTAGGTAAAGGGTTATTGATTAAGCTACGGACTAGAGCCAATGATATTATATAAAGCAGTAATTTAATATCTGCCTGTTCAGTGTCGAGGAAGTGAGATGGGAAAAAAGACACTTCAGAAAATTAATTATGATTGAAAACTCAGTCTTAAAATGACGATTGAAGCAAAATCCATTGAGAAAATAAATTTCAGGGTGGATAGAGAAAGTTACACAGGGTGCTGACAATCACTCGGGTTATACCCATCAGGTAGTTACCTAGCGGAGAAGATACTACTGCTTCAACTATCACTGTCATTACTACTATGCCCCCAATACTTATACTACTACTCATCAAAATACTACCACTATTGGTGCTGTTTCTACAACAACTACAACAACGAGTAGTAGCAGAAGTAGTCGTAGTAGTAATAGTAGTACTAGTAATAGTGATGGTAGTAGTAGGAGTAGTGTTGTAGTAGTAGTAGTAGTAGTAGTAGTAGTAGTAGTAGTAGTAGTAATGGCAGTAGTAGTAGTAGTAATAGAAGTAGTAGGCACAAAAGTAGGGGGAGGAGGAGGAGGAGGAGGAAAATGAGGAGGAGAATTAGTAATGGCAGCCAAAATAGCAGCAGCAATAGCTTCTACTACTACGGCTGCTGTTACAGCAGCAGCAGCAGCAGCAGTAGAAACAACAGCAACACGAGCAGCAGAATTAATCATAAGAGGTATTGTACAATTTCCTCTTGCACAGCTGTCATGGATGCTGAGCATGTCATCAGTTCCGTATACAGTAACAGTAACAATAAAACGATCAGACGATAAATGAAGGAAAAAGCCTACACCATAAGTATTAACAACGTCAATACACTGAGGAGTAGACACCTTATTATTCCTAAAATATTAACTTTACCTGTAAAGCACAGTAATCAAAGAACCCAGTCTCCGAGAAAATTGAGACAATAATCATCATACCAAATAATAACAATACTGTTTCCAGATCAATCCAGGCAACAATCTGTTCCATAGATGGCCTCTGAAGAAGAAGAAACAAATGTGAGGACTGACATTTTATTATTGAGCACGACAAAAAATCAAGGCACTGCAGTGGGACACGATGGATGTCGCGGAGGCTTGTATTTTAAACCGAAAGGTTGACGCTTCGATCCTGAACCGCGCTGTCCGTGTTGTGATTATAGGTAAGACACAGAATCCAGGAGCTAATATTTTAAAACGTTTACATTTGTGTTTTCTAGAATTGCATTTTCTACCTATTAACATAACTGACTAAAATGAATCATTAGCATTTTAAAAGATACGGCAATTTGCGAACTGGCAAATTGACAGATCTTTGAAAATGCGAATGTTTCATTTTAACCCATTTAAAGTCATAACTAGAAAATACAAGTCTAGAAAAAACGATTGTAAAAGTCTTACAGTTAGGCGCACTGTACTACCATGGTGTATTTGCCTTTAATCCTCCAAACTCTGCCTGTGTCGGGTTAGTAAGTTTCAGCGTCTGATTATTACTCGCGACTGCTATGTGGTACTCCCTGGGTATTCCGACTCCCTCCTCTCATAAACTGCCCGACACGACGTGAAACCGGTTGTTGAAAGTGTCCTTAAACACCAACAAACAAAGAATGGACGGGTATAAATAGGTGGGTCATATCGATGAGTCATAGAATAGATGTTGATTTATAATGCAAAAGTTATGACAGCCAACGCTGTAACAAAACTTTTTAAAAATTGCCAATTAGAACACAGTGAGCTATTTTGCACAACTTACATCATGTTTTACTGCACTGTTCCTACCAAATAACACAAACACTGCACCATTGTTTCGATACTTTATCTAATTTACGTTACAAACCGTATACTCGCGTGTACTTTTGCCTGGCACAACTAGCACACGTCACTTATATTATGTCCGCCAAAATAACTAAAAAGTTTCATTTTTGCTTCCGAAACATAGCTTATGACCCTCTCATTGGAACGAGCTCGTCGAGCCCGTTCCAATGAAGGGTTATAATCTATGAGTAGTTAGGAGAGACACTATAGACCAAAGCATTTTTAACACTGAGTTTTCCATAGACCCCATACGATTAGTGTTAAATTGTGTAACTTATAGGCCAAAACTTATAGACCAAAATGTCTGTAACTTATAGACCAAACATGTATGCACTGTTTGGTCTATAAGTTACAGACATTTTGGTCTAATTTAACACTAACCCTATGGGGTCTATGGAAAACTCAGTGTTAAAAATGCTTTGATCTATAGTGCCTCCACATCATGCTTTATGACCAGATCCCATAGTACATTTTTGGCTTATAAGTTTTTCACTGTACATCAATTTATTTTTTGTGTTTGCAAATTAATATTTGTTTAGCTTAAATGTTTTTTGTGGTTTGCAAATTAATTTTTGTTTAGCTTAAATGTTTTTTGTTTTTTGTGTTTCGCAAAATAGAAAAATAATTTGCAAACACAAAAAATATTTTCTAAGAAAATATATTTTGTGTTTGCAAATTATTTTTGCAAAAAGCTTTTTCATAAATTTTATAAAAAAGTTTTTTGTGAAAATAAATTTGCAAACACAAAATATATTTTCTAAGAAAATATTTTTTGTGTTTGCCAATTATTTTTCTATTTTGCAAGTTTTTATTTTATAAGGAAATATTTTATGTACCCAGACTTGGATTTTTCTCTGGCGAACCAATATCTATGGGAGTTTTCACTGTTAAATCTGTGTTTTTCACCACAGTTTTTTCCGCATAGACAATCCTGGAGGCGCTCTGGCGTAATTGCAACATTTTTTTATTCCCGTCTTGTTTTAGGATATCTTGTTTCTGCTCCTCTGCTTTTTTAGAAAAGATAAGAAGAAAAAACAAAATGAAAAAAAACTTGATGGCACGCGTTGTGGTCTAACTTTCTGTGACAGTTGTTCTTTGGTGTAAAAATATTTAAGATTATATGATTGTCTATTAACTTTGCATAATTTGAAAGGAATTTTTTCAAAATATGAAATTTGATAGAGATGCATACAATATTAAACCTAATACTCACAGTGAAAAAGAGAAGTGACTCTTAACTCTTTTTACTATTGGGGAAATGTAGGAGACGGTGATAAAAGGGTGATTATAGGACTAACCTAACAAAATCGACTAAACTATCACAGAAGTTTTAACAAAAAACAAAAATGTATTTAAAGTTGAATCATTATAATGAAATGAAACTGAACATATATACACCGAAATCTGAGTTTGCCTATCCATGAGAAAACCTATTTACATCAAGATTTTTTATGCTAGTTTTATTTGACACCCAAGATTTTTTTGAAAAAAGATCTTGGGAGTCAGATAAAAAATACTGATATCACTCAAGTGATCTGATTTTGAAACAAATATAAAAAATAACTGAAAAAACCTATCTCTCTGTTACACAAATGTCTGGCGAAAATTATATAATAGACGAATGACTTTAATAAAACTAAAAAAACTAAAAAGTCATAAGTGTAAAAAATTACCTCTGTGGGATTGTTTTGACACCTGATATTTATTATTATTACAGTTATTTCAAATAATGTCTATAAGTTTGCTTAAACCATCGCCGAACATCTCTATCATTCTCTTGGAAATTTCTTGGATCGAATTTGATAGTAAGAACTGTCTCTAAATCATATCCTCTTGCAAGATGATCTAAAGCAAATATACAGTACATTCCACACACAACAGTAAATTCACTTTGTAGTCTCATTGTATTTATTGTCCAGGAATATGTGTTTTTCACTATGAAATTGTATATGTCTCTATCTATTGGTGGTAAACCATATGAATCAAAGTAGATAGCAGAATGATTGTCTTTAAAATATATTGCTATCCAATGTTCTCCTGGTTCTTTCGATGAATCTGTGTTCACAATATATGCTTGTCTGTGTTTAGGTTTTCGTTTTGGTAACAAGTCTTTTGAGCACACTTTTCCATTTAAGGATGATAACCTTTGAGAACTGTCAGGTATATTTTGTAATTGTATGGTTCCATCTTCTTAGCCTTAAAAAAGGCTGGCACGGGGCCGTTAATCAAGATATGCTGTATAATATGACCAGTCTCTTTTAACTAAATCTGCCCACTTTTGAATGTCTTTTTGGCAGTCTATTTCAAAGTCCATATGAGCACAATATTCTAATAAGTTTATTTTTCTTGCTCTCTTGTGTGGATGATATAGTATAGTCACTGGACACACTTTCTATAAACACTCTGCAATGTTTATATCTATTAATGTTGTTGAATTGGTTCGATATTCTTCACAGATATTTTTCATTTTCTGTTGAATGGATTTTGTCAGTTCTATCACTACACATTCTTGAAATAATGTTGGTATTTATTCTTTACACATCTTGCAATGTTCACTCTGAATCATCTTGTTTAATAGTCAAATATCACTTCTCTGAATTTGTTGAATTATATCTCACTATCAAATTCTGCATATGCAACAATGTTGATCACCTCTGGAAGAGCTTGAGCAAACAGAAGTTCAAACCTAAGATTGCCAGACTTTATTTGGTGAGCCAAGGGTCCACTACTACTCTGATCAGGTGTCAAATCAATACCCCAAAGGGTATACCCTTTTGCATAATCCTGCAAAGATAAATTAAATGATTGCTTTTGTTCAAAATAGCCCATAGCTTCGTACAATGATAAATATGAATGTAGATAAAGTCCACCTTCGAAATTCGGTTCAAAGGGACGTGCTTTACTGGAATGTCCATCTATTGTAATTTCCAACTTATTCAAATCGAAATGTTGAAAATTAAATGGATTAGTGCCAATATCTCCATTTATATCTCGATTACTAACTAAACAAAGAATAATTCATTTTGGCATCTGTTTATGAAACAGATAGTCTTCTATTTTTGAACGAAGACCACTTCCAATAGTAAAAGTTTTAATTTCACTACGTCTTATGGGCATTTTATAATTTGTTCGATCTATTTGTGCATTAAGATCATTCGCAAATTTTTGGAAATAAATCCAATGCCGGTATTCTGAATATGGCTTTTTGAATTTCTACTTTTCCATGTTCACTACCAATCAAACAAAATTTAGTTGGAGCACGATGCAATTTAATTCTCATCTCAACTCCATTTGGTAAATACTTATCTTGCACAAATAGATCTAAATGTAGTTTTCCTCTTAGTTGTACACTTTTGCTACCACCATTTAATTTGGCTTGTTCAGTCAAACCTTTGTTAGACGAATCTTTACTTGTTTCTGTGTGATGTCCAGGAGTATCTGTATACCAAATCTCACTAGTAGCTAGGTGTGTTTTTTCACATCTCTTGAATAACTAAGATAATTCTCAAAAATGCTCTATAAGGATAAAGATCTGTATTGGTGGTGATAAGATTGCCAATCAATGTTACTGAACATGCTATGAAAAACATTATTGATAGGAGCAATTTGTGAATCTCCAGCCAAAACACTCCCATCTTGTTTTGTAATTTTAAATTGAACTTCAAGTGTAGATGCTGCAAGATCTAACCACTTGGTTGTTTGTCTTGGAATTAAAAATTCTATTGGTGAAGAATTATTTAAAGATGCAATAGGAAATTGTTCAATTTCACCAAATACTATAAATTCATAGAACTATCACTTAGAAGTGTTACATAAAATAAATTCATTTTTCTTATCTTGTGGTTGTTTCAAATATTTTAAACCTGGACTTGGAAGAATATATCCTAAAGAGCTACTTAATAAAACTAGCCACAATTCTTTATCTGGACTTTGTAAACCCAAATGTGCAACGGCAGTAATTATAATACCATAATGCATATAATAATGCCTTACGTTTAATCTTGTTGTCTAAGATACGTCTTACTGGTTCCATGGTTGAAATCAAAGTGATGTTTCTTTTATCTGTTCTGGTGTATTTTGTGCATCAGGTACCACATTACACCATGTACTTTGTACATCAGGACAGTCAGGAAAATCATTTTCTACATTATCTGTAAACATTTTGTCTAACTTAGTTTTGAATTGTCCTGCAGCATGTCTTGCAATTATGGTACTAAATGATGTATTTTGATCATTTAGTACCATGAGTGCAAATAAAGAATTAGAATCTGGAAAATCATCTAAACACTTGTCATATTTTTTCATTGTTGAAAATATTTGATTTAAAGTAAATCCATAATCCATCACTGATAATATTTTATCTGGGGGTGTTTGCATACATGTTGGTGGACTGTATAATTCACAAATTCTTATCAATTGAATATAAGAACAATTTGGTGACCACTTAACATGTTCTTGTAAAGGAATATCTTTTTCTTCCCAATTCATTAAACCTTGTCCACATACAAAACATTTTACTTTACCATCTCCCACATAGAAAAACCCTACTTTAGCTAATTCTTCTTTCTTGGATTTTAAAATAGGATTTGTAGTCATACTAAAACTCGAATGTCTTCTTAACTCTGACAAGTATATAGGATAAGTAGGATTAAGTGGTAGAGACATCTTGCCTGTTCAGTGTTCAAAGTTGAAATGAGAAATCTGAAGGGAATTTTTATACCTTAAACCCATAAGGTCTTGTATCATATTTATCCACTACAAAACGTTTTGTGTACACAGATCTGAATGTTTTGGTTTGTCTTTCACTTGTGACTTGTCTGTTCTTATTACGGTTAATTCTGTGTGTGTATCAATGTTCATTTTGTAATTGTGTCTGCCTTGTACACATTCCACCATGGATTCAAAATTGACTTTCTGTGATGTATTGTAATCTAATGTGACTCCTTTAACTTTACATGAAGTGTGCATTTGACCATCTTTAATGTATTTGTAACCATAACTTTTTGGACCTAATCCTACATATTCAATAATTTTTGCATCTGGATGTTCATCTGTCCATTGACCTAACCTACTGTTTACAATTTGTGGATTCCAAAGTGAGGGGTTATGGATGTAAATACAACTGTCTGTGTCAAAATATTATACTCATCTACCCAAATGTCCTATTACTTTTTATAATTCCATTCATGCATAAGCTGTGACAAAAGATGCAACTGCAACATTAGCTGATTTGTGAGGTTCATAAACATCTGTAGTCTTTGTGTAATTGACTAAAATACATTTGTCATGATCAAACAATTCAACATTTTTAATAATGATGTCTTTATTTTGTATCAGGTCAAAATATTTTGCTGGGTCTTGTATGTATTTTGTTTTAGTTTTTACATTGTTTTGTGCACTCTTCCCCCATAAACAGTTTAACATGGTTTTAGCAAATGATCTTTGTCCTGGATTTTTTTTCAATATTTTCCAAATGTATGTTTTCAATTTGTGCATAGTCTTTCTTAAATGTGTCTTTGTCTGTTTCTGTTTTCACCTAATATGGATATCCACTGGCTTCTTGTTTCATTTTTAAATATTTGTTCACATAATGTTTGTAAATTTCTGAAGACCATTCTTCCCAATGCCAAATCTGATAAGTGTCAAGTAATGTGTACCCTATCCCAAAAGCTTTAAAAAGTTCAACAGATGTCCATATACCTGTAATACTGTGTTGATCTGGTGTGGGTTCACATTTGTCTAATTCTTGTTCTGCACATGTATTGCAAAGTGTAAAAACCATTTTCTTGTTGCAGTGAATTGGTAATACTGGCATGTGTAGGGATTGTGGTATGAAAACGTTACATTTGATAAGTCCCTTCTGTCTTATATTATTCATGTCTATGTTTTCTTTTGTGAGTATATTTGGATGACATACTGGATATTCTCTGTGTTTATTGACATAAGGATAGAGTGAACAGATATCCATGTATTTTATTTCATTGTCTGTGTTTTGGTCTATTTTATGATGTAATTTAATGGCATTTGTTCTCCCACCAAATAATGCATCACATGGATTAATAGGATCCATGTTTGGAAAAAATGAATTTAATGTTGATTTTACTTCAGGATTTGATTTGCAAAAATTATCAAGTTCATGTTCCCATGTTATTCTCATGTTATACCCCAATGATTCTAAATGGTGTATGCGTTCCTGTGTATTGTTGTACAGAATTTGGTAACTTAGCAAATTGATTGGATTTTTCTCATGTGTATTGTCTTTGTAACATGTTATGCACCCATGCCACATACATCCATAAAATTCAAAGATTGTATTTGTGTCTTTGTGAAACCCATCAACATAATATTCTCCTATTTTAACCTCCCCACCATTAAGTGCATGTTGAATATGTATGTTTTCTTCCTGTGCAACTGCCTGTAAAAATCTAATGGCTTTATTGGAGTATTTGACTTTAGCAGGGTAACCTATGTCTGAAATGATTGCCATTTTGTTTTCTGGAAGTGAATTTTTTCTCCAAGCTTTTGTACATGCATCGGCTAAGGTAAATGCTTCTCTCAAGGGGTCTATGCCGTCACTATCTATAAATTTTTGTCTGAATTCCCCACATCCCCTTCGCAAGATATTTACATCTGATTTGCAGTATAGTTCCATTTCTTGTTGAAAATCAAATCTGGCATTACTAGTAAATTGTTCGTTGTACCACTTGATAAAATCTTCCCTATCTGATGGACACATAGAATCTGGCATATACAATGTTGAATCTAAATGAGGGCCAATATAATTTTGATAAGCTTGTGTGTTTGCCAAATGGGGGAAATAACCTTTTGCTACTTCTGTCAAGCCAAATGTTTTAGGAAATTGTGCCAATCTTATTGAAAGAAAATTTAAAGAATCTATGAATCCAATACCACAAGCTTTAAGTGAAATAATTTTGTTCCAATTCATAATTACATCAGGAGTTGTTGTACCAGTTTCAATGAGGTGTCTTAAAATAAATTGTCCATCAAAACCTCTTAAGTTGTGAGCAATAGCTGTTGTCCCTTCATGTTCCTTACTGATAAGCCAATCACAAAAATCTGATAAAGTAGATTTCCCTTTTAAAATTTATTGCCGTTGTCCAAATTTGTCACAGGAAATACATTCTTGATCTATAGATTCACAAATACATTCCCCATATGCACGATGAGCAACACAAAAAATTGGGATATAAACTCCTGAGTCTTGTGTGGTTTAAAAATCACAAAATACAAATGAAATGTTTGGTAATTTTTCATCCTCGGGTGAAGTGTATTTTGGAATGAAACAATGGTGATCAGAATTAACTACTTGTTGACAATATTTACATTTTTTGAATCCTTCACAAATGTGTTTTCCTTTTGATGGATATATTATTTACATTTTTGAACTAATTGACAAATCGTTTTTTCGTCTTCCCCCTTTGTAGTGATATAGTTATTATAGCATTATGAACTTCTAAATTGTCTATTGCAACTGTAACAGATGATGGGATGTTCAGGAATACATTTTGGTGGAGCATAGCAAACACAACCAAAAGGGCACATGTGACATTCTCTCTGTTGGACCCCTTTACTGCAAAGTTCACAATAGTATGAACATCCTAAAAACCCTGTAATTGTAGTGATGGTATCAAAATGCTGGTCATGGTGGTAAATATGAATAGCTTTACTATCAGTGGTGGTAACTGGAGGTTTGAATAAAAATTCAATTTTTGCATACTGTGGATGAATTTTGATGACATACTCTGGGTAAAACAGGTCTTGTATTTTATAATATTCTTCATATCCACAAGGAATATTATAATCAAGACCTGCTTTGTCCATCAATGCCTTTGCTTCCAACTCTTGTGCCAGTCTATCAGAATATCTGATATTTTTCCATTTCTTTGGCCAAAGTTCTGAATTATCTCTATCAACATGACACTTTCCCACCACAATGGCCTGTGTGAGACACATTGAATCATTAACATTTTTAATTTCAATAATACTTCTCTTGTTTCCAACCATTTTATCAACAGATGAAAATGAAATTGGTGCGTGTCGCCCAGACCCTTGTGGTAGAGAAGTGTGTGTTATTTCTAAAGATAATTGCCCATCATGGATAGTAAAGTTATCATTTGATTGTACAACTTTTTCAATTTCATCTAATATGGTGTTACCAGTGATAGCCAAAGCCTTAGTAAATGGAATAAATATACCTATTTCTAATCCTGGTTGGTTAACTGATATTCTCATTGGATCATTATCTTCTACACCACATTCTTCTTTAATATCTTCTACCATACTTTCAAATACTTTTCCAAAGATGTCAAATGGATTCTTCTGATTAAATTGTTTAAAGGTTATTCTGCATACATGGGATTTAGAATGGAATTTTCTTGATGTTCTTTGTAGGAGAGGGTGGATGTTGTATAAGTCTCTTGCTGATTCTACTCTCTGTGTCTTGTTATCTACTTCACTCTCTGTCTCAATATATTCTTCAATGGCCCTCTTCATCTTTTTTCTTCTAACTTCTTCTAGCTGTGAAAATATGTCTTGTCTTCTTGAAGTCAAAAAACCAAGTGTGATTCAGCCTAAAATCCCCTCACCTTTTATACCATCACCACTGCTGATTTGCACCGTTAATAAGTGTTTTTATACACATTTCAAAAGTCATTGTCAAATATACAATCCGTTAACTCTATGGGAAAATTCCTATGGTAAATATTTTATAGCTTTTATTTGTTAGTGTATCTTTCAATCTGCATTAAAATCACTAATACATTTAACAGCTGGTGTATAGTATCCAGAGGTCATTGGGTGTAAAAGACAGGAATGTGTTCCAACTCGGGAGTTTTATTTATAAAAATAAAAAAACTTGCAAAATAGAAAAAAACATTTGCAAACACAAAAAATGTTTTTTATTCTGGAATATTTTTTTCTGTTTTGCAAATGTTTATTTTATAAGAAAATATTTTTTGTGATTGCAAATTTTTTTCATAAATATAATTTACAAACACAAAAAATATTTTCTTATAAAATAAAACTTGCAAAACAGAAAAAACATTTCAGAACAAAAAATATTTTTATGTTTGCAAATTAATTTTATGAAAAAGTTTTTTTTCATAAAAATAATTTGCAAACAAAAAAAATAAATTGATGTACAGTGGAAACTTAAGTGCAACACAAAAGCTAATTGCATTACACCATTTGAAATGTATTACTTGGTGGTTTAAAAAAAACACATTGGTGTGAAATATTTGCATACTTTGTGATTACAGGAGATACGTCTAAGTTTTTCTCTCTTCGTGTTTTTCGCTATGAAAAAAACTCAGTTCGGAACCCCAAACCAAAGTTGTAGCTGAATCCCTCCAACTACAATTAACTTTTGTAACCACAAAGTATTTTATTTTGCCAAAACATAAGGGAACTTTGAGGTTCACACCTCTTTGAATTGAATCTTAATTCCAACTTCGCCATGATCTTCTTATCCACTTCATCTGTACAAAGAACGATCTTCTCTCCTCGCTGGTTCACTATCAAATGAACTGTTTCCCGCCATATTGAGATTATAAATATCCAACACGGATGTCTCAGAAAAAAACCACTCAAGCTTAACGACGATGGTTGGAATGCCTGTGCTAAATATGGATTTGTGTTTGTTTTGACAGATAATAGTCTATAACTTTTCAATTACCGAATGGATTGTAGTGGTTAAGATAACATCTTAGACTACAGCTCACCAGCTGTTGTTCTAAAAAATAATAAATTGGTCTGCTGTTAAATGCATGGTATAAGTCGCGGGGAACTCATGTATTTCAAAAAAAAAGTTGGTCGATCACATTTCATTGATGGAAAATAATATTTCAGGTGTTATTCTGGTGTCGATAAAACACACAATGTTAAGTCAGTATTGATTTTTTGATTTGCAAATCAGTGGTTATTTTCAGTGAAGACACGCTATATTTAAACCCTTTCCCAGAAAATGACGTGGTGTTAAGTGATGTTTTATTGTCCAGGAAATCAACTCTACCATGTAACATTACAATGAACCTCCTCCGCATTAAACTCACTAAACACATTTAACAACTGGCGTATAGTATCCAGAGGTTAATGAGTGCAAAAGATAGCAAAACTATTTGTAACCAAATGAATGTACATTTAAATAGTGTGTCAGTGCATTTTATGGGATGCCTGTGTTGAATATGGATTTGTGTTTCTTTTAACAGATAAAAGTCCATAACATTTTATGTTCTGAACTGAATGTATCGCTTAAGAAATCATCTTAAACTGCAGTTGACAAGCTTTATGATGGTATATAATATGTCCAGATAGAATAATTATGAGTGAAGATATTCGAATAAATAGGTAAAAGTGCGGATATGTTGGGGTGCTTGGCACGTTGTTCTAAAAAATAATAAATTGTTCTGTTTGTTAAATGCTTGGTATAAGTTGTGGGAAACTCATTTATTTAAAAAATCAAGTTGGTCGATCACATTTCATTGATGGAAAGTAATATTTCAGGTGTTACTCTGGTTTCTACGGAAACGTCCTAGTGCCAACAAGAAAAAAAAATTAAATCGTAATTACGATTTACTAAACTGTAATAACAATTTAATGAACCGTAATTATGATTTAATAAACCGTAATTACGATTTAGATAAACTGTAATTACGATTTAATAAACCGTAATTATGATTTAATAAACCGTAATTACGATTTAATAAACCGTAATTACGATTTAATAAACCATAATTACGATTTAGATAAACCGTAATTACGATTTAATAAACCATAATTATGATTTAATAAACCATAATTACGATTTGATAAACCGTAGTTACGATTTAGATGAACCGTAATTACGATTTAATAAACCGTAATTACGATTTAGATAAACCGTAATTACGATTTAATAAACTGTAATTACGATTTAGATAAACCGTAATTCCGATTTAGCTAAACCGCAATTACGGTTTAGTAAATCGTAATTACGATTTAATTCTTTTTTAACAAAGCCACACTACAGTTTGGATGGCGTGTTACAAATCTTTAACATGGAACCCCCCGCCCCCTCTCCCCAAATTTTGTTAGCACGATAACCGACACCCCTGCCGCCCATAAACAATGCGAGTTTGGGTGGAGGGGGGCGGGGGGGGGCGGGGGGGAGCTATACACTAGGATAGACGCCAGTGTTTAACAATTTATAACAGAACATCAGCTTAGATGGCGCCTTTACAAATTTTTAACGTCCAATCTCCGTTTTTCACACCTCCGAGTCATTTCTACGGAAACGTCCTAGCGCCAACGAGAAAAAAAATTAAAATCGTAATTACGATTTACTAAACCGTAATAACAATTTAATGAACCGTAATTATGATTTAATAAACCGTAATTACGATTTAGATAAACTGTAATTACGATTTAATAAACCGTAATTATGATTTAATAAACCGTAATTACGATTTAATAAACCGTAATTACGATTTAATAAACCGTAATTACGATTTAGATAAACCATAATTACGATTTAATAAACCGCAATTACGATTTAATAAACCACAATTACGATTTAATAAACCGTAATTACGATTTAGATAAACCGTAATTACGATTTAATAAACCGTAATTACGATTTAGATAAACCGTAATTACGATTTAATAAACCGTAATTACGATTTAGATAAACCGTAATTACGATTTAGCTAAACCGCAATTACGGTTTAGTAAATTGTAATTACGATTTAATTCTTTTTTAACAAAGCCACACTACAGTTTGGATGGCGTGTTACAAATATTTAACATGGTACCCCCCCTCTCCCCAAATTTTGTTAGCACGATAACCGACACCCCTGCCGCCCGTAAACAATGCGAGTTTGGGTGGAGGGGGGGGGGCGGGGGGGGGGAGCTATACACTAGGATAGACGCCAGTGTTTAACAATTTATAACAGAACATCAGTTTGGATGGCGCCTTTACAAATTTTTAACGTGGTAACTGTGCCCTCACCTCCCACAACCCCACCCACTTACACAACGCGAGTTAGGAGGGTTATGCACAGATACTACGGATAGACACCAGTGTTTAATCATTTGTAACAAAACCACACTAACCTGGATGTCTGGACACATCAGCCTGGATGATACTGTAAACCAGTTGTAAACACCGTGACGCCCCCCCCCCCCCCCTCTCCCCGTCCGATAGGCCTAACGCGTCAACTATTTTTCAGTCCAATCTCCGTTTTACACACCTCCGAGTCATTTCTACGGAAACGTCCTAGCGCCAATGAGAAAAAAAAATTAAATTGTAATTACGATTTACTAAACCATAATTACGATTTAATAAACCGTAATTACGATTTAATAAACCGTAACTACGATTTAGATAAACCGTAATTACGATTTAATAAACCGTAAGTACGATTTAATAAACCGTAATTACGATTTAGATAAATCGTAATTACGATTTACTAAACTGTAATTATGATTTACTAAACCGTAATTACGATTTAATAAACCGTAATTACGATTTAATAAACCCTAATTACGATTTAATAAACCGCAATTACGATTTAGATAAACCGTAATTACGAATTAATAAACCGTAATTACGATTTAGATAAACCGTAATTACGATTTAATAAACCGTAATTACGATTTAATAAACCGTAATTACGATTTAGATAAACCGTAATTACGATTTAGCTAAACCGTAATTACGGTTTAGTAAATCGTAATTACGATTTAATTTTTTGTTAACAAAGCCACACTGCAGTTTGGATGGCGTGCTACAAATTTTTAACATGGTACCCCCCCCCCCCCAATTTTTTAGCACGATAACCGACACCCCTGCCGCCCGTAAACAATGCGAGTTGGGGGGGGGAGGGGGCTATACACTAGGATAGACGCGCCAGTGTTTAACAATTTATAACAGAACATCAGTTTGGATGGCGCCTTAACAAATGTTTAACGTGGTAACTGCGCCCTCACCTCCCACAACCCCACCCACTTACACAACGCGAGTTAGGAGGGTTATGCACATATACTATGGATAGACACCAGTGTTTAATCATTTGTAACAAAACCACACTAACCTGTATGTCTGGACACATCAGCCTGGATGACACTGTAAAACAGTTGTAAACACCGTGACGCCCCCCCCCCCCCCCCCCCCCACTCCCCGTCCGATAGGCCTAACGCGTCAACTATTTTTCGGACCAATCTCCGTTTTTACACCTCCGAGTCCAGTCATTTGGGCTATGTTATGTAGAAACTTATCGATCGGTATACACTTTTTAGTGAGTTGCGCATCGGTTTTCTTAATCGAAAACATACAAAATATTTATTTCTTGACAGTTATTTGGTTTCAATCTTGAAAATACCCGTTGATACCAAATTAGGCCTACAACTAATTAATAGGCCTACACCCCAGACCTCCCGTTTACTCGTAAAACAATAAAATAGTTTTTTGTAGACCCAAGTGTCTGTGTCGATATACACTTTTTAGTGCCCCCTTCCAATGATATGCACATGCATCTGCCTGTGCTGTGATTCACTTATCAAAAGTTTGTTACGAAAGGGGGTGGGGGGATGGACGCACACTCCTTACAGTGGAAAATGCCTTCTTATCACCCGTTTCAGCCGTTTGAATGGCCGATGACTTCCGGTCGGTTGGTCGCCCGTTTCGGTAGCTTGATCACATGTTTTGGCCCGTTTCAGTCGTGTTTCGGTCCGTTTAGGTAATTCGACGCACCGATCCAGGGCAGGCGAGATTATCAAAGTGCGAGTTAATTTTCTATGAAGTAAGACGGATGGTGTAGCAACAGATGGCTTTTGGTTCGACTACTAAAGACAGGGGGCATAACGGGGTTCGGGGATTCTCTCAGAACCCTCGCGACGATTTTCAGCACTGAAATGATGTATTCTTGTACCTTGTAGCCTAACTGGCAGCTCCTTCTTTGTTCTATGATTGCGGGTTAACCGATGATCCGCACTTTCGCCCCCCCCCCCTCCCTCTCCCTTACTCACCCTCGTTGGCAAGGACAAGGAGGCGACAGCCCTGTCACCACACAGTTTGGAATACGGAGAGGGTTTGCTATTCCGAAGGTTCGCTATTCCGAAAGTTCGGTAGGTATCGTATTGCGAAAGTTCGCTGTTCCAAAAGTTCACCTATATTGCAATAACGACGGCTATTACTCCAAAGCGCGTCTTTTTTCGATTTATTATGCTCTACGACGATTTACCGAACTACTATTCAATAAATATCATTCTAATGTTAATGGTTAATAAAAGTTAGTTTAAAGAAAAATATGTAGGGGAAAGTGGTCAAAAACGGTCCCCCGAGATAAAACGAGCAACCGAGCGAACTGCCATACAGACAACGCGCGGGGGGGGGGGGGGGGGGGGGGAGGGGGCAACTCTTATTGTTTTGAAAGAAAAACACCCATGCGTATCACCATGAAGTTTTGGAGTGCAGTTATTTAAAAATTTAGAAACATTTAATTCTTATAGCATTTTTCTTATTTGTTCCAACAACAACTCAAAGCTCATTTTGTAATCTAATGTTCTAGAAATTGTGTCACTACAAAATCAAATTAAGCTGCTTACTTTCGAAATAAAATAATAGGCCTTTGGGTGTATTGAAAGTTTTAAACCTGGTGGTTCACTGGAAGTGGTGTGTTCCGAGTAAAACGGGCCCCGAAAAAAATACCTCCGTAAAACCAACACAGGGATGTGACAGATGTGTGAGAGCAATTGCTTCTGTGTGTAGTGGTGATGTGGGACTGAATAGAGTCCCAACATGTATAAAGTACCACATACGGGTGAGAACCTCCCTACCCCCCCCCCCCACACACACACCGATGGGATGCCCCCCCCCCGGATATATTTTTATTTACATGCCGCTAGTGCGTTTTTATGTGGAATAAGATGACTGAAATGAAATGTATGCAATCCTGAAAGTGACTGCAACAAAAAGACCCACGTGACTTGCTAACCCAGTGGCCCGTTTTATCCATACCCGTGGGGTAAAACGGACCCGGACGGGGAGGGGGGGGGTCAGTTAGAGTCAATTATCAGAATTTATAGCGAGTTCTACTATAACTGGTATGTTACATATTGGAAATGAACCAGTGGTGAATTGTATTACACTTAAACTCCTATACTTTTCAGTCTTTTCTTCTTCCATTTTTTAAAGATTTCCTAAAGGGGCCCGTTTTAGACCACTTTCCCCTACATTCGATTTGCATGCTATATACATTCCCACCATTCTCATTGTCATGTCCGCTATGAAGCAGTGGAATCAGTGTCCGAGGTTATAGAATTCTTCATAGGCCAATTCTTCATAGGTTCCAGCATGACCGACTCCAATTATCAGAATTTTAATACGTGTGAAAGATATTTTATATGGGAGTAAAACGGTACTAAAACGAAAAATATAATGACCTTAACTTGGCTATTCTAGTCTGAGATACGGGCGTTTACAAGGGGTGTGGGTCCTTATTAAAACTACTATTCGTAGTTATCTATGTCGTAATAATGTTCATATGAAATCGTAATCATATTGGTAAATCGTAATTACGGTTTACGTAAACCGTAATTACGATTTATTAAATCGTAATTACGGTTTAGCTAAACTGTAATTACGGTTTATTAAATCGTAATTACGGTTTAGTAAATCGTAATTACGGTTTAGTAAATCGTAATTACGGTATATTAATTCGTAATTACGGTTTATTAAATCGTAATTACGGTTTATTAAATCGTAATTACGGTTTATTAAATCGTAATTACGGTTTATTAAATCGTAATTACGGTATAGTAAATCGTAATTACTGTTTAGTAAATCGTAATTGCGGTTTATCTAAATCGTAATTATGGTTTATTAAATCGTAATTACGGTTTATCTAAATCGTAATTACGGTTTATTAAATCGCAATTACGGTTTAGTAAATCGTAATTACGGTTTAGTAAATCGTAATTCCGGTTTAGTAAATCGTAATTACGATGTAATTTTTTTTTCTCGTCGGCGCTAGGACGTTTCCGTAGGTTTCGATATAACACTCAATGTTAAGTCAGTATTGATTTTTTACGGTGGCTGATTTAGGACACTCAAATATTTATTTTTATCTCGTTATAACGAGATACGATGTCGTTATAACGAGATACGACCTCGTTATAACGAGAAAACATCTCGTTATAACGAGATAATATCTCGTTATAACGAGAAAGTATCTCGTTATAACGAGAAAAGATCTCGTTATAACGAGATAGTATCTCGCTATATCGAGAAAAGATCTCGTTATAACGAGAAAAGAGCTCGTTATAACGAGAAAAGATATCGTTATAACGAGAAAAGATCTCGTTATAACGAGATAGTATCTCGTTATAACGAGAAAAGATCTCGTTATAACGAGAAAACATCTCGTTATAACGAGAAAACATTTCGTTATCTCGAGATAAAATCACGTGACTCTGATGACATGGAACATATAGCCCCCACCACCAAAACAGTTTATATATCTCGCGGGTGTTTTCAATATTCTGGATGTAATACATGGGAAAAACACCTACCCACCCCCACCCCCAAGCATCCCAACCATGCCCGTGAAATACCGCTCCTCTCTCTCGCACATGTTGTCAACGATAATTACGATAAGAGCATATAACTCTCATACCAATAAACACAGAAAATGAGATAGAATTCACACAAATTAATTGAACCAACTATAGCGTAATAAACTCGCTGCCCCCCCCCCCCCCACCCCCCGCTCCTCCCCCACACCGTATGTGGAACACTTTTTCGACACACGGCACTCAAAACACGACTATAGCTTCAGCCCTAAAACAGTGTGCATATCTTACGCGTGTGTATAATACTGTGGATGTAATACACGGGAAACACTCCTACCCCTCTCCTTCCCAAAGCATCCCACCAATGCCCGCGAAATACCTCCCCTCCCTCTCGCACATGTTGTAAAAGATAATTACGACAAGTGTATTTAACGCTCATACTAATAGAACAAGGACAGGGACGTGAGAAGGTAAAAATATTGGGAGAGGGGTATCAAGGCGGAGATCCATGCAAAAGGGGCGCCCATTGTGCTGACTGTAGCATGATTCGAGTCGCGCGGTGGCGAGGTGAGGGAAAGCACCAGATGTGGTATCCTCTTCTCGTTGGCGGGGTCCGGGGGCCCTTCCCTGGGAAAATTTTGAAAACTATGAGGGCCAAAACTCGCATTCTCAGTGATTCTGAGGCCGCTGTGACACTACCAGTTCGAATTCTCTGCTCGTTTCGTAATAAGGCGCGCTTCTGAATTTATCCGCTTGGTTAACTTTCTTCGTTTGTGTTTTGTTTTGGACTGAATTCAAACATCTCCACGAGTTTAATCGGGACCATGGGTTAATATTTTTTTTATTGAAGAGGTGGGGTGGGGGTGGTAAATACCCCCTACCGGCCCCCTTACCCGGTTTTAACGCCACTGAGAAAGGATGAAAAACAGAAAATAAGATGGAATTTTCACAGACAAATTAAACAACTATAGCCTTATAAACTTACTGCCCCCCCCCCCCCCCCCCCCCCACCAACACACACAAGGAGAGATTTATTTATTATCGACGCTTTCAACATCCAGGGGCATGTAATGTAGGGTAGTTCCCTTGGGTGGAGGAAGAACCGGAGACAACCACTGAGCAGTGGCGAGCAACCGTCAAGTTCTCCAACATACTAACCCGACAGAATTAGAGTTAGAGCGGTTGAAGGTACCTGCACCATCGATGTGCAGTACGTCCTAGCACATAATGCCACCGTGACCCCACGTCAGGCCACGTGGACAATTGGGATTAAGTGTCTTGCCTTAAGACACAACGCGGGTCAGAATCTAACCGTCGATCTCTATGTTTCAAGCTCGATACTCTAACAAATGAGCTACCGCGCTCTCATAATTATATAGTAGGTAGCTGTACATGTTTGTCGTGGGAACACATTATGGCGTCATTGACCTTTTACCAAACGCAAGTTGAAGACAACAGTAGGCCCACAATTATTTTTACACAAAAAAATAAATGAAATTCATTTTTTTCTTCCAAACTAAACGGCTTATGACACTCATTTGAACGAGCTCGTCGAGCTCTTTTCGATGCGATATCATAAACTATTGTGTGGCGAATTTTGTATATTACACGGACGGTTTGTGTCGCTGCGTGGGTAAAAGGGTTATCATGATTAGGCTAATATATACGGTATACCGATAACTTGTGCACTTCTTCGAAATAGAATTAAATGGTGTGATGTTTTTTACTGTGCAGAGCTAGGATCCCAAATTGTGTGTGTGTGTTGGGGGGGGTGGGGGGGCAGTTATATCGCGAGGGTCGAGAACGACATACCCCTGGCATGTCTCGTGGTTTGAGGCAGGGAACGGAGAGTTTGGGAGGTACGCCCTCCCATTGGTGGAGTCCGGGGGTGATTTTTTTTTCAAATTATAAAGCTCTGGGGCCCATTCTGGGCATCTTGAGAGAAGGGAGGTTTGGGGATTAAAAGTGGCAGTTTGATTTTTGTGGGGGTGGGGTGGAGGTCAATGTTATTGGATGGGGTGCCCCCCCCCCCCCCACCCCCATGCCGCTTCAGCACTAAGTTTTTCAATAAACTTCTCATTTTGTTCACTGACAGATTGAGCTGAACATGGAATATGAAGCATGACGACTATAGTCATCACTGGTATAGGGAATTTATTTAATTATTTATTGGTGTTTAAAGTCACTTTTATGAAGCTATATACTGTCGTCTTCAACTTGCGTTAGAACTCTATATGTAACTCAAATTCTGCCGGGTTAGTACGTTGGAGAGTTCGACGGTTGCTCGCCGCTGCTCAGTGGTTCTCTCCGATTCTTCGATTCTTCCTCCACCCGTAGAACTACATTGCACGTCATGACCCTGGCTGCTGAAAGAGTCGTCAAATTCCAATAAATAAATAAATAAATAAATAAATAAATAAATAAATAAATAAATAAATAAATAAATAAATAAATCTCTCCTTGTGTGTGGAGGGAAGGGTGTGGGGAGGGGTGGCAGTATAAGTTTATTACGCTTTTGTCGTTTAATTTGTCTGCGTGAATTCCATCTCATTTTTCTGTTTTCCATCCTTTCTCAGTGGCGTTAAACCGGGGGGGGGATGTAAGGGGGATATTTACCCCACCCCCAACCCCCCACCCCACCCCCCACCCCCCCCCCCCCCCCAAAAAAAAATAATAAAAAAAATCAAAAAAAAATCAAAAAAAAAAATCAAAAAATCAAAAAAAAAAAAATCAAAAAATTATTAACCCATGGTCCCGATTAAACTCGTGGAGATGTTTGAAGTCAGTCCAAAACAAAACACAAACGAAGAGGTTGACCAAACGGATAAATTCAGAAGCTAGCCTATTTACGAAACGAGCAGAGAATTCGAATTGGTAGTGTCACAGCGGCCTCAGAATCACTGACAATGCGAGTTTTGGCCCTCATATTTTTCAAAATTTTCCCAGGGATGGGCCCCCGGACCCCGCCAACGAAAAGAGGATGCCATATCTGGTGCTCTCCCCCACCTCGCCACTGCGCGACTCGAATCATGCTACTGTCAGCACAATGGGCGCCCCTTTTGCATGGATCTCCGCCTTGATACCTCTCTCCCAATATTTTTACCTTCTCACGTCCCTGTCCTTGTTCTATTAGTATGAGCGTTAAATACACTTGTCGTAATTATCTTTTACAACATGTGCGAGGGGAAGGGTGGGGGGGGGGGGGGAGGTATTTCGCGGGCATTGGTGGGGTGCTTTGGGAAGGAGAGGGGTAGGAGTGTTTCCCGTCTATTACATCCACTGTATTAAACACACGCGTAAGATATGTACACTGTTTTGGGGATGAGGCTATAGTCGTGTTTTGAGTGCCGTGTGTAGAAAAAATGTTCCACATACGGTGTGGGGGAGGGGCGGGGGGGGGGGGCAGCGAGTTTATTACGCTATAGTTGTTTCATTTGTTTGTGTGATTCCATCTCATTTTCTGTGTTTATTGGTATGAGAGTTATATGCGCTTATCGTAATTATCGTTGACAACATGTGCGAGGGAGAGGAGCGATATTTCACGGGCATGGTTGGGATGCTTGGGGGTGGGGGTGGGTAGGTGTTTTTCCCATGTATTACATCCAGAATATTGAAAACACCCGCGAGATATATAAACTGTTTTGGTGGTGAAGTTTGGTGGTTTTGAAGGTATTGGTGTATTTTCTTCAATATATTTGTAATAGGATAGGCGGTAGATCTTTTACAACTCAAATAACAGATAGAGTTCTTGTATTTGCACATTCGTATTCGTACAAATAAATGAAATATGATTTGTGTGAATATGAATTTACAACTAGGAACTATCGACTTGATATTGTA
The DNA here is from genome assembly GCA_031216915.1 of Pictodentalium vernedei. NCBI lineage: Eukaryota > Metazoa > Mollusca > Scaphopoda > Dentaliida > Dentaliidae > Pictodentalium > Pictodentalium vernedei. The sequence goes on from CM062297.1 coordinate 686,393,047, forward strand.
AGTTGATAAGCATTCAGAAAAACTCAAAGTACTGGCGCTATTGTGTCATTTTTTTTAAAAATCGGAGAGATATCCATGGGACAAACAAATGTAAGTTGAGTGGATATTTACAATGACAAGACGAGAAGGGAGAAATGACAATTTTACATCTTTCCTTAAGTTATACAGAATTGAACAGCCTTTTGCAAGGCTACAAAATATTGGAAAGAGATTTTTCTTTCTACACAAATAAAAGTCTCAGAAAGAGAGACACAGTTCCATTGCCCATTCTGTGAGTGATTGTTGATAATAAGAGTTGTATCAATGAGAGATATCCTAAAACAAGTAAAAAATGTTGCAATTACGCCAGAGTGCCTCCAGGATTGTCTATGGGGAAAAAACTGCGGTAATAAACACAGATTTAACAGTGAAAACTCCCATAGATATTGGTTCGCCAGAGAAAAATCCAGGCCTGGGTACATAAATATTTCCTTATAAAATAAAAACTTGCAAAATAGAAAAATAATTTGCAAACACAAAAAATATTTTCTTTGAAAATATTTTTTGTGTTTGCAAATTATTTTTCTATTTTGCGAAACAGAAAAAAACAAAAAAACATTTAAGCTAAACAAAAATTAATTTGCAAATCACAAAAAAACATTTTAGCTGAACAAATATTAATTTGCAAACACAAAAAATAAATTGATGTACAGTGAAAAACTTATAAGCCAAAAATGTACAATAGGATCTGGTCATAAAGCATGATGCGGAGGCACTATAGACCAAAGCATTTTTAACACTGAGTTTTCCATAGACCCCATAGGGTTAGTGTTAAATTGTGTAACTTATAGGCCAAAACTTATAGACCAAACTGTCTGTAACTTAGAGACCAAACATGTATGCACTGTGCCACCATGTGCATACATGTTTGGTCTATAAGTTACAGACATTTTGGTCTATAAGTTTTGGCCTTTTAGTTACACAATTTAACAGTAACCCTATGGGGTCTATGGAAAACTCAGTGTTAAAAATGCTTTGGTCTATAGTGCCTCCCCTAACTACTTCTACGTTTTAGAAACTTGAAGAGCGATTTTATATACAACCCTGGATGGATTTGACAGTTACTATGAGTTAAATGTTGGGAAGTAACGTATGCTTTTCGGTATACAGAGAATAGCCTGAATGATTTCTGGACAGACTTCAGAACCAGTGTGGCGGTTATGGAAAAGAAAGTTTGCCTCGAAATGGTTAAGTACACTTCTTGGCACACGCTGGAAAACCTAACAGTTACTCCTTATATAACGAATAAATTCAGTATAATACTAGTTTGTATCCCTGACTTATATCATCATAGAAATGGGCGTTCGAAAAAAGTTATCCCCCTTGAAATTATTAGACGAGCGAGGAAGGTCAATATGAAGAAGGAAGTGATTGTTGAGAAAACCTCTATAACACCAGTAGAAAATAAGTCAAATCTCTTTTTGTTACTTTTAATAAACGAAAACATCAGACAGCTCTCAGTGCTATCTGTTGTATTCGTTTATTAAAAGTAATAAGGGGAAAACTTGGCTTTTTATTGCGAACTGATTAGAAGCAACTATTTCACATGAATATCTACCAGTATTTCACCTGCGAAAACTAAAATGTGCACTTTGTTTTGGGGGTTTTGTTTGTATAATGAATGAGTTTTTACAGTAATTTGCAAGCTTTTATTCTTCCCAGGAAGAAAATTATCAAATCTCACCTCCTAATATTATATTAATGGACAAAAAAAAAATTACATGACATCAAAAGATGGTGAAAACGCGGTTTTCTTTTTTTAAATGGGTTTCGACGGAAAAAAATAGTGAAACTGGTTGGGAGAAAATTCTAGAAAGCCAGCTTTTGTGTTTTTATACTACTCTTCGGGTAAATGTTTTAAGTTTGTGAAATGATGAGCACATCGGTGGCACAAATTCGCTAATATCACGAAATTTCAATTTTTAAATGAAATTCCCATACCGCTGTTAACCCTTTACCTAACGAATCGCCCACATCCGCCCGCGTAATATGCAAATTGAACAGTTGAAAAAATTAAATTTTTCAAAATATTTCAACAAAACCATATCATGTGACCCCTCATTGGAACGAGCTCATTGAGCTCGTTCCAATGAGGGGTGACATGATACGGTTTTGTTGAAATTTTTAGAAAAATTAAAAAAAATTATATTTAAAATAATAAATTTTATATCGTCTGCTCGGGTAAAGGGTTAAAGAGAACCGTCGACCTTTCAGCTTAAAGTCTAATGCTCTAACCACCGCGCATCAGATTATTTGGATCAGCTACTTTAATAAAACGACTGGAAGACGACTCTTGCATAAACCTTTTCATGATAACCGAAATATCTTCATTTCTTGCTTCCAAAACATGACTTCACCAGCCCGTTCCACTGAGGAGTCATGAATTATGTTTAGGAGACAAATGTTTTTTTAAAATATTGAAATTTGTTTTTAAAAAGCGCTAGTTGAATACGGCCATTATGTTAGTTAAATGGTTTTGTGCCTATGAGATTTTAAAAACGTCAGAAACCATTGATTTGCCAATTATTTTCTTTTACAATTCAAAAGGCCAAATGTCAGGGGCAACTCTTTTTCAATTGGGACGATTACCAATAAAGTATAACAATACTAAAGATATTCCCATATGCTAGGATTGTAAAATTTGTTCAACCCTTGAATCCTGGTGGTATCTGAAATTTCAGTTCATATGCAGCAATTAGAAGAGTTCATATACATTATTTGGGGGTAAACCAATCAATATTTTCAACGTGCAGCCTTAGGGCTGCACCTTGAAAATATTGATTGGTCTACTCCACCCTTAACTTAGCAGGCATACTACTTAATGAAAGTATGGCGTACTATGTCCCTGGACTGGTAAAGCGGCCTCTGGTGTTCAAAGGGTTAAAAACGCATCGTACAAATTCAGACATTCGATATATTTATCAAAATTTGCTGTTAGACAACTTTTGTTTTGTCCAGAAAACTGAAGATCTTTCAAAAGGAGAGAGAGAGAGAGAGAGAGAGAGAGAGAGAGAGAGAGAGAGAGAGAGAGAGAGAGAGAGAAATTGTAACACAGTGAAGTGTCGATCTCACAAACAACAATTTCTGGCAGAACAGATAAAAATTTAACTGCACGCGAGAAGCCCAAATTCACCCATTTATTCCATTTTCACTTCTGGGAAGTTCAACAGTGGGGTAAAAATCATATAAACTCCTTCAACAGTTGAAAAAATTATCCTATGTTATCGAGTTTTGGAGGTTATGTCAGATATCACTCGTTGACTTAATAAATATATAGAGGGTATCTAGTGTTTTTAAGTGGATGCCGAAAATTATCTCACGAGTGACCGATATAATTGTTCATTTTTCACGATCGAAAATAACAATTTGTCTCGGTCACAAGTGACACTGAGATAATTTTCGGTATCCTCTCAAAAACACTAGATTTTCATTTTTGTACGCTTTTTATAAGAATCTGATAATTCCACTCGTTTCAACCGTGAATTGATGCATGAAAGTAAACAGCGCATTGAATCATTGATACGCTCAAGTGATTTGATCGATACTCGGAACAGATAGCGTCTTGCGATCTGATTCAGTTGGCGGGTTTCTAGTCCAAACATGGCCTGAAAGTCCGTAAAAACTTACATTACGGACTTTCAGGCCATGTTTGGACTAGTGGGTTTCATGTATCAATTCAAGGTAAATACCTGTTGAATTATTGCAGAAAATGATCGGCATCCACTCAAAAACACTAGATTTTCTTTTCATTATACGTTTCCAGAACAAATTGATCATTTCCAGTGAAAAATTGACTCGTTTTCACCTTAAGTAATGCTCTGAAAGCCGCCATTTTGATTGATACCGTCAAAATGAAAAATTCTATATCTTCACAGTGGGGGATACGGTTTCTATCTTTCCGCAATTTCTTAGATAATCTATCGTTTAGCAGGCCTGGCATTCTTTAGGGAGTGCTGCACGCCTATTACACGCCTAGAAAAAATTGAGGAGGGCAATTTTTTGCACCCTTAGATTTTCTGGAATACCAGACCTGCTTGGGGCTGCCTTTAAAAGCTATTATAATTTCGTTTCCTGAGTTCCAGTGTGTTCTCTGTGCCTACTGGCACAGAGAACACGTTGGAACTCAGGGGACGATTTGTCAATGTTGCATTGATTCGCAATAATTCATGGCCCATTCTGTGTCGCATTTCGATAGATTTTGAGTGTAGAAGACAGACACATATCAAATGAATGCAACATTTTGAATAATGAGAAGATGTGTGTGCCAATTTTCCCACTATGCAGTTGAATGCTGTACAATGTTTCAGTCACAATATTAATACCTTGAGGTGAATATAACCAAAATAGCGTACAAGTTTTTGCATTGACAATTTCAGGTGCAACTGCACTCCCAAGCAATCTGAGGAGGGCAACTGTTTTGCACTCCTTGACATTCTAGATTGCCAGGCCTGGTTTAGCGTATAATAAACCGTTATACGATAAGCTTCAAACTTGTTGTCGAATCTACTCTCCTTTTATTACCCTTTACGAAATACAAAATGAAACCAAGAAATCCGTTACACGTCCCTTTATCTGAGACCATATCTTGACTCGTTTTCTGCTCATACATATGACGCAAGAATCAAGAACTTGGCTCTAATACAGCACAATGGTTATCATTTTAATATTTTAAACATATCGCACGATAACATAACGAAGGACAGGTCATGCACACCCTTTTGCACAGTGTGCAATACACTTACTGTATCAGAAAATCTAGAAGTACTGACAGACTTGCTTCATAATACGCCCGTGACATATTTCTGTGTTTGCCGGCAAAATAAATTGGTAATAAACATACTTGATGGTGTGTAAATGAGCTTCTTGGTACGTTTGCTTGAAATGCACGGGCGAGATATCTTGGTATGCTGATAGAGTAAGTACACTGAAGGGCGTTCAGTTGGAGGATACAATACCAAATGAGACTTAGTGGAAACAATATTAAGTTCGAATCCGCTCTCCAATATTGTACCAACTTCGCTCCACAAAACATGCTGTTCTGTGGGGCGAAGTTGGTACAATACTGGAGAGAGGAGTCGAACTCAATATACCCACCAACAAAACGCCCGTAACTTATAAAATTAAAATAACTCACCTCATTTAGAGCCGCAAGGGTAGCGATAGCAACCAGAGATCCGATGATAGCCGCTAACGTTCGATGTACCAGCTGTAATGATGAAAAGCACAACTTACAAGTGTGGTACATTATTTTTCTTTTCAAAGTTAAACGTTTCAAAAAGCTGAAGACGGCAGATTTTGGAATCATGTCTTGACCGAGATATAATGGAGTTGGCAAAGTTTAGGATTCAAACCTTTCGCCTCCACCCCACCCACCTTAAATACCAGAAGCAATTGGTTGGTAATTGGCAAAGTTTAGGATTCAAACCTTTCGCCTCCACCCCACCCACCTTAAATACCAGAAGCAATTGGTTGGTAAGATGGGGGAAAAGATATTTGAAAACAAAAATGAAAAATATGCAAAAATGAATGATCTCAATTTTCATAAAAACAATAGTATCAGTGTCAGCAGAAGTAAGTGGCGATATCTCGGATGATAGCTGAACGGGGAGTTGTCTGACGTTACCCAACATCTTTTTATTGCACAGCAAACTATAATATTTAAAGTTGTCAAAGTCGATATATCCCAAGCGGGAGATATAGAGACTATGGTTTCACATTGGTGACAGTGCAGCTTTCAGACATGCGATGAAGTTATCCAGACTATCGCCTGTGATAATAATTCAGAAAACGACCGAACTTTCTTCGAAAATATGATTGTGTTGTGTTGTCCTATCATTAACCCTTTACCCAATAAAACGCCCAAACCGGCCAGCGTTATTCACAAAATATACCTTTCTATTGTCATTATATTTTTAAGTTTTTGTCTCAAAACATAGCTTATTACCCCTCATTGGAACGAATTTGTTGTGCTCGTCCCACTGAGGGGTCATAAGTTATGTGTTGGACGCAAAAGCTGGAAAACATAGATATTCAAGAATTATGTTTGCAAGTGCCGTCTGCTTTTCGTGTTAGGTAAAAGGTTAACCCTTTACCCAACGTAACGGCCAAAACCGGCCAGCGCTATTCTCAAAAATCGCCAATTAATTTTCAAAATATTTTCATTTTTTGTCTCAAAAACATAGGTTATGACCCCTCGTTGGAACGAGCTCGTCGAGCTCGTTCCAACGAGGGGTCATAACCTATGTTTTTGAGACAAAAAATGAAAAAATTTAGTTATTCAAGAATTGTTTTTGCAAGTGCCGTCTGCTTTTCGTGTTAGGTAAAAGGTTAATTCATATTTTAATCCTTAACCCTTTGAACCGCAGAGGCCGTTTTTTCGGTCCAGTAACACGATACTTCATAATTTCATTTAGTAGGTTGACTTTTGAGTGAAGGTGTGGTGTAGACCAATTAATATTTTCAATGTGCATCCCCAAGGCTGCACGTTGAAAATATTAATTGGTCTACCCCCAAATAAAGAATATGCACTGTTCTAGTTGCTGCCTTTGAACTGATATGGAAGATACCAATAGGGTTCAAAGGGTTAAGGGCCTAGTTCCAAGTCGTATGAGTTTTCATATCTTATAACATATGTTTTAACATGCAACCTTTTGGTGGTCAGATGGAAGGTTAAGTACATTGACAGTGTTTATAACTACGTCTTGGCGGTCTGTATAGGGAACCAAAATTCCACTAGACACCACTGCTGTGCCATTGTTGCCTTATTATGATTGAGTAAATAATAAGGTTAATTCCCCAGACCTTAAAATGTTAAAACAATTTTGATTCATTTATGAGCGTTGTACTAAAAATACTATTGGCGACAATATTTTACGGGCCCGATCCAATAAACGTACGGAAGGATTTGTTAGACAACGGTCAGCTGATTTGTGTATGAGTGATTCGCTGGTGGCTCTATTGAAAATATTGGAATTAAAATCATTTCCCAATAGGAACATAATCAAAAGAAAATTTACCGTTTTTGTGTAGATACAGCATGCCTTAAAATTCGTCCCTATTCTTAATTTAAATTTACATTGTCCTTGTGAATACAACCAGTTCATAATCACCAGTAAAACACCTCTCATATTTATTAGCTCCACTAAGACTAAAATCCTCGCCCTGGATTGGACGAGAGCTTGCTTAGTCTTTTTCTATGTTCCGGCTCCAGTGGCATACGTTAACGTCCGACGTCACCAAATGAAATATTTGAAAAGCTGATAACAATGGGAGGAGATTCAAAGTGCATACTGCCTATAAAATAATATTTTTTAAGGCCCGTGATCATTCTATGATTGTAGACCCACAACCCACTTATAAAAAGGTCAAGCTTAGTCCCTCAAAGTTCAAATCATGAAGTTGTTCATGATTTGAACTGAGACGGAGTAACTTCGACCTCTATCTAAGTTAACCCTTTGCCCAACGCAGACGATATCAGAATTTGTTATTTTAAATATCATTTTTTAATTTTTTCAAAACATTTCAACGAAACCATATCACGTGACCCCTCGTTGGAACGAGCTCGACGAGCTAGTTCCAACGAGGGGTCACGTGATATGGTTTTGTTGAATTTTTTTTGAAACATACTATTTTTTCAACTGCTGAATTTGCATATTACGCGGGCGGATGCGGCCGATTCGTTGAGTAAAGGGTAAATATAATTTCTAACGTGTGAATGTCGTGAAACAGTACAAAATTTATTTCCCCTTGTCGGTGAAGTCATTACACCGTATATGGAGAGCATGTGTTCATGCCATTGTGGTGCTGTTTTATGCTCATTCCGCACGGGGCCGTCAAGCCGTGCACGAGTATTTTTACCTTTTGTAATAATTGCTAAAAGCTTTGCATACATTCAGTGCCGGTAGGTGCTACACGCCTATTATATGAATTTTGGGGCTGACGAGCCCCAGAATACGGATTTTGAAGTCCGCAGTGACAGTATAGACGTATATTGTCCGCCGGGTTATTGAAGATTATGTATACTTTGTTTTCATGATAAAATAAATTCACTTCCGGTGCTTTCTGTATTGGTGGTGCCCGTGGTTATCCACGCAGTGTTATATTTTCTCTGTGTGTTACATGATGCAGCAGAGAGGAAAAATCGGTTTTGTTGTTGTCCGGTGATGTCGTAGGGTACTCAAGAGCTTTATTTACTAAATTTGTCATCGTTAAAGTTACCTTGTTCATTCAAGTTGCCTTGTTCATTTCACGATGTGGGTTTTGGGCTATGGATAGGGTCTAATTGGAAATGTACGTTATTGTGACGAACTGACGGTAACATAGTCTGGGGTTTGCGGCTCCATGCGTATGTTCGACCTCGAAGATTCGCTTCACAGTTAAACGTAAGCTCCGAGCCTCAAAACTCAGACCATGTTACCGTCAAGTCATCACAATAACTTACACTGTTTAAAACTTAAGCCCTAATTCCAATTCATGCGAGTTTCCTGTCTTATATATGAGCATGTAAAAGATATGCTCCAACCTACAGGCAATGAGTGGTCATGCTGACGGATGTTATAGTACCCTGACAATGGTTTCTATCAAAGTCTTGGCTGACCATATAGGCAGCCAAGACTTCACTACACATATGTGTAATGTCAAAGTGTCACTCTATTTCAAGGCAGCAAAAAAATAAGTTGAAGTCTCCAGACCTTTAAGGATACTTTTAGAATCTATGGCGAGAATCAAATGAATATTTTGCAAGAATCAAAGTTGATTCTCATTGTTTTTCCTTGCGAGAATCATTTTCGAGAATCAATTCTCGCATGAAGTTTAAACCCTGTACAGTCGATTAACTCGTTCTTAGGTATGAGGAATTTTGAATTTCCACAAGCAAAATCGCTGGTTGAAAGACAAATATCTCCTGCCTATCCATGAGATAATCATCGTTGTTCACGAAAAACCCATATAGACCCTCCATTTATCTTGTTTGCCACACAACCGCTGATACAGACTCTTCAGAGGAAAGAAGTTTAAAAGGAATAAAATTGAATGTTCGTGTTGTTCAAGCGAACACATTGGCACAGAATATGGTAACATGTCCTAGATACCAAGCTAAAAGTTGGAACAGGGCCTCCAGTGCCGATAGGGCATTTTGCTTAGAACCCATTCACGTAATAGATTTTCACCGTGATAAATCGAATACTAAGAAAAAAAACAACATTTTTTTAAAAGGCAAATATAATCTTTCAGCTTATGGGTGCCATGGTTTAATCAAGGTGACCATCAGAGGACGTTTGATTGTACATTTTACTATTCGTTTTTAAAGTTATCATCTTCTTGGGAACTGTGTTGGAAATAGATGGAAACTATATGAACTTTAGAACAAGAGATTGACCATCTGCACACTGCTGTCAAAATATGAAATTTTTATCACTGACACTTTGTAGTTTGAAATCTTAATATTTGTATATCAAAGTTCTGATGGTTAACAATAACACCTTAGTGTTACCTGACGTCTCTATGAGACCTTCTCTTGGTTTTCTCATGAGAACATATACCTGACCACATACCGACCCAATTGCAGTTTAATTCCAACTCCCATGCTTCCTCACCCCTAAGGTTTATTAGAGCTACAGATAGTATTTCTTAAACTCAAGACGACGGTGAGCAACGTCAGAAAACCTTCTATTGTTTTTGTCTTAATAAGTTATTTTTGAACCAAAATGTTGGAAAGTGTACTTTTTTGTATCATGTTTAATGTTGATTTATTTTAGTATTGTGATTGTAAATGTACAGTTTGTTTATGTAAATAAATGTGAGCCATTACGAAGCTGCAGGTGCCTGAGCGTACGTCATCTAGAATGCTCACCTCGTATGACTCGCGCCGGTTGCGGACTTGTCCAAGGTCATAGGTTCAACCAGATTCACTGGCCCTCTAGAGCTCACGCCCCCAGGCCGCGATATACATGTTTCGTTCATTACTACTGATCAATGCCATCATCTTTACGCTAAGTGCTATTAAACGTTAGAAACGACTCACATAAGCCAAAGGCTTCCTGTCGAATCCTAGTCTACCTACCAACTTGATTATCCCTTAAAACCTTTTCATTAATGTGTTATACTGTAATGTAATGTATACATATAACATTATCTTGAATAAAATATTGTTTAAACTAAATGTACAGTCCTTCAAGCAACCTCCCAAATAATGTATAATCACCGACTCACATTCCAATGGACAGTTACGAATGGTTGTTTGTTATGGTGTAAATGGTGCAGGAAATTCAACATTCAATGACTTACAGCATACCCAAAGCAATTACATTTTAATTGCCCTGTTAGACACGCCCACAAATTGTTTAACTACCAGGTCGGGAAAAGCAAAAACATTCAAATGATAGGAAAAATATTCGTCAAGTTATGAAAAACTCACATCAACTGATCGGATACCATCCAAGGTAATTAAATTATATAAATCTGACTTCATTTGATAGAAGCAGAGAATCAGCGGATGTCAAGTCTAAGACGAAGGATAATTTTAGGGTCCTGCCATGCTTCGATATTAGAGCTGTAGGTTTTTAAATTTCTTGTTCGGTTTCGGTTTTGGTTTTTCAGGTGGAGAAAAACCTCGGTTCGGTTCGGTTTTCGGTTTGTTCATGAGGCCAAGTAAAATTCAATAAAACTCATTCATATGTCCGGAGTCATAACTGAATGGTAGTGAAATTGAGTGAAACTCAATGAATGCCCGAAATAAGCTATAATACATGAAGAATCAGGAAGGCCAATATAATAATTACCTAAATATACAGAACTTTTATTGTGCTTGGCCATTTTTCGAGGTCTGACACCTACACGCAACTTGAGGAAATCTGCAAACACAACTAAACTGAAATCCGGAAATTCACAGAATGTAGCCTTCCCAGAGTAGTGAGAGTACCCAGACACTGCCATTGGCAGTGTCTGGGTACTCTCACTACTCTGGGATGGCTACATTCTGTGAATCTCTGCAGCAAGAGAGTATTTAATAAAAAAACGAAAAACCTTAGATTACGGGATGTCGACGATTTCGGTTTCGGTTTTTAAAAAAAACTAAAAGCCTCGGTTCGGTTTCGGTTAACCTACAGCTCTATTCGATATTCGATTTGAATCGATTCGATTCGAAATAGTTTCCATGATTCGATTCGATTTCAATCGCACCGATTCGAAATTTTTCGAATCGTTGAGAAGTTCTCAAAATCCTACAAAAAGTCTCCTCTTGAAATCTACTATCATTAGGTGTCCTGTACAGGAGACCTGATGACAGAAGAAGAGTTCCAGAAGATTGCGCTTCCGAAATTACATTGATTCCCTTCTGGAATATTCCGCATTTTTACTTGCTTTGCACGAGTCTCTGTTGCACACAGTACTTGAGCAGAGACTAACAATATTAACGGTTGTAAGAAGGTGAATATCCACAACTTGAAAAGCGGTGAGATTCGATTCGAAATGTGGTGCTTGATTCGATTCGTCGACCCGAAATCTGAGGTTCGCAGGGCCCTACACAGTTTCGAAAGAAAATAGAAACGATACATTTTTCTTATGCTCTGCCATGTTTCAACGAACCGAATGTCCATAAACCAGTTCACATATTGGAAATGAAAACAAATACGAAAACGTTAACAGACCCTGTTATAAGTCTTAATACTATTTTTACTCTCACTGGTTTGACACAGCAGTTTGATTGTGTGGACTCTCATATTTCGAATGTGAACCAATCGCTCCTATTCCAGTTTCAAGTTTAACTGAGGCCAATACTATAAAACTTTTATATTTGTATTTTCTAGAATTGTATTTTCTACTTATGAATACAACTGACTAAAATGAATTATCAGCAATTTAAAAGATATGGTAATTTACCAACTGGCTAATTGCCACATCTCTGAAAATGCTAATGGTTCATTTCAACTCATTTAAAGTCACAACTAGAAAATACAATTCTAGAAAATACAACTGTAAAAGTTTTATAGTACTGGTCCCTTTTGAGTAGTTGTGAGCAATTGCACAGTTAGTATTGTAGGGGCGTTTATGTATTGATGAAAGATGCTGTTTATAGAGGTTTGACTCTTGTCCGTATTTGCATTGCATGTACAATACATGGTTAAAATGTCTGATTTAACATCTAACCTAACGTAACTGCTGAAAGTGGCCTCCATAAAAAATTCATCATCTTTTCATTGTTTGTCTAAAAGATTATGGCTTATGTCTCAAAAAGTATTGCTTATGGTACCCTCCATGGAACGAGAGCGTTCAGCTTGTTCCTGTGACGGGTTATACGCTATGTTTTGGGGACAAAAATTTAAACGTTTAGTTATTCAAGAAGTTTTTTGTAAGTGTCGTCTGCTATTCCGGTTATCTGAAGGATTAGAATCCAATAATCATGTATACTTATATAACATATTTACATCCCTTACAATTCTAAAGTCGTGAACAATTAGGACACATGTTTGGTTTACGAAACCACAATCTGACCATTCATTCATTTTGGAGAGAAATGTACACGATATATTTTCCAGAATTTTTTTTACTCTTTGAAGGCGAAAGGCCATTTTCCGAAACGGGACAATGATGCGACATAAAGTATATCCCGATAAATTCAGTCTTTTGATTGGTCAGAATGCCTTGGACAAATAGCCATGGCAAAGGATGCACCCAACATACAAGGTATATGAGAGCGTGCAACATCCAGGGTATAAGCGCTCGCGAAACATCAGGGATGTATGGTTTAAACGAAAGCGTTCCGCTTTTGCTCGTCTCGAAATAAAAATCGTACCAAAAAAGCCGAAAATAGTCAAATATCATCAGAGTTCCGACAATTTGATCATAAAAATAAAATAAGAGCAAATATGTCCACAAAATACTGTTTACTCGTTTATAAAAACAAAATAATTATCACGATTTGGTCCAAATGATTGTGGAGCTGAGAAATACGTCCACAAATTTATTTCCACTATGTTTGTAATGTGTTTCAAACGGGACAAAAATGTTATCTCCGCCAACATATGTGGTATATGGAGATTTAATTCCTGGATGTCTCATTTAAACTACTGGCACAGAGAACACATTGGAACTCAGGGGACGATTTGTCGATGTTGCATTGATTCGCAATAATTGATGGCCCATTCTAAGTCGCATTTCGATAGATTTTGAGTGTACAAGACAGTCACATAACAATTGAATGCAACATTTTGAATAACGAGAAAATGTGTGTGCCATTTTTACCACTATGTAGTTGAATGCTGTACAATTTTTCAATCACAATATTAGTACCTTGAAGTGAATATAACCAAAATAGCGTGCAAGTTTTTGCATTGAAAATTTTCAGGTGCAATTGCATTCCCAAACAATCTGAGGGGGGCAACTGTTTTGCATTCCCAGATTTTCTAGATTGCCAGTCCTGAACAAGGAATGCTAATGTGATGATAAGAAAGTGTAAGTCAAACTATAACTCTTGAAGAAATACTTAGACAATGGGAATAGGAAATGGGGAAGGACGGGGGGGGGGGGGGGGGGGGGGTGGTGGACATAATGACGAAGGGCGGGAGGATGAACGGACTGAAAGAACGACGGATACCATTCATATACCCCCCCCCCCCCCACTACATGGCGTGGAATAAGAAAAGAATCTAAAGTGGAACTTACATCAAATATAATCAAAGTGTATACAGCCACAAGTATAAGGGCGGCAAAAATAATTTGATTATGAACGCCTTCCGATAAGTAATGGAACCTCACTGATAAGGCCACGCTCTCCTCAGACGTTGTTGTGATTAGAATGTCTGGATCCAGATTAATGCTGAAAATAGAAAGCGGTGACACTACAATCGATTTTTTTTTTGTGTGTTTAAAGCAAGTTCGCCGGAGTTGTAATTGTATAAATATTTTAAACCAGCTTTGAACAATATCCCGATTATTTCCATTATACATTGAGCATTTAGTTGTTTCACACCGCGAAATACAATTGTCGCATACACGCCTCTGTTTAAATGTTTGTAAAATCTAACACGCGTATGTGCAGTTTCTAAATATTGACTTGCAGTAAAAGTGAGAAACAAAACTGTTTACCAATTCGAATCTTATCAAAAGGTTAGGGCTGAGATTGATTTTAAAATTTCACTTGTCCTGCCGGACGAGTAACTTTAAAATCGTCCTAAATTGTCCGGTGAAACATATAGGAAATCAACTATGAGTTCATACCATAGCGTATCAGCAACAAATTTAATTCAACACCTTTGAATGTTCCAATGCCTCGCGATCGCCGATCGCGTATATACTTTACCGATATACTTTGATGTCTGTGAAAAATAAAAATGTTGACGAGCTGTACATTTTTCGCAGGAATACAAATAGAATACTCGCAGCATATTTTAGTTATTAATATTATTAACAATAAGGAGGTATCGAAATTGAAAAGCTGATACAGTAGTTTTCGTTCTAAACACAATGAATTGAATGGTCTTATCTGCGACTACGATCACAGCGTAACAGCTTTCACGTCATCAAACGTCATCGATGGGAAACGTTTGTGCGTCACTGATCTCTATACAACTGGATTGCTGGTACGCTAACTGGTCACATACAGAAATGTGTGTCCACCGCCGCCATTGTAAGTGTAGGTGATAATATAAATAAACAAAGCTCAACAAAGTTTTCTCGAAGGATTTCAGTTTCCCGACGCCTCGCGATCTCCGATCGCTTTTTAAAAATTATTCTTTGATGTCTGCGAAAAAAGAATACGTTGATGACGTTCAGGTCGCAATGAAAACTGAATATTTGCATCACATTTTAGGTATTATTAATAAACAACGAGTGTAGAAATTAGAAAGTTGATATGGTGTTATTAGTTTCCATGCAAAGTAAATACACAGAACGACACGCGCTTGTGAATGGGTTAATCAACATGGCACGAGTGCCAGCGCGGAAGGATAAAACGAGAGGCCACGGGGCTCGAGTTTTATCCTTCCGCAATGGCACAAGTGCCATATCGATTGACCCATTCACACTCGCGTGCCTTTTTGTATTTATCACACGCCTTCACGTCTACAAAAACAGTTATTAGAAGGACACTCAGCAATTCATTTGACAATTATCGACAAAAGGAACACATTTTATCGTCAACTAAAATTGCGAGGGGAACCCGTTTTACTATTTCGTCCCCCGAGTTCCAGTGTGTTCTATGTGCCTGTAGGCACATAGAATACACTGGAACTCAGTGGAGGATTTTTAGCTATCGCTAGGGATTCAAACTGTAATTGCGGTGCACGATATGTAAAAAAATCCAGTGAAATTTCGCTTGTATTAAAAAATAGTCCGTCAACGATTTCCGTTCCGCGCATATGTGCTGAACGGATTTTCATTTTCCGCATGGTTTAGCGTTGTTGTTGATGGGTATTTCATAGAACAGTCGTGTTATAAACGCAACATGAGATCTGATGAAGTTACAACGTAACAATTTTCACATGTTCACACTTCATGGAATGGGAGGAGTTATCGCGTTGATTGACTTGACGTCATCTTGGAGGTGGCAGTTTGAATGGCGGCGTTCTCACTGACATTCTAACAATATCTAGTTGTATAGAGAACAGTGTACCGCGTTGAGTTGAGGCCATCTGGAGGGCTACGTTTTTCGCTGATGCTTCAGTAATCCAGTTGTATGTATACAAATAAATGATTTGAACAAAAGAGGAACACCACAGGCGTTGATAGTGTAATGTTCCACCCGTCTAGTCGACCGACAAAAAGAGATTTTTCACTCACACTTCGCCAATGTGTACACGTAATGTAGAGCGGAGGATTAAAATTCCCCAGCTCTGAAACATCATCGAATCAAACTTGACGAAACTGTGGATGATGAAGTTTTAGGGAAAAACACCCACCAGAACAGTTGTATATTGCACTATGTGCAGAGGCCATAGAATTATGAAACAAGCAAATTCAGTGAAGTCATGTATCCCGCTGGGCAGCAGTTTCAATGGGAATTAATGCATCCAGTGGAATATAGTTGAGTTGCAAGTGGAAGTTATTTAGAAGAGACAGAACAGACAGTGCTTCAGACAGTGGTTATCAGATTTATTTTCACGGAGGTCACTGTTAAAGCAAATAAAGTGATGTGGAGTATAACTGTGAGAATCACTAAAAATGAAGACTGTGTGATAAGACATATTACATTAAACTGATGTGAAAAGTAATCTATATATGAAATTTCATTGAAATCGGTTGACTCTAATGAATGTTAGAGTCTGGAAACCATCAGCCAATCAAATTTAAGCAACCTAATTAAATATGCGCGGAAAATGCCCATGTTCGAACTTGGACCCACAATTGATAAAAGTGATCTACTACCCAAATTTCATCGAAATCGACTGACTGTAAGGAAAGTTAGAGTCTGGAAACGAAAAACACGGAAGGTGTGCACTTACTGTGTATTAGTAGTAGCACTGAATAAATCAAAGTTTCCCTAATTTGCATAATTTTTGCACGAGAACAAAACCCGTATTATATGTGATGTATTGCATGTTACTAAACATTCATTAATGCAAACATTTATTCAAATCCGAACTTTCATATACATGTTCTGTACAAAAAACTGATTACAACCAATTTCGGAACAAAATGGACGCTGGCGGCCATCTTGAATTTTGGACCAAACCTCAAAACACATATTCTGGTCTCACAATGATAGCAAAGATACCCAAGAAGTTTCGTGAAGATCGTTTCATAAATACGGCTTTTAGTCCGAGGTGCGTTGACGCACGGGGCAGACGGACAGATTTTCGGTACAAAATTCCCCACATACGAACTTGACCTAGGTATTGATAAAAGTACTCCATACATGAAATTTCATCGAAATCGGTTGATTTTAAGGAAAGTTAGAGTCTGGAAACCGTCAGCCAATCAAATTTCAGCAACCTAATTAAATATGCGCGGAAAATACCCATATTCGAACTTACACCCACAATTAATGAATGTGATCTACTACCCAAATTTTATCGAAATCCGGTCACTGTAAGGAAAGTTAGATTCTGGAAACGAAAAACACGGCATTATAAAAGACGCGATTCGCGGATTGACGTAAGCTTTACAATCATCATTGCTGCAGCGTGTATCGGTCCCGAATCATATTCAAATGAGATTTGCAAACACAAACATTACTAATATTATTATATGATCTACCCATTTTTTCCGACCATTAAACTGGAATCTTAACCCTTTGCACACTGATGGTATATTCCATGCCAGTTCAGAGCAATCAGATGGTAGAGTCTTTATTCGTTACTTGAAGGAAGACCAGTCAATGTTTTCAATGTGCAGCTTTGGTTGGCGAACCACATGAATTCACTTAGTAGGTAATGACTTTATGAATCCAGGTCTTATCACGATCTTGGGCCGAAAAACTGTCTTTTGGATTCAAAGGATTAAAACCGATGACGCACAATCATTCAATAATATGTCGGAAATGTATCCAGGTTATGCAGTAGTATTCTTGCACGAAAATTGTTGTTCCAAGAAATGTAGAACCAGTCATGTAAACAATGCCAAACACTTCGAATCAACTGAATTTTTCAGTGTGATGCATTTTGTTTTCGAAATGTTTATGGCAGTTTCTCTGAAGTTTAATTACATAACGACAGCAACCAATGAACGGTATCAATTAAAACTTCACCGGATAATCATGGAATTGAATAGAAAGATGAGAGAAATAGATTACTTCCAATGACACCAGCTAATGAGGTTTGAACCGTTGGTTCAATAAAATCCTAGTAATGAATGTTTCAAAATTTCTCCGTCAATTGAGCCTATTGTTTTAGAACGGATATGCTGCCAAACAATGCATTTCTAAGCAACGTAATTGGTGGCCGCACAAGCAGGGGCGTCGATGGGGCTGGGCGGGGAAGATATAACCCTCTCTAATAATTTTCCAGTCGCATCATTTTCATCTGGATTGGAGTCTTAGATGTCCATTCGTTTTAGCTTGTAATAGTGTTATTTATTTATTATTTATTTGTTATTTGTTTATTAGAGTTTAACTACACTTTCGACAGCCAGGGTCACCTCATGTCGGACAGTTTTACTGGTGGAGGAAGCCGGAGTACCCAGACAGAACAACCGACTAAATGTCAGACTCCCCAACGTACCAACTCCACACAAGCAGGGTTAGCATTGGTTGAAGACGTGCACTATCGACGTGCATTAGTCCACAGCGTCACCGTGCCTCCAAGTGGGCAATCGGTATTAAGTGCCTTGCCCAAGGACACAATGCAGTTATCCCTGGCATGGAACGAAACGAACCGTGGACTCCTCGGCTTGAAGTTCAATGCCGTAAGCACTGAGCCACTGGGATCATGTACTTTCTTACGAGACTATATTTGATACTATCAATAACCCTTTGAACCCTGGTGGTATCTTCCATGTCAGTTCCATGGTAGCAATAGGAAGAGTCCATATTTATTATTTGGGGTCAGACCAATTAATATTTTCAACGTGCAGCCTTAGGGCTGCACGTTGAAAATATTGATTGGTCTACACCACACATTTACCTTGCAGTCTTTCCCCTTTATGGCAAGTATGACGTAGCATGTGACCCTTCGGAAAAAACGGCCTCTGGAGTTCAAAGAATTAATGTCACACACACAGTCGGCGATACAAATGGAGGTCAGCAGTACCAGATTCCGGCCGTTTGGGGCCCAATCTACTACCACATGTACACTTTGTGCATCCAAAAATAAATTTCAAAGAATTTTTGAGTTTTTGAACCTTAATCGCGAATGACTAATTTTCCAACTACATCCTCAGGGCATGCCTTCAAGGAAAGCATGCCTTAATGATGTAACTGGGATATTTGATTAGTCGGGACTTGAGCCAATACAGTTAGGAGAAATCGCCTTGGCGATGCTCGTGCTCACAAGACGCGATGTTTGTTTCTCAGTCCATTCGGGCATCTTTTAAAGGATTTTGGCCCAAGTGGTAAGTAACGTCATCAACTCGCCCCCTGTTATTATCAAAATTACGAAACTCCTTCAGTAAAATTCGCATCCACTACAACGTTGGGTGGGGGCGGGGTGGTGGTGGGAGTGGGACAATCACCCGCTACCTGAGTTCAACAAGAGCAACAACGTTTAAAGAAATACATGGAAACCGCTGATTTGCAACCCCCTTCATGATATTATCACTAAAAAGCTGTATATTGAATGTAGAAAAAAGATCATGTAGAATTCTAAGACAAACAAAGGGCAATAACGTTTGAAGAAATAGTTGAAAATGGTTGGTCCGCAATCCCATTCATGATATTTTCACCCACTGGTTACATTTTAAACTTGGCGAAAAATTTCTTTAACGATTTTCTTTGAATTGTGATGACAAAATGTGATGACAAAAAAGTCACCAAGGTCAATAACTCTTGAAGAAATATTTAGACAAAGCTGGCTCGCAATCCCATACACTGAATCGCCAAACGCTATACATACAGATTATCGTGATAATGTGCATGTCCTGTGATTTGTATCAGATTTGAGGTGGTGTCCAAAAAGGGATCTCAACGAGCCGGTTTTGCCGGCGAGTTGTGATCCCATTTTTGGACACCACCGAGCATCTGATGCAAATCACAGGACATGCACATTATCATGATAATTCATTAATCTAACAATTCTGTCACATAAACTGATTAAATCTTAAATTATAAATAGAGTTTTGTGACATAATGTTGGGCGAGAAAAAGTTTTAAAAAACCCCATATTTTATGGAACTATATTGTTGAGCATTCTGACAAACAATGAGTAACGCGGTAAATTGTTCACTCTCAGTGTCACTGCCAATGATGATCCGCTTGTCTTTATGAGTGTTGCGACGAGGACACATCCTCAAGAAAAGGGTTGGTGTAATATTGAATTGTGCAGTTTCTATTTATCGTAAAAATTTAGCCAATCGCCCGTAACTGTCGCTGTCGCGTTACCGGAAACGAGTCGCCTATATGATACGGAATCAGAATAAGTCATCTATATGATACGGAATCGGAACACATTATGTGATTCGTACTATTTCTTGTGGTTTCAGGCCAAACTCTGTATGATTGTTAGATAAAGCTATATATCAAATTTGAGAAAAATAGTTTGACGGTCTTCTTTCAAATGCGATGATAAGAAATGGGGAAGGACTGGCGGGCGCCCACTATCACTAAAGGTAGTGAATGTAGCCCGGGAGGACGGCCGAACGGAAGCACGACGGAACCCTTTCATATATCCCTCCCCCACTACGTGGCGGGGGATAACGAACTGAGGACACAATACAGATCATCTGTACTTACTTATTTAACCCTTTGAACCCTGTGGTACCTTCCATGTCAGTTCGTATGCAGCAATTAGAAGAGTCCATATCCATTATTTGGGGGAAGACCAATCAATATTTTCAACTTGAAGCCCTACCGTAATTCAAATTTAATGCATTACCTACGAATTTTACTGCACAGTATTCAGCCCAATTCGTCTGCAAACAATTTCAAGACAATAACAAAGATCTGGTGATCGTTCCTTCAATGCCACGTCATGCGCCGAAGCTTGACGTCATCTCTGAACCTATTGAGGAATATGTCTCGATATCCATCGAGTCGATGGATATCGAGAAATATCTTTTAGATAATTTCCGATAATTCACAGGCTAGCATATAATATTATATTCTTACCCTTCATCGAACATTTTTTCTAACTGTACTGCATTACCGAGGTGGAGAGCGGTTTCATTTACTCCCACAACCCAAACCTGCAAAAAAAAAACATGAGAAGTGAACTATCGTGCAATAGCTTTTGACTTTTGGCTCTCACTTTCTCTAAGTACTAAAACTCTAAAATGAGATTAAGAAAATTATTAAGCCATTTCAAAATGTGATTTTCTGATTTAAAAAATAATACACTGAATGATTCCTGGGTGAACTCAGTAACCTTGAACCATATTTTGAACTCCCTACGATTTGGTGTTGGCTTAAAGTATCATACTAAGTCTGAGATATAAATGTGACTTAGTTTCGGCATTCTCAACTCCGCCCATTGCGCCTTACTTTGAAATCCTCATCCCAACAGGTACCGTCACACTGGAATGGCGGCATTTCTCACAGGCACAAATAAGCCTCAATCAATATTCGTTTCGATTCGGCATCTTTCGTCCGGCTCGATTCTGGCGCCCAAATCGAAATTCCCTCGCACTTCCTGTGAGAATGATAAACCTTGGATATTCATTTGATAAAATGCGCCCATTGTGTTCAGGCTAGTTATCCACGAGCTTTGCAATTCCCGTGATTACTGTGGAGGGCAATTCACCAAGAATCATACCCGACTGTCATCATGTTTATCAGCTAAATTCTGACAGGTAAGAATTTAATCTACCAATGACAACCTCTTTTCGAGCAAACTAAACATGTTCTATAATGTTCAGAATCAGTTCAGGACAAGTGGGCCTTGTAATTTTTTTTCTAAACTTCGAATATAGTTACATTTTCTTTCAAACTAAATGGTGAAAATGTCATAAGATATACAAAAACTACGGAGATTGTTAAGTGGTTATATATATCCATGGGCTTCAATCGCTGGTTGGGTGAAAAATGCTCAGTTTCTTTATCAACACAACAAAAATGTCACCAAAATGGATACACAATTAGAGTTACCTCCCTTATACGGGTCATGCTTGAATCAGAAAAAGAATCCAGAAAATAAATTTGGAGAGTTATTTTTATACTCCCCACGTGAACCGAGTAAAACGCTGAAGGAAATGATTCGAGACGGGATTAGAGTTTTGGTTACAATACACTATATAGAGGTAAACAACGCCCCCTAGGATTTTACCTCAACATTTAATAGAACATAAAATCTAAGGGATTAGCTGATTGGGCCAATAGCTGCAGCTTTTGGAACCCTCAATAAAAATATTAAAAGGTCTGTTTTGGAAAAGTAATACGTAATGAAATATTTGCACTGTCTCCAAAATGTGAGAGTTGAAAAAATAGACTGGGGGACAAGTAAAAATATGTCTTGTCAATTCAGTGCGAATCTGGACGGTAGTAGAAGAAACCCCAAATTTAAATACAGAAATCACACGGTAACATATATTTTTCTCCGGTGCATTTTGTTAATGAGGTGATATACTAAATGGATTGAGGATTGTTTCGCTCCAAATGGGCTTGATGGGCTGAAGAGAGAGAAAAAGGTTAGCACTGTCGCCAATGCAAATCTTTTAGTGTACTGTAACCTAAGGTGTTTTTTTTCTGTTTTTACATGAAATGACAATTTCTATGACCATTCCTGATTTTGAGTTCTCCCAAAAGAAATATATGCAAAAAGGGAAGCCTTCCGGCAGCGCCTTTTAAAAGATTAAGAGAGAAGAGTAATTTTAACCTGGGTGAGAGTGGGGGCGACTGTATTAGGGGGGCAGAGAGTTCATCTGGCTATGGGATTATAGTGGTCCAATGGCCAGATGCTAGTAGGCGTAGGGAGAAAGTACATCGTATGTCCTATTTAGTGCACCACAATTTGACCAGGGAAGAACTACCAGCTTACGGTGGTGCGCGGGGCCTTGAATGCAGTCATATCTGTGCAGTGAAAAAGTGCATTAACCCACTCCATTTGGTGTTTGAAACACATGAGACTAAACAGGAGAGGATTCACTGTTTCATGCAAGGAAGCTGCACCAAAGCACATGTACCTCATTGCATAATACACTGATTGTTCTGCTGACGGTGAGAATTTATCATCTTCGAACTTTAACCCTTTTCGCTTTTGATTCTCCAATGTAGGCGTGTTCTTTAATTTTAGGATTCAAACGGGGTGGGAAAACTAAATCTTTTTAATATTTTAGTTCTTCCTCATATTTGTCATACAGAGCATAAAGCTTCTTTCATTTATTAATTCGAGCTCTTCTATATTTTTTCTTTTTCCTATAAGATTTGAGTAGTTGTTCCTTACTTTGAAGATGTTCCAATGCTTTGTCAACTTTGTTTGGGTGGATTGTACTTCCCAGCTGAAAACACAGATTTCTGATAGAGTTGCCTGCCCCTTTATTAACAGAGTGACACATCGAATGTGCTCTCCCGGAAACAATCCTTGAAAAAGTAACAGTATTGGGAAGCGATGTTCTTAGTGCTCTGTTAAATGCGTCTACTTTTTGTGTGTTGAAATTTAACTTGTTTTTTTCGAGCAATTGCAGGGCCAAGCCTATAATTTGCACAGGTCCTCGGAATTTCAGATATGCCTTCTACGTTTTTCAAAGAAAACTCACCAAATAGCTTGATTTATATAACCAGTTGTTTTTTTCTCTAATTTTACACACAAACGAATCTTTTTTACAAAGGGAATGACATTTCTGGTAGCAGGTTTACTATTGCATCTGTACGGCGGCGTAGAAGCGACATGTGATGTTTAGTTACTAAATTGAATATTCAATTTACTAAATTGAAGATTCAATTTACTAAATTGAATATTCAATTTATTACAAGACTGTTTATTCAATTTATTACGAGACTGTTTATTCAATTTATTACAAGACTGTTTTTTCAATTTACTAAATTGAATATTCAATTTATTACAAAGCTGTTTTTTCAATTTATTACGAGACTGTTTATTCAATTTATTACAAGACAGTTTATTCAATTTACTAAATTGTATATACAATTTAGTAAATCGAATATCCAATTTATTACAAGTCTGTTTATTCAATTTATTACAAGACTGTTTTTTTTCAATTTATTACAAGACTGTTTTTTCAATTTACTAAATTGAATATTCAATTTATTACAAGACTCTTTTTCAATTTTTTACGAGACTGTTTATTCAATTTATTACGAGACTGTTTTTTCAATTTAGTAAATTGAATATTCAATTTAGTAAATTGAATATTCAATTTAGTAAATTGAATATTCAATTTACTAAATTGAATATTCAATTTATTACAAGACTGTTTATTCAGTTTATTACGAGACTGTTTATTCAATTTGTTACAAGACTGTTTTTTCAATTTAGTAAATTGAATATTCAATTTAGTAAATTGAATATTCAATTTATTACAAGACTGTTTATTCAATTTATTAAATTGAATATTCAATTTATTACAAGACAGTTTTTGTCAATTTATTACGAGACTGATTATTCAATTTATTATGAGACTGTTTTTTCAATTTAGTAAACTGAATATTCAATTTAGTAAATTGAATATTCAATTTAGTAACTAAACATCACATGTCGCTTCTACGCCACCGTACATCTCCTACATACGATATTTAATTTTTTATTGTGAGAATATTACCTCGGAACAGGTTCGATGCCCTTTTTATTTCACATTTGTATCTCTCAGCTATATCTAATGCTAGATTATTTTTATTTTTTTTTCTTATAGCTGCCGTATGACCTTCAATCAGATCCGATAATTTTTGATGGTTCTTTAAAAACTTCCTATGGTTGCGAGGAACATGTGCAGTGTCAAGCTGGTGAACTGGGCGAGTCTGAGTAACTTTTTCATCAAACAAATCTTCCGCGGCTAAATAAGCTGCACTGTCGGAGTCAGTAGTTATATGCTCTACTTCTATATTACTTTCACCCTTCAAGTCTAACAGTGCCTCTCTTGCCCATGTTCGCACATCTGCTATGTTTTTCTGAAATGGAATGGTTGCAAAACACTTCTCAGAGCTGCACTGATGACCCGACTTTAGATGCTTGCCTTTACTGCAGAGTTTATTATGTACCACTAAGCCAATCACACCATGGTTTGATGTCACATTTTCAGCTATTGTATACAGAACCTGCGTTGCAGCCTGAAACGGAGTTTTTCCAACCGAGTAGAGATTGTTGTTATAAAGGCCATCTGCTTGTAAATTTATAATATTCGGATTTTTGCTTCCTGCAATTTTATATTTTTTTTTATAAACTTTGATCGTCGCGTTTTCATATCACTTTTATTCAATTCTACGATTTTGGATAGAACCATATTTGAACTTTTCTGTACACCAGAAGTTGAGAGTGCTGGCATATTGGCACTTAAACAAAGTCGTCTCAATGATGCAGCAGCTATCGGTGTTTTACTGAGACCCACAGCTAAGCCGATATTGGGTTTTGCGGCTGATCGCCCTCTTTTTCCTGTTCTTACTTCATCATAAAGAGAGAAAACTTTTGATTTGTAGTTAAAGCCAGTACAGATTATTTTTTCTCTGCAGCCAAGACCCCGAATTTGCTCTGCTGACATGTCCCAGTGAAGGAAGCCACGACAGCTTGGAGAAGATGCCCTGTAGTCTAGAAATGCAACATTCCACATTACAGAGTTTCGCTCAACATGCAGTGTTCTGTTAGACTGTGCCTTCCGTTTCCATACTGCATTTGTCCTCGCACAATAATTTGGATCCCTGGAAGGGAGAGATATGAACAATGAGTCCATTGTACATGCCAATTCATTATTGTCAGTAAACACCTTGCTACCCCTCCCCCCCCTTCCTCCCAATTCACTGTTCAGAAGGAAGGATTTCTATTTATCTTTTCCTGCACTTACTACCTCTTCTCTGACATTGTCAACTTCTTTATTCACATTTCATGGATCTTAAGTATGGGCCTGTTGGTAGTGAATGGAAAGAGCTGTGATTATCAACAATTAATGCCTTCAGTAGTCACTATTCACCAGGCACACGTGTGTAATTTGAAATGATAGCTATCATTAAAATTGATACCGATTTTTGCTTGCAAAATAGTGCTGTTTCCAGCAGTTTATAAATTACAGTTGCCTGAAAACAAAGCTTTTCACCCTTCACAGCCCGTCATGTCGATATCTCGTGGGAAAAATGTACTGGAGAAATGTTTTCAAAAAGAAAGAACCCATCACTTTTCAAACATTTTTAAGTAACAAATAGCGCACTAGTTCTCCTATGCTTTACAAAAACAACAGTCTAGTGTCTAAGGAATCTCTTTAAGCTGCATATGAAAAATTCTGTTTTGAATAGGCTGTTGAATCTTGCTGAAACCAGCCCATTGGGCTGGTTGAAGTGAAATCCAGCAGCCTAATTTTTTTTTGACTTCTTGGAAAATAAATGGGCGGAGTTGTGGATTTGAGGGTGGGAATTGAACAAGTATGGTCAATGGGCTAAGGAAGAATATAAATTTTTGATGAAGATCCTGTATCTGGTGAATTTATAGTATTCTTTCTTCAATGAAAAAAATATTGACCACCCGCTGCCTCTTTTCTTCAGCACCACCATACCCATACAAAACCCCAGACATTGATGAACATTTACCTAGAGTCTCAATAAGTAAATTTACTTTACCTGCTTTTATTTTTATTTCCAGATTTATCTTCTGTGTCATCACAAAACAGACATTTCGACTTTGCCACACTAGTTTGAGGGGAAGTTTCTGGCGATTGAGTGTCTGATGCCTCAGGTGAGATGACAATTGTCCTTGATCGTAAGTTTTTAGTGATTTCCCGACTGTACACACCCTTCCTAATATTCCGATTTACTGGTTGTTTGTTTGCTGAAAATCCAAGTGTATTCTTTTTCTTGAACATCCCCACTGCTGAACATTTGACAGAACAAACTTTTGGAAGCAGTTTTCGAAACAGAATCTGCTCACTTTATTTCACTCGCGTTGTATTCATATATAAAAAATTCAAAAAGTTTTTGTCTCTTTCCATTTAATGACTTAAGCCAAAGTCTGTAATGCTTGCACTGATCTCAAAAAGCCTGTTCATAATTGTAAGGAATATGAAGAAGTATGGAGACCAGTCATGGCGATGTAGAAACAAACGGCCATTTCTTCAACTCTTATCTCTACCTGACAATGACTGATCTACTTAATGTTTAATTTATCACCACTGAGAGGGTTCCCAGCGGTTTTTCAACTAAAATCTGTTGAAAGCCAATGCTCTGAGAGGGCAAGATTATAATTTTTGTTTAACCCTTTACCCAACGCAGACGATATCAAAACTTATTATTTTAAATATCATTTTTTCAACTTTTTCAAAAATTTCAACAAACCATATCATGTGACCCCTCGATGGAACGAGCTCGTTCCAACGAGGGGTCACATGATATGGTTTCGTTGAAATGTTTTGAAAAATAATATTTTTTCAACTGCTCAATTTGCATATTACGTGGGCGGATGCGGGCGATTCGTTGGGTGAATGCATGTTTCTATTGATTGTGTTTGTGGGGACACGGTAGGTTAAAGTTATTGACGACATGTCAAACCACAGACAATAAAATACAAAACAAAATATTTAATTCAATAAAAATACTCAGTATGTTTCATTTAAGCCCTTAAACAGGAGCATTTTCAGTAATTTTGCTATAACTTTAGGTTACAATACACTATATAGAGGCAAACAATGCCCCCTCGGATTTTACCTCCACATTTAATAGAGCATAAAATCTTAGGGATTAGCTGATTGGGCCAATATCTGTAGCGATTGGAACCCTCAATAAAAATATTAAAGGGTCTGTTTTGGAAAAGTAATGAAATATTTACACTGGCTTTGGTCTCCAAAATGGGAGAGTTGAAAAAAATAGACTGGGGGAAAAGTAAAAATATGTCTTGTCAATTCAGTGCGAATCTGGACGGTAGTAGAGGAAACCCCAAATTTAAATACAGAAATCACACGGTAACATATATTTTTCTCCGGTGCATTTTTTTTAATGAGATGATATACAAAATGGATTGAGGATTGTTTCGCTCCAAATGGACTTGATGAGCTGAGGAGAGAGAAAAAGGTTAGCACTGTCGCCAATGCAAATCTTTTAGTGTACGGTAACCTAAATTGTTAATGAGTGCCGTCTTTTTTTCGTATGACATTACGACAAGAAAATCATGTGCAAGTATAAGCGCGCAAAGAAAAATCGCGAAAAACATTTATTTTCTGACAGACGTGGCAACCGTTACTTATTCCCAATTTCTTATTCGACATTCTTTATCAGTTTATAACGAATGTCGAATAAGGAAATGGGAATAAGCATGACGTCCATATTTTGTGAAGTCCTGAATATCATGAATCTTTTCGTATCAGAACATCAGTTCGTGTTTTAATTTTTAAAAAAATCTAGAAAGTAAACGTGGAAAGTTATACTTCTTACTCAGTAATACACTTATTCAGTATTATTACCACTTTAGCGGGCGTTCCTTAGGCCATTATCGCTGATTTCCTGGGCATTAATATGCGATAAATGCTCAGGTCATCACGTGACGTGCTGGACCGCTAATGTGCTTCCTTCCCATTAGCGCCCGCGGCCCGACACGTCACGTGACCGAATTACCTCCCATTCCCAATCTTCTGTTTTTGCTTTGTAAGTTCGGATGCTGTGCGAGGTAAACAAATCTCACAGCAATTACTTGAGGTGATTACACCAAATATAACCTATTTACTGCTGAAACATAAGGAGCCAAACAGTGATATAATGTGAGTATATTTATGTATCATTCTGTTTTTGAAGCTGCCAAACTCCAATCCTGAATTTTTAACATCGGTTATTTCGTACTTGTTTTCAAAAAACTTCCAAAAATAAACTCCGACAACTCATGAATATTCAATTACTTTGGCTTGTTTTGATCACATGGTATTGTTTGAAACAGACGACACGCGTTCATTGTTATTTTGAGGTTACTTGAATATCATCCCCTATTAGTGGTAACAATAGAAATAACATGACATGATTTTTGTCAGGCGTTATGGTTTATTAACGGCCATACAGAAATGATTAACAGCCCTTGGGCTATTAGCGGCCCTCGGCTCGGGCCGCTAATAGTCCAAGGGCTGTTAATCATTTCTGTATGGCCGTTAATAAACCATAACGCCCTCAAAAATCATGTTATTGGTATAATACAGGTGTGAAAATCATTCGAGACAGGAGCTGTGTTTTTTTACATATATGTTAGTACAAAGTGGAGAACATCTGAAAACTTCGGTCGGTCATCCAATGAGTTTTGTACAGAATGCATACACATACAATTCATATCGTTTAAGACTAGACCAGGGACGTTACTAAATCTATGGGTGGGTTCGGGATAGAAAGGGGGTGAGGCTTTGCCACTATGAATTTAAGCAATCCATTCCTTCATGACAGTGCTCAGTGAGTTCTTCAAAACCAGCTTGACCTCTTTGCCCCCAAATTGCATAAGGCTATTTGACTTCAGAGTGCAGAGGATTACAGCGATGGTCTGTTTGATTAGGCGCTAACGTGAAGATAATGATGATTTTTCTTACTTCACAAGGGTACCTTTCTGTCCCCGTCAGACCAATGAGGGTGAGAGTGTAGACCCACCTTCTGGAAACAGGATTCTAGCGAGACTGCGTCTAACTATAATGAAAAAAAAAATAGTATTCGCAAAATCCATGACTATTACTGACAGGAGAAGAAAAAAATCCATCTCATTTTCTGCACAGACTGCACTCGACAAACTTTATAAACTGGAGATAGACAATATACCTAAAAACCGAACCGATGCCGAATTCACGGAGATAACGAAAACTCGAACCAAACCAATCATTGAATATCGTAGCCGTCTGTTGTTTCACATTTTTAGAAATTCGCTAGTTATAAGGCCTTTTTGAGGCTTGATAGCAGTTTAAGTGTTCCTTTTCATGAAAGAAGTGACTGGTTTTTATTTCAGTTTTCTTAACCCTTTAGGGTCTGGACAATTCTCCTAAATTACCACCAGACTACAACCTGTACATGTCCAGTTGCTTAATCCTTTACCTAACATGAAAAGCAGACGACACTTGCAAACAAAATTCTTGAATAACTAATTTATTTTTCATTTTTTGTCTCAAAAACATAGGTTCTGACCCCTCATTGGAACGAGCTCGACGAGCTCGTTCCAAAGTAGGGTCATAACCTATGTATTTGAGACAAAAAATGAAAAAATAATGAAAATTAATTGGCAATTTTTGTGAATAGCGCTGGCCGTTTTTTACCGTTACGTTGGGTAAAGGGTTAACAATGGTTTCCTGTCAAGTATTGGCTGCCTGTTAGGACAGCAACGGCTTGACTAGAATTCACTTCCTCGGTAATTTGTCTATTGTCAGCAGGATCTCCCAATAATGGCATGTCAAAGATATTATGCCGTGAGATCGCAACACCTGAAATACGCCTTTGCAGGTTAAGGTGTGTTTGGAACAACTCACAAACGTACTGTAGATATGATTTGTGCTGCAAAAAAAATGCCAATGTTAAACCCATTCGCAGTGGCAATGGTTGCGCTGTGGTAGAATGATACAAGAACAACTTTTTTCTGAATTTTCCAAGTGAGAATTCCCCTTTGCAAACTCAAATCTCATAGAGTCAAATACTGAATATTGACCGAAAGTCGCGGTATATTTCCCTAAAATACCGAAACGCATACCGAACTCAAAATTACAATCCTGCTCATCTCAACTACAAACCTTACCTTAGAGCGTGACGTCAAAACACACTACTCAAGTGAGGAAAGTGTCTAAATAAATAACAGAGAAGATGCGTTTCATATTTTAATTTTTCGCTTGACTTTAACACTTAAAGCCTCAAATTAATTTTACGACAATAACTATCGTATACACATGTACACAGCTGCAGTTGACTTGATAGTGTTTCTACATCTTTGCCTGCAGAGGCAGCCAACAATTATGTGAAACACTGCTAAGATAAATGCAGCGTTCCGGCTGAGTTTTCAAGAAAAGATACACTTGTGGGATGCTTTTTCAGAGCAATGCAAAGGTGGCAATTTGGGCTTGTATTGAGATTCGAGGATAAATCGTATATTCGTAATTTCCTGCGTAGACCTACTAGTGATATCGATTTTATGTAATGGATTTATGCTATTCTGAAGCATTATACTAAGATTTTAAAAAAGACAAAGATTTGTTAATAAAATGTATCAGAAAAGGTTTACTCACTGTTTTGTGGGTTTCGTTGGAGAATAAGTCTATAGAAACGGTATCCGTAAAATTTTCTGAAGATAATGACATGACTGGACCAACCAACACAACCTTCGCGACTGGAGATTCACGTCCTCCCGCTGCATCACAATGTAACACTACGAACGAAAGAAGATTGAATGGTAATCACCAAGAAGCACATTCTGTGCACTTTTCTGTGGGTCAATGGGGGTATCGGTAGTGGGTGCGGGGGGGGGGGGGGGGACTCGTCCGTCACGTTTCCTGAAAACTGTCAACCATATATACCACCCATCCTGAAATCTCTCACGCCGGTTTATGTAATTCTGTTCCAATATTTCTTGGGTCACTTTGTAATATTTGTGTCTTCACTTTAAGGGCACTGAAGCCTTAAGAAATGGCCAAGGTGCTCCAGTTGGCATGGAAAGTTAAAAAAAAACATTCCCGGAGAAGACCCCGAGCCTTCACCTCTTCGAGATGCATACTCTTTACAGAGCTCGAGGCAAAATAATGTGGAGAAAAAATATTTTGTCGACAACTTTACTCAGTCTGGTTTCGCCACTGCTACACGTTAAACTCAGTTGAGTTAAAAATCAACCCAAATCAACTGGATTGAGTGAATATGAACCCAAATGGGTTCATGTCACTCAGCCCCGTTGATTTTGGTTAATTTTTTATCCAAATGATTTTAGAGTGTAGGTTCCATACTTTCCATCATCGTTCAGATTTCCAAAGTTGAAATTTGCGTAATTTCAAATATATTTTGCAATAAATTCTCATGTTTGTGAAAGACTACACTAGATTTCCTAAAACCAGTGGGTTATACACTATAGTACTCCCCTCTCTCGTTACGGTTGTAGTTGGAAAAGTAAATAGCAAGTATTGTTTAATTTTCTGATCACATTACCCTTCTCTGTATATTATTCATTATCACTAATATCAGACGACTGATAATCTCTTTTATCACTTCTTTGAAGGCTCAAGCTGTGAGGAGTAGTATCGCATATATACCAGGGGCGACGGGACAATTTTCAATGTGGAGGGGGAGGGGGGACTGCATCGGGCGATGGGTGGTCGTCGGTATGAAAAATTCCAGGGTCCCAAAACCCCCATTTCCACATCGGAGTGGATATTTTGAGATTTTTCAGGAGATGTATTTGAAAGATTTCACACTTTGAGAGCTGTTAAAAAACGTCGGTAAAGCATACAGATGAGGTCTATTTACCAGCTTTGGTCGTAACGACCAAAGCTGATAAGTAGACCTCACCTGCATGCTTTACCAGACGTTTACAGCAATTATACTGTCTGTGGATTATCTTGTCTAGGGGTGGATTTGGTACTTGTATGACTGTAAGATTACGATCTATTTCAGTTAAAAAAAAAACTCGATTTTTTTAACAGACTGTATACATTTTAGCGTTTACTGCCAATTACTGCAAAAAATGATCTGAAATCCATCGAAACTGAACCAGTACGAGAGAAATATAGCTGGCGAAAATATGGGGAGGCTCTGGATCCGTCCCTTGTTTCACCAGTCATTGATTGTGTTAAAATATATGCATACAAAAAAAACCCTGGCCCAGCCAAAAAATGCAGGGGCTGAAGCCCCCAGCCCCCGGTTCCGCCGCCCCTGTGAACGAACGGACACGCTTTCCAAGAGGTTTGCCGGAATCGCTAGTGTTAAATTCTCAAAGAGCCAGGAGCTCTTTTGTCGGAGCCGATGTGAGACATGTTTCACGCCCATCCAATTGGATGCGGCACGTGGTATACGTACTGCATATATAGTATGTTGTGGTTGATATAATTATTATGTACCTACAGGTCTCTAGGTATACAGTATGGGTATGGATGAAAACTGTCATGGAAGGTCGTTTTTCCGAACAATGTAATGTCTGATTATATAATGGGCAACAACAGCGGTCAACGTTTCTATGACGTCGCATGTGTATCGTGACGTTACAACGTCATTAGCAACGTCAACCGTTTCGCGGGAGAAGATTTTCAAGAAAAAAACGACCCCCCCCCCCCCCCCCCCATCAATTTTCCATCACATACCCATACTATATACACAGAGACCTGTGTGTACGTATATCACTCTACATACCATAACATACTATACGTTTACCACGTGCCAGTTGGATGGGGCGTGAAACGTCGGCTCTGGGAAAAAGAGCTCGCTCCTGGTTCTATGGGAATTTAACACTAGCGGCTCCAGGCAAAGTTCCTGGTAATAAGAGTCATTCGGGTACATGCAATACTAATGAGGATCCCAAGACATGCTGTCCTTGATTAACCTTTTCAACACTGGCGCCCTGGGGGGGGGGGGGGGGGGGGGGGGGTATCATTTCAGACAATACCGTCAACAGCAAAATGGACGAAACCATCCCGGTTTGTTGGGAGGTTCAGTAATAATTTAATCCAACAGCTCTGTTGCGCTGTTGGATTTAATTAATACCGAACCGCGCTTCAGATTTTTTGCTCTTAATAGCGTCTGCTCGTCCACTACCAATTTTTTTCACGCAAAACTTTTTGCACAGCGGCTTGAAAGGGTTAACTGTTGTTAATATGCCCTTTAATCAGTAGTATCGCATATCGCATGGGACGGCTACACTCTCGTGGCGGATTTTATTACGCTTTACCCCTACTGCTGGTGTATACTAACTCGAAGCATTGTGTTCAATAAATTTATATCCATATCATTGACGGAAAGGACCAAAATGACTGATCTTGAACAAAAGCAGTCACATGGACAGGTATGAAATCTAGTGGGTACAATGATATTATAAAGAAAACGAACGCGAGGTTCCATGATACACGCATAGAAATATAAAAACTTGTCGATCAACGGAATATAAAGTCATGGGGAAATTATGATAGAAAACGGACACACCCAAGAGTTACAAACCGAATACATTTAGCCTTTCCAAACATGTAAGACATGACACACATGGCTGACAATTTTCGTCATTAGAGGCGATTTACGGGAAAGTTAGACCTCTTAATTTCTTAAAGTTGCCAGTAACTTTAACACTAAATGCAAGGGAATTTCATATAAAAATTAATTTGAATCATCAATTTGTGCATCATTTCACAAACTTCAAGCATTTTCCAGAGGAGTAGTATAAAAGTACAGAAACTGGCTTTTTACAATTTTTTTAGCCAAACAGCTTCAGCGTTTGACTACTCTTCTGTGCTGACGCCCATTTAAAAATAAGAAAGCGGCCTTTTCACCATTTTTGATGATCTGTAACCTTTTTTTCTGTTCACTATATCAAAAGCGCACAAACGCTGTTCTTCCATTAATATAAAGGCCTAGGAGGTGGAATTTGCTAAAAAAAACATTCGTGGGGAGAATAAAAACTTAAATTACTGTAAGAAAACCCATTCGCTGAACAAAGAGCAAAAGTGGACACTTAGTGTTGTTAGGTGTGCTGCTGATAGATATTCTTAATGATGGATTATCTGTGAAGGGGCTGCTTCTAATTGTCTTTCCATAAAAGCCAAGTTTCCTTTTGTTACTTTTGATAAACGAAAAGAACAGACAGCTCCGAGAGCTGTCTGTTGTTTTCGTTTAACAAAACTAGCAAAAGGTTACCAATAATTCGGATTTCTAAATACTATGCCTTGGTCGAGGGAATTACGAGATGACACTGACAGAGCAAACGATACGATCAATGCCCCTCTTTGATAAGTAAACTTGACCAATAGGACAATAACACCGTGTGTGTGCTGCACACAAGCTATTACTTTCTAACTCCTGTATAATTGCAATATAAATTCCACCTCGAAACGATTAGAGATGCTTACCCAAGAACCAAGGAGGGGACAAAGCAGCCCCTTCCCACCCACATGGGAAACTTTTGTTGTCTGTCGGAAAAAAATCTGTTGACCGCCTGCACGCCAACTTTTTCTTTAAAGGCAGGTAACTGATCAGCCAGTTCTTCGGGCAGGAATGTATGCATAGATAATGGAAGGATCGTGCTGAAGGCTGATCCTCGAGATTCGTAAAAAAAATCCTCGGAGAGTCTCATATCTGACTCATGTCGTCATGAAAATCGAAATTTCGATAAAGTTATCTCCCGTGAAATTATTAGATGAGCGAGGAAGGTCCAATTTAGAAAGAAGTGATTGTTGAGGAAACACCTTTGGCATCAGTAGAAAATAAAGCCAATATTAGAATCATTTTAGACAACCATGCCTAGCAGTTTTGTCACAATAAATATTACAGCATGGCCAATTATAGAAAAGAAGGAAAAAGGCATACAGAGCTCGAGGATAACAGTATAAAGTGTTAGTATGGAAATGTGATTACAATGCATGCAGAGGCGATGTTTTCTCTTTCTACCAATGCTTACCGCGTGAGGAATTCTTATTTACAGAAACTTGGTGCCAAAAAAATTGTTCTTCCGGGTAAACTACCCATATAACCTGAAATAAAAAGAAATCACGGGAAGGTATTATCTATTTTTGCCAAACCTGGAAATAACCAGACTGTCATCTGCAGAATGGGGTCTCCAGAGGGTGAATTGGATGATGCTACCCTGCACAGCAAGGTAGCATTACTAAATTTACCCTCTGCCACCTCATTCTGAATCACAGTCTCAGGTCTATACAGAAAGAGGTACTTAGAGGATAAATGGGCGGATTCTAACCCACTGTATGGAATAGCATCAGCAAATTCCCCCTCTGGGGACCTTATTCTGCAAATGTCTGATTTCTGGTTTCCAGGCTTGATTTTTACTACAAAAAAAACTAAAACAAAACAAACACGCGCAAGCGCGGTAATAAGACGTAACAATAATGGAAAAATGAAGTAATTCAGAAGAGGGAAAAGAGAGTGTTCCCCCACCCAGAGATGTTTTGTCAGAAAATGGGCAGTGATACAAAATCGACTATGATTATTCTATGTGCATGTACGTGTGAATGGGATTAAAGGTACTTGCATGTAAAAATGGTAAATCTTCAGAACGGTGGCCGATGTTTGGCTCAGAATACAGCGGGGGTGGGGGGGGGGGGGAACTACTTCCGCTGGGGGTTGTTTTTGGTTAACCCTTTACCCAACACGAAGGCAGACGATACATACAAAAAAGTTCTTGAATAACAATCTTTTTTCATTTTGTGCGGTCAAAAACATTGCTTATGACCCCTAAATGGAACGAGCTAAACGAGCTCGTTCCAATAAGGGTCATACGCTATGTTTTTGAGAAAAAAAAATAATGAAAATTAAGTGGTGATTTTTGTGAATAGCGCTGGTCGGCTTTGGCCGTTACGTTGGGTAAATGGTTAAACTTCTTCATTGGATACATGTTCCCTTTGAAATATACGTAAACTGACAGGGAATTGGCAGACTTTTTTTTGACAGTATAATATGCTCCAAAGGGTACTATCTGGGGGCGTTTTGAGGCGCCACAGAACGTTAATGTCGACCAAATATGGTATTTTATTTGTAAGTACGTCAGTTGCTCCTCCACACAGATCAGAGACGTCGGGATCTGGAAGTTAGTTGCTCCTCCACGCAGATTGGATCATAAAATTTGAGGGTTTGGTGGGGTGGGGGAGGGGAGTCTTTGTGGCATTTTATAATACCAAGGGCGTGGAAATAAAAGATTTATATTAGGACCTGCGTAATTAAAAATATTTCATCAAATGCAACTTCTTTTCAGTACTTCTTTATTGAAGCGTAAATCGGACCACCTCCCCCCCCCCCCATTTTTTCTGAATTACCACAACTCATTTTTTAACTCCTTCAACCCTAGCGGCCTTTTTTCAGGCTAGTTACATGACACACCATAACGTCATTATATGGGATAAATGTTCAGTAAATGTGTGGGGTAGACCAATCAATATTTTCAACGGGCAGCCCTGAGGCTCCACGTTGAAAATATTGATTGGTCTACCCCCAAAATAATGCATATGGACTTTTCTAATTGCTGCCATTGAACTGACATGGAAGATACCATTAGAGTTCAATGGGTTAAATCAATACACCACCTATAAATAATAGCGTATTTTTATCAAGTTGGAATAAAAAAAACCCCACTCAGGTCGTTTTTGATTGATTAGTGAACTTCAAGGTTTGCGGCATTTTCTACCCATTTCAAACATACATTTAATAATTTGTAATCTCTCATCAAATACTATCCTTACTTTTAAATCAACCATTGGTTTATTAGCCAACTTAATGTGCGGTCGCTTCCAAAAACTATCCTGAGTTCCACATTTTGATGTTCAATCTTTAACTTGAGACTGACAGTGTGTCGAAATGTGATCTGTAGTCTATTGTATAATCGCGTGACGCCATTCTCTTACTTCGAAGACACGATGCACACATAAAAATAATCGGAACAGACTATAATATCTCTCACTAGGTAGTTATGGCGGTTTTTGGTGCATTTCAATCGTGTTGCTCCAGAAACTTAGGTGCGCCAGATAAGTTGAGTCATTTTTGTAAAACCCCAAATTTTTGGGGAAAAAAAAACAAATTTTCCAAAAATAACTTAATTTTTTCCCGAAAACTCTGGGGTTTTCCCGGAAAATGTTTAAATTCGAGCATTTCTGGCGCACTTTCGACGGAATTTGTCGAAAATGTCTAAAAAATTTCTGGTTTGACAAACCCGCTTTTTTGATAAATTTAACACTGATTTTCCCATTGGGTGAATTTTTTTCAAATTTTCTTATGAATAGAGATGCCCGATTGTGACCGGTGACAGACTAGCACTGAGATTTCCATTGGGAAAAATTCCGAAAAAAACAGTGTTTTTTCGGTTTTTGAGTTGGAAAAAATACGCGATCGAACGTCGATTCCCATAGTAAAAGACAACGGTTCGAAAGTGCTGAATGCGAAAATTGCGCCAGTGAAACTCGATCCGGGACGCGGATTTCCCATGGTAAAAGACGACGGTTCGATCGAGGCGAATTCATAGATTGAGCTGGTAAACTCGACCATTTGAGATCGAGCTCGCGAGTCCGAGAATCGTTAGATTAGTTGGACGACGATCTGGGGGATTGGTGGAGGAGGATCGCGATTGAAGATGTGTGTATTATGAGTTGTGAGACGAATGTTTTTGTCATTAAAGAAAAAAAACTGTAAAAAAAGTTATTTTATTTTTTAGATATATATAAGAAAAAAAAACCAAAAAAACAAAATATTTTTTTACAATTAGTAATTATTATAATTTAAAAAAAAAACACAAAATTTAATATTTAAAAAAAAATAATTGGTCATGAAAGCCTCCACACCTAAAAAATCTACATTAAAATTGAAAAGAGTCGAGAGATATTCAAAGTACGATACTAAAATTTATAGATTGGAATCTCACAATGCTATTGAATGGACAGATGTGGAGACTAGTGGTTTCACACAGGAATATGAAAAATGTGTCTTACCTCTAAAATTGAATGAAATCGCTTTGGATTTAAGTACGAATATCAAGACGATCTGTTGACAATCCTATTGGATAACATAGAAAATTTCAACCCAGATGATTTATCACTGTTCTACGGAAGTAACATATGTCCAAATATTTCCAAACAACTAATTCACAAATTAAATTTAATCCCTGGAGAAAGACGAACTTTTGAGAGATTGAATTTGATATTCCGTTGGGTCTGTCAACGTGGACAGAATACTTTTACAACGAATATTCTCGTCACGGACTTGAAATTATGAAGTCCATTATAGATAGATTTTTAAATCATGACTCGATAAAAACCCCATTAAAAGTACATTTTCATTTCATTATCTTGGGGAATGTGTGTATGTTTTCACGCTTAATTAACATTTCAATCGAGTGTGATTCTACAGGTGTGAATTAAAAATGATAATTGTTTTTGAAGAGTGCACTTGTAAATATAACCACGCTTGTATCTCTGTGTGGACATTCGGAAAATAGAACTGGCTTTCAACATGTCTGCATTCATTACTGAATGAAGTGAAAATGTAAAGTAGAGAGATAGATCTTATTATAATATATACAAATCTAGAGCGAGTGTGTGTTTTTCGATGCGTGTAACTCTATTCACCTCTGATTGGAATGAATTGAGAAAGTGACGTAGTACTGGTTTTCTTTGGTATACAATTATATTTTTGCTTTTGTACTGATGGGACTCAGTCGTCAAATGTTTTTTTTGAGGTGAAGATATAAACGATTAGTTCGGATGTGATGTACCTAATCATCTTAATTTATTGTTTTTGTGTTAAATGTTTTTTGTGTTAAAAAAAAATTGAATTTCACTTAAAAAAATTGGTGTTTTTCATTAAAAAAAAAAAAAAAAATATATATATGAAAATAAGAAGTTTAAAAATTCTCAAATATTTTTAAAAAAAACAACCTAACTTATATTTGTCTACAGTATCCGAGTTGAAAAAGTTCTGTAGAAATCTAACAATTAGAAATTACAGCTGTTACAGGACCAAAGGAGAATTGATTGGTGTCATGCGTGAGGAGACCTATGATCAAACACTGGTGAAATTACAAGCCAAAGTACATCAGTTATTGAATTTGAAAGGTGTTAAACACAAGAAAAAAAGAGGAATGTACCGGCCATTTACTCGACAGAAAGGGAGTGGATGAAAGATCTACGACCGCGACAAAAACTCGAATCGTGAAAAAAATGAGAAGGCAGCAGTGACGACGAAACAACGTCGACAAACGACTGTGGAAATTAAGAAGAAGACTGTTAAACAAAAAGTGGACCGGCAGGTTTCGAAAGAGAATACAAAAATTGAAAAGCGATGTGGTTCGAGATGACGATTCATTACAAAATGCAATGGATGCATTCGTGAGAGCACTGGAGGAAAAAAAGGGATGCGATGTGATAGAGGGAAGCGTATTCAAAGTGTAGAACGAGATATCACCATTAAAGGATAGTTTAAAACTTTCGATGTGATTCCCAGTCTTGCAAATCTCGATCCCAAATCGTTCAAGGAATGGGCGAAAGGTGGAGTATTGGATGTATTTCGAAAACATCTAGAAAGGGGTCTAAAAATAAAAATGATTTTGCATTGTCTGATGAAAAGGGTCAATGCGAACATGGGTGAGAGCGTGGTGGAAGATGCCTATTTCCAATCTAAAAACGAGACTGTGTTTAGAGACTACGATTATCTGATGTTTACAAAGTGATGAAAGACAAGATGTTGGAATCTATGGCTCATTATCATCTGAAGAGAAGTGGTTGGACGTTCGATAAGGTATTGAATCTCGAGATTCACGTGAACAGACACGATCCTTTGAGAACGTCTTCCTATATAGAATTGCCTTATTTCATCTCTAATAAAAATGCCGTGATTAAAGTGAAAAATAAAGATGATAGTGTGTGTTTCAAATGGGCGATCACATCGGCCTTGTATCCTGTAGAAAAGGATGCCCAGAGAGTTTCCAAGAATGTGGAGGCTTGTAAAAATCTCGATTGGACGGGAGTGCCTTTCCCGACGCGGTTGGAAGACACCGAGCATTTTGAAAAGCTAAATCCCACCGTGGCCGAGTGCGTTTTGGGATGCGACAATGAAAAACGATAATATATCCTCTCAGACTGACTTCGCACAAAGAGAGAGAAAAGATTGTTAATTTGTTATTAATTTCCGAGAGTGACAATCAACATTATTGCTGGATTCAAAATATGAGTTGATTGCTGTCGAAGCCGATTACTAAACATAAGAGTGAGAGATTTTTCTGTCTCAACTGCATGAATTCGTTCCCTCATCAAGAATTGTTGACGCGTTATCAGGAATATTGCAACGAAAGATAAAGCGTTGCCGTCGAAATACCTAAACCTAACACTTATGTGGACTTTCGCAACCACAATAGAAGATTAGAACCGTCATTCGTCATCTATGCCAATTTCGAATGTTTCACCACAAAAATGAATTCTTGTCAACCCGACGAGCGTAGCAGTTACTCTGAAAAATATCAGAAGCACGTACCTTCGGGCTATTGTTATTCCGTAAAATGTTCTTTTGATGATCGAGAATCGTCAAGTCAGTTTGTCTACACTAAGCATTCAGATGACGATGACGTGGTTCAAAAATTCGTGGAAGAGTTAGAATCGAAAATTCAAGAGTTATACAACAAATTTAAAAAATCTAAAGACATGATCATCACGCCAGAGCAACGGGAAGAATACAAGGAAACCACTGAATGTCACATCTGTAGACAGCCATTCGATAATAATTGTGAAAATAATAAAAAAGTTAGAGATCACAATCACAACACGGGTCTGTTTCGTGGCGCTGCTCACAACAAATGTAATTTAAGATTTCGAGACGCTCAATTCTAGCCGGTGATATTTCACAATCTCTCGGGCTATGACAGTCTCCTGTTCGTGAAAAATATGAGTGTCATCGAAGGGAAGTTGAGCTGCATCACGCAAAGCGATGAAAAATACATTACCTTCAATAAATGGAAGGTTGGTGGTAAAAAGATAAGCGTCGATGAATCAATTCCCATCCACAGGGAGATATGTTTCATCGACAGTTATAAATTCATGTCGGCTGGTCTGGAAAAATTAGTCGACAGTTTGAATAGGGAGAAATTTAAAATCACGAGTAAACATTTTGATGATCGATGACAATTGGTAGACGTCATGTTGAGGAAAGGCATCTACCCTTATGATTACATGAGTGATCTGGAGAAATTCGACGACGTTGCTCTACCTCCTAAAGGAGATTTTTATTCGAAATTATACCAGTCCCACATTTCCAACAACGATTACAAACACGTGCAAAAAGTGTGGAGATTATTCGACATGAAATCCATGAGAGATTATCATGAACTCTATCTGAAAACCGACGTGCTTCTCTTGGCGGACGTGTTCGAAAATTTTCGACAAGTGTGTTGTCGACATTACGAACTAGATCCGGCTTGGTATATAACGGCACCCGGACATGCCTGGGATGCTCTTTTGAAGCTGACCAAAGTCTGATTGGAATTATTAACAGACGTTGCCATGTTGCTCATGTTCGAAAAGTCTGTGAGGGGTGGTGTCTCTATGATTTCCACCAGATATGCTAAAGCTTATAATTCTCACACGGGAAAAGATATCGATTTGGAAAAACTGAGTAAATACATACAGTATTGGGATGCTAATATTTTGTATGGTTGGGGCATGAGTCATCCTTTACCGGTTGGAAATTTCAAATGGGTTGAAACGTTAGAAGAAAAACAAAAATGGAGACACTATCCTTGTATTCTAGAGGTCGATTTGAACTATCCGGAAACGTTGCATGATCTACACAACAATTATCCACTGGCTCCCATATGAATGGAAGTGAACAGATAGAAAAACTCGTTTCCAATTTAAATCACAAACGCAAGTATGTGGTCTATTGCAAAAATCTGAAATA
This sequence comes from Pictodentalium vernedei, assembly GCA_031216915.1. Lineage (NCBI taxonomy): Eukaryota > Metazoa > Mollusca > Scaphopoda > Dentaliida > Dentaliidae > Pictodentalium > Pictodentalium vernedei. Next base: position 686,435,321 of record CM062297.1, read on the forward strand.
TTACAGCGATCATAGGATGAGATTAATCGTCGCACATCGAATCATTCGATTCGATGAGGAGCCTTGGATGAAAAAATGCATCAATCTCAACACGAATTCAAGAATGCAGGCCGAGAGTGACTTCGAAAAAGATTTCTTCAAACTCATGAAGAATTGCGTGTACAGGAAATCTATGGAAACATTAGAAAAAGAACCAACGTTCAACTCGTCACGTCTGAAGAGAGGTTTAGAAAAAAATTGCGAAACCCAATTATCAACATAGAATAATATTCAACGAAAATCTAGTGGCTGTACACATACAAAAGACGCATCTGAAGTTCGACAAACCCTGTTATCTCGGAGCAATCGTCTTAGACGTCTGAAAGCGGTTGATGCACGAGTTTCACTATGATTACGTCAAATCCAAATTCGATTCGAAAGTCAAACTATTGTTCACCGACATGGACAGTCTGGCTTATGAGATAGAGACTGGAGATGTGAATGAATTGTTCGACACGAGTAATTATCCCAACGATCACCCATCTAAGATTCCAATGGGTATTAATAGAAAGGTGTTGGGTAAATTCAAAAACGAGGGTGGTGGAAGACAGATTACTGAATTCGTGGGTTTGAGACCAAAACTGTACGCATATCTCCTCGACGGTGAAGAGATCAAGAGATGTAAATGCATTCAAGCATGTGTGATGAATAAAAACATCACTTTCGATGAGTATAAAGAGTGTCTTTTCGAAGGTTCGATGGTGTATAAAAAGTTGACTGCAATTCAAAGTGAAAAGCATGAGTGGTATGCCAAAGAAATAAGTAAGATTGCACTGATGGCTGACAACGATAAGAGAATTATATGTGAGGATAAAATATACACTTTCGCACTCGGACATTATTCCGCCATAATTCAACAACAAAATCGAGAGGATGAATGTAGTATGAATGAAGACATCAAAATGTTGTAAGTTTAAAAAAAAACTTGTGAGTTATAAATTAAAAAAAAGAATAAAAAAATGATAAATAAAAAAACAACATATTTATGAATAAGAAAATAAAGCACATATCCGTAGAATGTGTCGTCTTACCCAACAAACCCTATCCAACATTGATCTGTCGAAGGCGGCAAAAGATTTAAAAATCAACCATTTTCGAGGTGTATGTTCTAGAGATGCATTACTGAGGAGAAAAGACAATGATTCAGAATGTGGAATTTTAAATCTGGACGATATCGGAAGTGAGGGCACACATTGGGTTGCATGGTTTTGAAATCGGAATAAAAATTATTATTTCGATAGCTACGGAATCTCACCGGCAATAGAAATAAGGAACTATTGAGCGCCAGTCATTTGCAATATCGAACGATTGCAAGCACTGGATCGAGTGTTTTGTGGTCACATGTGCTTCTACGTTCTCAAGAGATGGTCAGAAGGAGATCACTTTCAGGATATTCTCAATGATTTACATTAAAGGAGAAAGAAAAAAATTGATATAAATAGATATATAATTAAAGAATATATAAAAAAAAGTTATAATTAGAATAAAAACAACAAAATTAAATAATAATAACAAAAAACCCCAAACAAAACATGATAGTCGATAAATTTGGTCGCGCTGATGATAATGATGATAATGAAGGAAAGAAAAGAAAATTGGTTGAAGTTGTTGGTGGTGGTGGTGACATTGCCAACTTGGGCGGACGATACATCCGGAGATACGAGCTTCGAGAAGAACCTTTAAACTTAAACAATAAGAAAATCTACAATCTTCCCAAACCAATCGATCTGTCAGATGCTGCGACTAAAAAATACATCGATAGAGGAGACGAAAATTTCCGGCAGATGATGAGAGATAATTACGTGAATAAAGACATGATGGACGATCTTGACTTGAAATCTAAATGACTGGTGAATGTAGCGGATCCTAGAGATTTGACTGATGTTGTCACAAAAAGATATGCAGGCGATGCTCATGAGAGATTTAGTAAACATCTGAGAGATTGCTACGTTCTTAAAGTGATGCAGTCCGAATTGAATGCGAATTCTAATAAGATAATCAACGTGCCCATTCCCACGAATCCTAACGATGTGGTGACAAAACAATACGTAGACTTGGAACTGAGAAAGAATAACTGTCAATGAGTTAGCAATGAAATCGTATCAGGATGCAGGATTCAACAAGATATTGAATCTGTCCCAGATCAATGATGCGGACAAAGACTCGACGGCGGTCAACAAAGGCTATGTGGATTCTGCCCTACAGAATTCTCAACCCTATCTGAAATCTCAAGTCGATGAATTGTACCTGAACAAAAAATCCGGAGGAACTATGGAGACCGGCATCGACATGGCTGGTTACAATCTATTCGGTCTCGACGATAAACCAGAATTCGCTTCCAGCGCAGTCAACACACAGTACTTGGACGAAAATACATTCTGGAGAAAGGGTGATATTATGGAAGGCAAACTGGACATGGGAGGACACGCACTCACGAATCTACCGCATCCCACGCACATGTCAGATGCCTGCACTCTGATGTCCGTCGTGGAAAAGATAAAATACGCCAGACAATTGATCACCATTTGGACCGAGGAGAGCGATGCCTTAGAAGCGGAAAAACCGAATGGTCCTTTGGAAACAGTGGTAATGGGCCGCTACACGGTCTGATAGGATATCCCGTGTTGGCGGGAGACGAGATTATTCAAATGAGTCTGACTTCTATGGACTTGAGCAATAGAGCGGTTGTCAATCTCATGGTGAAAGGTGTGGAAACCGATATGGTACAGAGTAAAAAAGATGAAGGATCAACACTCGAACACCAGCATCTTTGCTACGCCTCTGAAGGTGCGGATGGGGGATATGATCAATTTCAAGATGAAAACCAATAATCCCGAAGCCGCCACTTCTGTGGTCTCTCTCTTGATCGAACTCAATCCTCTGAGCAAACAGTGAAAACAAAAAAAATTGAAATATATATAATCACTTTTGTGATGTAGGGGAGACAACTCAAAATAATAAAAAAAATTGGATTTTGAGAGATTGAATATTCAATCTCTCAAAATCCAAATATATATACTTTTTTTAATTATTTTATTCATTATTTTTGGGGGGTATTTTAACTTTTTTTTAATTATTATTATTTTTTCATCGAATGATGGACATTTTTGTCCATCCGATTTGAATTCTAACTCTCTATCCAACAGGACTAGGCCAAAAGCCTCAGTTCTCTTTGGCATGTTCCTGTCGAATTGCATCTTCATCTGAATGTCTAAGATGCTACTCTTGAGTCGTTCGCTCTGTTTACTAACGCCGGATATGAACAGGGGATACATCGATTTGTATTTAGTGGGAGTGATGTTAGGATTACCAATCAATTCGTCCTGTCGATGATATTTCTTTCTGAACTCAGCGGCATCTGTATAGCCTGCAGAAATTGTTCTTAGCAAAACAGGCGTTATAATCGATGGCTGGATATCTCGTGGCATTTAGAAATACCTGCATGTTTCTCAAGTGACAATGATAGAACAGAGAAGAATTTTTCTCTTGAGACCCATCCCTATCAGTCTGAAATGCCACTACAATGAATTGTCGCCTTACCGAAGCAGATTTCATGGTCAATCTCCAATCAAAGCGATTGGTGGATTATAAAATACTAGCCATGTCGCACTGTCTCATTCTAAATCCCACCGGTAATTTACTCTTTGATTCTATGATCTTGTAGAGACGTACTTTCTCCGCGATCGAAGGCAGCACGTGCAGAATGAACCAAGATATCTTGTTCAGATGTATCTTACCTGCATCAGTTGCAGAGAGTCTCATGATGGCTTCGTCATTTCCTTTTCGAATCAACGTCAGATTGTTTTTGAATCCGTAGACAGTCTTATCGTAATCTTCTGCAAATCCGAATATGTGTTTCAGATGTATTCAGAATGAAAAGGTTCCTCTGGGTCTTGACGACGTAGTCGAATCTCATGGCGGCACCGGTATTAGCTGCACTCATGGCAGCGACGGTGTCTTTCACCCACAATTGATTGAGTCCTTTAGATTTCGAAAAATCGTCCATATACGTCAAGAGTCCGTAGATCGTGCTGGTCTGTTTGGGATGAAACACAGATTCTATCTTTTGTCCCAAGAGCATATATTTTATATTGCTGAACAGATGCATCATGCCATTATTGGCTAGAGTGACCACATCGTAATCGGCGTAATCGCTTCCGTCTTCCTTGGTGAGATGTCTCTGTATTACTTTGTAACTTTCACTGGGTTGGACGAACACATCTTGAATCTCGATGTTGATTCTTATCTCACCGGCATTGTTCAGACTGGTTCCAGTCACAGATTCGTACTCATGAACTTTATATTTTTGAATGCTTTCGTCTCAATAGACCTTCGGTTATATCTTATATATTCGTCATGGTTTTATTTGTTTCTGTTAATTCGTTTGCTTTTTTTATTATAAATTGTTTTTTTTTAATTTTTATTTTTATTTATTTTTTTCCTTAATATATATGTGTAAAAAAAGTGAAGGGTTGGTTTTCAAAACGCCGTCTTCTACAATTCTTGTTTGTAAAATGTTCCAATGATTTATCTGCTGCCATCTTCTTCATCCTCTAACGCTTCTATTTTGTAAGTCACTGGATCTGTGTAAAATATTCTAACAATTTTTAAGATTTCCTCAGTCCATCGAGGAGTGTAACCTTTCATGAAGAGTGACTTATAAGAAGTGATTCTCACTCGATCGCCAACTGCAAAATTCGGTGGTCTAGACACCTTCTTGATCTTAATCCTTTCGGAATAGAGATTCGTGAAGACACGTTTTTCGTTTTGAGGATCGCTAGCTTCCATGGGCATCATCTTGATCAGTCTGTGTCACGTATTGTTGTATTCTTCGACCAGTTCATCTAGAATGTTGATATATTTCTTGGTCTTATTGGCCATGAAATACTTGTACATTTTTTCCTTCATGGTTCTATTCCAACGTTCGATCACGTTAGCTTTCCCTTCATTTTTGACGGAATAGAGGCCGACCAACAGATGAACGTGACTGTTGTAAAATTCCTTTCAATTGTCCACCCACAATTTATCCGGTTTTCGAGAAGATGATGCGAATATGTTCTTCAAAGCCACGGCCATGCAAGCTCCCAATTTATTCTTCAGAGGTCTCATCCATCTGCATTTCAAAAACACGTCGATGTATTTAACACTCTCGTTCCATCTCAAAACTGATTTTATGTCGACCACATCGGCTGTCCAGATCAACACCCTTCTCCTTCGAAATTTACATGTCACGGGCTTGTATAGTTCGTTCGCCAATGCATTCGTTAATAATTTTTTCTGAACACTTTTTTTATGACCCCATCCGAATCGATGTTTGATACGATCACTTTACGTTCGAGTCTGCCTCTCCTAGTGGGATTCGATATATTTTTCATTTGCGTCAACATGTTTTTATCACAGATTCGATTACAAATCTCGATGATGGGATGTATAGTGTAGCACAGGTCGGGAGCATAAGCGGCCGAATCCACCCTATTAATGGGTTTGCTCAAAGATTTAGGAGTCAGATCTCAATTCAGTCTCTTATTTAATTTCATGCCCGGTACCATGAATTGATGTCCTGACAGATGCATTTCAACAGGTAGAGTATTAATCAATCTATTCGTCAGGCCACCACCGTGTTTGACGAATTGCGTCTTGGTCAAACCATACATCATTTTACACATTCCACGAAGCATGGGTCTGTTATTTTTTGTCAGTACTTTTTTAACATTAACCATATTGGTAACTCTCTTGCATTTGATGCAGTACATTTGTTTTTTTGGGTATATATTTGATTATTTATTTTTTTGTATTTTTTTAATTTATATATATAATTTTTTCTTTTTTTTTCTTTTTCTTTTATATATATATTTTTTTCAATCGATTGTTTCCGGAATCTGTTTGGGATCCAATAATTTATGAAACGATCGTCTCGCTTCTTCCCTACCTTTTTCCACGAGAGAATCCTTCATTTCTTCCTTGATGATCTGACGACTCTTGACTCTTATATTTGCTTTTATGACTTTGTATTTTTGTTTTTCGTTCAATATGTCGATGTATTCGCCGTCCGAAACCCTACCGTCTGTCAATGCTAGGGAAATCATATCCGACACGCTGTCGATCTTTGCACCGGCTAAAACGCTGATGTTTTCGTGCTTCCTGAAATTTACAGATTATTTCTTAGTGATTAAATTTCCAATCGTACTAACAAATCTGACAGTCAAAGTCAACCTTCTACGGCTAACACGACCGGAAGAACAACGACGGCGGCCGATAATAGAGTGATTCCGGCAACATTCAACCCAACGGAGGCCAAGATGAGAGTCAAATCCACACCATTCACAAATTTCTCTAATCTCAAATATTTCTTATTGACGAGAAACTCTCTCACACATCAGAAACGACTGGATTCTGTTGATTTGTTCGATTTGATACCTCTGTGCCACGTCGTCACTTTCTCCATGTTCTAGCAGTATGATAGATAAGGTGCCGTGGGCTCAATGTTCAACTTCTCTAAGGATGGATAGATTTTTTTACTGCGAAGTTCCATTTTTTTAGTTATTTTTAATATCCTTTATTTTTATGTATTTGTTTTTATTTTCATCCCTTATTATCTAACGAAAAAAAAAATTAGTGGTCACATCCTTTTCAACAAAAATTCCAAAATGCTTCCTCTGTCTTCAGTGGTGAGACCTCGATGCACTCACTTCAACTCTTCCGAATTAGTGGGTTGGGATTCTCCAACGTAACACACAAATTGCTTCCAACATTCGATCATGTCATCGTGTCGGATGTATTCCAATGCGGGCATGAAATACGTGGTGATGAGGTCTTCCTATTGCATTGTAAAACACAAATGATTAATGTGGTTAAATTCTCTCTCCTCTCGACAGCTGAGGCATCTTTTGTGCAAGACGTGAGGAAGTTGTTCGTAAGCTCTACACAGTGCCCTTCGAAGAAACCAAGCTCTCAGTTCCATGGAATCGTTTATTTTACTCATAATTATTATATATATAAAAAAATATTTTTTTCTATTCTTATTTTTTTCTATTATTTGTTTTTGTAATATTTTTTTTATTTTTATTTTTATATATTACTTTTTTATAACAACACATTCTATTCTTTACACCATCAACCAAATGAATGAATACTTCTCGTCTATTACGATTGCGTGTATTATTATAGTACAGAGATGAAATTTTTATTCAAAAGAAGGATTTTATGCTTTTCGTATTTCAATAAAACCATCATTTTTTTATCATCATCGTTAGAATGATATGGGAAATAACTGATAATGATTTTTAACCTTTTAGCAAATTTGATCCACGATCTATTTGACGCGAAAAAGTGTAATCTGCGAGTAAATTTGACACACGCGTGAATGGATTTTTCAATATTTTCATCACCACCACCATGATCGAATAGATTAACTACGTTTTTCATGCAATAAATACTGTAATGATATTTCACGTAATTGTAACATTCTACAAGTTTCACTTCGTGTTTTATACTATCTAGGGTGTCTATAATCATGTGATAATCTTGGTAAGACACATTTTTTTCGTTCGAACACTTCATCATATCGATATTTTCAAAATAGCTTCGATTTAGGAATATGAATAACAATATTAACAAAAGCAATATTCTGTACACGTTTAAACACGGGTTGTGTACGATTTGTTATAATTAAATTCTTTCTAATGCACACTCATGTAAATGTTTAGAAAAAAGCTAAAAGCTTTTTGTAAAACGAACATTTTGTTAACACCTTCTCCGTGGAACACATCGCCACTGCCCTTTCTCGTGGGTCCTAGATACAATCCTTTACCTTTGACATCTATGCGACACACGGCTCCTCCCTTCTTCAAAAACAGTCCGTTTCCCCTCTTCTTCAAAAACACCCATTAATTTGTTGACTCCAATACTAGCGAGTCCCGAGAGAGCTCTCACGCCTAGAGCTGGCAACACCATCTTCGTGAGAATGGGTAATACTTTGGTGGCGAGTTCCACCAATAGCGGTAAGAAACCGCCTTTCATTCTCAGATTATATCTCAGTTGAGTGGGACTCAATCTCACCGTCGTTCCCGTTCGATTATGAATTGCTTTCTACATCCTTTTGATTTGAGTTTTAGTCTAGGCGATCTGATCGCAACCACCACTCTCCAGATCTAGAAGACTGAATTTAAATCTAATGGCCTCACCTCGATTTCTCAACACTCTGCGAAGTTTAGTTTTCTGTCCTTCAGATATGCTCATGTTTTTAATTATGTATTGACTCATATTTTTTTTTTGTATTTGATTATATATTTTTTTTAAAGTTAGTAATTTTATAAGTTGTTTTTTTTATTTCAGATATAATATATAAAATAAAACCTAAACTTCTTTAAATAAAAAAAAAATATTTTTTTGTTTTTAAGATATTATTTTTCAAATTATTTATTATTATTTTTTTTTCATATCTCTCTGATGTGAAATCATATAGTCGCTCTCTCTCCACAAAGATCTAACAGATCGCTGTTCTGATCCATCAATGTGGTTTCGATGCTACACAACATGCACAGAATCGCAGGTAGATAGACAAGATTTTGAGGTCGCTCCATGATCTTGTAACGTGGTGAAACATCTGGAGAGAATGAGTAAATTGTAGGCTGAGCACTACCATTGACGTAACTTCCCCGATCACATTGACATTCACTAAAATGCTATTGATCGCAAGAATGTCAACCACATGTTTGGATCTGGATCAAATCCCAACATCTTGCCGATCGAATCTTCTGCACTAAAATCCATTCGAAAATTATCTCTCAAGTCTAATATCGTCTGTAGAAAACTCGTATTAGGAGCGAGTCTTATCATCTTTCTTCTGTGACCGTTTGTCTTCAGTCTCGTCTGGATGTACGGTTCAGATTGTCTATGTTGTAACTCCATTTGGGAAATCGAATCTCGAACCAATCCACACCGTTGGAATACTTGAACGCATTATTCTTTTCGGTGACGTTGGGAAACGAATAGTAAGTCTCGAGATTAGCAAACGCTATCTCATATCTCTTTTCCTTCTTCAATTTGATGGAAGGTTCGAATTTCGTAGTGAATCGAGTTGTGTCATGACTCACTATGATTTGGAAGGACTGTTTTGCAGCCGTATTCTCGACTATCTGTTCTAATAGATGTTCTGACATTTTTTTATTATTATTTATTATTTATATGTTTTTATGTTTTATCGATATTTTTTTAAATTTTTTTTATTTTCTTCTCTATTATTATCGGAAATATAAAAAAATCGTCGAATCCGCTTAGATATTTTCCGTTGTTAAATTCGCTAGTCAAATTGATCACCACGAAATTGTGAAGTCCTTTGTCCCACACCTTCTTACAGAATCTCCTGAATCCTTCCCTGTTCATGTCGTTGGCCACGTGATCTCCATAGATGTGATTGAAATTCTTGAGATCCTGAAAAAAGAGACACAGAAAATTAGCATTCTCCCTTATCGTCTGTCTGGGCAGTCGAAAATAATTTTGAGACAGATAGAAACAATCCACGTTGCTGTGACGTCCTCGAACGTAATACGATTCACATCGATTCTGTCTCTCCCACAGCAGATCATCGAAGATCATGAGATTCTTATACTCTGACTTCAACTGTCTGGGATCAGGAATGTCATCGGCGTTCTCATAAAACAGACATTCAACATTCAAACACTTGGGGTTTCTCCTAGTCAATTCTCTTGCCGCCCCTTCCAATATATTCGAAGTCTCATGTCCTTCGAATTCATCTAGATTGTCGAAGATTCTCAACATAACGTCATTGGGTAATTTACAATTGATGCAGTCTCAAAGCAGTCTGTATTCTGGTTGAAAGAGGCTCTTGCCGAAAATGAATATTCTGTCATAATCCAACCAGCCGGGTCGCAATAATAGATTCATCAAGAGACTGGTGTTTCCACAATTCGATTTTCCCACTATCAGACCTTTTATGCTCTTGGTAAAAGAACTTGTCATTCGACCTCTTGGTCATCGCGTCATCCCAGACATGTCTTTGATATCCATTTTTTTCTTCAGATTTTTTTCGAACTATGTTTAGAACTATGTTTTTTTCTATTTTTTTATTTCAATTCCTATTTTTATATATATTATTTATAAAAAGTTTTTTTATTTATAAATCACTTTCAGTCCCAATCCTTTTGTCATTTCAGCTAAGTCTTGAATCGGTACGACATCATCATAGAAGTCTCGCCAACTTCTTGGTTCGATTCTCGATCGTTTGGCAGGTTGTGGAGTTATCAATTTATTAATAAACGTGTCAGCACCTCTCCTGCTGGCTTCTGAAGCTATTCTACCGCTCGCTTCGGTCACCGCTTTCTTACCCACATCGATCGCCATCTTCTTTCCAATTTTGAGAGTGCTCAAGGCGATCTGTTTCACGGCATCACCAGTGAATTTACGAGTTAAAAATCGCATCATCGAATACATGATGTCCGATCCGCCATAGACGTAAGATCTAGCTTATCCCTTGTTATTTATCACTAACATTTTTTATAAAAAAATTGTTTTTTTTATTATTTTTTGAATATATATATTTTTTTATTTACTTATTATATTTTTTTTTCTTACTATTTTATTATTTCAAACGATTCATCAACTCTTTATAATCCTTCCTAGTCAAGACCTTCTGCCTCAACAATTTGTCACACACGCCAACTATCTCATCCACTCCAGTGTTACTGGCCTCCCTGCTGGCCATCAACAATCTCAATCTCTCCGACAAGGCATAGGGATCGCACTGACGAAATATCGTATCGGTCATTCCCTTTCCAGTCGTCGATCTCACGAACCTCCTATGTGGGACTCACCACGTTCTTCCACTTGTAACCTCTCCTTTCCTTCGGTCTCTTCTCTTTGGGGTCATTGATCTTCTTCATTGTGTGAGTCTGAATCAGAATGTCTCCGTAATTGTTGTAATCCTCATCGGTGTAATCTGCGGGTCTCTGGCGAGCAAGCAGAGTATGCAGTCCATCGGTCATTTCGTACCTGTTCGAATCGATGATCAAATAGCCATCTTCACACAATACTTCCGTGTCACCCACGAAAGTTTTATCGCGATCACGACAAAATCCGTACATCGAATCTTTCACGATTCCATTACTACTAACATCGTCAGATCTGACGCTGCTAACAATGCTTAAAGCGCCGCTACTAGCGACGTTACTTGGATCGGTCTCGATTCCCGGCGGAATGTAATCGGACAAGATTCTCGGCGTAAAACTACCGACGCCACTTCGATCGGTCTCGATTCCCGTCGGAGTGTAATCGGACAAAGTTCTCAACGCAAAACTACCGGGGTGCGAAGCCATCCTCTGAGAACTTTCTTTTATGGATTTCAGTTCCTCGACGATCTATTTCTTGGTTCGTTCCTGAACCTCGGTGACGGGTCTGAACAACCTGGTCATCTCTCGTCTCAACACCGTCTCTCCCAATCGCCTGGACCTATCCTGCGTCTGAATCTTCTTCTTACTCTGTATTAATTCGCGAACCTGCTCGTCCCTTCGCTTCGAATCTCCGATGTTAAGAAACATTGTTTTATTTATTTATTATTATTATTATTATTATTATTATTATTATTATTATTATTTTTAATGAAAAACAGTTATTTTTTGTATTCTTATTTTTTTTTTTAATGTTGTTTTATCTATATATTTTTTTTATTTCTATTTTTTTAAATGGTCAGTTTTTTCATCACTCGTCTCATAATAATAATATATTACATACATCTTGTTTTTTTCAATCGCGATCCTCCTCCCCCAATCCCCAGATCGTCATCCAGCTAATCTAATGATTCTCGGACTCGCGCGCTCGATCTCAAACGGCCGAGTTTCCGGGCTCAATCTACGAATTCATCTCGATCGAATCGTCGTCTTTTACCGTGGGAAATTTGCGTCCCGGATCGAGTTTCACTGGCGCAATTTTCGCATTCAGCACGGTCGAACCGTTGCCTTTAACTGTGGAATTTTTCCCAGTGGAAATCTCAGTGCTAATCTGTCACCGGTCACAATCGTGCAACTCTGTTCATAAGAAAATTTGAAAAAAATTCACCCAATAGGAAAATCAGTGTTAAATTTATCAAAAAGCGGGTTTGTCAAACCGGGAATTTTTTTTAGATATTTTCGACAAATTCCGTCAAAAGTGCGCCAGAAATGCTCGAATTTAAACATTTTCCGGTAAAACCTCAGGGTTTTGGGGGAAAAATTGAGTTATTTTTGCAAAAAATCAACTTTTTTACCTGAAAAATTTGGGTTTTTCCAAAGAAATTTGTTTTTTTTTCAAAAAAATTTGGGTTTTTCCAAAAATAACTCTACTTTTCTGGCGCACCTAAGTTTCTGGCGCAACACGATTGAAATGCACCAAAAACCGTCCTAACTACCTACTTCCCTCAGGCGTTCTATTTTAATAGATACTACCACGTGACAATAACACACCGGAATTTTCGAGATTGTCGTGTGACATCACTCTCATCTTTAAATTGAAAACATACGTTTTTCGTTAATTTCACAAAGATATGGAACTTCAACATCTCAAACTTAAAAATTACGATATTCGGGGCATATGCTACCATTTGGGCGAGAATCTTCTGGTTAAAACACTCCCACAAAGCAAAAAGGTTTCAATAAGAAAAAAGGTTTATTCCTTTAGTATATTAGATAACCAATAAGTTTGATAGCCCGTTTTATACCAACAAGTGAATATGTGTATCTGTAAGACCGCCGTTTAATACGAAACTGGTTGACCTTATAGTACGATGTTGAAACTAAAATTGTGACGTCACATCACGTATGGTATATTGAAATAAATATGTTGTCTGGGAACATTGTTTTATAGGCTCTGTTTGTTTTCTTGGACACTAACCATTTTCCATTTGTACACTTCGAGTTTGTGTACACTGCGGATGAATCACATTTACCCACCTCTGACAAATTTGTTGATATATCCTCGAATTTTATTGGCTAAGAAACTCACAATTTGGTGGTTACTGGCAGGCCAAGCGAGATGCTGATATCTGTAGAATATCTACCATTAGCTCTGTATGTTTGCTCCGTACCTTTTGTTGACGTGTCACAATCATAGCCATCAAATTCAGCAATGGCTCTGGTTCCAAATTGTTTCGTTACATAATTTGAATATGTGGTTCAGATATCTGTATATGATGACCGCTTGGGCCATACGACTGCTCTCAACAGAAAGCCACCATCTCTTGACGAAAACATGGCTTCTTGAAGGTCTCCCCGTTCAATGATACATAACTTGAATATTTTACCAAGGACGCTGTTCTGTGCCTTTCTCGTTCCAGCAGAAGCAAACAGAGCGGGTGGTTTTGGTGCATGACCATTCTTGAGATATTCCTCCATTTCGGACTTGGACTGAATCATACACGTAAAATACTTGAAATTTTACATTCCTTCTACTTCTCAAGCTACAATCTTACTAAAACTGCCAATGCCCCTGATCCGCCTTTACTATCCACAATCGGGGTTAGGCAAGTCTGTGCGATCTCCCCAACCCTGTTTAAGATATTTATAGATGACATTCGTAAAATCTTTACTAGAGAATGCAACCCTATAGTTGTGAATAATAAGTAGATAAGTCATCTTTTGTTTTCAGACGACCTAATTGTGTTCTCAAGTACGCCTATCGGGTTACAAACATGTTTAGAAAATTAGAAATATACGCGAAGAATAACCATCTGAGGGTAAACACTGAGAAAACCAAGTGCTTAGTGTTTTCCCCCCAAAAGGTTCAAGGTTCCCCAGTTTTTACATTAGCTGACAAAAACGTTGGAGATTGTACCAAGCTATTCTTATCTGGGTATAACGTTTTCCGCTAATGGAAAATTTGGAGAAGCACAGAATGCTATAAAACTAAAAGGGATGAAAGCACTTTACAGTCTTTTCAATTCTTTTAAGAGTAAACACCTCCCGTCCGTTGCTGTAATGTCCAAATTATTTGATCAATTAACAAAACCCGCATTGCCGTATGTTAGTGAACTATGAGATACAGAGTATCAACTTGCAAAGTGGGATAGACTTCCCGCAGAGGCTGTACACATCAAGTTCTGTAAACTGATTTTCGGTATTAATAAAAATTCTTCCCACCATGCCGTTCGAGCTGAACTTGGCAGATTCCCTCCAATGCATCGTCATATAGATCAACTTCATGGCCAAGCGTCACTGTGCAATTCCAGAGACACTGTTCTGTGATTTACTGGAAGAGCATAAATTAATGACGAAATATAGCGGATTCCGCCAAATGTTGGAAGGTTACAATATACCATCGGTTGCAATGCACGGTAATAAATCATCCAGTAAATTACATGATAATTAAACAAATGATTACACAATCTATTTTAATGAATAATCCGAACAATGACGATAAAAAGACCGGTAACAATAAATTGCGAATTGCGTACTTATCGCGCCTTCAAAAATGACATTACATTCGAGCCCTATTTAGCTAACTCAAAAACGAAAGAAGCGCAAAGCATATTTACGAGATTACGGATTAGTAATCATAATTTGGCAATTGAAAAAGGGAGGCATGCACAGCCGCCAATGCCTTTAGAACATAGGATTTGTAATGCGTCTAATGTTTGTAAGGACGCCGGCGATGTGGAATCCGAGATGCATTTTGTCATGGACTTCCCGGCCTGTACAAACATCAGAAGACAGTTGTTTGCAATAATTAACTGGAACAACGCAGACTTCTCAAATGCAAGCAATCAAGGTCGGTTTGAATTTATTATGAAAAATAATACGCCCTCATTATGTCATACCATCTGCAATATAATCCTACTGTTCTTCGGGAAAAGAGAAACAATAATTCCAAAACCGTAGGTCGTTAAACTGACTAGGGTTTTGACTTTATATACTATTAAAATAGTTGTTTTGTTCGTTATTTGTTTATTATAATCATATCATATCTCTGTTAACTCTTTGTGCAATCTGCCTCTCTGTGTTATTTTGCGTGGATAGACTATTACCATTACACGTGATGAGGCTGAAAAAAGTATCGTGGGATCGACTACCACTTCATCTCAACGTACTGTGATTGCATTGGCTATTGTTGTAATTGATCTGATGGCGTCGTCGCGACGCAGCTTGATGTTGCTGAATGCTTTCCTTACAACCTCTGTTACGCATCCATTACCGACTGAAACAGCCTGGTCCCAACGAGACTGATTTGACTGCTACAGTGCCAGACAGATGACAATGAGTCTAATTTAAGTGGGTCTCTATTGCGGAATGGAGAATGTACTCTCAGCCAGTTGAGGAATTTGTTTATGTCACTGATGTCCTTTGCTTGCGCGCTGTTGGACACTGTGACCAGTGTGAATTTGAACAAAGTTTTCAAGAGCATTGTATATCGGCAGACAGAGGGCGAGCGTGAGCCCATTTCGCAATAATGCTCTCTTTTAATCCCATGTCACATGAGAGACCACCAGCTATCTTGAACATCCACATAATGCACTGCTCTATGATTTGGTCGGAATAGATCCAATCCGATAACTTGTCAGACCTTCTGATCGTGAAGAATCATTTCTCCGAGAACACCTTGAAGTTGTCGACGGGCATTGCTCGGGGGAGATCTTCCATCTGTTGGAGGTGTATACTTAACATCTGTGTATACTTAACAAAGGCAAAATGAGCACCAGCGTGGGAAACTGGGATCCTCCTTCTTCCACAAAGCATGTGGAGGGCCCAGTCTCCCGTGTCTCCTGTTCTCAGGAACGAATGTAGGAGACTATATCTTTATAATACTTCACCCACAATTTTCATGCTCTTCCATCCGCGGCATCGCGGAACCGGGAATCAAATAGATCCAACACATTGATGACGATTATTTCTGGAGACGATATAGTGTTTACATAAATGTTTAAATTGACGCCAAAAAATCTCCGTTACGTATTTATCAAAGGCGGTACCCGATTTCGATCAGACAGAGACAGAGTAAAATAACAAAATGTGACTTGGTAGATCAGACCCAGTTTAGGGTGTAGGGTGATGCTTTAGCAAGCACTGACCACTTACGATAGGCGCAATCGCTAATGAGTGATGTCTTTGCAGTTTTAAAAATAGATCGCGTACGTCTATGTTTTGAGAAGCTCGAGAAATCCGACATCGAATACGACAGTTTTCCAAAAATGTCATTTTGGAGGGGTCACGCGCTATTTTGTTTTCATATCTACGATATTCATTGTAAGTTCCCATTTGATTGGATGTCGCTGGTTGGAGAATTGTGTATTGAACAATACAGAGCGCCTTTTCTATATTTTTAGACTGAAATATTGTCACAGCATCCAATTATTTCTATGATTGTGAAAAAAGGTTTGATTTTTGAATGAAAAACTGGAGAAACTCTTCCATGTTTTTTGCATAAGCCGGAGTTGCTGCCGAAACAAATGTCAACGCGGAAACAGAAATATGATCGCATTCACGCAGTCGAGGTCGATCATATATGATCATTGCATGGGAGCTTTTTATTAGAAGTTACAGTTTCCGCATCGGTATTTATTTCGGCACCAACTCCGGGTTGTGCAAAAAACATGGACGACATCGAAGCGATCGTTGACGCTTGGTCGTGTTAAAATCACGATAAATAAAAGATAAAACATAGTTTTGATCAATAAACTCTGCCCAAATGTAAGGAAATACGTGTGTTATCGAATGCAGCCGGTAATAAGGGCGAAAGTTTCATATATATTCCTAATTTCGTGTTTTGAGTTCCCATTAAAACTTGATGGTGAATTTTACCACAGATTTGAATGGGGAGAATCTGAACGTCGAGGGGAAGTCACTACGATCAGATCGCTGAACTAGTTCCGAGATGATGAAACGCGCTTAACTGCAATGAATGTTAAAAAAACACGTGAAATTTGTGTGATTTCTCCATTACTTCTCCATTACTTCGGCGATCACGCATTCGAATTGTCAAGGTGAGTGTAATCAATTCATTACGGTAGGTTTTTATTAGTACATTTCGGGAGAAGACCAATTTTTCGTGTCATATTTTGGTGAGGTTTTGTGTATCTAGAAAGAGACGACAAATGTGTTTTGGTTAAATGTCATTGTGAAAACTCGGGATGTCACAATCAAGTGGATTTAACCATTTTAGAAGTGGTAATAATAGTAATAACAAGATTTTATTGGGCGTCCCTATTTATTAACGACCCTCCAGGAATGATTAACAGTCCTCGGGCCGTTAACAGCCCTCGACTTCGTCTTGGGTTGTTAATGGGCCCTCTGGCTATTGATCATTCCTGTCGGGCCGTTAATAAACCGTAACGCCCTCCAAAATCATGTTATTGGTATATTGACAATTAATATACCAAAAAAGTGTCAGAGTATTGAATTAATGCGGGGTCACTGTTAACGATTATTTTGTCGATGTAATTTTCAGTCCTGGGTCACTAGTTATAACCAGAGGCGGTGGAGTCAAGGGGCACAGGGGGCACACGCTCCTCCACGTTTTTCCACACATATTTTTCGCAGTTACACAATGAGTTAAAAAGGGCGCATGTCAACGTGTAAATATACAGGCATTCCCGTGACATTATTTGCAGATCCAAAAATATTTCGCCAAAGAATCCCACTTTCGGTCGCTTCGGTCCGTTTCTTTTACTTCAACCATCTTTCAACCCGAAGGCTGGCCTTCAGTTTGGAAGATGCTTGAAGTTGAAGAAACGGACAAGATAGTGACAACACAGCTGCATAATCATCTAAATGAGAGACGAAACCGAGTCATGGTACATTTACCGATATACATTTGTAACCATTCTCAAACTGGGTCGAACCATGGCAGCATTGTAAATTTGTGCCCCTCCACTTTTATCGAGCTTCCGCCGCCCCTGGTTATAACCTTTCATTGGTTAATCTATCTGGCTGGCGTAATAATAATTATTATTAACCATTCTGGTAATGACATTGTGTCGATTCGACATTGCAGACAGAAGTTCCGCCAATCTTCAATTTTGTTTTTATAAGGGGCCTATTCCTTTCCGAAGTACTATTGAGAGGGAGCACCGCTCATAACAACATACCATTTATCCCTTTGACCGATGCACACGATATCAAAATTTGTCATTTTTTTTTTTTTTTTTAAAGTTGGAACGAACTCGTTCCAATGAGGGATCATGTGATATGATACGGTCTTGTTGAAATTTGAAAAAAAAGTTTTTTTGGTAAATTACGAGATGGGGTGCGGTCGATTTGTTAGGTAAATGGTTAACAGAACAGATATATTTGTAAGAATCGATACAATGTTTGTCACGGTACGTGACATGATAAAATGTATGTTTCGTGCGTTCCGTTCCCTTGTGTTTTTACAATGAAATTACAGTTACCTGTCATATGCCTGCAGACTGCGATCGCTGAAAAATGTGTGAGCGCTGAAAACGCTCTCCCTTAAATAACATAACTTCAACATATAGGTGTGAGTGGTGAAGTATTCAACGTAATCAAATCTATGTATGAATCAAGCTTTTATTTGACTAAAACGCCTTGTGGGTTTGGACCAGCCTCCCTCTCTTCTGTAGGTGTCCGTCAGGGGTGCATCTTATCTCCCTCCCTATTTAAATTTTTAGCTCACCGAAGGGAGCTTAACTTATCACTTGCCGTCCGTCGTCGTCCGTCGTCCGTCGTCCGTCGTGAACTTTACATTAACTACTACTCCTCACAAACTACTGGATCAAATTAAACCAAATTTGGTGTGCATGTTCCCCATCAAATGTCAATTCAAACTTGTACAAAGAAACTTGCGGTACCCACCGGGGGCACCACAAGGGGTATAACTCTGATAGCACCCATAAATATCTTTCCAAAATTAAAAAAAATCTTCTTCTTGAGATGCACCATGCAGAATTCTTTCCTATTTGGTATACATCATCCCTAGGGGAGTCAGATTCAAGTTTGTTAAAATCGGCCCCTTGGATTCATATTTGGGCTCACTATAGAAGCCCAAATTTGAACTTAGTGCATTTCAGGCAAATTTCTTAAAAAATCTTCTTCTCCAGATCCAGCAGGCAGAATCTTTTGATATTTGGTGTGCAACATTGTGGGGTGGATCTGATTCAAGTGTGTACAAATCGGCTCCCTGGGTTCATATTTAGGCTCAGTATAGGAGCCCGAATTTGAACTTAGTGCATTGCAGGCAAATTTCTTTAAAAATCTTCTTCTCAAGATCCAGCGGTCGGAATGTTTTGATATTTGGTATGCAACATTGTGGGGTGGATCTGATTCAAGTTTGTACAAATCGGCCCCCTGGGTTCATATTTGGGCGCAGTATGGGAGCCTGAATTCAAACTTAGTGCATTTCAGGCAAATTTCTTTAAAAATCTTCTTCTCAAGATGTAGCAGGCAGAATCTTTTGATATTTGGTATGCAACATTGTGGGGTGGATCTGATTCAAGTTTGTTCAAATCGGCCCCTGGATTCATATTTGGGCTCACTATAGAAGCTCAAATTCGAACTTAGTGCATTTCAGGCAAATGTCTTAAAAAATCTTCTTCTCCAAATCCAACAGGCAGAATCTTTTGATATTTGGTATGCAACATTGTGCGGTATATCGGATTCACTTTTGTTCAAATCGGCCTGCTGGGTTCATATTTGGGCTCAGTATAGGAGCCCAAATTTGAACTTAGTGCATTTCAGGCAAATATCTTTAAAAATCTTCTTCTCAAGATCCAGCAGGCAGAATCTTTTGATATTGGGTATGCAGCATGCTTAAGGGAGTGAGATTCAAGTTTGTTCAAGCCAAGTCCCTGGGTTCATATTTGGGCTCACTGTGGTAGCCCAAATTATAACTTAGTTCAAAATGAGGAATTTTCTGGAAAAATCTTCTTCTTCAGATCCAGCAGTTGGAATGTTTTGATATTTGGTATGCAGCATCCTTAGGGGGGTGAGATTCAAATTTGTTCAAGCCATGTCCCTAGGTCCATATTTGGGCTTAATATAGGAGCCCGAATGATAACTTAGTTCAAAATGAGGAGTTTTCTTTAAAAATCTTCTTCTTCAGATCTAGCAGTCAGAATGTTTTGATATTTGGTATGCAGCATCCTTAGGGGGTGAGATTCAAGTTTGTTCAAGCCATGTCCCTAGGTCCTTATTTGGGCTCACTGTGGGAGCCCGAATGATAACTTCGTTCAAAATGAGGAATTTTCTTTAAAAATCTTCTTCTTCAGATCTTGCAGTCAGAATGTTTTAATATTTGGTGTGCAGCATCCTGAGGGGGGTGAGAATCAAATTTGTTCAAGCCATGTCCCTAGGTCCATATTTGGGCTCACTGTGGGAGCTTGAATTGTAACTTAGTTCGAAATGATGAATTTTCTTAAAAAGTCTTCTTCTTCAGATCCAGCAGTCGGAATGTTTTGATATGTGGTGTGTAGCATCCTTAGGGGGGTGAGATTCAAATTTGTTAAAGCCAAGTCCCTGAGTCCATATTTGGGCTCCCTGTGGGAGCTCGAATTATAACTTAGACAATATGAGGAATTTTTCTTTGAAAATCTTCTTCAGATTTAGCAGTCAAAATGTTTTGATATTTAGCATGCACCATCCTTAGGGGGTGAGATTCAAGTTTGTTCAAGCCAAGTCCCTGGGTTCATATTTGGGCTCACTGTGGAAGCCCGAATGATAACTTAGTTCAAAATGAGGAATTTTCTTTAAAAATCTTCTTCTTTAGATCCAGCAGATGAATGTTTTTGATATTTGGTATGGAGCATCCTTAGGGGGGTAAGATTCAAGTTTGTTCAAGCCATGTCCCCAGTTCTATAAAATTTGTCTCTCATGATTTCATTCCTTTGTAGTGTTGTGAACCATGTCTAACTGAATGTGACCCCAAATACTTCTTTGAACCACTTTGGCCGGTGAGCGATTAAGGCTCTTTGGGGCCTCTTGTTTATTGAAGACATAAAAGACATTTTCGACAGTTTGTGTGATCCTGTGTGGATTCGTGGTTACAAATTAAATCATCTTCTTTTTGCAGATGACCTTGTAATGATATCTGATAGCCAGAAAGGGCTTCAACGGTGTCTCAATAAGCTCCACAGTCATACTGAAACCAATATGCTGCAAATAAACGTATTTATAGCCTTATATGGGCGTGAAGGCTGGGGGATCAGAAATAACGTACGGTATGCGTAACAACATAGCGTGTGAAAAATTACACACTTCCTTTTGTAAAAAAGTCTTGGGAGTTGGGAAATTTTCCTCCAACCACGCGGTCCGCTCAGAACTTGGTCGATATCCGCTATATATCGAGGCGGTAAGTAGGATGGCTTCTTTCGCAATCAAAATATCTGAATCATAAGGACCTGATGTTGAATCTGGTAGCTGAACAAAGAAATCGTAAAGGCAAATCGGAATCCCCTTTCAAATTACTGAAAAGATACGGTCTCGCTGTCCCTCAACATCCAATTATCACTAACACTAATGATATAGGTAAGCTCAAGTATAATATGCGCTTGCAGCATGTAAACACGTTCAAGAGGTCAGAGTTTGAGGACTGCAAAAAGAATGGAGATAATAAACTGAGAACTTACAGGTCGTTTAAAAATGACTATTCAATGGAAATGTACTTAGTGGAAACGAACTTGGCGGAAGACCGGGAATTTTTCACTAAGCTTCGTATCAGTAATCATAAGTTAGCTAATGAGAAAGGGCGACATTATCAACCGCCGAAGCCTGTTATCGACAGGATATGTACTCACTGTGAAGCTAACTCTGAGAAAATAGAAAACGAATACCATTTTCTTATGGAATGTTCACATTATTCAGAGCATCGATCAGGACTATTTGTTCCGATCAACAGTGAGATCGACGGTTTTATTGATCTGAGTAAATTTGAGAAATTCAAATTAATATTTGAAAATAGAACCCCCAGTTTATGCCATAAAATCTGCAGCGTGATCCGGGATTTTTTCGCCAGACGATTATGATATGTTTAGTGATGTGTATTGGAAATTCTAGTTCACATCAACGCGATCTTTTGTGTATCAAATTAATAAAAAATATAGTACTTTGATCATGGAAAATTGGTGGATGAAATTATAATGTTTTGAATATTACTTTTGTTCATGTTACTTGTAGATTATAGCATACTATCCTGTATAGGATGTTTTATGCTAATAAATGTTATGTTATGTTATGTTAACCAAAAAGCGGCGAAAAATAGGAATTGAAAAGGAAATGTCCGGTGGAAACTGTGCATTTTCTCCCCCACCCCACCCCGCCTCTAATTCTGAAATGAAGTACCACAAGTGATTGGTTTAGTGCACAGATTAAGTACATGTACCCACCAACACGGGAGGGGTGGGGATTATTTGATAAAATATTTACTACAAACAACACTATCAAACTGACCGTAAACAAAGAAATCTCGTCTATTATCGGTGAGCGACCCGCTATTGAAACCGACGATAAACTATCGAAAAATTGATACTGATATTTACAGTATGCAGAAAGCAAAAATGGCGAGAGATTATTTAACCCTAGAGAATCAAAATTTATATTTGAATGAAGTGCTTCGACATTTCAATTTCGAAATATGAGACCTCACGATAAACGCCGGCCTAAATACCTTCGGACTAGTAGGGGACGTGATGGGGGAAGTAGAGCTTATACCCGGCCTCGGTTACTTCTCATAAATTATACTGACGCCAAACTGTCCCGCACAAGAAGCTAAATAAGTTATACAAATCAACAAATAACCATGTTAGTTATCAAACAAACATCCCTGACTTATCTCGTCATGAAAATCGACTTCCGATAAAGTTTACACCCTTGAAATTATTAGTTTCCTTGTGTTACCTATAATAAACGAAAACAGCAGACAGCGCTCGGAGCTGTCTGTTGTTTTCGTTTATTCAAAGTAACAAAGGGCTTTTTTATTATACGTTAAACGATAGATTACCGAAAAAATTGCGGAAAGATAGAAATCGTATCCCCCACTGTGAAGATATAGAAATTTTCACTTTCACGGTATCACTCAAAACGGCGGCTTTCAAGCATCACTTCAAGGTGAATACGAGTTAAATTATCACTGGAAATGATCAATTTGTTCTAAAAACGTATAATGAAAAGTTAATCTAGTGTTTTGGAGTGGATACCGATCATTTCCAGCAATAATGCAACACGTATCCACCTTGAATTGATGCATGAAACCCGCTGGTCCAAACATGGCTTGAAAGTCCGTAATATAAGTTTTTTGGTTTGGTACGTCCTTTCAAAGGACGTACCAAACCAAAAACTTATATTACGGATTTTCAGGCCATGTTTGGACTAGAAACCCTCCAGTTGAATCAGACTGCAAGACGCCATCTGTTCAGTCCGAGTGTCGATCAAATCACTTCCGCGTATCGATGATTCAATGCGCTGTTTACTTTCATGCATCAATTCAAGGTTGAAACGAGTGGAATTATCAGATTCTTATAAAAATGTATAATAAAAAGGAAATCTAGTGTTTCTGAGTGGATACCAAAAATTGTCTCACTTGTGACCGAGATAAATGGTTATTTTCGCTCGCACAAGCACTCGCGAAAAATAAACATTTGTCTCGGTCACTCATTAAATAATTTTCGGTATCCACTCAAAAACACTAGATATTATCTACTTATCTCAAGCCAATTAGAAGCAACTAGTTCACAGATAATCCGTCATTATGAATATCTAACAGTACAGGGGCGGCGAAACGATTTTCAAAGTGTTGGGGGGGGGGGGGGCGGCTGGATCGGGCGATGGATGGTAGTCGTTATGAAAATTTTAAGAATATTGCAGGGAAAAGCAAGGCGTTGCCGTCGAAATGTCTAAACCTAACACTTACATGGATTTTCGTCACAATATATGATTAGAACCACCATTCGTCATCTACGCCGATTTCGAATGTTTCACAACGAAAATAAATTCTTGCCAGCCTGACGAGTGTAGGAGTTATGCTGAAAAATATCAGAAGCACGTACCTTCGGGCTATTGTTATTATGTGAAATGTTCTTTCGACGATCGAGAATCGTTGTGTCCATTTGTCTACATCAAACGTTCAGATGACGAAGATGTGGCTCAAAGATTCGTAGAAGACTTAGAATCGAAAATTCAAATATTATATGACAAATTTAAAAAACCTAAAGATCATCACGCCAGAGCAACAGCAATAATACAATGAAACCATCGAATGTCATATCTGTAGACAGTCACTCGATAATAATTGTGAAAATAATAAAAAAGGTAGAGATCACGATCACTACACAGGTCTGTTTCTCGGTGTTGCTCACAACAAATGTAATTTAAGATTTTGAGACACTCAATTCTATCTGGTGATATTTCACAATCTCTCGGGTTACGACAGTCACTTGTTCGTGAAAAATATGGGTGTTAGCGAGTGGAACTTGAGTTGCATCGCGCAAAACGTTGAAAAATACATTTCATTCACTAAATGTAAAGTCGTCGATAAAAAGAGAGTCACCGATGGTTTGACTGAGAAAATGTGTCCCATCCATAGAGAGAAACGTTTCATCGATAGTTATAAATTTATGTCAACCAGTCTGGAAAAATTAGTCAACAGTTTGAATAGGGTGAAATTTAAAATCATGAGTAAACATTTTAATGATCGACGAGAATTGGTGGACATTATGTTGAGGAAAGGCGTCTATCCTTAGGATTACATGAACAATCTCGAGAAATTCGACGACGTCGCTCCACCTCCCAAAGAAGATTTTTATTCGAAATTATACCAGTCTCACATTTCCGACAATGATTACGAACACGCGCAAAAACATGAAGGAAGAACACTCGAACACTAACGTCTTCGGTACACCTCTCAGGGTGCAGATGGGGGGAGGATCAATTTCAAGACGAAACCCAATAATCCCCAAGCCGCCACTTCAGTGGTCTCTCTGTTGATCGAACTCAATCCTTTGAACAAACAGTGAGTACAAATTTTTTTTGAAACTAATCCCTTTTTGTGATGTAGGGGAGTCAACTCCAAAAAAATATAATTGGATTTTTAAGAGATTGAATATTCAATTTCTCAAAATCCAATTATATTTTTTTTTTATTTATTACTTTTTATTTAGTTTAGCTTTGACATTCCTAACTTGCATATATTGCTATTTGTTTTGGTTTAACATTCTTAAAACACTCATCCATATCTAAACCAAAATCGAACATAGCAATAATAAATTCTTCAAAAGCTGTTTTTTCTCTATACGTTAACATATTTAGTAAATATCTCACTCTTTCGTGGTTGTTCCACGTTTTATAATTCGTTCTACCATTTCCAAAGTCAATATTATGGGTGTTGTCATTTTCAATAGATCTAATATATTTAATAAATTGCTCTCATCTATGTTATCTACCAAATGCTTTTGATTTCGTCTCAAACATTCTCTATCTTGATTATTCATTTTTTAGAGTTTTTTATTATTATTTATTTTTTTATATTTTATCGATATTTATCTGGGTATTTTAATTTCTATTTATATATATATATTATATCATCGAACGATGGACATTTTTTGTCCGTCCGATTCGAATTCTAACTCTCTATCAGACAGAAATAGGGCAAAAGCCTCGGTTCTCCTCAGCATATTCTTATCGAATTGCATCTTGATCTGAATGTCTAAGACGCTACTCTTGAGTCGCTCGCTCTGTTTACAAACGTCGAATATGAACAGGGGATTCGAAACATCGATTTGTATTCGGTGGGAGTGATGTTAGGATTACCCATCAATTCGTCCAGTTGATGATATTTCTTTCTGAAATATGCGGCGTCGCCATATAGTCTGCAGAAATCATTCTTATCGAAAGAGGCATTGTAATCAATGGCTGGATATCTTGTGGCATTTAGAAATATCTGCATGTTTCTCAAGTTACAATGATCAAATAGGGAAGGATTTTTCTCTTGAGACCCATCCCTATCAGTTTGAAATTCCACTATGATGAATTGCGATCTTTCCGAAGCAGATGTCCCGGGCAATCTCCAATTGAAGTGATTGCTAGATGGTGGAATACTAGCCGTGTCGCACTGTCTCATTCTAAATCCCACCGGTAATTTACTCTTCGATTCAATGATCTTGTAGAGATGTACTTTATCCGCAACTGAAGGCAATACATGCAGAACCAACCAAGATATCTTGTTCAGATGTATTTTACCAGCATCGCTCGCAGCGGGTCTCATGATGGCTTCGTCGTTTCCTTTTCGAATCAGATTTTGTTTGAATCCGTAGAGAATCTTATCGTAATCTTCCGTGAATCAGAATATGTGTTTCAGAGGTATCCTGAATGAAAACGTTCCTTTGGATCTCGATGTCTTGACGACGTAGTCGAATCTTAGGGCAGCACCGGTATTGGCTGCACTCATGTTGGCAACGATGTCTTTCACCCACAATTGTATCGTCCGGATATATCAAGAGTCCGTACATTGTGGAGGCTTGTGCGGGATGAAATACGGATTCTATCTCTTGTTCTGAGAGCGTGTACTTTATATTACTAAACAGATGCATCATAGCATTATTGGCTAGAGTGACCACAACATCATGGTATAATCGCATCCGTCTTCCTTGGTGAGACACCCTTGTATCACTTTGTAACTTTTGCTGGGACGAAGGAACAGATCTTGAGTTTTGACATTGATTCTTATTTCCCCGGCATTGTTTAGACTGGTTCCAGCCACTGGTTCATACTCGTGAACTTCGTATTCTTGAATGCTTTCGTCTCTCAATATACCTTCGGTTATATCTAATATTTTCGTCATGTTTTGTTTTTTGTTGTCTGTGTGTTAATTCACTTTTTTATTATTAATTGTTTTTCTTTTTATTATTAATTTTATTTATTATTTTTTTTCCTTTCACTATATATGCAAAAAAAATAAAAGTGAAGGGTTGGTTCTTCAAAATGTCGTCTGCAGTTCTTGTTCGTAAAATGTTCCAATGATTTCTCTGGTGTCATCTTCATCATCCTCTAACGCTTCTATTTTGTAAGCCACCGGATCCGTGTAAAATATTCTAACGATCTTAAAGATTTCCTCGGTCCATCAAGGAGTGTAACCTTTTGCGAAGAGCGACTTATAAGAAGTGATTCTCACTCGATCGCCGACTGCAGATTTCGGTGGTTTGAACTCCTACTTGATCTTGATCCTTTTGAGGTAGAGATTAGGGAATACGCACTTTTCATTTCGAGGATCGCTAGCTTCCGCGGGAGTCATCTTGATCGATCTATGTCACGTGTTATTGCATTCTTCAACCAGTTCGTCTAGAGCGTCAATATATTTCTTGGTCTTATTAGCCGTGAAACACTTGTACATTTTTTCCTTCATAATTCTATTCCAACGTTCGATCACATTAGCTTTCCCTTCATTTTCAACGAAATAGAGGTCGACCAATGGATGAACGTGACTGTTGTAAAATTCCTTCCCTTCGTCCACCCACAATTTATCCGGTTTTCGAGAAGACGATGCAAATATGCTCTTCAAAGCCTCGGCCACGCAAGCTCCCGATTTATTCTTCAGAGGTCTCATCCATCCGTATTTTGAAAATACGCCGATGACTGTCAGTATGTATTTAATGCCGTTGTTCCATTTCGAATGTGATTTCATGTCGACTAGATTGGCTGACCAAATCTGATCTAGACCCTTCACGAACACCCTTCTCGTTCGAAATTTACGTGTGACAGGCTTATGTGGTTCGTCCGCCAATATGTTTGTTAATAATATTTTCTGGACAGTTTTTTTTATGACCCAATCGGAATCGACGTTTGGTACAGATCAATTTACCGACAATGAACATTTGAGTCTCTCTCTCCTAGTGGGATTTGGTATATTTTTCAACGTCGTCAACATGTTTTTATCACAGATTCGATTATGATTCTCAAAATCAAGATGTTTAGCATAGCACAGATCGTGAGCGTAAGCGGCCGAATCCACCCTATTTATGGGTTTGCTCCAAGATTTAGGTGTCAGATCACGATTCAATTTCTTATTTCATTTCGTGCCAGGTCCTGTGAATTGATGTCCTGGCAGATGCATTTCGACAGGTAGATTAGTAATAAATTTATTCGTCAGAGCGGCGCCGCGTTTGACGAATTACGTTTTTGTCGCACCGCACATTTTACATGTTCCACAAAGCATGGGACTTTTATTTTTTGTCAGTACTTTTTTAACGTAAACTGTATCGGTAACTCTCTTGCATTTGATGCAATACATTTTATTTTTGTTTTTTTGTATATATATATTTTAATTATTTACTTTTTTTAATTTATACATAATTTTTCTTCTTCCTTTAAATATACTTTTTTCAATCGATTGCTTCTGGAATCTTTTTGGGATCCAATAATTTATGAAACGATTGTCTCGCTTCTTCCCTACCTTTTTCCACGAGAGAATCGTTCAATTCTTCCTTGAGAATCTGATAACTCTTGACTCTTATCTTCGCTTTCATGACTTTGTATTTTCGTTTCTCGTTCAATATGTCGATGAATTCACCGTCCGAAATCCTACCGTCTTTCAATGCCATAGAGATATTATCCGACACGGAATCGATCTTTGCATCATGCTTTTTGGCCTTCACAGATGATTTCTTAGCGAGATATTTTCCAATCATATTGACGAATCCGGCAGTCAAAGCCAGTCCTTCTACTGCCAACACGACCAGAAGAGTGGTCAACAGTAGACTGATTCCAGCAACGTTCAAACCCATAGACATCGTGATGAGAGTCAAATCCACACCACTCACAAATTTCTCTAATCTCGTATATTTCTTATTGAGCGAACAACGAGAATGTCTCTCTCACGTCAGATATGATTGAATTCTATTGATTTGTTAAATTTGATGCCTCTGCTCCTCGTCATCACTACTTTCTGGTGGTAGATGAGGTGCCGTGGGCTCCACCTTCTCTAACGATGGATAGATGTTTTTACTTTGAAGTTCCATTTTCATTTTTATTTTATTTATATCTGCTATTATTTTTTATGTATTTTTTTTTATTATTTTCACCTCCTTATTATTTAATGAAAACTTTTTTTTTTTAAAATGTTTTCTTCCCTTGAACAAGGAATTCATAAAAACACTATCGTGGTGGTGGTCTCCCGTTTTTCAACAAATATTTCAAAATGCGTCCTCTGTCTTCGATGGTGAGATCTCTATGCGCTAACTTTGACTCTTCCTATTTAGTGGGCTCGGGTTCTCCGATGTTAACCACAGATTGCTTCCAACATTTGATCACGTCGTTGTGTCAGATGTATTCCAATGCGAGCACGAAATACGTGATGACGGCATCTTTCTATTCTGTAGTAATAAACAAATGATCAATGTGATTAAAATCTTTCTCCTCTCGACAACCGAGGCATCTTTCGTTTAAGACGTCAGGAAGTTGTTTGTTCACGCAGTTCACATAAGCTCTGCACAGCGCTCTTCGAAGAAACCAAGCTCTCGATTCCATGGAATTGTTCATCATAATTCTTATTATTATAATATAAAAAAATTTCTATCCTTATTATATTATAAGTTTTTTTATTATTATGAATATTATAAGTTTTTTTATTTCTTATATAAATATATAAAAAAAATATATTTTTTTTAATGTTTTCTTCCCTTAAACAAGGAATTCATAAAAAATGTGATTCCTGTCGGAAAATTTGTGGTCTTATATTCAAAAACGCATTCTCTGTTATCGTTGGTGAGACTTCGATGCGCTAACTTCAACTCTTCTGATTTAGTGGGCTTGGGTTTTCCGACGCCAAACACTAATTGATTCCAACATTCGATCACGTCGTCTCATTGGACGTATTCCAATGTGGGCATGAAATACATGATGACGATGTCTTTCCATTCCATCATGAGACATGAATGATCAATGCGATTAAATTTTCTCTCCTCTCGACATCCGAGACATCTTTCACACATGACACAAGGAAATTGTTCTTTCACACAGATCACGTAAGCTATACACAATGCCCTTCGAAGAAACCAAGCTCTCAATTCCACGGAATCATTTGCTTTACTCATAATTTTTCTATATAAAAAAAAATTTCTATTCTTATTATTTATTTTTTTTGATTATTTTGTTTTTAGTATTATTTTTTTATATTTTTTTCTCTTTTATATCTATTACGCTTTTTCTTTTAATAACAACATGTCTATTCATCTCATCATCAAACAAATGAACGAATACTTCTCCTCTATTATGATCATGCATATTATTATTGGAAAGAGATGACATTTTTTCCGAAAGTTGGAGTTTATGCTTCTCGTATTTCGTTAAAACCATTATTTTTTTTATCATTGTCGTTAGAATGATACGGGAAATATCATTTTCTCTCCTTTTGTTTCATTTTTTTAATTGTTGTTTTTTTAATCGATATTTCTTTTTTATAATAACATACCCAAAATGGGTATATTCTTAAATGGTGAATTCTGACCGAACAATAAACCTTTACCAATCGGTTCCACATTCTCTCCAGTCTTCAGATAGAGACATCTCCATGGAAATCATTGCCGCCTTTTCTCATGTGTCCTGCATACAATCCTTTACCTTCAACATCTACGTGACAGACGGCTACTCCCTTCTTCAAAAATAATCTGTTTCCTGTCTTCTTCAGAAACAATCCTCTACCCATTAATTTGTCAATTGCCGAACTAGCGAGTCCCGAGAGAGTTGACACACCCAGAGCTGGTAACACAGTCTTCGTGAGAATGGGTAATACTTTAGCGACTAGTCCCACCAGTAGCGGTAACAAACCACCTTTCATTCTCAGAATGTATCTCAATTGTGTGGGACCCAATCTCACCATCATTCCCGTTTGATTATGAATCGCTTTCTCCATCCTTTTGATTTGAGTTTCAGTCCAGGCGATCTGATCACTACCGCCACTCACCAGATCTTCGAAACTAAATTTAAATCTAACGGCCTCGCCTCGATGACTCAATGCTCTGCAAATTTAGCTTTCTGTCCTTTGGATATGTTCACGTTTTTAATGATCTCTCGACTACTACTCATATTTGCTGTTGTTTTTTTTCACTGGATTATAAATATTTTTATTGAGGAATATTATAAGTTTCTTTTTTTAATTATTATAAATATTAAAAGTTTTTTTTTTCTTATCTAAATATATAAAAAATGAAAAAAAAATTTTTTGTTGAATAAAAAAAAAATTTTTTTTTTGTTTTTTTTCAAATTATATTTATTATTATTTTTTTTATTTACTTAATATTTTTTCATATCTCTCTGATATGAAATCGTACAGTCACTCTCTCTCCGCGAAGATCTAACAGATCTCCATTCTGATCCGTCAACGTGGTTTTGATGCTATACAACGTTCCAGAATCACGGGTAGATAGACGAGATTTCCAGGTCGCTCCATGATCATGTAACCCTGCAAAATGTTCAGAAAAAACGAGTAGATCGTAGGCTGAGCACTACCATTGACATAACTTCCCGAGATCACATTGACATTCACTAAAATGCCATTGACTGCGAGAATGTCAACCATATTTTCGGACGCGGCATAACCTCGATAGATCTTTCGATTGAATCCCAACATCATACCGATCGAATCTTCCACACTAAAATCCACTCGAAAATTATCTCCCAAGTCTAATATCGTATGTAGAGTACTCGTATTGGAAGCAATTCTTATCATCTTGCTTCCGTGACCGTCGGTCTTCAGTCTCGTCTGGATGTGACAGTTCAGATCGTCTATGTTGTAACTTCCTTTGGGAATTCGTATCTTGAACCAATCGCCTCCATTGGAATATTTGAACGCGTTATTCTTTTCGGTGACATTGGGAAACGAATAGTAAGTCTCGAGATTAACCAACGCCATCTCGTATCTCTTTTCCTTCTTCAATTTGATGGAAGGTTTGAATTTAGTCATGAATTGAGTGGTGTGGTGACTCACTACGATGTGAAAGGATTGTTTTGCAGCCATATTCTCGACTTCAATCCCGATCCTTTCATCATTTTAGCCAAGTCTTGTATCGGTACAACATCATCATAGAAATCTTTCCAACTTTTTGGTTCGATTCTCAATCGTTCTGCAGTTTGTGGAGTTATCAATTTATTAATCAAAGCGTCGGCACCTCTCTTACCGGCTTCTGAAGCAATTCTACCCCTCGCTTCGGTCGCAGCTTTCTTACCCGCATCGATCGCAGTTTTCTTTCCGATTTTGAGAGGGCTCGACGCAATCTGTTTTGTGGCATCGCCGGTGAATTTACGAGTTAAAAATCGCATCATCGAATCCACGATGCCCGATCCGCCATAAACGTAAGATCTAGCATATCCCCTGTTATTTATCACTAACATTTTTTGAATTATTATTATTATTATGTTTTTAATATATATATATATATTTTTATTTACTTAATATTTTTGGTTTTTTCTTTTCTCTTACTATTTTATTATTTCAAACGATTCATCAGCTTTTGATAATCCTTCTTAGTCAAGACTTTCTGACTCAACAATTCGTCGCACAAGCTCACTATCTCGTTATCCACTCCGGTGTTACCAGCCTCCCTGCTTGCCATCAACAACCGCAATCTCCCCAACAAGGCATCGGGATTGCGTGGAAGAAATATCGTATCGGTCATTCCCTTTCCAGTCGTCGATTTCACGAAATACTCGTTCACGTTCCATATGGGTTCCACCACGTTCTTCCACTTGTAACCTCTCCTATCCTTAGGTCTCGTCTCTTTGGGATCGTTGTTCTTCTTCATGGCGAGAGTCTGAACCAGAGTGTCTCCATAATTTTTGAAATCCTCCTCGGTGTAATCGTCGGGTCTCTGGTGAGAGAGCAGAATATACAATCCGTCGGTCATTTCGTACCTGTTCAGACCGGCGATCAAATAGTGACCTACAAGCGATTCTTCCGTGTCACCCTCGAAAGTTTTGTCGCGATAGTCACGAAATCCGTACATCGGAGTTTTTACAATTCCACTACTATCGTCAGATTTGCTAAAAATGCTCGAAGCGTCACTACTATCGACGTTACTCGCATCGGTCTCGATTCTCTCTGGAGTGTATTCGGACAAACTTTTCGGCGTAAAACTACCGACGCTACTCGGATCGGTTTCAATTCTATCCGGAGTGTAACCGGACGGAATTCTCGACGTAGAACTAGCGGGGTGCGAACCCATCCTTAGAGAACCTTCTCTTATGGGTCTCAATTCTTCGACAATCTCTTTCCTACCTCGTTCCTGAACCTTGGTGACGGGTCTGAACAACTTGGTCGCCCCTCGTCTCAATTCCATCTCTCCCAATCGCCTGGACCTATCCTGCGCTTGAATATTCTCCTTACTTCGTATTAATTCGCGAATCTGCTCGCCCCTTCGCTTTGAATCTCCAATGTGTAGAAACATTGTTTCTATTTATTATTTTTTTTTCTTTCTTTAATAAAAAACAGTTATTTTTTATGTATTCTTATTTATTTTTTGTATGTTGTTTTATATATATATGTCTTTTGTATTCTTATTTTTCTGAATATTGTTTATATATATTTTAACAAAAAACATTTTTTCATCATCCGTCTCACAACTCATAATATCTACATAATCGCGGACTGGAGCGGGCCCACCTCACGTGTTTAAACTCTACGAGCGATCTCTCTCTATCCTTACCAAACCCTCTCTACGTCATCACTGGCGGATTCGGACCCACCGATAAATTCGTCGCTCGATTCGGACTCGTTTTTCCACGTGAATCGACGTTGGATCGCAAGTCTTTCATCCGCACCCGTGGTGTCTTTTTGGCGGTATTCTGTCGAAAAAATTCACCTAAATGGCGGGTCCGTGTTACCTCTGCGAAAAGTGTTTTCCCGAGAACGGTAGTTGTCAGAGCCCACCAAAAAGTGAATTTTTAAGAGAGGAAATTTTTAGAGTTTGTTAAAAAAATCCATACAATTCGATCGCGACGAACGCGATTTGTTCGAAAAAACTAAGTTTTTGGTGAAATACTATTTGTGCCAAAAAATTGGTGGGCTCGTATCCCCAGTTCTACCCTACTGGTATTAATGAATATATAGAATATACCATAGTAGCTTGGTGTACCAAACACCACTTCACCACGAGTGGTGACTATTTGGTACACCAAGCTACTTTGGGTATGTTTTATTTATACCATGATCGTCAGATTATTAAGAGTCGCTATTATTTCTTCTTGATTTTACTGGGCATAAGACGTAGATACGAGCGAATATGTTTTTGTTTAAACGAGTTTCGGTGGGCGGTACTTCCGCTGTAAATTTTATCGCCAAAACGAAATGAAAAAAAAGAAACTGAGCCGTTTTTCGTTTTAATAACATAATAACACACTATTTCGAGTTATGCATGCTTTATTAACATGAGACAATGCATGTTTGTTAATTTTTGGCATCTTATGAGGTAAACCCATTTAAAAACGTAATAAATAATTGCCACTTCCATTTCACTCTTCGCGAGGCGACGTGCGATAAATTTAGACAAGTTTGCATTCAGGTCGACGTCACCAAAGGTCAACGGGGATGTAGTTCTACTGTAGGTGTAAATTTTTACTATTGAAATCCCATTTATGGCGTGTTCATCACGGTTGGTGTGTAAAGCTAAAATTTATGTCATAGGCTTTTCATATATAGTAGAATAGGTTATCATGGTATAAAATGGAATAAATATGTCGTGTTCACAAAATATATAACAAAGGGGATGCTCTTATTCGGTTTGTCTGCATTGTTTACCAACTTTGAATAATTTATATACATTCTTCGCCTTAATAATTTATATGAATCTACTGATCCCGAATTAACCATCGAACTATACAGAACCAGTCTAATGATTTGTGTATATACGTGTGTGTGTGTGTGTGTGTGTGTGTGTTGAGGGAGGTTGTTTGAGTGTATGTGACGCTGAGTGTGCGTAGCTGTGTGAGAGAGAGAGAGTGAGAGAGAGAGAGAGAGAGAGAGAGAGAGAGAGACAGACAGACAGACAGACAGACAGACAGACAGACAGACAGACAGACAGACAGACAGAGACAGACAGACAGAGAGACAGAGACAGAGACAGAGACACAAACAGACAGACAGACAGACAGACAAAATTCATTTTGAAACTTCAACTTGAAAATGGGAGGCGCGCTGTATACTGCCCGCTACCAGTTGATGTTAAGCGCGCTTTTCTTGAATCCTGGGCCATTCCTCTGGCATAGGGAAAATGTTTTCAAGGAAAACATCAACGAACATCTGCACACCGTTCACTCCAGGATTAAAAAAATATTACCCGATTTTCGAAAAAGCTTTTCGTAGCAATAATCAAATTTATTTGAGTTTGTTTTTTACTCATGAAGTGCAGTTTCAATGAAGCAATCGTAAGTCAGTCAGATGATTTTTAATGGCATGGAATGCATAAACGAAAAGACAGCGAGTAGCATTACTGGCATTTGATGTTTGTCGAATTATGTTGTATATATGAACCAATTCTCGGAAAGTGAAGTTTGATTAGTTTTAAGTCTTGGAATGCTACAGCTTATATAATTGATGGTGTAACTTGTTCACATTTCCGTGCACGCATTGTATTATTTGTACTATTTCCCGAGTATCATTTGGGCTATTTCCCCACGAAATGATTTTAAACCCTTTACAGAAAACTAATGACACCAAAATTTGTTATATTAACACCCCCCACCCTCCCAATTCTAAAAATATATCAACAAAACCATATCATGTGACCCTCCCCCAGGGGTCTTGTCGATTTCAGAAGAAATTTCCATTGCACAATTTGTATATTTTGTTGATTTAAAAAAATATTTCCACTGCACAATTTATATATTGGTAAGGGTTACTCGCGTGAAGGTGGAACCGAGGCGCACCGTTATCTATTCTCAAAGAGTAAAATCTGCAGGTGCGATGGCACGCAAGAAAGAAAAAATCGAAAGACTGGAGAATTGTGAACAGAATGAGAAACTCATTTCCACCCACTCCCCATGATATCGTTGCTATTTAATATTAAACCAATGGGTGTGTGGGGGTGTGGGGGGGGGGGGGGGGTGGGCATACTTCATATCCCACGAAATTTAATGCAATCTTATCGGGGTTTTTTTCCCTCAGAGACTGCTCTTGTACGCATTATATGCTCAGTGGGTTGCTTCCCTTGGCACATTTTCGCTCTCGGTTCATTTTGACCTTGCTCGTCATTTTGACAGTAATACCTGAAATGTAACTGAAAACACGCACTTTGTACTTACCGTGAAAGCTACTGTTATCATAAAAAGCAGCCCTACTTTCACACTGTTGAATATAGTCTTTTTAGAAAATGTTTCTGAAGCAAAAGAGCGAAAAGCATCCAAAGATCCACTTGAAAACAAACTGTCCGATTCAGAGAATGATCCAGCGTCTTTCGGTGAACCATACTTAATGCTGCCGCTGAAAAAAGTACAAAAAAGAATCGCACAGTTCTATTGCAGAAGAATCATATAAAAGGGGGGATCTCAAATGAGTCACGAGTATAGTATAGCATGTACACGAACGAGACATATTGGACGGGGATACCGGAAGTGACGTCATAGTCATGTGACCTAGTTGCGTCATGCTTATTTGCCATAGTAGACCGCGTGAGCGGCCATCTTGCGATGTCTCTCCCATAGTGATGCATGGTCTTAGTACTGATGCGCAGCGCGTGTTGTTATGGTGACACATACTTCCGCCGTACATTTTGTATACTGGATGCCGCCATCTTGGTTTCTATGGTAGCACGCGGTTGCTATGTGACCCAAAGACTTATATTAGGACGGGGATATGTTCGGAGGATGCGGACGATTGAATAAGAGTAAATCGAATTACAAAGAATCCTCGAATACTTCGTAGAATGGCCCAAATAGAGCAGACAATCCCCAAAACGCCAAAAAGATCCTACAATCACGGAAAAGGACTTGTCAAAGCCCACATCTAGTGCTTTAACTAATAGCACGTTGTGCTATAAGGCGCGTTCCTTTGTAAAAGAGCCAAGCTAGTTACCCGGAATCCTCGTTTACTTCTTAAAATTATCCAAATAAACCCGACAATCCCTCCAATTCACAAAAAGCACCCAAAACTACCGAAATGGGTTCGGATTTCTCCAGAATCCCCATTTTCCAATAATAGGCGCGTTCTTTTGCATAACAGTTACTTTACTAGTTTCAATTACTTCGGAATCCTCTGCCCTGCTTGTATCTGTGTATCTACAGTCTATGTTATGATTTCTGATTTTCTCAGATGTGTCTGTGCGCTAGTACACGATGCGCGTCAGTGTGTACACATCGCATTCTGCACATGGGCACACGCTGGATGTGCTAATATATGTGCTTGTGTGCTAATGCACAATGTACGAATATCACATATGGCACATGGACATATACGATGAATAGGGGATTCTATAGGCATAGTCAGAACACAGAAGGGTTTGCACGAACGTGGGCTTAAGGTCCGTGGAATGGGAGCTAATGCACAATGTGCGCACATACATGCAACACATGGGTACATGCTAGATATGCGGATATGTGCTAGTGCTCAAGGTGCTCACATGACATGTAGTACATAGGAACATACGGGTGTAGAAGGATACCTATGACATGGTGATGTACTATTACAGGATACCTATTGGATGATACCCTTTGGAGTGTGCCTTTAGAGGATAGTTGTAGTAGAAATCTGTGGTTCCTACATCCCTGTACTTCACGCTACATCCGAGTTTTTCGGTGGGAAAGGTACGAAGGGCAACAATGTCTACGTCAAGTTCGATGACCACCGATATCTCTTGAAAACCATGGGAGTTATGGCCCTTTGTTATAAAATATCCTGCCAAACTTGTTTATGACATAACTTAAACAATAGGTAATGAATTTCAATTCTTTTCCGCATATCTGTCTATAGCAACAATGTCTACGTTCAGTTTCATGACCACCTGTATCCGATAAAAATTATGGGAGTTATTGTCCTTTGTTTAAAAAATATCCTTAATGCTTGTTTAAGGAATAACTTAAACATCAGTAACCGAACTTCAGTTTTTTTATATATATATCTCTTTAGGAACAATGTCTACCTCAAGTTGGATGACCACCGTTATCCGATAAAAATTGTCAGAGTTATTGCCCTTTGTTAAAAAAAATGGCGTGTAATGCTTGTTTATGGCCTAACTTTAACAATAGTGACTGGATTTCAATTCGTTTTATCTCATTTTCCTCTATAGCAACAATGTCTACGTCAAGTTCAGAAACCACGGCTATCTGATGAAAATTATGGGAGTTATTGCCCTTTGTTAAAAAAAGTATTGTATTAAGCTTGTTTTTGGCATAACTTTAACAATAGTAAGCGGATTTCAATTCTTTTTAGCATATGTTTCTATAGAAACAATATCTACGTCAAGTTCAGTTCCAACTGCTATTTCAATTCTTCCAGATTTTGAATATTAATTGGAAGTAATCCATTCCTCAATGCCTGCATCGATATTTCAAATTGTCTGTGATAAAAAAACATCATCCATGTAAATTTTTAGGGGGTCTGATGGTGATTCGTTTCGAATATATTTGTTTGTGGGGGGGGGGGGGGGGGGGTGGAGGGAGGCGATGGTGGAATCGCTTTGCGATGCTTTTCTTGTTTTTTTTCATTTTCGCCCCCCAAAACAGATCGTATCATTGAGAAGTGATATGCTATGCTTTCGATGCAGAAAAATGAACATTTTTAGTTATTCGGGAAATGTTTTTTTTTTTGCAAATGAATGCCGTCTGCTATTCGTATTAGATGAACACTTCTCCTTCCGAAATCAACTCACAATGTTACGACGCCGTTAACTTCTGACGTCACATATTTTCAGACGTGTTGTGAACGATGTTTCTGTAATGAGTTATTTGATGATGATTGTGCGATAGCATTTGATTCTACAGAACAAAAACTTTAAAACGATCTGGAGAGGTGGCTCTTAGGTAAGAGCACTGGACATTAACGCTTTGAATCCTCGTTTCCTGGAACGACATCGCATTCGTGTACACTTACCGTGAGATGGGCCACTCCAATATCAATATACATGGATGATAAAATAATAACTGCAGTCTGCAGCCGTCTGGCTGGAGACTGCAGTTATTTTTTTTTATCATCAATGCCTCTTATAACAAGACAAAAATGGGACAAAATTATGCCTTGGATCGAAAAAGCGGGCTAACAAAGAGCCAAACCTAAAGGTTAACGATTCGATCCTGACCAACGGTTACTTCGTTATGTCCTTGAGCAAGACCCTTCGTCCAGACTGCCCACACAAGGGCAATGTGACACTGTGTACTAACGAGTACTGCACATCATTGTTGCACTTGCCTTCCATCGCTACTAACTCTGCTCGTGCGAAGTTAGTAAGCTGGAGAGTCTGACAGTTGCCCGTCGTTGTTCTGTGGGTGTCTCCATGTACTCTGTGTTCCTCCATCCGTAAAACTGTGCGACACGATGAAGTCCTGGTTGTTGAAAGTGTCGTCTACCCAAATAAAAGAAATACAAGCAAAGAAACATCTTCAAAAACCGATGTTGATTTTTAATAGAAATTATAGAAGCAACTAGAATGACATGAAGGAGTACGAGTGAAAATGGCGAACATAACATAAAAAGACCACATGGAGGAAAGTGACAGACATAAAGAAATCAGAAAATAAATTTTGACAGAAAATATCAAAAGACTCTTGAAGTCTTTGGTTACATATTATACTTTCAGGAATTGTTATGCTTTATATCGCAATTGCTGTGTATATTCAATGCTATCTGATACAAAACAGGCATTTAGAAATGCGTTAGGGGCACCACGCGTGGAATCCGGCCCGCGTGTAAGAACGTCATGTAAGCAACTGATGTCGTTATGACCTGAATGAAATGTTTTGACACAAAACAGCGTTAAGCAAGAAAGTAAATAGACCGCCGATTATTCTTGAAAAAGACCACATTCATTCCTTTAACTGGTACAGTGCTGAATTTTTTTTGGTCATCCAAATTTGTTCATGTGGTTTTGCCTTGTTACAATTCATGAGAGAGTGCCTATGGGCACTCCCTCATGAATTGTAACTAGGCAAATCCTAATAGACAAAATTATTTAACTTCAAAGGGAATATGAAGCTCATCCTCCAAAAATGAAGCCTTTACGCTGAAGCACCTGCATTTCAGAATAAAGCCCAAATATGGGCTTCCAGCACTCTACCAGTTAATTCAGGGTTAATTGTGGTATAAATATAGAATAAAACTTGGGTAGAGTACGGGGGTGGGGGTGGGGGTGGGGGTGTGGACAAGAATCAAGGAGTCTTTGGGGCTCGTGACATACAGGAAAAAATCCAAATCAGGTCGTCGATTTTAATCTCTCCGTACTCCACACTCATTGTGTTCTGTCTTATTTCTTAACACGACCAGCAATAAAAAATAAAATTTTGCTCGACTAAAGACTTTTCTCTCATTGGAATGAGCTCCTAGATGGGTCATAAGGTGATGGGTTTTTTTGGAGGTGGGAGGGGGGGGGGGGAGTAATGAAAAATAACAGAATTCGAAAAGAGGCTTTTGCATATTACGGAAGATGGACATTGACATACAATGCTAACCACAAAAACCATCCGTCATTATTACTCAGTATAAACTATTTTCCTTTTCCTTCATTTATGTAATTGACGTGTTGTTTTCTTCACAAACCACTAAACTAGGCGAAATAGGTAAAACAATTATCGATACATCGAGAGCAACATGCTTTCATTCGGTATAAGTACTGTTTTTTCTATATTTATTCTTTACCTAACACGACAAGAAGGAGCCAGTGGCGTAGCCGGGGGCTGAGGAGGGGGACACATGCACTCCCAAATTTTCAGTCATGCCACCCCCCCTCCGTTTTAACCCATATAGGGAACATCGGGCGAGAAATTTTAATATCTAGTAATTTCCTTGATTCTGAGTCCGTTTTGTGTCCACCATTTATAAGTTGTGAAAGGCATCAATAATTAGGCCACATTGTGGCCTAATTATTGACGTCTTTCACAACTTATAAATGATGGACACAAACGGACTCAGAGTCAAGGAAATTGGGGGCGCGGTGGCTCAGTAGGTAGAGGTGCAGGCTGCAAGCCGAGAGGTCCTCGGTTCGAATCCCACCTGCGGCAACCGCGTTGTGTCCTTGGGCAAGACACTTCACCCCCATTGCCCATGTGGGGGCACGATGACGCCGTGTACTACGGCGTACTGCACGTCGATGGTACGCATGTCTTCAACCAATCTAACCCTGCCTGTGCTGCAGTGCGGAGTTACGATGTTGGGGAGCTGGCAGCTGCTCGTCGTTGCTCGGTGGTTCTCTCCGGGTAATCCGGCTTCCTCCACCCGTAAAACTGTCACGGTCATGATTAGCCATTGTGCATAAATATGTGACCTTAAACATCAATAAATAAATAAATCAAGGAAACTGCGGGGTTTTTTTAACACAGAGACTCAGTGGTTAGAGCACTGGATTTCAAACGGAAAGACCCACGGTGCGATCCCGACCAGCCGTAATTACTTTGTGCCGTTGGACAAGACACTTAACCTAGATTGCTCACGTGGGGGCACGACGGCGCTGTGTACTAAGGCGCACTGTACGTCGATGATGCACTCCCCTTCAATCGCTGCTAACTCTGATTGTGTGTGCAGAGTTAGTACACCGGCGAGTGGGACAGCTGCCACCGCCGCCTGGTGGTTCTTTCCAGAGAGTCCGGCTTCCTCCACCGTAAAACTGTCCGATACGACATGACCCTGGCT
The DNA here is from genome assembly GCA_031216915.1 of Pictodentalium vernedei. Classification (NCBI taxonomy): domain Eukaryota; kingdom Metazoa; phylum Mollusca; class Scaphopoda; order Dentaliida; family Dentaliidae; genus Pictodentalium; species Pictodentalium vernedei. Next base: position 686,477,102 of record CM062297.1, read on the forward strand.
GATGAAGGTGTCGTTGGACCCTAATAAACCAAACTAATAGGATAGATGGTTGACAGTTCGGTAGAACAAGTACGAACGATTACACCTCTGCTGTCACTGGTCATGAAAATAGCCAATGAATGCCGAAAGTGACATTACAGACCGATAAACAATCAAAAAAATCACTCAGTTATCATTTAGACATGTCTCATTTTAAGGACAGTGTAATACCGTAGGACGCAAAGAACAATCGCTCTCAATGTCTGCCGATATCTGTCACCGTGTGCAGTATTTCTGGAACGAGGAGGTGACAGATCTTTTTATTCGTCGGCAAACGTGATTGCCTGTAAAAAGAGTTAAACATACTCTGTTATCGACTCGTCGACGTAGGTTTGTGGCCTTTTGTAACCCGGCAGAAGTGGAGATGTTTCAGATTTCTTCCACCCATCATCATCGCTGCTCTTGTAACCTTCGCTGTTTGTAATTTCTTCGATAGATCCCATCTGGCTCAGGGAGCTTTCTTGATTTTGACTGGGTTGTGCGTATTTTACCGTCTTTGAGAGTTCTGTGTTATAGGAATACCCCAGAACAGGTGTTTTGGCCCTGTTCGGATTGATTCGTAAACCTATTCCACTATTTCGTCTTTCAGACGACTCCATGATTTAAAGTTGACCTGCAAAGAAGGAAAATAACATTCAGACAGCAATTTTAGGGTATTGTGTGGTTATGAGTTTTGTTTGACTGTAATTTGGAATATTTTAATTGGGGATAATGACGAGTTAGGTCCATAGAATGGTTGAGACATTTAACCCTTTAAACACTGGTTGTATCTTCCATATCAGTTCAATAGCTGCAATTGGAAGAGTCCATATTCATTATTTGGGGAAGGGCCAATTAAGATTTTCAACGTGCAGCTCTGGAGCTGCACGTTGAATATGATTGATTAACACCACACATTCACTTAGCAGCCATCCTCCTTATTGAAATTATGACGTATCATGTGTCTGGGCTGGAAAAAAGGCCGCTCGGGTTTAAAGGGTTAAGAACCCATTGAGCTTAAACCAAACATAATTCCACTTAAAGTAATTGTCCATTCTATCATGTTGGCCTTGGGGCAGGTGGTGAATGTAGACTAACGTCCTGGCTGGGTTAATTCCAATTTCTTCAGGCGATTCGTTGCCGGTGTTAAAGGAATGGAAGTAGGTAGGAACGTTAGTCCCTCTGGACTATTATTCTGCGGAATTATAGTCCTAGGTCTAACATTTCTAGGAATAGTAGTCCGTCGGACTACTATTCCTAGAAATGTTAGACCTAGGACTATAATTCCGCGGAATAATAGTCCAGAGTGACTAATTTTCCTACGCACTTCCATTCCTGTTACACCGGAATCCAGAGACCGATAACCGTCGGGCCGACTGCGGAAAACTTAACAGCTTTCAAATGAGCAGTTGCAATTGTATATCAGTTCACATTTACAACCCGACCGATATTCGAGAATTGACACTTACAGATTTTTTTTGCATTGTTGTTAGTGGTGATTCGTAAATGTCTACATAGCGCCTGTATTTATTGAGAGATTTATCTACGGAACGCTTGCCTTAACCCTTTACTCAACGTAATGGCAAAAACCGACCAGCGCTATTCTGAAAAATCGCCAGTTAATTTTCATTATTCTTTTCCATTTTTGTCTCAAAAACATAGGTTATAACCCTCTTTGGAACGAGCTCGTCGAGGGGTCATAACCTATGTTTTGGGGGCAAACAATTTAAAAAAAGTAGTTATTCAAGAATTTTGTTTGCAAGTGTCGTCTGCGTTTCATGTTAGGTAAAGGGTTAACGTTCGGTACAACTGGAATAGATTGCTGTTATAATCGTCTATTTATTCAAGCTTTTAAACACAGGGATCTCAACTAATGGAAGATCTGTGAAGAACTACTTGAATTTAATTCAATTTTAAATCGCTGTGTCAAGCAGGAATTCCACCAGGCATTGTGCTAGGTCCGAGGCACTGATCAGAAAACGCCTAAGTATTCTGAGATTGGACCCGACTGTAGTTCATCTCGGGTCTGCGGCACCCAATTGCCGAGCCATAAATATTCTACCACCATACCTAAAAGTCTGCAGTTAGCCCAGCTAGTATGTTAGTTCACATTTACAACCCGTCCCAGACCGATATTTGAGAACTGAGAATTACTGAATTTTTGAATTGTTTTAATGGTGATTCAACAGAGCGCCTGTATTTATTGTGAGATTTAGCTTTGGATCGTTTGCCTTAACATTCGAGACACCTGGAAGAGATTATCGTTATATTGGTCTATGGTCCCAGCGTTAAACGCAGAAATCAAGGCTTAGCCCTTTAGGTTCAATGGCAGCAATTGGAAGAGTCCGTCATTCATTATTTGGGGGTAGATCGATTTATATTAACAACGTGCAGCCGTGAGGCTGCACGCTGGAAATATCAATTGGTCTACCCCGCACATTCACTCAGCAGCCATCCTACTTAAGGAAATTATGACGTACCATGTTCCTGGGTCGAAAAAGCAGCCGCTCGGGTTCAAAGGGTTAAACGTGGTGAAGGTTTATCTGTCATTTTTTTCATTTTTCCCGCCCATGTGATGGAAAATTATAAAGTGAGATAATCAAAGCTTGATATTACAGCTGGACGCGAACACCAACAAGGACACGGAAGGAATCACACACTCCCCATTTGTATAACAGAAAAAGGAACAAAGTTTTTTGAGAACTTGAAATATCAGCAATAGGATATATCTAAAAATGTCTACGCCACATCCAGACATTTCCGGCGGTGCGTAGTCTGACACAGGCTAATAGTAAGTTGAAATTGCAGTGTTGCAGCCATGCATTACTGCACCACTTTCGTCCCAGCCAGCAGCTTCATCCTACTGAAAAAACCTACATGGGCCCAGAACGCAAAACAGGAATGACGTGATATTTTCTGGCGATTATCGTACAGTTCTAAGGTTATTTTTGTCACAAAACGAGAATCAATAGGTTTCTTGTTATTACAAAAAGGATCTCCAAAGTGCCCCCAGTTTATATCGAATTTTACAAAACGAGTTCAGTAAATTACGTATGGACCGAACTTTATCGAGGTCCAAACCTAATTTACTGGGCAAGTTTTGTAAATTTCGATATAAACCGGTGACGAGATGAAGATTCAAGAGGCAGACTGGATGTCACGATGGTCCACAGGGAAATTTCCCGGTGGGCCTTCCTATTGGGAGCCACCCAAGGCCCCCAAAATTTACGCAGCCCAAGACCTGTTGGTGCATGAAATTTCGTGAAAATGATCAAAAGGCGAAATGGAACTGATAGCATAGCCTGTCGCTTTATCGAAATGCCCTCTATATGGACTGCCATCGGCAGTCCATATAGAGGGCATTTCGATATTCAAGCAGTCTTGCCTGCCACTGATCGGTCAGATGCAAGGAAACAGCGTTCAGTCGGTTCAAAAAATCGAATTTTTCTCCCATTGGGCCGCACTATGGTCGTCCTGATGAGTCCGGGCCCCATTGAGTGCAACCATTTTTTCAAATGAGCAACAAAGATGATACTAAAATGCCATCGAAAATGCCCTCTGTGTAGAATGTCATTGAACGGTCAGTCAGATGCAAAGAAGCAGTGTTCTTTCGGTTCGAGAAATCAAAATATTTTTCGCCCCCCCCCCCCCCGTCGGGGGGGGGGGGGGGGTACGTTTCCCGGCAGCGTTTTTTGGCCCAGTCCAACATTGGAACATTCCATTTAGTATATTATCCACACAAAAAACCCACAAAAGACACCTAAATACACCCAAGTACTCCCCCGCGTTGTTTCTCTTAATGCATGGCCGTACTATTTTCATGAATGTTCTTAATGACCGGACAGAAGAAAGAGGGTGAGATCAGGTAATAAATGTATATAATACATTTTTATGTGTAAACTATGTACCATTTTTTAAAATCACTTGTCTAACATACATGCAATAACAATTTCCGATCCCCCAACAGCGTACCCTGAGTAGGGGGTTATACCTCAAAGCAGAATTTTCGTCTTTTAGTTCTATACTAGCGGGCCAACCCATCCCAGGGTGGGTCGTCCCGTCCATGCAACGGAAAATTTCTAGCTGGACGCGGACACGGACTGAACGGACGCGGGCTGAACGGAAATCAAACTGAACTCCCCATTTTTATAATAACAGATAAATAAAATGCTGTTTACCTGCCAATTTTCGAAGTCTCGGGAGAAAGTCTGGAACGGAAATAAGGTAAGGCGGGGCTTCAAAGCCTACTAAATTGTCTGTTTCAACGCCTACGGACGAAATTGACCAAGACGACAATAGTTTGAAAAACAGGATAATGCATTTAATAATGTCAAAACGGAGTCATCATCCCGATCTCTCTTCACAATTTCATCAGCTGTGTGTTTGGTAGTTTTTGATAAAGATAGGCCCTCCAATTTCCATTGGAAAAGAAAAAAGAAAACGAAAAAGATCCCCACCCCCTCCCTAAAAAACAGCAGAAAACAGACAACCGGGTTCCTGAAGACAAGGACTCATAAAATTCCAGGCTTTGCAAGGCTGTTTCGCGATATATTTCAGCATTTTTCAAATCCTACAATAGCCAAATTCATGGATTTTCAAAACCCTGTCTCACTTGTCCTAAGTGGGGCATCCGGTCATTGCCGCATCCACCCTCCTCCCGCTTTCCTACAAGGGAAGGGAAATGATGGGGTAATGACCGAAGGGTCCTAGATAGGACTATGCCTTGACAAACTCTCGGCATAGAAAACTAAAAAGTTAGGATTTCGTGCTTCGTCAGCATTTTTATTTCTTGAAAATTCAATGCTTTTCAAGGCCTCCCGACACATTTTTGGGATTTCAAGGCCTTGAATGACACTTGGTCAAATTCAAGACCATTCCCTGAATCCAAGGCCCCTTAGGAACCTTGGATAAAAAAAAAAGAAAAATCAAAACGAAACAAACAAGAGAGAGAGAGAGAGAGAGAGAGAGAGAGAGAGAGAGAGAGAGAGAGAGAGAGAAAACATCGACCTACTCTTATCGCACAATAATGAGGACAGAATGTATACTTTATGACCACAGTATCCTGGATGACGAAAAGCAGTGTTTGATGGTCTTAATCAAGACTTTTCACTAGTTGAAGGCCCCAGAGGATAATATATGACAAAGGCACAATGCTGTTTCCACTCAATGTGATTAATGATTGTTGTCTATCCAGACCTTGACAATTCCATATTTTTGATTAACCCATTAACAGGTTACCCATTTAATTGTTCATTAACCTATTCTGAAGGCTACGTAAATTTGTTTCATTAACCTGTTGGTTAATCAAAAAACCAAACACGATATGCCACAGGAATATCCTGAAAGCTGTTGGCCTGCGCTGGTGGGAGGGTTTGGGAAGGAGATGTAGAGTTGGCAACATGTGATGACTTCCGTTGATAAAAATATCAACGAAACAGAAATACGCAATCACTAGAAATGTAGAGGTGTGCCTCTTCTATTGGCAGCATTGCATATAAGAGTTGTACCTCTTCTTTTGGCAGCATTGCATATAGCGGTGAATAGGTCCAGAATTTATTCGGCTGTTGCCCCCATCATACATGAGGCGGCAGCGCATTTCAATTTTCATAAACTATAAGAACATGTTTCTAATTATGCTTACAGTAATCCAAACATGGCCTGAAAGTCTGTAATATAATTTTTGTTTTGGTACGTCCTTTCAAGGACGTACCAAACCAAAAAATTATTTTACGAACTTTCAGGGCATGTTTGGACTATGCTTACAGCTGAATAATAAGCACAAATTTAATATTTGTATGTGTACTACTTTCTGTTCAGGCATCTAATATGCCGATCGTTAAAAAGTTGGTTAACCGATGGATCGTTTTGGTTAACCGATAGTCCGTTCGTGTTTATTTTTGTTTGCGTAACCTCTAGGGGAACGGAACGATCGTTCTCCTGAATTGTGGAGGCCTGCTATCTTTGAATGAATGACTGAAAGGAGGCGAGGTGAGTCTTCACACTACATAGTCCAGAAAGACGATATATTGGTTGACAACGTTTTTTTGTGTGATTGTTGATAGTGGTGGCCATTGGTCTTAGTCGTGGGGCACATGGAAGGCCTCTCAAAATTCGGAAAAAGTTGGGGAAAAACCTCGCACCTAAAAAGTACAGGCGGTGAGAATATGTGTAGCCACACAGTTGGCTGGGGGCGTGACAACCGTTACTTATTCTCAGTTCCTTATTTGACATTTGTTTATCAACCGATTTTCTGCTTCCGTGGCTACGAATGTCGAATAAGAAACTGGAAATAAGTAACGGTTGCCACTCCCGTCAGTTGTCAAGTGGGGTTTTCTGTCCATGTGTCTCATACGGGGTTTTGGGATGGATAACCGAAAATTCCACTTCGTAAAAATTCTTGGGAAACTGCTTCAAACACAAGATGTGGTTTTTTGTCGAAGAGTGTGGCCTTGGCCTCTGCGAGTCTTCTAGATTCAATTGGTTTCGAAACTGACATTTCATCGAATCACGCGAATTTGCGCAGCACGACTAATGACTCTTGCGGATTCTACTGCTACTATCATCATCACGTGTTTCACAATGATTAAAGGTACATTACGTGCAGGATATGAAAACACAGCTGATCATCGATCGATCATCGCGTGACATTGCATAACACCAGGTTTTTATATAGTAAAACCTGTGTAATCATTAATGTATTTGTGAATTTATCTTTCTCGAACCCACGCTTTTTTCAGATTTTTTGTAGAAGTTGTAAAAGAAATTTCAATATATACATCACGTTTTTTCTTTCAACAACACACGCAGTCTTTGCTGATGACGGGTACGTGGCAACCACTACTTATTCCCAGTTTCTTATTTGACATTCGTTATCAACCGATGAAATCGGTTGATAACGAATGTCGAATAAGGAACTGGGAATAAGTAACGGTTGTCGCGTCCCGGCTGATTACTTTGGTTTCATCAACTACGAGAACAATAAGAAATACAACCAATCGCCGGCTTGGAAACAAATAACTTCTGAATCATATTTTACCTTTTGTTGAGTTTTACCTCCTAAACACACTGTAAAAAAATACAGTAATTCTACGGTTAACTACTGTCAGATGACTGTCAAATAGAACCGTCTCGAGGCCGTAAATTAATTTTAACGGTGTTGCCGTAGAAAAACCCGCAAATTTGATCCAATGATCGTATTTATCGCGTCACGCTGTCCAATTACGTCGCATGGTTGTAAAAATGGTGAATTATAGGATCGGCCTTGCCATATGTCACTCTGGAAGTCTCCATTTCCAAGAAAGACGCCCGCTGCTTTTGAAGACGAACAACAAAGTATTACTATCAGTTTGTAAGTTCGTGGCCAAGTAAATCATGTTCATTGCAGTCTTGGACATGAAAATCAAATAACGTCAAGTTTTTATGCTTATAATTGTTTCGGTAATCATGCAGAATAGCAGACTGTTCGCACTGCCTCACCGATATTCGATGGATGTTATGGCTTGTTGTCACGGATCTCCGCTAAGCCCGGCATACCCAGGGATTTGTTTACCCTTTTTGGTAAAATGGGGTTAATGATGGCTGGAATTAAATTACGGGTTTCTGTTGATTAAGGGCCACATGGCTGGAACTCTGCCTCCGGTCATTTGAACCGTATTTATTTTGATGGTAATTTTTTCGGGAAAATAAGGCAAATGATGGTTGAAATTTTTTACGATCATATGACTGGCAGCTAGTTTCCAGGCATATGACAGTACAAATAACGGCAAACCGTGAAAGAAAAAATTACGGGAATATACGGCAAATGTCAGTTAAAAATTTGTTACGGTTTGCAGTAATGCTTACGGTCATACGCCTGGAAACTAGCTGCCGGTCATATGACCGTAAAAAAATACGGTAATTTTTTACAGTGATATGTTATGACCACCCCTCCTAACCGGAACCATCTCGGAGAGCTCGTCGCAATGAGCAGTGTTTTACTGGCATCGGCGTTGTTACGGGGGGGGGGGGGGGGGCACAATAACCCCATAAATGTCAGCTTTATATATACACCTGGAACTTAATCACCCCCTGAAATATTTTATGACGGTGAAGTTGCTGTTACTGATTATTATGTTTTAATGATTGCTATGTCTTGGTGTACATTTAATCTAGCGAAACATGATGTTTCTGTTTGATACCGTATCCTAAACACATCCCCTCGTCCATGTGAAGCATGCTTCCCACGAATGTCACAGAAAACACTATCATCCACAAGCAATATCTGGGTATAAAACAAGAAAATTTGTCACTTCTTTTATCAATAAATGTTGACATGGCAAGGAGGAGACTGTCAAAGGCACTAAGATGGCAAATCGTTCGCATGCATTCAACCGGCATGTCATTCAAAGCTATTGGAAGGCAACTTGGCTATAGACATTCTGTCACCAGCTGACTTGTCAGAAAACATCAACACACCAACGATGTTAAGGATCGACCAGGGTCTGGACAACCCCAAAAAGACATCTCCTCGTGAAGATCGTAGTCTGGCACGCTTCGTTAGGCATGAAAAACTTTGCTTCAAGCGGGATTATGAAACGCCTTTGGCTCCCCAACAGGCGTTTGTGCAACAGAACTGCCCGACACCGTCTCAAAGCACTGGATATGAGGCCCAGAAGGGTCATCAAGAGTCCTGCTCTGTCCGATCAGTATCAAAGACGACGTTTGGAGTGGTTTATGGCACGACAGAATTGGAATCTCAGGACGTGGAAGAGAGTCCATTGGTCAGACGAGAGTAGGTTCCTGCTTCACGTCACAAATGGTCGCATGAGAGTGTGGATGCATAGAAATACTGCTTACGCACCTAGGAACATCAGAACTACTGTTCCTTATGGTAGATGATCAGTAATGACCTCTCTCATGATTGTAAACTTGATGGTGACTGTACGTAGGAATCTCAATGGTCATCAATACATCCGGGACATTCTCAATCCGGTTGTCTTGCCTCATTTTGGCAACCCCTTGGCTACTCGCCCTGTATTAAATGACGACAATGAAAGGCTACGTCGTTCCCAGGTTGTGAGAGCATTCCTTCATAACAACGCTATTACAACACTATCTTGTCCTGAAATGAGTCCTGATTTGAATCCCCTAGAACACATCTGGGACTTTCTTGGAAGTCGTGTGCGCCTGTACAGAATTTGGCCGATTGGAAGCTGCATTGCACGAGGAGTGGCAGCAGTTGCCTCCAGACTGCATCAGAAGGCCCACTGTTAGTATTAGGAGGAGTTTTCGGGCTGCCATCCGGGCACGTGTAGGATACACTCGCTACTGTCGTCAGGCACTTTTGTCGAGAGAACATTTTTCCATCAAAAACATTAGTGACAGGTATGTGTAATTAGCGCCATTAAAATACTGCATATTTTCATCATTATGTTGTCTTTCGTTTGTCAATAGACCATTCTTTCCGCAAACAATCACTTTTGACCATCTGAAAGATAGCATTAAAGTAATGACAGTTAGGGGGTGCTTAATTTATTTTCAGGTGTATATATTCATGCCTGAAATTGCTAAAACTGATTCATGTTCTCTTTTTCCAACATTTCGTGGGTCAGTTTGTTTGGTTATTCCTCCTCTTTCAGGGTACTTTGGCCTTCAAAAAATATCCAAGGTGCCCCTATTAATTTTTTCTCTGGGAAGAGTCAGGACGTTAACCTATGAGGAATACATAATCTTAATGAATCCAGCACGGGGTGAAAGGAAGTTGAGGGGTTAAATTATTTTTCTGCTGCAGCTGAAAAATATTTTGCCTCTCCCCCACTCTTCCTTTGGCAAGGGCGCGCGCCCCTGTTTGGAGGAAAAATTGAAATGCATTAATTAGTCAAAAAAATTTATTTGCATGTGCCATTTTCTTGTCGTTGGAGATAAAGTGTTGGGCATTTTTGTGACTAAGATGACACATTTGAGTACTATCTGGGCAGTATTTAGATTTTTGTCATCAGTTCGATTAGTACAGATTATTGTCTTATAAATGAAGGCTTGGAAAAGAACGTCACCTTAGTATACTAGACGTGTAACCGTGAGAGCGAACTCACCTCACCACAAATTTAGGGTTCCACTTCCACTATCTCCCATTTGTGATTCGAAAATTTTGATAAAATAGGGCGACCTCACTACCCCGACGCATCGTACTCTCTGTAACTTAGCCACGTAGAGTACATTGTATCGGGGTAAGTTGTTTTAACCCTTTACCTAACATGAAAAGCAGACGACACTTGCAAAAAAAATTCTTGAATAACTTATTTTTTTCATTTTTTGTCTCCAAAACATAGGTTATGACCCCTCATTGGAACGAGCTCGACGAGCTCGTTCCAATGAGGGGTCATAACCTATGTTTCTGAGACAAAAAATGAAAAAAATAATGAAATGAAAATTAATTGGGGATTTTTGAGAATAGCGCTGGTCGGTTTTGGCCGTTACGTTGGGTAAAGGGTTAAAACACAAATTTTCTCGTTTGCAAGTAGTTTCCGTGAAACCTCTAGGTATTACTTTCAGACTTTTTTATCGCCTCGTCTGTAAAAAAAAGTATCAAAGTGACTTAAGCCTTTCACATAAAATATTTGGATGGCCCTGTTGTTACAGAAGCTACATGTTACACCGAGCTTATCTCTGTTTAAATTCTGCCAGAATTGCATATTATTAGAATTACATACACCGGTATAATATAGCTCCCTGCGAATCACAACGAATAGAATGTCGAATCGAATGGAGTCTATTATTCGAAATCGAATCGAACCTCGAATCGAATACAGGCGTCTTGAAATCCTGACTGATAAAATGTCCCAACTACGTCATCAAGGCATGCCCAAAGCAAGTGTGTGTGTGGGGGGGGGGGGGGGGGGGGGGCACTCGCAGAGCCTGGTTTCGCTCCATTTTAATAGGGGGAGGAGGGTGATGTAGGCGGGAAAAGCTGTTCCAAGCCTTCACATCTCGGAATTTTGCATCCCTAAAGTTTGAGCTAGATAACCAAGGTAACAATAATCAGGGTTTCCACTTGAGGGAAATAAATGTGTCCAACATGGGGCGGGCAAGAGTCGTGGATGGGGGGTTTTGAACCCTGGAATTCAAAATTTTGAATTCCAGGGTTCAAAAACTCCCCATCTCCTTGCATCTGAGCGGATATTTTGAGGTTTTTCATGTATTGACGACTGTCTACCTTTCCACCGACACTGATATTAGGACAAGCAGTCTACAAATCTACAACCTAACCCACATGCATGGACCTTACCCCCCTACTATTTTTATGCCATTTTTGGACATATTTCGAGGATCAACTTTAAAGGAAAGTGGGGGACGAGTCCCCCCAATCCCCCCCGCCCCCACCCCCTCTCCGTGGCCACGCTAGCCACTGGAGGTCATGCCTTGATGATGTAGTTAGAATATTTCCCAGTAAGGATTTTTAGCTCATCGTCGATATCGCTTGCCGTGGGAACTTTAAACTTGCTTCCAGCAGTAGTAGTGACTAGTGAAACTGGAATTAGCATGGATGGAGACATGGGTTCAGGTGCTTTTTATGTTAACCCTTTACCTAACGTAACGGCCAAAACCGGCCAGCGCTATTCTCAAAAATCGCCAATTAATTTTCATTATTTTTTTTCATTTTTTGTCTCAAAAACATAGGTTATGACCCCTCGTTGGAACGAGCTCGTCGAGCTCGTTCCAACGAGGGGTCATAACCTATGTTTTTGAGACAAAAAATGAAAAAAATTAGTTATTCGAGAATTATTTTTGCAAGTGTCGTCTGCTTTTCAGGTTGTGTTAATATGGCGGAAATTACCCTCAGTCTTTATTTTCAACATCATTTATGTACCATTTCTATCTCAGCTATATGTTTTGTGAGACGACTAAGATGACTGATACCAAGCGAAATTCCAGTGAAAAGATTCGAAGGAAAACGAATTGGGCAGCCAATTTCGAATCGAATCGACCGAATGCGCATTGAAGGTTCGAAATCGAATCGAATCTCGAAGCTTCTCAGGATCCTAGTATAATATACATCTGGAAAATAAACAATGCCCATCAACTTTATCGATCCATTTTGTAACTTTTCACATACAATAGTGCGAAAGTGCTTATATTTTAGTTTCACAAACAATTGTACAAAAGTGCTATTTTAGATCATAAATTTCACATAATATTTTCCCACATGCTACCACAGAGCTCCGTTTGATACTCATTACCTCACTTAGCGCACCTCCCCACCAATATTCCTGGCTTCGCCCATGTATATGACATCCAGTGTATGGAGGCTATACACAGAACGACACGCGTGTGTGAATGGGTTAAGGGATATGGCACGAGTGCCAGCGCGGAAGGATAGAACGAGAGGCCGCAGGCCTCGAGTTTTATTCTTCCACGATGGCACAAGAACGACACGCGGTTTTGAATGGGTTAATCGATATCGATAACGAGAGGCCGCAGTCCACTTAGTGCCATATGGATTAACCCATTCACACACGCGTGTCGTTCTGTGTTTATTACACATCTTCACGTCTATAAAATGCAATTATTAAAAGGACACTCAGCATTTCATTTGACGACTATCAACAAAAAAACCCACATTTTATCACCAACCAAATTTGCGAGGGGAATCTGTGTTACTAATTCGTCCCCTGCGTTCCAATGTGTTCTATGCGCCTAGTGGCACATAGAACACAATGGAACTCAGGGGACAATTTTTAGCTATCGCTGGCGATTCAAATTATAACTGCGGTGCACGATTTGTCGAAAATTCCAGTGAAATTTCGCTTCTTTATAAAAGTAGTCCGTCAACGATTTCCGTTCCGCACATATGTGCAGGTCAGATTTTCATTTTTCACGTGGTTTAGTGTTGCTGTAGGTGGGGAATTCACAGAACAGGCGTGTTATAAAAATTAGTCCAGTTCACTGATTTGAGTAATGTCTGCAAGGTTTGAAATCATCCATTAAAATTTTAATTTGTCCACAGCAGAACCGATTGAAAAGTTTGTGTTTGACTGGGCTCGCATAAGTGTGAGAATGATGCAAAAAATTTTGTGCATTAGAAAAGATTGTCATTCAGTGTGAGACCAATCGATAGTTGGGGAAATCCAAAATTTGAACCCCCCCCCCCCCCCCCAAAAAAAAAAAACAAAAAAAAAACAAAACAAAACAAAAAAAAAACCAAAAAACAAAACAAAACAACATTTTGGAACTTATATATTTTTTCAGTGTATTTTTGGAGATGATGCATTTTGTGGAAATATATATATTGTATTCCAAATTAGATTAGCGTAGTATGAGAAGAGTGACAGAGCAATACTATCCCCAGTGGTGAATTGTTCAGGCTTCATAACTTGTTGACCATGGCTGTCGAAAACTCCAATAAATAAATAACTTACAATTATTCCATTTGTGATTTGATGAATAACAAAAGTAAGATTCCCAGGTCCCCAGAATAGCTTGTTCGGGATTCATCGCGGTTGTCTTCTGGGGGAACCTTCTATCATTGTCCATTCAGTTCCTCTATTTGAGAGGTTCATGATCAAGCCCCAAAACACAGTTTGCAGACACACAAAATATTTACAGCCAGATTCTCCAAACCTGTCAGTTGTATGTATTCATCTTCATTGTATTGTAATTTTATCTTATCTCTTTAAATTTAGTTTTAAATTACACCCCGGGTTAACAAATCATAGATTGACGAAAATCGGATAGCTATTTTATTCAAAACTGAGGTCACTTATCACTGTGCTGGTGAGGTTAATAAATAGTATCTCGTGACTAGTCTTAATGATTATTTGTATGCATCGTCACGCGCTTGCGTTTATCTCACGATTTCATAGATGGTTTATAATACCACTTTCAGACCCAGGGTGACTGCAGCGGGCGCACCCGAAACGCACCCGAAACGCACCCCATTAATCGCTCCAAACAAAACGTCTTTTACTCTAATGATGCTTTAACCCTTTACCTAACACAAAAGGCAGACGACACCTGCAATCAAAATTCTTGAATAACTAAGTTTTTAATTTTTTGCGACAAAAGCATAGCTTATGATCCCTCACTGGAACGAGCTCAACAAACTCGTTTCAATGAGGGCTCATAAGCTATGTTTTTTAAACAAAAAATGACAAAAATAAATAATGAAAATTGATTGGTGGTTTTTGTGAATAGCTCTGGTCGGTTTTAATCGTTACGTTTGACAAAGGATTAACCCTTTACCCAACGTAACGGCCCAAACCGGCCAGCGCTATTCTCAAAAATCGCCAATTAATTTTCATTATTTTTTCATTTTTTGTCTCAAAAACATAGGTTATGACCCCTCGTTGGAACGAGCTCGTTCCAACGAGGGGTCATAACCTATGTTTTTGAGACAAAAAATGAAAAAAAATAGTTATTCAAGAATATGTTTTGCAGGTGTCGAACGCTTTTTATGTTAGGAAAAGGATTAATCGTGCAAATATGTGCAACTGCGACTCTCTAAGTATGAGAAAATCTAGACAACGATAAAAAATAGTGATGAGAAAAACCTCTTTTGACGAGAGTGCACGAAGTAAACTTGATTAGCACTTTGGGAAAGACAATGTGTGGAAGACAACACCTCAAAAGAACTACAAGCAACTGTTTTCCTTCAAACCCAAGTTTAAATCACCCTTCATTGGAATGATCTTGGTTGGCTCGTCACTTTGCTGGGACGTACGGAGAGGTATTCTTCTAATTCGTGAATTGGGAGGGAAAGGGCACCCCAACCAGGCTTCTAAACATTTGCGAACAATAATTTCATTCGAGTATTATTCGCCTAAAAAGAATTGAGGCGACCGAATTTTTGCTCGTCTCTGTTTCTAGACCTTACACAAATAACAAGAACACCACTGAAACAGCCCTTGGCATGTATACGTCTGTTCCAGAACCACCCTATACTTTATAATGGTAATAAAACTTTATGTTCTTGACTTCGGCGACGAAGAGGTGTGACGTAATACACGGCTGGAAAGTGCTCTGAGCTCCCTTGCTAATAGTATATTTTATCACAAGTCATCGTCGCTCTGTAACTTCCGACCCAGTATTGGTGATAATAATTACTGGTAGAAAAGATACGATGTCATATTGGTCATACGAGACTTTCGTATTTCTTTTTGTTAGATAGCAGTATGCGACCAGAATGTGTTACTTGCCAGCAAGTGTTGACAATGGAGCACAATCTTTTGCATTGCACAGATTTTAATCTTGTCAGACGGCAGTACTTCACTGCAGTATCCAAGAGGTTTGTTTTACAATACAAACTCTCATAATTTTCTATCGTTTCTCAAGGAAATCAAAGGTTTTAATAAATTTTAACTTGTTTTTATTCTTTTCAATTCTCATTTTTTCATATCTATCCAACAGGTTTATTTAAAAAGTATTCTTAAACAACTGTCTCATTATCAGTGGCGTGGTCACGGGAGGATTGGGGGGGGGGGGGCGCCCCCCCCCACACTTTCCTTCAAAGTTGGTCCTCGAAATATGTCCATCAATGACATAAAAATCGTAGGGGGGGGGGGGGGGGGGTAAGGTCCATGGGGGTTAGGTTGTAGAATTGTAGATTGCTTGTCCTAATATCTGTGTCGGTGAAAAGGTAGCCAGTCGTCAATACATGAAAAACCTCAAAATATCCGCTCAGATGCAAGGAGATGGGGGTTTTTGAACCCTGGAATTCAAAATTTTGAATTCCAGGGTTCAAAAACCCCCATCGACGACCCTTGCCCGCCCCATATCGGACACATTTATTTCCCTCTAGTGGAAACCCTGATTATTGTTACCTTGTTTATATCGCTCAAACTTCAAGGACGCAAAATTCTGAGATGTGAAGGCTTGAAAAGCTTTTCCCGCTCACACCACTTTCACCCCCCCCCCCCCACCCCCATTAAAATGGAGCTAAGCCAGGCTCTGTGAGTTTGTCCCCTCCCACTTGGTTTGGGCTGGCTACGCCACTACTCATTATTGTTTTCACGGCTCATTTTTATTCCTCGTGTTCTGTCCAGATTTCATCGACTCGTTTTTATTTCAGGGAAAATGATGACCTCTTTTGTACTTCATAATTTTTATCGTTACGACATAACCTTAGATGCTGATGTGTCATTATGTACAGCTCTAGGATATCTACGTTATTTTAGTGAATATCAGGAATTACCTCATGAGTGAGGACTTGAAAGATATATTTTTCACGAGCGCTTGCACGAGTGAAAAGTAATATTTTCAGGTCCACATTGACAGATATCGGGGAATACCCCTCAGTAGCTGCCTAAATGGCGTCACGCTTCGGCGCATCACTTCGCCTTCGATACTGTTACAAGCGATTCAGTGCCGGCTCATGCTATTCCAAGCCATCCCGGTGGTTCTATGACTGAACAATTAGATGTATTGTAATAATAAAATAATAAAGTAAAACAATTAGAAAGTAATATTGAGCCTTGAACTGGGTAACTTTCCCGAAAAACCTTGTTGATCGACTCGCACAAGAAAGTCTTTTTTTCCGAGTCGGCGCACTCAGCTCCAAATTCCTTGTAAATTGACATTTAAAATGCTATATTCTCATTTGTAGTGTTATAATTATTAAATTTCATCTGTGAGTTGAACAAATAGTTGGTTAAATTGTCGTGGGAAAGTGGGACTATTTATTATGTTTGAGTGAGTTGGCTAGTGCAGGATTTAAAGAACGATCAGCTGATCTTTGCTATGGTTTGGAAACGTACGTGTTTGCAGTGAATTGGATTGAATATTGCGCAGTAAAATGCCACGTAGCATATAATAACAAGAAAGTCTACGCTATTTTAGTGAATATTCGTGTGGACCCGAAAATATCATAAAATGAAACTTTCAGACCCATACTCATGAGATAACCCCTGATATTCACCAAAATAGTGTTGACATCCTGTATTTATTATCACAGCCGATTCAACTGAAGTGAAAAATAAAATAAAAACTCAAAAATCCTTGTGGCGTAAGATTGCCTGATGTCACCAGGAATATATTTTCCAATTCAGCCACATCCACTGAGACGCGATGAATATGAAGCAAAAAACTGGTAAGGGAGAAAATCGTGGAGGGAGGTAACCGAAATTGTCTAGAATTGGTCAGAGCAAAGAGGTCTTTTGGCGGCCTGCATGATAAATAGAAGACAGTATTTGAAGAGTACCCGGATGACATCTTGGGGTGGCGCTGGGGTGGCCACATTGCTCTTCGGGCTGAGGTCGCTGGAGCTTGGGGGTAATTGAGAAAGACGGTGACAATGAGTACAAATTGGAAGAAATGGGCACCCTCTAGCACAATATTTAAAATATCAGTTTCATTGAACAAAATTCATTGCGAGTATAATGAGGAAGTGTCATGGAAGAATGAAGGTCATGTGGTTATTGAGTGATACAAAGGAATTCGTGAAAGTGGGAAGAAAGATGTACAAGATTCTATTAGTTATCTCCACAAACATGTGTGGTATATGGAGATTTAATATGGCGGGAATGGCGTTTTTGTCCCGTTTGAAACACAATAGAAACATAGTGGAGACAAATTTGTGGACACGTTTCGCACTCTCCACAATCATTTGGACAAAACGCGTGAATAATTGTTTTGTTTTTTTAAAAACAGAAAAGACAACAGATAGAGTTACATCCCTTCCCCTTGGAAACGCGTAAACATAGCAATTTTGTTAAAAGATTTGCTCTTATTTCTTATTTCTCGAGTTCTTTGATTTAATTATTCGACTATTTAATTCATAACAGCAAACTATGATCGAATTGTCGGAAATCTGATAATATTTGTGACTTTCTTTCGGGTTTTTGGGTTCGATTTTATATCGAGGCAAGCAAAAGCGAAAGACTTTCATTGAAACCAATTTCCCCCAATGTTTCGCGTGCGCCTTTACCCCGGATGTTGCACGCTCGCATATACCTTGGATGTTGGGTGTTGGTGCATCCTTTGCCATGGCTATTTGTCCAAGGCATTTTGACCATTCAAAAAACAGAATTTATCGGTATATAGGAGCAATATTAAAATGTTCGTTTATATATGTTGGGAGGTGAGGCGGTGCGGAGAGAATGTGTAACTTGTAAGGCAGACAAGTATGTTGATAAGACGTTTGGGCCGAAAACGCAACAGACAACTATTCTTTCATTTCATGATTTCTCCAGTAAATTATATTTATTTGCTAGCGTTCCTTCTTGAAAAAATATGAGCTTTCCGATTCGAAAATATACGATTCAGGAAGCCGATTCCGTATAACGACCCCGAATCAGGCCATCAATGTGGGCATTGTTCAAATCGAATCTATAATGGTGGTTCGTACTCACAGGACCCTATAAGGATAGTTCATACATGTCCCCCCTTGTGCTCAATGTACTCCCCAAGAACCATCCTTGGCCAGGAAGCCGATTCCGGATAACGACCCCGAATCAGGCCATCAATGTGGGCATTGTCCAAATGGAATCTATTATGGTGGTTCGTACTCACAGGACCCTATAAGGATAGTTCATACATGTCCCCCCTTGTGCTCATTGTACTCCCCAAGAACGATCCTTGGTCATTTTCCACATTGCTACATTTTACTTTCACCTCAAAATCACCGCTTCAAGGATCGAGATTTCATTGTCAGATATTAAACGAGAGGATTTGACCAGGCCCATTTGCACAAACATCCTTCTTAACCTTTTACCTAACATGAAAAGCAGATGGCACCCTCAGCGAGCTCGTTCCAATGAGGAGTCATAAGCTATGTTTTTTAGGCAAAAATGAAAAAAATAATAAAAATTGAATGGCAATTGTTGTGAATAGCGCTGATCTGTTTGGCCGTTACGTTGGGTAAAGGTTTAACCCTTTACCCAACGTAACGGCAAAAACCGGCCAGCGCTATTCTCAAAAATCGCCAATTAATTTTCAAAATATTTTCATTTTTTGTCTCAAAAACATAGGTTATGACCCCTCGTTGGAACGAGCTCGTCGAGCTCGTTCCAACGAGGGGTCATAACCTATGTTTTTGAGACAAAAAATGAAAAAAATTAATTATTCAAGAATTTTTTTTGCAAGTGTCGTCTGCTTTTCATGTTATTTATTTATTTATTGGTGTTTAAGGTCACATACTTATGCACAATGGCTAATCGTGACCGTGACAGTTTTACGGGTGGAGGAAGCCGGAGTACCCGGAGAGAACCACCGAGCAACGACGAGCAGCTGTCAGCTCCCCAACATCGTAACTCTGAACTCTGCACCGCAGCACAGGCAGGGTTAGATTGGTTGAAGACATGCGCACCATCGACGTGCAGTACGCCTCAGTACACAGCGTCATCGTGCCCCCATGTAGGCAATCGGGGTGAAGTGTCTTGCCCAAGGACACAACGCGGTTGCCGCAGGTGGGATTCGAACCGAGGACCTCTCGGCTTGCAGCCTGCATCTCTACCAACTGAGCCACCGCGCCCCCCGCTTTTCATGTTAGGTAAAGGGTTAAACACGTAAGCATGCGTGGAACTAAATTTGGTTGGAATCGTCCCTGTGGTACCCGAGAAGAAGTTGTCTAAAATAAAAAAAAAAAAGTTTAAAATAATAAAAAGTTTACGCAAACAGACGACTATTTTGCCATTACTGGGCAGGGCAACCCTAATTTCTGAGAGAATGGACACAATCAGGTAAGTAAAACATTCCGTATCTGGAAAATTATTCGTTGGATGAGGTCTGTCCATCCCTGTAAATCTTTGAGACACTGTACTCGGCATCTAAGAGTTAGAGAAAACACAAGATAGTTCGTGAACCCCGTTGATGTAGTCTTTCCTGAAAAAGTATTTCCAAACAAATTCCTCTTGATGTGCCCTGAGAAATATTCATCGTAAACAATAACCACGTTTTATTCACACTTCTTCTGTCTCCATTTTGTCTTCTTTTTCACATCAGATTTGAAATGTGTACGTGTATTTTGGAGGCTACAACAATGTATTGGAAAAAATAGAATGTTGGTTTCTTATCTCCTTCCGGGAATCCAACCCTCGGCAACTCTGCCTGGTAATCAGGATTGCAACATCCAAACCACTAATTGCACACCGACAAAAACGATGGCTGGAATCTGGTATGTTAGCTGAAGTTCTCATGAATACTTGGCTCTCCTTTCGTACGGCAGCTACTTGAAAGTGTGAAACGCGTTAGCTACAGTGAGGGGTCTGTCTTTCCTGATTTTGTGAGAACTTAAACAATACTATTTGAGTTCTCACAAAGATTTCCTTTGTTTGGTCCGAGTCCTCGCAAAGAAAACAATGGGTTGGTGTTTGCGAGGACTTGTTTGTCACCAAGAACAAAAGAAAAAAACATCAAACCCCCACAAAAACGGTTAAAGAAGAATGATGTTAGATAGCTGCGAAGCTTCGGAATTCCGTTCCATTCAAAATAGTCCCCACGATTTGATTGGATTCGATTTCAATCGCTCCAATTCGAAAATTTTGAATCGTCGAGATATTCTCCAAATCCTACAAGTTGTCTCCTCTTGAACCCTTCTTCTATCATCAGGTCTCCTGCACAGGAGACCTGATGATTATAGAAGAGGAGTTCAAGTTGGTTCCGCTGCAGAAATTACATTGATTCCGTTCTGGAATATTCCGCATTTTTGCTTGATGTTCACGAGTCGCCGTTGCACACAATACTTGGGTGAAGACTGACAATATTTGCGGGTGTCATATCCACAACTTGAAAATGAACGAGGAGATTCGAGATTCGATACGACATCTGGTGTCTGATTCGATTCGAGATTCGATTCGACCCGACGTTTGAGGTTCGAAGGGCCCTACCGATGGTGTATGTGTGCATGGTGTGGCGGCTAAATGAAAAAATGCCCACTTACCTCTTCTAGCCCATAATAAGAATCAATAGGCCTATTTATTCAAGCAGTTTATTTACTGTGAACTATTGCGACTCACACCCAAATAGACCGAATAGAAGTACAATAAAAACAAATATGTCTTAAAAATATGACAGTATACTATGATTACAGCACACTGTTACAATGATCGTTACACACAGTTATCATATCGGCTACAGATGATAACACTGGCAAACTCGATCACGTTTGTTGACAATTAGATGCTTTATGTTATTAATACATCATACATATTAAAGTTATGGTGATTATCCTACTTATTGATACAGTGAAGAACGTATAATTTGTTTGAGATACACTTGGCCTTTTGGTACATTTATTCTTCCGTGATTTGGTTCTCCCGTGAAATTTACTTCATGCTGTGTTCGTACCTCAAGACGATTGCGGTCTTCATGCCTTAGAAACCATTCACCGCACACTGTGGTGTGTTGGTGTGTGTGTTTTTCAAATGACACAGTCATGTTTTTAGAGGAATTTGGAATGTTTCGAATCCCCTTCCGGGAGGTCTTAATATATACAACTCGTATTCCTATCTTCAATCAATTTAATTATCACAATGTACAGTGTCATTTCTATGCTTATATCTAAATTATGAAACCACCAGTATCTTTATGTAGATATGTTATTTGTACCTCATGTACCCATGTCGAGTTGGTGAGTGAATAAATTTGAATTGAATTAAATTGAGTCGAATCCTCGGCAACCCTGCCTGGCAACCGGGAGTCCAACACCTAGACCATTGCACATCGTCAACAACAACAACAACAACAACAACAACAACAAACAACAATAGCAGCAGCAGCAGCAGCAGCAGCAGCAGCAGCAGCAGCAGCAGCAGCAACAACAACAACAACAACAAACCAAACAAACAAACGATGACGGGAATCTAACTTCTTAGATGAAGTTCTCACAATTACTTGATCCACCTTCCTTTCGGTAGCAGCAAGAAAGTGTGGAACGCGCTGGTTACAATACGACAAAGGTGCTGTGGTTGGCCTCAGACGAAAACTGACACTGGCCTGCGCTTGCTTTTAGAAGGACACAGTCATGTTTTAGAGGACTTTAGAATGTGGGTTTCTGTTCCCCTGTCGAGGGTCGAACCCTCCGAAACCCCGCTTGGCAATCGAAAGTCCAACTCCTAAACCACTAGACCATTGCACATCGAAAAAAAAAAATTTCAAAAAATTTCAAAAAATATAAATAAATAAACGATGGCAGTAATCTAACTTTTTAGATCGAAAGGAATGGTTTCGCGCGCCGAAGGCGCGCAGGGACGGTATGAGGGAAAAAGCCCCTTTCGACCCTCATTGACTGTAAGTGATTCATTCTCACATGTCTAGGCGTGTTGAAGGAGGAACTGCTTCAGGTACTCGGCCGGTGTGACCAGTTGCGTCATGATGGTCTCTTGGCTAATGTCGGTTGAACCCTCGGGTGAGGACCAGTGTGAGAGGTTGGGTCCTCTCACAAAGGTACTACCTCTCCCCGAGGGTGCAGTCGATCTGCATTTTCGGCCAAGTATAGTCTGCCGCTTCGAGGATGATTATGAGTGATGGCCATTACTGGCAAGTATAATCTGCCTCAGGCTTTTTAGATGAAGTTCTCACAATTACTTGGTTCATCTTCCTTTCGGCAGCAGGAGGAAAGTATGGAATGCTCTGACTGTACAGTACGACGAAAGTGCTCTGCTTGGCCTCAGACGGAGATTGGCACAGGCCTGTGTGTGTGTTTTTAGAAGGAGACAATAATGTTTTAGGGGAATTTAGAATGTTGTGGTTTCTGCCGGGATCCGAACCCTCGGCAGCGCCGCCTAGCAATCACGAATCCAACACCTAAACCACTAGACAATTGTAAACCGCCCAAAACGATGGCTGGTATCTAGCTTTTAAGATGAAGTTCTCGTGATTTCTTGGTTCATAGGGGCGGCGGAACGATTTTTAAAGTGCGTGTGTGGTGGTGGTGGGGGGGGGGGGGGGGGGTGCTGAATCGGGCGATGGGTGGTCGTCGGTATGAAAAATTTAAATTCCAGGGTCCCAAAACCCCCATTTCCATGCATTTGAGTGGATATTTTGAGATTTTTCAGGAAATGCATTTGAAAGATTTCACACTTTGAGAGCCGTTAAAAAACGTCAGTAAAGCATACAGATGAGGTCTATTTATCAGCTTTGGTCGTAACGACCAAAGTTGATAAATAGACCTCACCTGTATGCTTTACCAGACGTTTACAGCAATTATACTGCCTGTGGATTATCTTGTCTGGGGATGGATTTGGTACTTGTATGTCTGTAAGATTACGATCTATTTCAGTTAACCGATTTTTTTTAACAGACTGTATACATTTTAGCGTTTGCTGCCACTTATTGCAAAAAATGATCCGAAATCCATCGAAAATGAACCAGTACCAGAGAAACATAGCTGGTGAAAACATGGGGGGGGGGGGGGAGGCTCTGGATCCGCCCCTTGTTTCACCAGTCATTGGTTGTGTTAAAATATATGCATACAAAAAAACATGGCCCGGCAAAAAAGTGGAGGAGCTGAAGCCCCCCCCCCCCCCCCCCCCCCCAGTTCCGCCGCCCCAGGTTCACCTTCCTTTCGGCAGCAGCATGAAAGTATGGAACTCGCTGGCTACAGTATGACGAGAGTGCTGTGAGTCCTCGCTGGCTACAGTATGACGAAGTGCTGTGGTTGGACTCAGATGAAGAAGAACACAATCATGTTTTCGAAGAATTTGTAATATTGATTTCTGATCCCTGGCCGGGAATCGAACCGTCGGTAACCCTGTCTTGACATTCAGGAGTCCAACACCTAAACCTCTGGACCAATATCACACCGCCAAAAACGATGGCTGGAATCCGGGATTTTAGATGATGTTCTCTTGAATACTTGGTTCACTTTCCTCCCGACAGCTCTCAAAATTTCAAAATCACAATTCGGAGATAGTCGCAAGGCACTTTATCCCGATTGCCTACATGGGGACACGATGACGTCGTGTACTAAGGCGTACTGCACGTCGATGGTGCGTTTGTCTTCAACCGCTGTAACCCTGCTTGAGCGGAGCTTGAACAGAGTTAGAATGTTGAGGAGCTCACAGTTGCTCGTCGATGCTCGGTGGTTCTCTCCGGGTACTCCGGCTTCCTCCACCCGTAAAACTGTCACGGTAGTAGTGAAGGCTGACACTATAGGGACAAACACTTAACACTGATTTCCCCATACTCCAATGCTGACACTATAGGGACAAAATTAACATAGGAATCTCCATAGGGGTTTTGTCCCTATAGTGTCATTTTTGTCCCTATAGTGTCAACATTGGAGGCAGGAAAAAATTTTTAAATTTTTTTTCCTGCCTCCAATGTTGACACTATAGGGACAAAAATGACACTATAGGGACAAAACCCCTATGGAGATTCCTATGTTAATTTTGTCCCTATAGTGTCAGCATTGGAGTATGGGGAAATCAGTATTAAGTGCTTGTCCCTATAGTGTCAGCACTGGGGTAGAGGCCTCCCAATGACTTTATACTGACAGGCTTAGGTGGGTTTGTCTTCCATACACTTTATATGCTGGCAAAATATATGTTTATTAATCAATCTCTCCATACTTTAAACCGTATAACACTTTACTACATGGAAGGATTGATTGATAAATATACAATCTCTTACACACAGTGGAAAAGAGAAGTATCTCTTAACTCTTTTTCACTTATGGGATGGAATGGTGAATGAAGTATCTCTTAATTTTGTACCTATAGTGACAGCGATGGGGTAGAGACCTCCCAATAACTTTATACTGCCAAATATGTGTATTTTGCTTATTAATCAATCTTTCTATACTTTAAACCATACAACACTTTACTGTATGGAAGGATTGGTTACTAAACATACAATATCTTACCCACAGTGGAAACTAAACTTTTTTAAAATACGGAATATATGTACACAGAAACCTATTTCATGGCATTGTTACCCCCGTTAACATAACAAACGGGAGACTCAAAGAACCGCTAAGACAGCAAAGGGATAAAATGTGTTTAGTTTAATTGGCGCACTTTCTTTTTCTCACCTCCAGGACTGTCACTATAGGCCAAAATATGTCACTATAGGGACAAAACCCTATGGAGAATCCAATGTTAATTTTGTACCTATAGTGACAGCATTGTGGTATGGGGAAATCAGTGTTAAGTGCTTGTACCTATAGTGACAGCACTGGGGTAGAGGCCTCCCAATAACTTTATACTGCCAACTATGTGTAGTTTGCTTATTAATCAATCTTTCCATACTTTAAACCATACAACACTTTACTGTATGGAAGGATTGGTTACTAAACATACAATCTCTTACCCACAGTGGAAAAGAGAAGTATCTCTTAACTCTTTTTCACTTATGGGATGGAATGGTGAAAAAAAGAGAAGTATCTCTTCTCTTTTTTACTGGTGAGGGTGGGGTAATGGGTCACCACTACATTGAAACAGAAAATAAGAGTTAGTTTTTTTTTGCTACCACTATTTAATACATCAAGCGAGAGGAACATATGTACACCGAGATCTGAGATTGACTATAAAAAAAGTCTTTTTACATTGAGATATAATACATAGAGCGAGAGGAACATATATATATCGAGATATGAGAATGACTATCTATAGAAACCCTATTTACATCAAGAATTGTTGTGTGATACCGCTTTATTGGAAGGTTTTTTTATGTTTGTTTTCTTGTGAAATTATCGACAGTCAGTTTTTCTTGCAATAAAGCATTATCACATATTACATATGATACACAACAGTGAGTGACAAAAAATATACAATAGAATTTTTTATCCAAAAAAAAAAAAAAAAAAAAAAAAAAAAAAAAAAAAAAAAAAAAAAAAAAACTCTGTGGGTTGTTTTGACACCTGATTACAGTCATTTTAAATAATGTCTATAGTTTTGCTCAAACCATCGACGGACTTCTCTGTCATTCTCTTGAAAATTTCTTGGGTTGATAGTAAGAACTGTCTCTAAATCATATCCTTTAGCAAGATGATCTAAAACAAATATACAGTACATACCACACACCACAGTATGAAGACTCTGTACTCTCATTGTGTTTATAGTCCATGAATCTGTGTTTTTCACTATGAAATTGTATATTTCTTTATGTAATGGTGGTAAGCCATAAGAATCAAAGTAGATGGCTGAATGATTGTCTTTGAAATATATCACCACCCAGTGTTCTCCTGGTTCTTTTGATGAATCTGTGTTCACAATATAAGCTTTTCTGTGTTTATGCTTTTGTTTTGGTAATAAGTCTCTTGAACACACTTTTCCATTCAATGATGATAACCTTTGAGAATTATCAAGAATATATTGTAGCTGAGTGGTGTCCATCTCTTCTTAGCCCTGAAAAGGGCTGTTGTACTTTTTTTTAATCAACTTCTTCTTCTTCTTTAACAAGTGGTGTGTAATATCCCCACTCTTTCTCTACTAAATCTGCCCACATTTGAATGTCTTCTTGTGTGTTAATTTTAAAGTTCAAATTCATATATGTAAAACAGCCTTCAATATTCAATTTCTTTGCTTGTATGCACAGTTTATATAGTACACTTGATGGGCACACTTTTTCCATACAGTCTTTCAAATACATTTTAATCCATATTCTTACATCCTTTCTTATAAAAAAGTCATGTTTTGCTCCAGGTATTCCTTGACATCCATAACACAGTTTATTCACTTCTTCTTTTATCAAAGGTGTCACTTCACTCGCAACAATTTCTTTAAATAATCTAAGGAACAGTTTTTCATTTTCTGTCTTCACTCACCTCATTATTTGTATTCTTTGTCTCATCTCCTTGTACATCTTGCAATGTTCACATTTACTCATTGTTAATAGTCAAATATCACTTCTCTGAACTTGTTGATTTGTATTTCACTATCAAATTCTGCATAGACAACAACGTTGATTACCTGTGTCAGAGCTTGAGCAAACTGAAGATCTATTCGAAGGTTGCCAGACTTTATAGGGTGAGCTAATGGTCCACTGCTTGATTGATCAGGTGTCAAATCAATTCCCCAGAGAGTATATCCTTTTGCATAATCCTGCATTGATATATTAAATGTTTGATTTTGTCCAAAATAGCCCATTGCTTCAAACAATGATAAATATGAATTTAGATAAAGTCCACCTTCGAAATTTGGTTCAAAGGGACGTGATTTAATGGAATGTCCATCCACTGTAATTTCCAACTTGTTCAAATTGAAATGTTGAAAATTAAATGGAGATGTACCAATATCTCCATTTAAATCTTTATTTGAAACTAAACCAAGAATTATTCGTTTTGGCATCTGTTTATGAAACAGATGGTCTTCTATTTTTGATCGAAGACCGTTTCCAATGGTAAAAGTTTTAACTTCAGTACGTCTAATGGGCATTTTATAATTTGTTCGATCTATTTGTGCATTCAAATCATTCGCAAATTTAGGAATTAAATCCAAAGCTGGTATTCTGAATATGGCTTTTTGAATTTCGATTTTTCCATCTACACCACCAATCAGACAAAATTTAGTTGGGGAGCGATGAATTTTAACTCTCATTTCCACACCATTTGGTAAATATTTCTCTTGCACAAACAGATCTAAATGCAATTTTCCTCTTAGTTGTACAGATTTACTGTTTGCAATTAATTTGTGACGTTCAACCAAACCTTTGTTTGCTGAATCTTTAGCAAATGCAGTATGTTGGCCAGGGGTGTCTATATACCACATCTCACTAGCAGCTAGATGTGTTTTTTTCACATCTTTTGAATAGCTCAACAGATTTTCAAAAAATGCTCTATAAGGATACATGTCTGTATTGGTGGTTATCAAATTACCGTTCAGTGTCACATCAACTTTACTGAACATGCTGTGAAAGAAATTATTGATAGGGGTAATATTCGTATCATCTTCCAAATCACCCCCATCTTGCTTTGTAATTTTGAACTGAACCTCAAGTGTAGATGCTGCAAGATCTAGCCACTTGGTTGTTTGTCTGGGGATTAAAAATTCTATTGGTGAAGAATTATTTAAAGATGCAATAGGAAATTGCTCAATCTCACCAATATTTTCTATACCACTCGCTGTTGGTGATACATTATCTGGATCAAATCCACTACAAAAATGCTCGCAAGATCCATGCAACATCATGATTTAATCGAATATATCAAGTGGTCTTGAATTTCGTTTTGAATAAGATTGCCGTTTATGTGTCTTCCCTCGTTGAGAACGAATGACTGAGTGATGTCTTGGTTCTCGTTTCTGTCTTTTTATTCCCAAAGCAGCTTTACCCACTGATGTCATTAGATCTTTTGCATGAGTGAGCATAACTTCTTTGGTTGGTTTACGATTTCTCATCAATTCATTTGCTATTTCTAAACCGTGTTTTAATCCTTCTTTCTTTAAAGTTCGAAATGCATTTTTTGCAATTGGTTTTATTAATGGTACAGCTGATCTTATTGCTGAGCGAAAAATGGATCCTAATCCATAACCATATTGTCGTGCTACTCCTCGATACACTGGAGGCATTTTTTATAAATTGAGTTGATGTCTCTGTCTAAAATGCAACTTGACAACACTCTTTCCACTTGAAAACTGAATGTTTTTACCAGTATTCCCATTTATATTTATAGTGATATAATCAAAAGAAGATTTTGATACTGGTACATAATGTACATTATCAAATTCTTTATGAGTGTGCAAAGATTCGTCACGTGTTTCAAAGGGTATCACACGTAAAATGGGTGCTTCTATATCACCAAGAAATGTATAATCTGCTATGTCAGAATAAATAAAGAGCTGATTAAAATCCACATTTAAATCCACATTATATTTAAATGCATCTTTTGCTGTGTTAGGAAATATTACTGGAAACATACCATCTTTACACCCCAATTTTTCTGATAAACTTTGTGATAATTGAATACCGACTGTTCCAATACTATTTGATACAATTTTTACACGTGATTGTCGAGATGAATAACCAAGATGAAATGACACACCAAATTCTTTAAAGATATCACCCAGTTTTTCTTGAATTTCTGATTCTATTGCTTCTACAACATGACCACCATTTGCATATGCACCTGATAAAATACTTAATTCAACAGCAGCAACACCCTTACGTACTGTATGTTTGAAAAACGATTTATTAATATTATTAATGCGTGCTGATATTTTTGAATCTGTTACAATGATTTTAAAATTTGTTTCATCATCTGTTATATTTCTTGCCTCAGATGGTAAAATTACTTCAACTAAACCCACTTCCCAATGTTCTTTATTAATATGAATGGGTTTAGATAATTTTGTTTGAAAACAACATTGTGTGTTATTTGGAAACATATCCATAGAACTATCACTCAGTAGTGTTACGTAAAATGAATTCATTTTTCTTCTCGTGAGGTTTCAAATATTTTAAACCTGGACTTGGAAGAATATATCCTAAAGAACTACTCAATAACACTAACCACAATTCTTTGTTTGGGGATTGTAAACTAAGATGAATGATGGCTGTAATTATAATTGCATAAATGACAATTATTTGTGTGAAATAAGTTACTTGATTTTTTGCAACAAGACTTCCACAACAATTAAATTGTGCTTGTTGATTTTGTACTTCAACACTTGCACTTTCGCTACTCAATGTATTTTCATTTAGTGACATATTCTTTTTATACTATATCTGTTTCTGCTACCCAACTATCAAATTTCGTAGGATAACCTTCCCAATGTACTTTAAGTTCCTTGATGAGTTTCTTACCAACACGCCTTGAACGTTTGGCAAGAACTGAATCAATGATATATTTTTTATCATCTTTTATAATTTGAATTTCTTGTGGGTAAAATGTTCCCTTTATATTTTCACCCCCCATATCTTCGAGTTTATAAGTGGGTGGTGTTGTATGTTTTACATGGGTGATTTTAAATAATTCTTTTGTCCAATTTGGTAAATACCCTTTTTCAAATGTATGTTTGGTTTTGTTAATGCGTACTATATCACCAATTTTAAATTTTATTTTTTTCTCTTTAGATTTTTTACCATATAAATTTTGTGTTACTTGTATTTCATTTTCTATTGATACAGATGCAGGGGTTCTCTGAATACTACAATGGAAACTGTGATTGTATCCATCAACTAAATTTTGTAACACATCAATATATCTTAACGTACGTTTGTGTGTAAAATATTTCCACATTCGTGTTTTCAGTGTGCGCTGGAAACGTTCTACAATACTAGCTTTTGTTTCGGGGTTCTCTGTTGTGAAAAAATGAATTTTTTGTTTCTTTAAAAATTTCTGCACATCTTTATTTTTAAACTCAGAACCTTTATCTGATTGTAAAGATAATGGTTTACGTCCAGAAGTTTTTAAAATTCTTTGGAAGGATTTTATTAGTGTTTGTCCTGATTTATTGTGTATGGGTAAAACCCATGCATATTTCGAAAAAACATCAATGACACAAACTAAATATCGGAATCGGTCATTGTAAGATTGTAAACTTTGTAAATCTGCTAAATCTATTTGCCATTGTTGATCAATACCACCCACTATAGTCTTACGTCTTGCAAATTTTTTACGAATGGGTTTATGTAAAGTGTAAGTCCTCTCTCCTTTCAACCATTTTTTAACTTGATCAAGTGTAACAGATTTATCTTTACCGTGGGCTGCTTTGTATAATTTGTGTATACCACCATAGCTGGCAGGGTGATTTGTATTGTAATATATTTCGATTAATAAATTATTCAATAGGCCTCCCATTTATCAGGAATTTTACTTTTTGCCAATCTACGTCTAGGTGTTTTCTTTCCTCGAAGTAGTTTACGTTTTGGAGTTGTTGAAAGAGAAGTTTCTAACCAACTATCTTGAGGGGAACTTTGATATTCATTGGGTATGCCATCCTGTTCTCTATTCATCCACATCCAACGTTCACGATTTCCAACAAAATCTTGAGGAATATTTATATCTTTTAAACCACGATTGAATATTTCCCACCCTCTTGGTTTAAAGCCTTTTCGATGTCTGAGAACATCATTGACTAAATCAATGATATTTGAACCTTTTATGGGCTCTCCATCATAACTTAAAACACCCTGATTATCCCAACTCATGTGTGGATGAGATGATAAAGCAGATAATAATGAAGTTGCTTTACGCCTCATTGTGACAGGAACACTTTCTAAAATATGATCTCGTAAAAACAATGACTTTCGGTCTGTCTCAGGTATAACCAGTGTTGGTTGTAATGCCTTCTTATATGACATTTGAAATTTTTGTAAATTTTCACCGTATTTTTGTTTTCTCTCACTTTCTGATAATTCTGAATTTTCTAACACAGATGATAATTCATTTTGCAGCAGCGCTGTATTAGTAATTTGAGGGTCAGGTGGTAATCTTGGGCGTTGAGATTTTTCACTTCTATAATGCTGCATTTCTTCCATCATTTGATAAGGTACAATAGCCATTTTCTTCATATTTTATTCACTAATTTATTTGCAAGATTTGTTGCAAGTCCTACAGCTGGTGCAAGTAATGGTAAAAACCCACCTTTTTGATTTAAAATTTGTTTTTTCTTTTTAAGTGATAATGATTTACTAGCAAGGGATCTTAGTTGTTCACGTTTCGGGTGTAATTTTCGTTTCTGAACAGGGGAAAGATGTATGTTCCCTTTTAAAAGATTATGACAACATTCTGCCACACAATTAATTAATTCTTTGGTGCATTTTTCATAATTTGTTTTTGAAATGCTGGTGGTGTTTGACTTAGTGCCAATAACACCCCACCATATTTTTTAACTAGTGGAATTTTACGAGATTGTTTTACCATCTTTCCGTCACAAAGACCATTCATAAAATGATATGGCAGACAAATGCAAGTCATTTTATTCAACTAAAATAAGATCTTATCCTCTTAACAGGTTTTTGTGCATTCAATGCTGTGAATCGTGCTGTCATTGGGATATTTTCTTTCAGTGCTACATTCCCCACACTCTGTCTAGACATCATAGGATCATGCGATACTCTAAAGCCACCAGATGTTCCACGTGTTAACTTTAATGGTGGTACTTTTTTCTGTTTTTGAAGTTTACTCACTAAAACAGACTTTGTTTTTGTCAGTTTTTGAGGAGTGACTAAGAAATTTGCACGCACGTAATTTTTATCAACATTTCTTTTGATTTTTTTGTTTTTAGACAATTTTGGTTTCTTACTTTTTGTTTTTGTAAATGGTGAATAAAAATTACGACTTGTTTTATGTCCATCCCATCGAATTAAATTACGAATAATAACACCGCCAAAAAATCCACCACCACCTGGTTTTAAAATAATGTTTCGCTTGGTTGCAAGATCAACTCTTGGATTTGCAAGTTGTTGTAAATCCTGTCTATGTTTATCCATATATGCTAGAGTTTGTTTTGGCAATTTAATTTTTTTATTGAGTATGATTTTACTTGCTAACGTAAACCATTTTAAAATTTTCTTGAAACCTTTCTTAAGTAATTTTTCTCTTGCAAACGGATTTGTCTGCTGACTCAATTGTTCTAATGATCGGATAAAAGATACCATTGTGATGTGTACTCATCAACAAAAGTTTTTACCAAGTGACACAAAAAGTTATGGATGCAGCTTTTTATAGTTTTGTGTAAATGATGGGACCCCGTTCATTTTGTGTCACCCAAGGATGAAAAATATCAGTTCTTAATCTCAAAGAGTCGGGGGTTTTAGGATGAAAATCAATTAATAAATAACCGTGATCAGTACTCGTTGCATCTTGATAGGATGCATTTAAATGGGGTAATTGGACTTGATTTGCTAACACTTTTATCTGCCCTTTATCTCTGGTGTTTTGAAACAGAATCATATAATGTGCATTTAAACTTATGGTACGACTAGCTTTAGATTGTTGAAACATATTTTGTGTGATGTATATGACACTTGCATTTCGATGATGGCCTTTTCGTGTGAACCATAATTTAATTTTTTCTTCATCTTTATCACCTAACATATCATCAAAAACCACAAGATGTGGAATAGTGACATCACTGACAATTTCATATTCATCATCAGGAATGCCTTCTATGAATTTAACATCTTCACTTTCTTTAAGTAAAGCGTATGTATTTTGCCATTCTTTATAACACCAAACAATTTTTTGTGGTGGGATTTGAAATAAGTCACGTTTCATATCAATAAGCTTTTTGACAAATACTGTCTTTCCTGAACCACTAGGCCCCGATATAAAGATATTACAGGGATGTTGAAACAATAAACATTCACTCATTGCCATGACTTCTTTTTTTTACCAAAAGGAATATCAAAACATTGACTTATATACTTTCTACCTCCATAGGTTCTTCACATCTCTGTGTGGGTTTTCGTTTTAAGGGTGATTTTAACTCAAATAAACTTTCTGAAGAACTCTGATCTATTTGTGGCATACATTGTCTATACAAGTAATTAATGATTTCTTCATCATAAATAATAAAATCCCACATAACTCTTGTCCAAATATTTTGTACATTATCTTTGTAAAAAGCATTCATGATTTGTAATGCATTACAAAATTCCCCATACATTCCATCTTTTTCTAATTGATTTTGAATGAAATCTTTTGTTATTGTTAGATAACCAGGAGTGATCATTTGAAATGCATATAATAATGCCTTACGTGTAATCTTGTTTTCTAAGGTGTGTCTTACTGGTTCCATGGTTGAAATCAAACTGATGATTCTTTTGTCTGTTCTGATGTACTTTGTGCATCAGATATTACATTACACCATGTGCTTTGTGTATCAGAAGAGTCAGGAAAATCATTTGCTGGACCGTCAGTAAATAAATCACTTAACTTATTCCTGAAATGTACTGTGGCATGATTGCCAATTATTTTACTAAATGATGATGTACTTTGATCATCTATGACCATGAGTGCAAATAATGAATTTGAATCTGGAAAATCATCTAGAGTTTTATCATATTTTTTCATTGTTGAAAATATTTGTTTTAAAGTGAACCCATTATCCATGACTGCTAATATTTTATCGGGAGGTGTTTGCATACATGTGGGTGGTTTATATAACTGACAGCCTCTAATAAGTTTCATGTAAGGACAATTTGGAGAATACTTGACATGTTCTTGTAAAGGAATATCCTTTTCTTCCCAATTATGTAAACCTTGTCCACATACAAAACACTTCACTTTACCACCCCCAACACAGAAAAATCCAGCTTTGGCTAATTCTTCTTTTTTTGATTGTAAGACTGGGTAGGAAGTCCAATGAAAACTTTCAAGTCTTTTTAACTCTGATAAATAATTAGGGAAAGCAGGCTCGAGTGGTAAAGACATCTTGTCTGTTCTCTGTTCAAAATTGAAATGAGTTTTTGTGACGGATATTTATACCTTAAACCCATAGGGGAGGGTATCATATTTATCTACTACAAAACGTTTTGTGTATACAGATCTGAATGTTTTGGTTTGTGCTTCACTTGTGACTTGTCTGTTTTTATTACGTTTAATTTTATGCGTGTACTCAATGTTTATTTTGTAATTCTCTCTGTCTCGTGCACACTCAACCATTCTCTCAAAATTAACTTTTTGTGATGTTTTGAAATCTAATGTGATCCCCTTAACTTTACATGTGGTATGTATTTCTCCACCTTTAATGTATTTGTATCCATAATTCTTTGGCCCTAATCCGACAAACTCTGTGATTTTTGCCTCTGGATGTTCATCTGTCCATTGACCTAACCTGCTATTTACAATTTTTGGGTTCCAAAGTGTGGGATTATGGATGTAAATACAACTGTCTGTGTCAAAGTATAAAACTCGTGTTCCTAATTGTTCCAAAACTTTATATAATTCTAAACGCGCATACGCGGTTACAAACGATGCTACAACAACATTTGCTGAACTGTGTGGTGTGTAAACATCTGCAGTGTCAATATAGTTTACTAAAACAAATTGATCATGCTCAAAAAATTCCACATTGTTCACAATTTTGTCTTTGCTCTGTATTATATCAAAATATTCGGACGGTTCATTTATATATTTAGTTTTACTTTTGATATTGTTTTGTGCATTCTTTCCCCAGAGACAATTTAACATGGTTTTGGCAAACGATCTTTTTCCTGGATTTTTTTCAACATTTTCCAAATAGATGTTTTCAATTTGTGCATAATCTTTTTTAAATGTGTTTTTGTCTGTTTCTGTTTTCACCCAATCTGGAAACCCGCTAGCTTCTTGTTTCATTTTTAAATATTTGTTCACATAATGTTTGTAAATCTCTGAAGACCATTCATCCCAGTGCCAAATCTGATAAGTCTCAATTAGGCTATACCCCAAATCCAGTGATTTGGCAAGTTCAACAGATGTCCATGTACCTGCTATTGCACGTTGGTCTGGTGTGTGTTGGCAGTGATCTGTTTCATGTTCTGCACATGTTTTGCAGAGTGTAAATGTCATTTTCTTATTACAATGAATGGGGAGAACTGGTAAAAAAAGATTTTGAGGGGGTAGGATCTTACATTTGATAAGCCCTCTGTATTGCCTTATTTTGTCAGTGTCTATGTTTTCCTTTGTAAGAATAACTGGATGAGAGACTGGATATTCTCTGTGTTTATTGACATATGGGTAGAGTGAACAAATGTCTATGTATTTAATTTCTGTGTCTGTATTTTCATCAATTTTGTAATGTAATTTAATGGCATTTGTTCTCCCACCAAACAATGCATCACGTGGCTGAATGGGATCCATGTGTGGAAAAAATGTATCTATAGAAGCTCGAACATCTGGCTCCGTTTTGCATAGATGATCAAATTCGTGTTCCCACACTATGTGTACATTATACCCCAATGATTTGAAATGTTTTATGCGATCTTGGGTTTTGTTGTACAGAGATTGATAGAATTGTGAATTGATTGGATTTTTCTCGAATCTGTCAGGATAGCAAGTCTCACATCCATGCCACATACATCCATAAAATTCATAGATTGTGTTTGTCTCTTTGTGAAAACCATCTACATGATAATTTCCAATTCTAGTTTCCCCACCATTTAGTGCATGTTGAATGTGTATGCCTTCTTCTTGTGCTAGTAGCTGTAAGAATCTAATGGCTTTCATGGAATATCGAACAGCAGTGGGATATCCTATGTCTGAAATGATGGCAACTGTGTTTTCTGGCATTGAATTTTTCCGCCAAGCTTTATTACAGGCATCAGCTAAAGTCACAGCTTCCCTGAAAGGATCTATCCCATCACATTCAATAAATTTTTTTCTGAACTCCCCACACCCTCTACGGAGGATGTCTACATCAGATTTACAGTACATGTCCATTTCTTTGGCAAAATTGAAAGTAGCATTACTAGTAAATTTTTGATTGTACCATTTAATAAAATCATCCCTGACTGGGGGAGACATAGAATCAGGCATGTATAATTTTGCATCTAAATAAGGTCCGATGTAGTTTTGATATGATTTTGTGTTTGCCAGATGAGGAAAATAACCTTTTGCAAGTTCACTTAAACCAAATGTTTTAGGGAATTGTGCCAATCTCATAGAAAGGAAACTCAATGAATCGATGAGTCTAACACCACAAGCTTTCAGAGAAATAATTTTGTTTCCATTCATGATGACATCGGGTTTTGATGTAGCAGTTTCAATGAGATGTCTTAAGATAAATTGTGCATCGAACCCTCTTGAATTGTGAGCAATAGCTGTTGTATCTAAATGTTCCTTACTGAAAAGCCAATTGCAAAAATCACTCAAAGTAGATTCTCCTTTAAAAATATATTCCCTTCTTCCAACTTTGTCACAGAAAATACATTCTTGATCTATAGGCTTGCAAATACATTCCCCACATGCACGGTGTGCAACACAGTAATTTGGGGTATGGAGACCTGAGTCTTGAGTTGTTTCAAAATCATAAAACACAAAGGGTACTTTCGGCATTTTGTCTTTCTTGGGTGGTTTGTATTTTGGAATGAAACAATAATGTTCGCTTTTGACTAATTGATGGCAATATTTGCATTTCTTGAAGCCATTGCAGATGTGTGTTCCGCTCCCTGGATATATGTGCATTTTACATGATAAACATTTCTTCACTAATCGACAGATTGATTTTTCTTGGTTCTGTAATAGAGTTGTGTGATTTTTATAACAAGATGAACTTACAAAATCTCTATTACAAGTGTAACAGTGAACAGGATGTTCAGGTGTACATGGTAGTGGAGAATAACATACACAGCCTTTCGAACATCTATGACGTTCTCTGTTATTATAGCCTACATTGCAATATTCACAATAGTAAGCACATCCTAAAAACCCTGTAATCTTAGTGATGGTGTCAAAATGCTTCTCGTGGTGGTAAATGTGAATAACTTTACTCTCTTTTGTAGTTTGCGGTGGTTCGTATAAAAACTTTTCTTTGACAAATTGTGGGTGGATTTTGATCACATAGTCTGGTGAGAGTAACTCTTGAATTTTATGATATTCCTCATACCCACAAGTTTTATTATATTCGAGGTCTGCTTTATCCATCAATATTTTAGCTTCCCACTCCTGTGTCGGTCTGTTGGATCTTTTTATTTTGTCCCATTTTTTCTCCCAAAGTTCTGAATTATCTTTATCAACATGGCATTTTCCCACTACAATGGCACGTGCGAGACACATGGAATCACAGGAGTTTTTAATTTCGATAATACTTTTCTTATTTCCAACCAGTTTGCCAACAGATGCAAATGAAATGGGTGCATTTCGCCCAGACCCATGTGGTAGTGAAGTGTGTGTTATTTCTAAAGATAATTGACCATCGTGTATAGTAAAATTCTCATTTGATTGAATAACTTTTTCAATTTCATCTAACACTGTTTTTCCAGTGACACCCATAGCCTTTGTAAAAGGAATAAAAATACCCACCTCAAGACCTGGATGGTGGATGGATATCCTCACAGGATCTCTGTCTTGTATACCACACTCTCGCTTCACATCTCTCACTAACGAATCAAATATTTCAGTTAGAAACTCGAGTGGATTAGTGCCATCGAATTGCTTTAAAGTCACTCTGCATACATGTGATTCAGAGTGAAATTTTCTGGATGTACGTAATAACTGTGGATGAATGGAATACAAATTCTGTACAGAATTTGTATTCCATTCATCTTCAGTCAATCTCGACTTCTTGGCATCGGGCGTTACAGGTTCTGTGTCACTATCCTCTGATTCGCTGTAGTCTACTAATCCCCTCTTCATCTTTGAAAAGCACGTCTTTCAGCCTGGTCAACTCAATCACAAGTGTGTTTCACCCCACTCCCTCCCCTCACTTTTTATACCTTTTTTTCAACGACCAGATATTTGTGTTTCAGTGAAAAACACAAATATCTGGTCTTTGAAAAAAAAGTATAAAAAGTGAGGGGAGGGAGTGGGGTGAAACACACTTGTGATTGAGTTGACCAGGCTGAAAGACGCGCTTTTAGTCTCCTCTGAACTTTTTTTTTTTTAAAAATGAATAGAGATCCAAGAATGGACAAGACAAATGATGTTAAAAGCATATACTACAACCCATCCAGATGGGGTGAAGTGAAAAGACTTGTCAATGAGTTATATAAGTTGACACAACCAAAAGATAGTTGTTCGATTTGTCAAGAAAAACATCATCGGAGTTGGGCTTGCCCCAATAAAGGAGAGTGTTTTTTTTTTTGCAATGAGCGAGGACATTACATGAATGAATGTAAGAAGCGGAAAATGTATTTATCAACAGCAAATAACATGACTCCGCAACAGATAGAGCGTCCACCTCCTTCAACAACTAGAGGGTACGGGTTTAATTCCATGCATCCTCTAAATAATATACCTGTTTTACCAACTGTGGGATTTGCCTTACATCCAAAAGCTGAGCAGACGGTGTTACAGGAATTCAACGATGATGATGATACTTTATTGTACAAAGTGGACATACCTACTGAATCAAAGATGGAAGTTGATGAAGAAAATTTATTCCCGGAGACAGAACCACCCCCGATGAAAGTGTCGAGAAAACGAAAACCCAAAAAGGACATTCAACCTAAAATGGCAAAATTTACCAAGAAGATGTGAACATTTTCAAAGTGACACTACACTTATGTAAAATTTCATGGAATAAAAATTCTAAAATGTGAAAATGGTGTTTTAGATATTTTTTTCTTTTCAGAGTTATTTTCCTCCGCCTTCCACCAACCATTGAATGGATGGTGGAAGGCAAGGGAAAATACCACTGATTACAATGTTCACAAGTCAACCATTCACCAATAACCCAAACCACAGAAGGCCACATTGAGTGTTGTGGCCGAAATATTTCCCCCCTACTACTGTAAATAACATAAACTCCCTTTTTACACTCTCGGAGTAAGCCTCTGTGGGGAGGCAGGAAGTAAGGCAGTATTTGTTTTGCTGTGGTAAATAAATTCTGTTTTTACTTGTAAAATGGCAAGTGAATCAAACATTTTTCGGTGGAAGGGGAAGAACTCTATCTTATTCAGCAGCAAGTCAGATTGTAAAAAATCGATTTTTTTCTCTTTAGATCAATTACATCTGTTTTTTTCCAGCACACGCATCAATTAATATCCCGCTGATAGTTTGAAATTTTCGCCAGTCAGTGTGTATATTTAAATTGCATTATTGTCGCTCCACTGCCCCGCCTGAAGCGATAATAATGTCGTTTTTTTCACACTGCGATATTTTCCCTCCACATTTTGTCCACATGTATAATATATAAAATTCACATCCTTCCACACAGAAGAGACAACTTGAGGAAATTATAAGCTGGTCTATTTTTCACACTGCGATATTCCATCAGCTAACTGCATTCAGAGTCCTGTGGGGGTTCTATAATTTATAATGAAGAAATCATGAATTATTTCTCAGATAATTCTAACCACAGGAATGCTTAATCCCCTTACACGAGTCTTGTGTTGGAAATTCTATTTCGACAAATGTTTCAAGTTTCATAACCATAAGACAATTGTGTTTATGACCCACGCCAAGGTGTGTTTTCAGTCATTTAAGGGGAAAGCAAAAGGCGGCAGGAAATAATGCAATGAGTAATTCACGCGCCTTGCCCACGCTGGTCAGATGATGGATGATGAAATACTCAATGTATTAGTTTTCACCGCCAGAATGTCACAATTTCCCACACAAAAAATAATTTGGAGGGAAAGACTGACATTGTGTAGCAAAAACATCTGAGGAGTGCAAAGCATGATTTTCAATGTGGTTAAGATTTGTTTCAGAACGATATCTCAGAATTGCGCCTTCTTTTGCTGAATTCGTATCAACATCTGTTACGAATTTAATACAAGCATAAAAGAGAATAGCTTTTCCTTTTGGTTAAAAGGAAAAGCTATTCTTTTTT
Source organism: Pictodentalium vernedei (assembly GCA_031216915.1). Lineage (NCBI taxonomy): Eukaryota > Metazoa > Mollusca > Scaphopoda > Dentaliida > Dentaliidae > Pictodentalium > Pictodentalium vernedei. The sequence goes on from CM062297.1 coordinate 686,517,382, forward strand.
TTTTGCCGGTAAAACAGTTTACACTGCAAAAACATTCACTGTTTTGTGGTGTGAAAAATGAACTTGTTTCTCGGGGTTAATGTCACTGTAATATCTAACGGTGAAATGTTGAAATCAGCTTCAAGCAGTTTTGAAAAAAGTATTGAAAACACACATCACTGCCAGTCGATAAAAAACAATCAGTCCGTGAAGGAGTTTCTCCGCAGTTGCATTTAGTTAGCACATGTGTTTGAAAAAAATGTATCTCTTACATGAGCTATTTGTAGAATAGTTTCAACCGCAACGAGAGATATGTTTTTCTCTGAGTAGTGGAGTGTTGTATTACAAATTGACTGCAAGACACACATTCACATCGGATTTATAAGACATTCGCGTGTAAAAAACACCCAGACGAAATCTGACAGTATTTTTATATGTCGTGTCTTCCAGTAATAAATAGAAAAAAAACTCCACCAGTCGAGCGATGTAGATTAGGTAGTACGTTTTAAACAAGCAGAACATTTTGTCAGTATATAATGTGTATGGAAGACAAACCCACCTAAGCCTGTCAGTATAAAGTCATTGGGAGGCCTCTGCCCCCAGTGCTGACACTATAGGTACAAAATTAAGAGATACTTCATTCACCATTCCATCCCATAAGTGAAAAAGAGTTAAGAGATACTTCTCTTTTCCACTGTGGGTAAGAGATTGTATGTTTATCAATCAATCCGTCCATGTAGTAAAGTGTTATACGGTTTAAAGTATGGAGAGATTGATTAATAAACATATATTTTGCCAGCATATAAAGTGTATGGAAGACAAACCCACCTAAGCCTGTCAGTATAAAGTCATTGGGAGGCCTCTACCCCAGTGCTGACACTATAGGGACAAGCACTTAATACTGATTTCCCCATACTCCAATGCTGACACTATAGGGACAAAATTAACATAGGAATCTCCATAGGGGTTTTGTCCCTATAGTGTCATTTTTGTCCCTATAGTGTCAACATTGGAGGCAGGAAAAAAAATTTAAAATTTTTTTCCTGCCTCCAATGTTGACACTATAGGGACAAAAATGACACTATAGGGACAAAACCCCTATGGAGATTCCTATGTTAATTTTGTCCCTATAGTGTCAGCATTGGAGTATGGGGAAATCAGTGTTAAGTGTTTGTCCCTATAGTGTCAGCCTTCACTACTCACGGTCACGATTAGCCATTGTGCATAAGTATGTGACCTTAAACACCAATAAATAAATAAATAAATAAATAAATAAATAAATAAATAAATAAATAAAAAATAAATAAATGTCGGAAACTCTCATTTTGTGGGGAGATGCTTTCGCACTCGTCGCATTTCCCTTGGCTTCCCGCATGCGACGAGAACTTCGAGAAACATAGTTTTGTGTACATAGTTTTCGAAATTAAGTTTAATGGGGAGTGAGCATTTTCCTCAACGGAAGTGCGATTGTGTGGGGATATTTAGAATTACAGCAGGCTCCTCTTCACGTAAATCACAGAAACTTACTTAGCTCTCCTATATCCTCAGAAAATACTTTCAAGGAATCAGTGTGTAAAGTCCTTCGTAAGGTATCTACGTTTCATATGATGTGTCAATTTGGTTTCGTGACATATATACTGAGAATTAAATATTTATCGACCGATTTTTAATATACTGTGGCACAGCACTACATGCATTAATTAGCATGCACTGTTCTTGTTTTTGAACCCTAACCAAATTACACCACTCCTTTATGCCATTCACTGCTTGAGTACAGTGAAACACTGTTAATTGGATAGTCACTCTGTCTGTGCAAATTATTCAGTTAACAGGGGTAGTCAATTACAGTACGTGGGGAGTGTATTATCACTAAATCACCTACAGAGTGGAGAATCCACCCGAGGAATAATTGCAAATTTGTTGCAAAGCATAACGAGCACCAGCAAAGTTTCAGCCAATGGACCTCCGGGTTGAACCCGGAAGTCCATTTGCTGAAACATTGCTTGTGTTTTTTGTCCATGTGTACAAAATTTGAAAGTTATAGCTTGGGTGATAACTCCACTCTGTGGGTGATTTAGTTACAATCCACTCTCCACGTACTGTAACAGGAACCTGGCCACTTTCCTGTATTCTAGAGATAAACTGAGCAGTTATTCTATTATATCTTGCTTGACAGAGCCTATGGAGCTCTGTGAAGCAAGCCATAACAGATTAAATGCCCGTATTGGATGTGGTAAGACCAAATGTGTCGATAAACATGGGAATTCATTGATTATTAGGGTAATTTCTCGACATATTACAAGTGTTTTTATTCAAATAACAGGGGTTTACTCTATAATCCATATTCAATTGACCAGTCAAATTTATACTCAAGGTATGGTAAATGATTTTTTATTTAGAAGTTAGATTCAATCAGCAGGGTATTTCAATTAACAAATATCCAATTAATTGAGCTCCATTGTATTAAGGTGTTCCAAGTCTATACTGTTAACACAACAGAGTGACGTAGCTACTGCTCCGACGAGTCTGACAAATGAAGTTGAAATAAAAACGAACGAAAAACATTGAAAATAATTGTTGTCTGGGAACCAGTTCCAAGGCGACAACGCCTTTAAGATATTTATGTTTTTAAGTGTGTAAAATTTCGAGTCCCATCTTAATTTCTGGGAATCAATAAAATTTTTGAAAAATTTGAAAAAGTAATATTTAAAATAGTAAATTTTGATATCATCTGCGTTGGGTAAAGGGTTATATTTCTCAAAAGCATGAATGAATATTATGAAAGTTAAAAAAAATTACAGAACTACAAATTTCTCGTCAGAATTTTTGAAAGGGAAGGGAGCTTCCCACACCCCCGTGTATGTTCACCCCGACTGACGTTGATGGTGCAAAACATCGTTGTGTGCCATTTGCAGACGTAGATACACAGTTTCGCTTGTTTCTGCAAGAAATTTGATTGTCCCTACCCTTCCCTCACCGCCAATACCAAGAAAATCTATCTTCTGAAATCCGGGGCATCTGTCCTATTGCCCCCCCCCCCCCCCTCCCCCTTGAAAGTCTGCTCCTTTGAAAACTGTCACAGAGATTTTACATGGTAGAACTCCAGCGCCCCCCCCCCCCCATCCCCCCCACACACACTGATTTTTATCCTTAGACCATCTGCCTCCTGTTCAATAATATACCAAGGACATCGCACCCCTCCTCCTGCTAATTATTATACCAAGATCCTCTGTCACGCATATGCCCAACACTGCTGATTCTGCTGTCTTACTTGCTAATCCGGACAAAACTTGAAGACCCATCAAGTCAGTTTGTTTCCACTGTACTAGTCAGTAATTTAGAGTTTTAATGCAAATTGTATTACTCAAATTTATTATATATTTATGTTTAACGACACTTTAACAGCCAAGGACATATCGTGTCGATGACAGTTTTACGGGTGGAGGAAGCCGGAGTATCCGGAGAGAACCACCGAGCAACGACGAGCAGCTGCCAGCTCCCCAACATCGTAACTCCAACCTGCAGCGCAGGCAGTGTTAGATGGGTTAGATTGGTTGAAGGCATGCGCACTATCGACGTGCAGTACGCCTTAGTACACGGCGTCATCGTGCCCCCATGTGTACAATCGGGGTTAAGTGCCTTGCCCAAGGACACAACGCGGGAGTCCGAATCGTCACCCATCCAAGGACTAACCGGGCGTGACGTTACTTAACTTCGGTGATCTAACGAGAACCGGCTACCACAACACCACCGCGCCCCTGTATTATTCAAAACAGCTCCAATTACTTTCAAACAACTATTATGTTATAAATCAGTCTGTAGTTGTAATAAGGGATAATTGCGAATAAATAAGTTAACCATTTGAACCCTGGTGGTATCTTCCACGCCGATACAGGGTCATCAATTGGAAGAGTTTATATTCGTTACTTGGGGAAGACCAATCAAGATTTTCAACGTGCAGCCTTAGGGCTGTACGTTGAAAATCTTGTTTGGTCTATCACACAAATTCACTGAGTAACTACAGTACGTGGAGAGTGTATTATCACTAAATCACCCGCAGAGTGGAGATTCCACCCAAGCAATAATTGCAAATTTGTTGCAAAGCATAATCAGTACAAGCAAAGTTTCAGCCAATGGACCTCCGGGTTAAACCCGGAGGTCCATTGGCTGAAACACTGCTTGTGTCTTTTGTCGATATGTACAAAATTTGAAAGTTATAGCTTGGGTGACAACTCCACTCCGCAGCTGATTTAGTTATAATCCACTCTCCACGTACTGTATCAACTTCATGAATTCTGGTCGTATAACGATCATGGAAAGGAAAAACGACCCTTAAGTTTCAAAGGGTTAAGCTGACTTCAAATGCTGATGACACAAACACGCGTTTTACTGGAGTATGATATGTGTTATTTTCGTGCTATTTTATTGCTCGTGTTATTTTATGCACCCGTATGTATCTGCGTTTTAACGGTTTTATAAATGAAAACGACTGCTGTTCCCAGCAATTTTGTTGTGGTAATAAATGAAACTTGTACTGAACAATTTTAGTCTTATTTAGATATGTGTCTTATTGTAATAAATAGATGCCCCAGGTAAAACACGAATACAGGAGAAAAAAAAACCTATAGGAGAAATGCTATACATGAAAAAAAAAACACTGAAAATCCCGTAAGGAAAAAATCCTAACAAAAATCGTAACTTAAAACATCCTCTTTTTGTCACATATTTTTATTCACTTACAGTTTCAAAGTTAATTTTTGTTATTTTATCACTACAAGACCTTTTTCTTCTGATCTCTGTTAACCTCATAACGTCACTAAGAATTTAATCAATTGAGTTTTCTTGGACCGAGCTTCCTGAGCTCTGTCAAACAAGACTGAATTAGTTAAATTTCAAGTTGCATTTTGGGAATAATGTTCTGCTTGAAGTTTTGGTATTTTGACTTCAATATTAAGGGGTTAATATGATTGCATTGTTTAGATAACATATGTAGTTTGTTTCTTTAATATATTACTTTTTTCATTCATTTTATTTATTTTCTTTGAATCACGAGCAAAGCGAAAAATACGTTTTTTTTCCTGCCCATACGATTTTTGTTCAGGATTTTTCCATAGGGTTTTTTCCTATAGGTTTTATTCCAATAGAGTTTATTTCTGTAGGGGCAGATGTCATTGGTTTATAAATCAACAGAGGGGCTGGTGTTCTAATTTAAAAATCAGTGGGGAGGGGTGCAGATGTCCGGTGGGGGATCGCCAGCTTTTCATGTGAGCAGGTGTCCGGGAGAGTGGGGGGGGGGGGGGGGGGGGGGGCTTATGTCCATATACAGTCCACACCACTGCGTAAAAATAAGTCACAAAAGAAAATAAATAAATAAATAAATTAAAAAAAATAAGAATATGTAATTATTCTTTCCGTTTCGTTTCCCTCTCCAATTCCGAGGCATAAGATTTTCACCCATCCGATAATGTTCCTGACGGTGAAAGGCTTGATATTTTTTTCCCCGATTTTCGAGTATCGACAGCTTGTATTGGATGCACCACAATAATGAAGATAGTATCTCGACCACAAAGTCATGCTGCACAAGTGGACACAGATATTATGCAAACTAAATGTTTAACCTACAGTTACAATATTCTCTTTGATCATCAATTAGTTATGCAAATAATTAAACTGTACAATAGAAAAACACAAAATACTAGGATTGGTAGATTAACTAACAATGTACTATGTACAAACAGAAGCTTCTGTCACAATTGCTAGGTGTATCTAACAATTAGTTAGCAATCAGAACAGCGGTGGTGCGTGATACTTCACACACAATGCTCCATGGGAGAGTCTGCAAATTTTAATAGTTCAGTAAGTGGAGAAAAAACAACCATAATCCTTGTCGCGACTCATAGGTAATCTACCAACACTTGATTGGGATCTGATTAAAATCTATTTTTTCAATCTCCACAAGTATCCCACCGCGCAAGAATATCGGTAGTCTTATATAAAGTGGAAACAAAATCGTCCGACTCAGATGTTCCCGTCAATGTTACCAAACAGAAGCGACGTGATACTATCAGGAGATATATTTGTAGTGAGATCGGCTGATGAAAAAATAAATCTTGAACACCAAATTAGTGTTCCTGTCATATGAGGTAAGTTGGGACAAAGCTTTCTACACATTGATAAAAACAATCAGAGGCGGGGGAACCGAGGGGAGTGGAGGGGCACAGGGGACACGTGTCCCTCCACTTTTTTCAACAGACATGTTACGCGGTTACGCAATGAGTTAATTTTTGATAATGCCGAATTCTTTTAAAAGACTTTAGTGCAACTTTCCCCTATCCTTGATGTCAGACCATTTACTGTTTCATATGGGAATGGCAGGAAGACAGCCTTCTTGGCTATGCCATTTCCATGCAGTGTACAATTTATCTTTCTATAAAATGCCACAAGCATATTATATATGTATACATTATGTAACTGTGTACTGCAAAATAACGATATTACTTACTTACTTAAAATGGGCGCATGAAAACGTGTCACTCACTATTCAGGTATTCCTGTAGCGTATCATTTGCAAATCCAAACAAGATTTGGCCAAAGAATCCCACCTTCGGGTTGAAAGATAATTGAAGTTGAAAAAATAGACAAGACAATGGCCACACCGTGGCATGCTCATCTAAACGAGAGACTATAGTATGTCATGGTATATTTGCCGATTTACGATTGTAACTTTTTTCCCACCGGGTCGAACGATGGTAGCCTTGAAGATTTGCACCCTTCCACTGTTATCGATCTTCCGCCACCTCTGAAAAAACTGAGTTTATTGATTGCGGGGGAAGACAGGCTAAATGAGGTTTCACAATGTGTTGGGTCAAGAATGTGAATCCCCCATAGCGGAAGAATGTCCAAGGGGTTCACAGGGAAAAATAATTTTAATTAGAGCACCCCGGGTACTTTTTAGGACTCATACCCGGAAAGTGTGACAAAAGCACAAAGAAATAGCAGGGTGAGAGCACATGACTCAGTTTTACGGATTTCACAAATGAATGTAGATTAGGTTGACTTTTTATGTGTATGTGTGTGTGTGGTGGGTGGGAATGGGGTGGGGGTTAGGGACCCCCTTCCCCCGGTGTCACGACGATGATAAAGGGTACCATTTGTATTAGAAACTTGCATAATCTCCATCTAGTGTGCATATGTACTGGAAAAACTCGATTCATGGATAATGTGAGGTTCTTCGGGAGAAACTGGATATCTTTTTCCATTGGAATTTAACTTTCTACCGACAGAAATTCATCTTCTACGAACAGAAACTGTTTTTCCCAATACTACTAGCGGCTTAGCTGTCATTTCTAGTCAAATCTTGGCTGCCCTTAGAGGCAGCCAAGACTTGTCTGAAATTCAATATTAAATATACTTTGACTTCTGTCTGAAGAGCGTCTGATATATAAAGTTCATATTCTGTGACAACTATGAATACGGAAGGCGGATATTTTTTTTACTGGTGCTTCAGGTCACTTTCAGCATCCATGGCCATATAATTCAACTCTCTCTGGTAGAAACTGGGATTGTAGTGGCTACTGATAGAATCTTGGACAGGAGAAGGAATATATGTGCACGGAATGTTAGGGGAAGGAATTTTTCGGGACAGGAATTACTGATAGAAGATACAGTACGTGGAGAATGGATTGTAACTAAATCACCCGCGGAGTGGAGTTATCACCTAAACTATAACTTTTACATTTTGTACATATCGACAACAAATATGAGCAATGTTTCAGCCAATGAGCCTCCGGGTTTAACCCGGAGGTCCATTGGCTGAAACTTTGCTTGTGCTTGTTATACCTTGCAATAAATTTGCAATTATTGCTGGGTGGAATCTCTACTCTGCGGGTGATTTAGTGATAATACACTCTCCACGTACTGTATTAGAGCTCCGATCGCACGAATGGTAAGATTGGTAAGGACAAAGTGTGTGAAAGTTGAAAAGTAATGAAGTGTTGTCAATCTCTGTTTTCAAACGAATGAGATTATTTTATCTTGGCAATATTCTACCTTGTTGATATTGAGATATTTTGAAAATTACTTTCATTCAATTGATTGACTATGTTCCTACCACGAAAGGCAGACGACACATGCAAACAAAATTCTTGAATAACTACTCTTTTTTTTCATTTTGGCATCAAAAACATAGCTTATGCCCCTTCATTGGAACGAGCTCGTTCCAATGAGGGGTCACAAGCTATGTTTATTTTTGAGACAAAAATGAAAAAAAGTAATGAAAATTGAATGGTGATTTTTGTGAATGCGCCGCCCGGTTTTGGCCGTTACGTTGATGAAAGGGTTAAAAATGATCAAGCAAAACAAGATCAGGAAAATACACAGCACACCAAACTTCTGATAGTAGTATTAGATAATTTTGGTATAATACCCGGAAGGTAATAAATGGGATGTTAAATAAAAACTCAATTCTGATACAGATAATCAGACAGATAATTCATTACTTAATACTTCATAACAGAAGCCAAGCACAGACAACCATAAAGTATTTTTTATTGGGGTTTAACGACACTTTTGACAGCCAGAGTCACCTCGTGTCGGACAGTTTTACGGGTGGAGAAATCCGGAGTACCCGGAGAGGAGCGGCGAGCAACTGCCAGACTCACCGATGTACTGTTTATAAGCAGGGTCATTACTGGTCGAAGACAAGTGCACACCATCGACGTGCAGTATACGCCTTAGTATATATACATTGCCACCGTTCTCTCACGTGGACAATCGGGATTAAGTTTGAAAGTCCAATACCGAGACCGGGGGGGGGGGGGGGGGGGGTGGGTGGGCACCGCACTCCCCTCAAGTTTTTGTATATATATACTGGGGGATCTAAGTATATGGAAGGTGAATATTTATTTAACCTTTTACCCAACGAATCGGCGCATCCGCCCGCGTAATATGTAAATTCAGCAGTTGAAAAAATATTATTTTTCAAAAAATTCAGCAAAACCATATCATGTGACCTCTCGTTGGAACGCGCTCGACGAGCTCGTTCCAACGAGGGGTCACATGATATGGTTTTGTTGAAATGCTTTGAAAAATGTCCCAAAAATGCTATTTAAAATAATAAATTTTGATGTCGTCAGTGGTGTTAATGGTGTTCAGGTCACATTCAGCATCTGTAGCTATATCGTGACCGGAACACAAGAATAGTTTTGCCAACCGTCTATACGGGGGCGCGGTGGTTACGGAATTGAACTTTAAATCGAAAGATCCACGGTTCGATCTTGAGTAATACAGGGGCGCGGTGGTGTTGCGGTAACCGGTTCTCGTCAGATCACCGAAGTTAAGTAACGTCACGCCCGGTTAGTCCTTGGATGGGTGACGATTCGGACTCCCACGTTGTGTCCTTGGGCAAGGCACTTAACCCCGATTGTACACATGGGGGCACGATGGCGCTGTGTACTAAGGCGTACTGCACGTCGATGGTGCACTTGTTTTCAACCAATGCTAACCCCGCTTGTGGGGAGTCGGACAGCTGTTCGCCGTTGCCCGGTCATTCTCTCCGGGTACTCTGGCTTCCTCCGACCCGTAAAACTCTCCGACATGAGGTGCTCCTGGCTGTAGAAAGTACCGTCAAAACCCATTAACTATATAAATAAATAAATAACCGTCTATACTTATGCTGGGAACTGGAGAGGACATCCTCCCCAGGCTTTGGTTACCGAACCTTATTTTACCAGTAAAACAGAACTCGTTAAAATCAGTAAACAATCACTGCTCCATTTCCCAGGTTCCCAGAGGGTAAAAGTCGGGTATAGTCCGTAGGAGTTAAACTAATCCAGTCAAGTTCAATACATGGGGGTACGGTGACGTTGCGGTAACCGATTCTCGTCAAATCACCGAAGTTAAGCAACGTCGAGCCCGGTTAGTCCTCGGATGGGTGACCGTCTGAGCGATCGATCCGGACCCCCGCGTTGTGTCCTTGGGCAAGGCCCTTAATCCCGATTGTCCACATGGGGGCACGATGACGCCGTGTACCAAGGCGTACTGCACGTCGATGGTGCGCATGTCTTCAACCAATCTAACCCTGCGTGTGCTGCAGTGCGGAGTTACGATGTTGGGGAGCTGGCAGCTGTTCGTCGTTTCTCGGTGGTTCTCTCCGGGTACTCCGGCTTCTTCCACCCGTAAAACTGTCACGGTCATGATTAGCCATTGTGTATAAGTATGTGACCTTAAAACACCAATAAATAAAAAATAAATAAATAAATAAATAAATAATTGACGGGATAAATTCATATAATTTAATATGACAATTTACATTTGTTACTGTTGTAGTGCTTGGTACTACGGGTGTACAATGGAATTCCATATTTTCACGTAGTAACTAAAACTAAATCTTTTAATGTTTAAAAGCTGATCCCAGATACTAGAAGAAACCGGAATTCCGATTGTACCAGTAGAAAATAAAATAAAATTACTATATTGTTAGTTTCCAGTTTCTACCGGTAGAAATTGAATTCCAGTGTTAGGGCTCCACAAGTCTCAAGTTTTGGCTCGAAGAGAATTAAATCCCAAATCGAATCATGCAGATCATTTCGAATCGAATCGAATCTTACGGCCCATTAACCCTTTACCCAACGTAACGACCAAAACTGTCCAGCGCTATTCTAAAAATCGCCAATTAATTTTCATTATTTTTTGTCTCGAAAACATAGGTCATGACCCCTCGTTGGAACGAGCTCGCTGAGCTCGTTTCAACGAGGGGTCATAACCTATGTTTTTGAGACGAAAATTGAAAAAAAATTAGTTATTCAAGAATTTTTTTGCAAGTGTCGTCTGCTTTTCATGTTAGGTGAAGAGTTAAGTTGTAAACATTGCACCTACTTACAACCGAAAATATTGTCAGTCTTCACTCAAAGTTTTGTATAAAATGACGACTCGTCTGTTTTGGCAAGTCAATCAAAAAAGCGGAATAAAGCAGAACTTCGTTTCGAACGCTGAACCTCCTTGCACTCTTATTCTGTCATCAGGGCTCCTGTACAGGACCTGATGATGGAAAAAAAGTTCAAGAGGAAACACTTGGGGGGAGTTTGAGAACATCTCGACGATTTGAAATTTCCAAATCAGTGCCACCCGAATCGTATCACCAGGACGATTTTGAATCGAGCCGAATTTCGAAGCTTCAGTCCATTTTTATACCCCCTCCCCCTCCTCCCAACTTGCCGTCGAAAGCTTCCGGCGCCTTTGAATTTGGGAAGTCCAAAATGATATTTGATCATCGATTTTGCAGTGAATGAAATGTTATTATGACATTGTGACTCCCCTTCCTGTGCCGAGCACTTGTGATTACAAAAATATGTGATTTTGTTTTAAAGACGAAGTTTCTTTTTCACTCATGTGATGGATTGTGAATAAGTTTTGTTTCAAAAATTAAAACGTATATCTTCACCTCAAAATTATGTTTTAAAAAATCGTTTTAATACACCCTTTTCTGGCACTTTGGGAATCTACTGGATATATCTAATGCGGATTCTGCGTATAGATGTCAACGAACTATCTTGTGAAGTACTTTTCCATGAACGAGACTAAATTAAATATTGCGGACAACCGGATTAAAGTGTATCTCGGGACATTCCCCAGGACATCTGGTCCTCACCCAAGAACACTTCTCCCTTTGGACACTTCCTCTTTCCCCAGATGTATTGTGTACATGTTTACGTTGTATTAAAAGACAAGGAAGAAAAAATTAAAAATCAAAATCTTTTGAACTGGTTATTGAAAGGTTTTGTGTTAAGCTTTGCGGGATATTTTGTCAGTAAGAGATTGATCAGTAGTTTCAACTTGTAGCCTTATGACAATAGGGAGGAAATATTGAATATTCGACGGCACCCTATACATTTTTCCAATTCACCTTCCGGCAATGTTTTACAGAAAACGAAATATGTTTTTTTTCGCAAACTGAAAAAATAGTTACTCAAGAATTTTGTTTGTAAGTGTCGTCTTCTGTTCGTGTTAGGTAAAGGATTAAATATGAAATTAACCCTCTCCACTGGCATCAGAATATAGAAAATTCAAACAGCAAATGTTTCCAACAACGCAATTAGAAATTTAACCACTTCAGTCTTGTTTGGCAGAGCTCAATGAGCTCTGTCCAACAAGAATGGATTCTTTAAATTCCCAGTTGAATTGTGTGGAAAATTCGGACACCTGTGCTTTGAGGACTGACCCATTATAAAATTTCTAGCAAAGTCTGACAGAGTTAGATTATAAATACACTTGGCTTTTATTTGTTAGTCCACGAAATGAAACAAATATTTAAATCTGGTTCAGTAATTTAAAAAGAATTGTACCTTTTTCAACTATGGGTAGGAGTGAATGTCCGTATATGCTGGGGAGGGGGGATTCTTCAAGAGGAAAAAGCTCCTTTACCGAGAATTAAGCCATGTTCGGCTAATGATGCTTCAGTAGCATGTTTGTACGTTTGTGAGTTTCTCAATCCTGAAATTACTTTTTATATTTATTTCTTGTGTTTTGGTGTTCATAGTAAATTATCAATACGGCACTGTGCCATTCTTTTTCATATAATGTCCAAACAAATCAAAGAGTTCTTCGGGACTAATCGTTGTTATCAGCCAAGACGATTTTACACTCAGATGGAATCACAAGACACATGTGTTTTTTTCTCCTTGTCCGGATCCTTTAGTTTGTTTGTGTGTTGGGGTTTAATGACACTTTCAACAGTCAGTGTCACGTCGTGGCGGAATCATGGCTTGTAGATCAAAGCGTTGAGGCAGGATACATGTAGAAGGATGAAATTCTATTCACTGCCTGACGGGTGCATACGAAAAGAACCCCGAGCAGCGGCGAACAACTGTCAAGCTCTCCAACAGATGCAACTTACTGACCCGGCACAAACAAGGTTAGCAGTGGTTGAAGGCAAGGGTGCCATCGAACGTCTAGTACGCTTTAGTACAGAGTATCACCGTGCCCCCACCCCCACCCACGAGGGTAATCTGGATTATGTGTTTTGCCCAAAGACACAACGCAGTTACCGCTTGTCAGGATTGAATCGTCGATCTTTCGGTTTAAAGTCCGAAGTCGCAAACCACCGCGTACCCGGATCCTCTCCAATAATGACGCATGATTTGTCGTAGTCCTAAAAATGATAAATTGTTAACGTATCTCAAGTCTTCAAGCGTTATTAAATTTTGCTTGGCTCTATCAAAAGTTAAGCAAACTATTAACGCCTCTCAACTATCGTGAGCATAAAATGTTATTGACAAAGAATTTTTTATGGACGACAGTAAGTGTGTTACTCCTTCGATGAGGTGCACCTATTGGTTAACCCTTTGGACACTGATTGTATATTCTATGCCAGTTCAGAGCCATCATCTGGTATATACAGCCGTTACTTGGGGAAGAACAATCAATATTTTCAACGTGGAGCCTTCGGGCTACACGTTGAAACTCTTGATTGGCCTACTACACAATTTATTTATTTATTTATTAGGGTTTAACGACGCTTTAACAGCCAAGGTCATATCGTGTCGATGGCAGTTTTACAGGTGGAGCAAGCCGGAGTACCCTGAGAGAACCACCGAGCAACGACGAGCAGCTGCCAGCTCCCCAACATCGTAACTCCACACTACAGCACAGACAGGGTTAGATTAGTTGAAGACCCGCGCTCCATCGACGTGCAGTACGCCCTAGTACACGGCGTCATCGTGCCCCATGTGGACAGTCGGATTGAAGTGCCTTGCCCAAGGACACAGCGTGGGAGTCTGAATCGATCGTCCAGACGGTCACACATCCAAGGATTAACTGGGGTCGACGTTGCTTAACTCCGGTGATCTGACGAGAAACTGTTACCACAACGCCACAGCACCCCCACTGCACAAGTTCACTGAGCAACTACCTCCTCTATGAACAGATGATATATCGATCTTGGTCCGGAAAAGTGGTGATAAGTTTGTTTATTATTTTGCGAACCAAAAACCCTGTTCACCATCCGTTCATTGAAAATATGCTCAGTATTGATTAGGAAGCCTCCAGCCATTATAGATACACACTTTAAGAGATAATACGTGTTTTGATAACTATACGAACAAGAAAACCGTCCACGGAGTGCATTGGGCTTTGATACCCCCAAGGGACGATATATTATTAGCACCATTTGGTGACTTTGTGATGTTCTCAGTGAGCTTGTGAGTCACGTTTTATAATATTTGACCACTTCCGGCACATGGACATAAGATGTTTGTGTCTAAGCACGTATATTGCATCTTTGTCCACGCAGGGTTCTGCGATCGTTTAATAAATTTCATGAAGATTATCCCTTTTAACACGATATAATTCAGTTTTATTCACTGATATTCGATTGCATATGATTGGTCGATGTGAGTTTTTCATAACTCGGTGTATGTATTTCCAAACGTATGAATGTATTGCTTTGTCTCGCCCATTTGTCAAATATAAAATTGTAGGTGTGTTGTTTACACTATTTTTTTCTCTTCAGTATTCGCGACATTCACTTCAGTTCTTATAATAATAAGGTCCACATTCTTTCACAAACAGAATGGCAGCAGTTGACGTTTAACGTTCACAAAGAGTAATAAAATGATAAGACGGTTAACTAGAACGGTACGTGATAACCGCTACTTATTCCCAGCTCCTTATTCGACATCCGATATCAACCGATATAAGGGATGGATCATTACCAACTATTTGCCTGGTGTTGAATGCGCATGCGTAACTTTTCGGGGACAATTCGTCTAAAGTTTAACACCGAGGTCTTTGGAAAAAATAACTGAAACACTTTTTTACACAAAGAACGAGTTGAGTTTAAATATTTTACGTGTACTCCATTGCCGTCCTCGTTTTGAGACCAACCGTCTGATACGGAATCAGAAAAGCACTCAGTGTGATCCGGCGATCAGGATTCGATGGGTGAAGAACACGGCGTATAGTTGACAGGTATATAATAAAAATATTTGTAAGCTGTGGTCTCTTGTTTCAGATATTCTGATATCATGGAGAATATAAACGACATCGTTGTTCCAGATTACCAGCAGGAAATGCGCTCAAGAATGGAAATATACTCAGATTTTACAGTGGATAGAAGCATAAAGATAAGAAAACATCTAGATATCCCCACCAATTTACTGAACTGTCTTCGTAATTCTAATTGGATGACGAGTCGGTGTGAACGAAATAAAACCAAAAGAGATTCTGCCAAGCATGCCAGCACACCAAACAAATTAAGAAAGAAAAGAGAAAAACGTGTTTTATGTGGCACTCCGCGTGCTGCGATTTCAGCGCGAAGTTACGTTGCAGACGGCAATGATTCTTTGGTTTGTTGCGAGAATTCCCAATATTTCACATCTACATGTAATGATAACGACATATCAAATACTGACGAACTAAATAATCTCTTCGATACATGTCAGCGCCATTCCACTCCAAAATTTGCAGGAACCAGGAAAAGAACAGTCAACATTTTTCAGTCAGAATATTCCACGCTTCAGAATGACTGCTGTGGACTATCTACAGACTTGGAAGACGTATTCGCTAGCGAGGATTCCTTAATTCACGTTACAAACAATATCCCAGGAATCCAGTCACCCTTTGTTAATTATCTCCCGTTGAACAACATGTCAAATTTTTCGACGTCAGAAAACGTTGGAGTTGAAAACCGACTTGTTTATGGAAGCGAGGACGCAGAAGTAATTGTTGATTGTTCTCCCAGCAATGACAGCAATATCGAAATAAGCCTATCCAATTACACATTGTCATTTTCGGATCCAGTTGACTTCATTCCAAAACCAGCGTCAAACAAATTGACACTGAAAATTGATAGAGGTAACAGGAATAGGAAAAAATCATATGGACGTACGAAGGAAAGAAAACGGAGATCTGCAACTGGGCAATTTAAAAGTAGTTTCTTTACCTCGTCTTGGACATATCTAAAGCGCGTATCCTTGACGGGCGTGTCGGATCTACTTGTGTTTGAAATTAAGAACAAACCAAAAACCAGAAGGAAGATGAGCAAGATCACAGCGATGAAAAAATCCAGATACTCTGTTCTGAACAAACTAAAGAAATTAAAACGAGTGCTTCATTTGTAATTTTTTGATTGGGTTGTGTTTGCACAACACTCCCGGTGCCCCAGGTGACATTAGTTCGGCTCTTCAGCGACACATTCCGTCGAAGATTTTACCAAATTACCTTTGGTGTCTTTGAAATTACCATGATTTATTACATTCCAAAGTGTGATTTACTGGGATTTGCCGGTTTGCTTGTAAACGATAACTTCACAAGTGAATTATGCAATCAACAATTGGGCCATGTATCCATGCGCGCAAACGAAGACGCTTTGTCGTGGGTGTAATGAGGACTTCATTGTTTTTTGTTTTTTTTAACCCTTTACCCAACACGAAAAGCAGACGACACTTGCAAAAAAAAAAAAATTCTTGAATAACTATTATTTTCATTTTTTGTCTCAAAATCATTGGTTATGACCCCTCATTGGAACGAGCTCGATGAGCTCGTTCCAATGAGGGGTCATAACCTATGTTTTAGAGACAAAAAAATGAAAAAAATAATGAAAATTAATTGGCGATTTTTGAGAATAGCGTTGGCCAGTTTTGGCCGTTACGTTAGGTAAAGGGTTAAATAATATAATTATCGTTGATAATGAAAAGTAATAAACAGAGTAGTCGCTTGACTGGACTGGTTACGTGAAATAATTCATTCGAGGCGAGGGACTATATTGTAAAACACTCGTGCGCATTCGCGCACTCGTGTTTGTACAACGTCCCTCACCTCTCATGAATTATTTCACGTAACCAGTCCAGTCAAAGGATTACTCACTATAACATCTCAAGCCGTACATAGCTAAAGTTGGAGATAGAAATTGAAGATACCAAGCAATGCCCAAGTCATAAATTACACGCGGCGACAATTTCGGTCGAACCTTTATGATCTTGACACCTGTTTTCGATGTTTGATATTTTTTACTCAGACATTTGGCACCGATTTGTTACCGAATGAACAATCGTGACAGCACTAAACATTTGCGACAAATCCTTGGTGGCGATGTTTGGGTTTGCGGGGGTTAAAGTGGGGATGTGTTCTCCCCGATTCCCCTTAATTTTCTAAATTAGACAGTAAATTTAATACTAAGGGTGTGGGAAATTCATATCAAAATTGAAAGTTCGAAATGTTAGCGAAACTGTATCATCAACGTGCGCATCATTTCATAAACTTCAGGAATTTTCCTGTAGAGTAGTAAAAAATACAGAAGTTGGGTTTTTACAATTTTTTCCAATCAGTTGGAACGTTTCACTATTATTCTCTGTTTAAATCCATTTAAAAATAAAATAAGTCTAAATAAGTCTAAATAAGTCTAGGAGTTACGAACTTACGATTTGCTAATTTATTTTCCTAGGAAGAATAAAAACTTGAAAATTACTGTGAAAACATTTTCAGCTAAGTTTCCGTTTGTAACTTTTAATAAACGAGCTGTTGTTTTCGTTTATTTACTCTTTGAACCCGAGAGGCCGCTTTTCCGGCCTCGGAACATGATACGTCATAATTTCATTAAGCGCGGTGGCTCAGTGGTAGACTGTTGGACTTCTATGCTAGAGGTCCCGAGTTCGAACCCCGTCCTGGACGACCCGCGTTGTGTTCTTGGGCAAGGCACTTTATCCCGGTTGCCTACATGGAGGCACGATGACGCCGTGTACTAAGGCGAACTGCACGTCAATGGTGCACATGTCTTCAACCGCTGTAACCCTGCTTGAGCGGAGCTTGAACAGAGTTAGAATGTTGAGAATGTTGAGGAGCTGACAGTTTCTCGTCGATTCCCCTCCGGATACTCCGGCTTCCTCCACCAGTATGTCACGGTCACGATTAGCCATTGTGCATAAGTATGTGACCTTAAACACCAATAAATAAATACATGGCTGCTAAGTTAATATAAGGGTAAATCAATCAATATTTTCTACGTGCAGCCCCAAGGTTGCACTTTGAAAATATCGATTGGTCTACCTCCCCCCCCCCCCCCCCCCAAATAAATGAATATAGACTCTCCCTTTGCTGCCATTTAACTGATCTGGAAGATACCGCCAAGGTTCAAAGGGTTAAAAGTGACAAAATGAAACTTCGCTTTATTTTCTACTGATGTCATAGGTGTTTTCTCAAAGAACCACACGCTTCTTAATTGTACCTTCCTTGCCCGACTTATAATATCAGGGGAGCTAACTATATGGAAGTCGCTTTTCATGACGAGATAAGTCTGGGATGTCAGCGCAATTGCTGTTTTACCTTATAGTCTGTAGCGTCAGCCAACAGGGTTTCCGAAAATATCGGTTTTAGGGTACAAACCGCAGATGAATAAAATTTGAAAAAGATCCAATTGCGGAATTTAAAATTAGATTTGTCGAATATAAGGGGAAGTGGTCATTACCATTTTTGAAGTAATCCCTTCTCGTTTTGGTCATTTAGCAGTATCCATGTTTGGGCTCTGCGAATCAAATATTTTCGATTCGAATTGGATCTCGAATCGAATCGAGTCTATTATTCGAAATAGAATCGAACCTTGAATCGAATACAGGCGGCTTGAATTCCCGACAGATAAAATTTCCCAACTATATAATCAAGGCATGCCCTCGTCGAAGGCACGCCTTGATGATGTAGTTGGAATATTACTCAGTAAGGATTTTTGTGAAAAAACAGAAACGGATGCAAGAATTTTGTACTAGACACTGCACCGGGCTAGCTACTAGCAACCGCGAGCTCATCATCGATATTGCTTGGGAACTTTAAATTTGCCTTCAGCAGTGGTAGTGGCTAGTGAAACTGGAATTAGCATGGATGGTTGCATACGTACAGATGCTTTTTATATTTTGTGAGACGACTAAGATGGCTGGTACCGAACGAAATTTCAGTGAAAAGATTCGAAGGAAAACGAATCGAACCGAATACCAGCTTAAAATTCGAAGTCGAATCCAATCTCGAAGCTTCGCAGTGCCCTAATTCATGCATTAGTGGATTCAGGTGTGTGTGTGTGTGGGGGGGGGGGGGGGGGGGGGTAGACCTGGCGCATGTTCCTCAAAAAGTTTCACATTTTTCCCATCTCATACAAGCGAGGCAATCCAGTGTTTACTTATTTATGTTCAGAAAACTGCGTAATCAATTAACCTTGAAATTTATTTTCAGAAAAAGTGTTCGTTCGAATATCTCCCATTACCTATTGCCAGTTACCTTATGCGCGGGGAAATGGTCGTGAATACACCAAAGAGCACCTTATAAAATAATATTACTGTACAGCGCGTATATTTTCCAAAAATATCCCTGTATAGCAGGCTGACAGCCTGGTATGCCAGGGCATTTTGGAGCAATACCAAAGTGTGTCGTGCCACTTTTCTGCAGCTGACAATTTTCATCATTGGAATAGATTTACGGGATAGTAGTCCAGTAGAATTAGCATAAACCCGGAACAAATTGCAATAGTTTTTTTTATTGCTGGATCTTGTTCTGGGGGTCACTCTTAGTCCCTCAATATAAAATAGGACAAAATTGGACCACCGGAAGTACCCTAATTTGCATAAATTCAAAATGACCGCCTATGAGCACCTAGGGGAACGATATCTCCTAAACGGTGCGTTTTAGGCCTCATAAATGTATCATAAGCAGATAGGAAAGTGACCCCAAAGAATCCAAATATGTCATCAGAATTTGCATATGATGTCACATATGCAGGAAATGACGTCATAGTACCTAGATATGACGTCATAGGCATCTACCATGCCATAACTGAGAATGGAATCAAGAGTTTTGAAAAATGTCGTTTATTATGTGCCGACTTCAAACAATGACAGACATGCTGGTAACTCCTTGGGTAATCCAAGGTCTGTATGGAATTAGTCCTAACCAGTTTACCAACAAAATCTAAAAAAGGCTCTAATGTCAAACACAGTTCACTGCATATACAGCTGGTCTAAAATCTGCTTCCAAGATCATACTCCTAACTAATTACCTGGCCAGGAGCTGTAACCAGATAAATTTGTATGTACTTTCTAGACCTATATAGGCCCCATGGAATCCAAATACACCGACAGAATTTGCATATGGTGTCAGTTATGTCCGGAATGATGTCATCGATGACGTCATTTATACAATCTGTAAGGTATTTGCTTACATACAGTTTGAGGTTTTACTTAATCTGAATCGATATCGATATCGATATCTGCGGCAACGTCCCCCGTATTAGTGCACGATGTGCCTTTGCATCCTGTGCATGATGGTGAACACTCTAAGCCATTTTTCCGACAGCTGCAGCGTTGGGTGTCACAATCACCCTTGCATTGACACCGGATTACTTTTAACAGATATTCCGGTGCAGGAAGCAAGTCCATCTTCTTTGGCAGCATATGGCCATCTGACAGGTACCAGCCCCAATCCGTGGGATTCAGTTCTTCCCCCATCCAAACTTGGGCTTGATAGTAAACCCTCTGTGAGTGATATCTTGCTGCGTTGGATGTTGGAGGTAGTGTCTGCACTTGGACGCTGCGATTACTGGTAGCTACCTTTTCCGAGAACTTTCTGGCTCTGAGGTCATCAAGGCTTTCTTCTTTCTTTCCACCGCATAAAAAGCCAAGAGCGCATTCCCCTGCTTTTTCTGCGTCATGTACCCCTAACCCCATTTGAGCCAACTTTTGGACATGTGACTTGAACTCAGGGTGATTTTGGGCTTTCTTCGCGGGCGCTCCTTTCCCTATCCCAAATATCCTCGATGTTGTATCGCATCCAGCAATGGCATGGATCACTGGTAAGAGACTACACAATTCTTTCCCCAGCTGCTTCCTGAGGCAATCAATGTCCCAGACTCTCCTCTTCACCTCCTTCTCTCCACACTTGCGTTCTGACCTGAAGATGAGCCCTTTGCAGTCATCACTGCAATAGAAACACAACAGTACAAGAAGATCTGTGTCCTCTCCTATTAGATGGGTACAAGCAGATGTTGAACATTTCACAACAGTTTTTACAATCAAGACATCGGCATCACCGTCTGCACCTAGGGTCTTGATGCCATTTTTACCCATCTTTTCCATCAGTAACTGTATGAAGCACTGCTTGTTCTCAGCATTTGCTAGAAAGTGTTCCTTTTTCGTAGTCAGTGGCATATTTGGGGAAAAAGAAACTCGTGGGCCAACAATTCCCTTCGTTCTCCTCTGATGGGTGACGTCTTTGGTAGTTGGGCCATGGGCGTATACGTCAAATACTACAATGGCGTTCTTGTAGTGCTCTTTGACATGGTTGACATAATGATCACAGATTTCCTCGTAGGTGTCGTCTTTCTTCCATGGTATTCTGTGAAGGAGAGACCCACCGTCTAATACATAGTAATCAGGAATGTGCTGCGGTGCGTCACCTCTAACTGCTGTTGGTGCACAGTTTTCCAGTGCGTCGGCAAGTAGTGGCTTATTTGCTTCTCGCATCACTCCATTGGCATCGAATAAGGACGCAGGATAGCTAGCGAGTTCGTGTTTGAACAGGCCCTTCAAGTCTCTGTTTGGTTCACTCTTGGCCACAAGGAGTAGGCGCTGGAACAGCAGTTGTGGATCAACTGGTACAGCAATGTTTTCATTGCCTGCAGATACCACTTTCTGACCCATTATTTTGACAGTGTCAGCTTTCTTAAATGAATACTCGAACAAATTCTGGCCGGACATCTTCTGTAGAATGGTTGAACCAACCTCTTCCGCTGTATGTGGGTTTGCTGAACTGTGTGCTACGACTCCAGTTGCAATGTTCCTTAGGTTGTCTGACTGGACAAATGGATTTCGGTCTTGAAGGAATTTTGAGATTGTGTCAGTGTCTTTGCAGTCCCCGGGCTTTTCTTGACTCTGACATCTCCTTGTGCTGCTCGCTGGTGCAATAGTGGATCCCCGTTAGATTTTGCATGCCCTCATTTACAGATGCACAGGCCGGCATAGCTAACAACCAACGCGTCCTCTGGGTTTCCTCCATGCCACGACCACGGGTTAGTCCACCAGTTGACTTCAGAGACCGCATTAAGACCTGTTCAACAACAAGGTCGGTAGAGAGACCTGCCCAGAACCCGTCAGTTCTTCGAATGACGAATTTCCCAGAGCGAAACTGATGGAGAACATCCGGGTTAGACTCCTCCAAGTTGAGCATGTCTGTCAGGTAAACATGGCCGGACTTTGTGTAGTGTGAATGTCCTGCAGCAGCTAGATATGGCAACATCTTCCGCAGTGAGGACAAATGGAGGTCAAAATCGCCTGTTCGTTCTGCCTTCAGAAACTGGAGAAGTAGTTCGGCCATAGACATGTACTGTAGCCACAGTTGACCCATCGGAAACTCAGCATTCCTTGACGTCTGCCTCTGCAGGACCTGGCTTATTCTCTTGAAGACATCGTGGTTGCATGCTTCTTTTACTTGAATATCATCCGCAAGTAGACCATCGTATATCCTGCCCGCCTCTTTGAGATCTGGGTGCACATGATCTCTTTCACTCGCTGTCATCAAATCTGACTCTTTATATCCCTGTGGCAAGACATCATACGCTTCGCACAGAATCATTTGATTCAGAACTGCATAAATCAGTGTATGTCCCCGAATAGCCCTGGCATAGGCCTTTCCATTCAGGATGTAGTCGACTGCATTTTCCTAGGTTTCCTTGTACCCTTACCCTTTCTATGCTTCCTTTCAATCTCTGGAATTATGAGTGACTTTGTTGCTGTTGTTTTTTTTTCAGATTTTTGGTAACCGAATAACACTAATAGCAGCATAGCACATGGTACAGTCAATGTGATATACTAACGTTTGTAAACTGTACCCTATAGTCTGTAAATTATGCAAAGGTCATGCATGGATGCTTCAGGAATTCTCTTTCATTTAGTTTAAAAATTGGCCGAAATAGGTCTATAATGGTTTGTCAAAGTATAGACAAATGTGTCTGGTTACAGCTCCGGTCAGTTAATCTGGTCGGAATAGCATCTTGGAGGCAGATTTTGAGACCAGCTGTATTAAGTGAAATGTACTTGACATTGGCATGTTTTTTTTTTAGTTTTAGTTTTTTGTAAACTCGTTGGGACTAATTCCATACGAGCCTTGGATTGCCAAAGGAGTTACCAGCATATCTGTCATTGTTTGTTGTTAGCACAAAATAAACAATAGACATTTTCTATGGCTGTTGACTCCATGCTCAGTGATGGCATGGTCGAGGCCTACGACGTCATGTCTAGGTACTATGACGTCATTTCCTGCATATGTGACATATGCAAATTCCGATGACATATTTGGATTCATTGGGGTCACTTTCCTATCTGCTGATAATACATTTATGAGGCCTAAAACGCACCGTTTAGGAGAAATCGGTCCCCCATCTGCTCAATGGCGGCCATTTTGAATTTATGCAAATTAGGGCATTTCCGGTGGCCCGATTTTGTCCTATTTTATATTGGGGGACTCAGAATGATCCCCTGAGCAAGATCCAGCAATAAAAAAAACTATTGCAATTTGTTCCAGGTTCAGCCATTTTGGGGCTAATTCTACTGGACTATAGTTAGCTCCCCTTAATTTGCAAAAGCTTTCAGCACCGTTATCACCAAGAGTGTGATAATTTCACATAAAGATTGAAATTTCGAAATGTAAGTGAAATTGTATCATCCATGTACGTATCATTTAACCCTTTACCTAATGTAACGGCCAAAACTGGCCTGCGTTATTCACAAAATTCACCATTCAATTTTCATTTTTGTCTCAAAAACATAGCTTATGACTCCTCTTTGGAACGAGCTCGTTCCAATGAGGGTTCATAAGATATGTTTTGGAGCAAAAAATGAAAAGAAAATGTTATTCAATAATTTTATTTGCAAGTGTCGTCTGCCTTTCGTGTTAGGTAAAAGGTTAACAAATTTCACGCTTTTTCTTGTAGAGAAGTATAAAAATACAGACGCTGACGTTTCCCAATTTTCCCCAATGAATTTTCACTATTATTCTCTGTTGAAAGCCCTTTCAAAAACAAGAAAACGGAATTTTCAAAATCTTTTGATGTCCAGTAACTATTTTGTGTTCATTATTATCAACAGTGTGTGCACAGTGACATATAATACAGACACTGTCCTTTCCATTACTATAAAAGTCTGGGAGGTGAGATTTGCTGTTTTCTCCCGGGAAGAATAAAAAGAATAAAAGCAAATTACTGTAAAAATACATTCGCCTAAAAAAGAACCAAAATGGACACTTCGTGTTGGCAGGTATGAAACGGAAAGATACAGTGGAACCATGTTAATTGAATAGCCACATTGCCAATAAAAATTATTCAATTAACAGGAGTATTCAGTTAACAGGGATTTGTCACTTTCCTGTATTCTAGAGATAAACTTAGCATTTATTCTATTATATCTTGTTTGACAGAGCTCCATGTGATCTGTCAAACAAGGTATAACAGATTAAATGCTTGTATTGGATGAACTGGGGCCAAATGGGTCTATAAACAAAGGAAAACTGGGGAGAGTCAGGGTAATCTCTCGACAGGTTACAAGATTTTTTATTCACTTAACAGGAGTTTACTATATTCAATTAAAAGGTCAAATTTGTACTGGAGGTATGGTTTTGTGTTGGGAAATTATATTCAATTAACAGGGATATACAATTAAGAGGAGATATCCAATTAAGTGGGATCCACTGTATTCTTAACCCTTTACCTAACGTGAAAAGCAGACGACACTTGCAAAAAAAATTCTTGAATAATTAATTTTTTTCATTTTTTGTCTCAAAAACATAGGTTATGACCCCTCGTTGGAACGAGCTCGACGACCTCGTTCCAACGAGGGGTCATAACCCCTATGTTTTTGAGACAAAAAATGAAAATATTTTGAAAATTAATTGGCGATTTTTGAGAATAGCGCTGGCCGGTTTAGGCCGTTACGTTGGGTAAAGGGTTAATCATGCATTATCTGTGAACTAGTTGCTTCTAATTAGCTTGCCGTAAAAAAGCTCTGGGAGCTGTCCGTTGTTTTCGTTTATTACAAGGTAACGAAAGGAAGCCTGGCTTTATTTTCTACTGATGCCATAGGACACAGGTGCTCCCTCCACAATTACCTGCTTCTCAGTTGGACCTTCCTGGCATAGTATGTGGGCTCAGATAATTCTCTGGGTAGTTCGGAACTAGCGGCCCTGGACCCATCAACGATTCGTAATGGAATCTCACGTCCCACTTAATGGCGATTCCTAGGCCCGCCACTGGTTTCGTCGTTCACACAACACTCTATAGTTTGCAACAATTCATTCTTTCCCGTCCATCTCCGTGCAATCACATACATTTGAACATGCCAGTTAATGTTAAAATGGTGGGCCTTGTGTGTGTGTGGTGGTGGTGGGGGTGGGGTGGGGGGGGGGGGTGTCAACAGAAATCCACCACTGAGTGGAGCTTCCGTTCAAATGACTTGAATTTCAATACAAAACACAAGAAATACAAGCAAAGTTTCAATAAATCAATACCCTCACTCAGTTTCATCACGAGGTCGATTACCCATGTATTTGTTGAGCCTTTTCCACCGAAGACGAGAATTGTACACGGGGTGCAAACTCCCCACCCACGCGATAAATCTGTTTACCCAATAGATACAATACGAGCTTTAAAAGCGATGCGATGTTATAATTAACGATTTTCCATGTCATTTTGCAGTTTTGACGTGGTCTAATATCCATAATCTTTGCCTTTCTGCTAGATAAATACCAAATTGGTAACATTGTTAAAACCAATGTGAAATCCCCGGACACCCACCATTGAGAGGGGGATATCCCCTTCCGAACTCTCCCGAAGCTCGGGCCTTCAGCCCCGTGGACATGCCTACGGCATGTCATGCTGGGGCCTTAACTCCCAGTTAGAAATCTAACTGGTCACACACACCAGTAAAGACCCTCTAACTGCGTTCCTGACCAACTTTTAAAATCTTACCCGATGATAGGAAAATTCAAAAGGTTGGCTAGATGGAAAATTAATCATTAATTATAAAATCATTAATTACAATTTGGCGTCAAAATTGTAGTCAGTTTGTATGTTTAAACACGTCCATTAGATTCGGTTCAATTAAGTTCTGTTTTTGTTTAACCCTTTACCCAACGTAACGGCAAAAACCGGTCAACGCTATTCACAAAAATCGCCAATTAATTTTCATTATTTTTTCATTTTTTGTCTCAAAAACATAGGTTATGACCCCTCTTTGGAACGAGCTCGTCGAGCTCGTTCCAACGAGGGGTCATAACCTATGTTTTTGAAACAAAAAATAATGAAAATTAATTAATGTTTTTGAGACAAAAATGAAAAAAATTAGTTATTCAAGAATTTTTTTGCAAGTGTCGTCTGCTTGTCATATTAGGTAAAGGGTTAACGGCGAGGATCTAATTATAGGCACCAAATTGGTCCAAAATTTGAACTCGAAAAGGGAAAAATCGGTAACTGACTTTATCGCATCTCTCTTAACTCTCTTCGTGTAAACAACATTTATTATGTATATCGTTTGCGTCCATCTCCCTACAATAAAGCTGATATCACCCTGTTATGTCAATTCAATATTTCACTTAAATCTTTACCTAACATTACACCCCAAAACCGAACAGCGCTATTCACAAAACTCGCCATCCAAATTTGATTAATGTTTCATTTTTTGCCTTAAAACATAGCTCGTGACCCTCTAATAAATACAAGCGCGACCAATGAAGGGTCAAAAAATGTTTTGTCGCAAAGAATGAATTTTTTGCAGTTGTTCAAGACACTTTTATACTATACAAGTGTCGTCTGATATTCAGGTTTTGGAAAAGGGTTAATTTTAAAATGTTTGTATAAAATATTAAAATATAAAATAAAATATTTATTTTGTGTATTTATAATATGTAATATTTATTTATGGTTACTACATTTCAAATTAAAATAATATTTTGAAATGAAAGCTTTAGTTGTTTTTTTTTAATTCGTGCCAGTCTCTCTTTTTGTGGGGAGACTTTTTGACGACGAGTTTGAAATGGGAGCGTGAAAATCTCCAGAAATGTGATAGTAACGGTAGTGACGGCATTAATGGGTTGAATTGGCTTCGTAAAAAATATTCAGCATCTTCTTCGAAGATTTTTACCAGTTGGAGGCTCACATGAAACATTTATAGGGTCTGAGCCCCTTGCAACCCAAACTGACAATTTTGTGGGTGGGGAAAGTGTGACGAACTAATAATCTGTCATAGTTAACGATCAAATTTTTCCACGTACTAAACAGAAAGTATCTACACAGAATGGCACACGCGTGTGAGTGGGTTCATCGATATGGCACGAGTGCCATATCGATTAACCCATTCACATGCGCATTCTGCGTGTAATATACACGCCTTCCTGTAAAAACAATCATTAGAAGGACACTCAGCAATTCATTTGACAACTGTCAACATTAAGAATACATTTTATCGCCAACCAAATTTTCGAGGGGAAGCAGTGTTACTATTTCGTCCCCTACGTTCCAGCGGGTTCTATGTGCCTAATGGCACATAAAACACACTGGAATTCAGGGAACGATTGTTAGCTATCGCTAGCGATTCAAATTGTAATTGCGGCGCCCGATTTGTAGAAAATGCCAGTGAAATTTCGCTTTTTTATAAATAGAGCCCGTCAACGATTTCCTGTTCCGCACATATGTGCAGAACAGGTTTTCATTTTCCGCATGGCTTAGCGTTGCTGTAGATGGGGATTTCATAGAACAGGCGGAAAAACAAATACAACCATTTTTAATTTATGTATTGGAATTTAACGAAACTTCAGACAGCCAGAGTCACCTCATGTCGGACAGTTTTACGGGTGGAAGAAGCCGGAGGGAACCACCGAACAACCACCAGACTCCCCAAAGTACTAACTTTGCACAAGCAGGGATAGCGTTGGTTCTAGGCAAGTACACCATCGACATGCCGTACTCCTCAGTACACAGCGCCACCACGCCCCCGCGCTGGCAATCGGGATTAAGTGTCCCGTCCAATGACACAACGCAGTTATCGTAGGTCGGGAACGAACCCTGGACCTTTTGGTTGGAGATCCAATGTCCTAACCATTGGGCCATCGTACTCCCTCCATTTTAAATACATGAACATAACATTAACAATTGGTATTCGTGACAAAACTCGTGACTTCAGTTTATGAAAACCTGGCGATTTATCACACACTTGTGAGCTATTACGAAATCTGGCGATTTTTATTTTAAAAGTGGGAGCAATGACAAAAGTCGTTAGTATTACAAAAGTGGACGTAACACTGAACATCTAGAAATTATCAAGGCTTGTGGCCAATAAGTTATTTCAAGTCAAGCGTCGTCTTTCTATTCAGGAAGACAAAAGCTGTCTATCTATTTGAGTTTAACGACACTTTCAACAGCCGGGGTCACATCATGTCGGACAGTTTTACGGGTGGATGAAACCGGAGTACCGTGAGAGAACCGCCAAACAGCGACGAGCAACTGTCAGTCTCTCTTACGTACTAACTCGGCACAAAGAGTTAGCAGCCTTTGAAGGTCGGTGCATCAGCGACGTGCAGTACCGTACGCCTTAGCACACAGCACCACTGTGACCCTGGTTACCAAAAGGGATTCACCCTTTAAATACTGGTGGCATCTTCCATATCAGTTCAACAGCAGCAACTGGAAGAGTCCATATTCATTATTTGGAGAAAGACCAATTAATATTTTCAACGTGCAGCTCTGGAGATGCACGTTGAAAATATTGATTGGTCAACACCACACATTCACTTACCATACATTCTCCTTAATGAAATTATGGCGTATCATGAACCTGGGACGGAAAAGCGGCTGCTCGGGTTCAAAGTGTTAAACGTATTGTTCAAGACACAGTTACCGCTAGTAATGATCGAACCATCGACCTTTCGGTTTAAAGTCCAATGCTCTAACCACTGGGCCACATCACATCCAGGCAGACAATTCTTGTTGAGAAACAACTACTCTGCTTGTACCACTTTAACCCTTAACCCAAACGTAACCACAAAAGCCGGCCAGAGCTATTCACAACATCGTCATTCATTTTTGTTATTTTTTTCAATTTTCACCTCACACACATAGCTTATGACCCCTCAATGGAACGAGTTCGTTCCAATGAGGTTCCATAAGCTATGTTTTTTAAAGCAAAAATAAAATTTTTTGAGTTATTCAAAATTTGTTTGTTTCGTCTTCTGTTATTGTTACCTGCGTCGCCATCGGCGAAGCAGATCTAGTAACCGCTCGACTCCGTCCGTCAGTCCGTCCGTCAGTCCGTCCGTCAGTCCGTCCGTCCGTCCGAAACACTTTTTCCGTCAAAGTTTTCTTGGCTTCTATGAAAGGGAATGATTTTATATTTGGTCTGCTGCTTCATAATGATAAGTTGTATCGTGTAAGCAATTTTCAGATCTGCCGTGCAGCCACTTCCTGTTTGCCGATACTTTGAAATTTTACTGTACCCACTGAACATTGAAATTTTCCGTCAAGGGTTTCTCGGCTTCTATGCAAGGGATTGATTTTGTATTTGGTCTGCTGCTTCATAATGATGAGTTGTATCGTGTAAGCAATTTTCAGATCTGCCGTGCAGCCACTTCCTGTTTGCCGATACTTTGAAATCTTACTGTACCCACTGAACATTGAAATTTTCCGTCAAGGTTTTCTCAGCTTCTATGCAAGGGATTAATTTTATATTTGGTCTGCTGCTTCATAATGATGAGTTGTATCGTGTAAGCAATTTTCAGATCTGCCGTGCAGCCACTTCCTGTTTGCCGATACTTTGAAGTTTTACTGTACCCACTGAACATTGAAATTTTTCATCAAACTTTTCTCGGCTTCTATGCAAGGGATTGATTTTATATTTCATCTGGAGCCTGATAATGATCAGTTGTATCGTGTATGCAATTTTTAGATCTGCCGTGCAGCCACTTCCTGTTTGCTGATTCAATTGCATGCAGCGACGTAGATCCAGACCCGGTATTGGTCTTGTTGGATAAAAGATGAACTCTTCAAAGGTATTTGAACCATCAGCAATCACCTGCTGTACAACACTAGGGATAGAATAGACTCGATCGTTCGCCTTCAGGGTGTTAAATACAGCTACCCATCATTTTGGATGGGTATGCCTTCAATAATGTAACAAAAAGTAGTTGTGTAGTAAGATGAAATAATAACTGTCTTTACTTTTCTTATGGATAGTAAGAAATCATACTTTATAAATACATTTCGTTGCATTACTTCAATTCATTGGAAACCCTCTGCGTTATCCCTCTCACTATTGTGGCGTGAGAACAGAATATGCAATGTGTTTTCCTAAACAACAAACATGTTTCAATTGTTGCTTCCAAAACATAGCCTATAAATCCTCGTTGGAACAATCTCCGTCCAAAAAAAAATCACCATCGATATTTTGGAAGCAGAAATGGAAAAATAATTAAGTTTTTGAATTGCTATTTCATAATCAGCTGCAGTTGGATTAATCCGTTTTGTGTAGTGAAGCGACAGCCCATGAAACACCAATCATCTCGCATATTTTTTCACACAAATCGAAGTCTGAAAGATTACTGCTGTGAAGAAATGATTGTGGTCTAGTACATGGGCAAGGCACTTAACCCTAATTGTCCACATGGGGGCACGACGACGCCGTGTACCAAGGCGTACTGCACGTCGTTGATGCGCATGTTTTCAACCAACCTAACCCTTCCTGTGCTGCAGTGCGAAGTTATGATGTTGGGGAGCTGGCAGCTGCTCGTCGTTGCTCTGTGGTTCTCTCCGGGTACTCCGGCTTCCTCCACCCGTAAACTGTCACCGACATATATGACTTTGGCTGTTTAAAGTGTCGTTAAACCATAATAAATACATAAATAAATAAATAGCGAATGAATATTGATCACCGCAAAAACTTGAAAAAATTACTTTCTCAACCAGCTGTCTCAGTCTTGATGAAAAGGCCTCAACTTGATACAAATTATAAACAACAGTCGGTCAATCAATTTTATAAGGTACAGGACGTTTACTTGCCAGGTCTGGCGTCATGTCAGGCAAAGTGAGATTAATATGAGGCGAGGCGGTAGACCGAGCCTAATATTGATCGCTCTGTGCCTCACATCACGCCATACCTGGCAAGTAAACGTTCTGTAGGGTATTTATCATGCCAGCAAATGAATTAAATAATAAATTAGAAGACGACGATCAAGTTACTGTGTCGAAAATGTTGCTACAATGAACTGTCTTTTATTTGCACGAAAATAGGTGAAAACTTGAGGTGGGAAAATTAATTCGGAAAAAAATGGCGCTTAGCAGAGGTGGTGTATTATAAGTTACTGGATGTTTTGTGGTCGGATATGGTGTCATGTGAGGCGAAGTGAGATCAATATTACGCGAGACGTTTGTGGAGTTAATATTGATCTCACTTCGCCTCACATGACACCTGAATCGACCACCAAACATCTCGTAGCGTATTTATCATGTCAGCGGACAAAATCCAGCGTGTCCCTTCAATTAATCAGCCCGGTAATTTATTTGTGAAAATGTTAAAAAGCAGACGTAAGTCTACAATGTAAGGGGAGTAACTCTATCTAGGAATCGTTTCGTGCTGACGTGATTATCAATCGCTTCGACAAACATGTTGGCTGGAATTGTCGATCGAAATACGTTTCTCAATATGGGACACATATTATAAACTGATTATTTCTTTTTGTTCAATTGTTCAAGTGAGTTTAATGAAACTTTAATCACATTCAACGGACGATTCAGAACGTTTGCTGTAAGATTGCCATTTTTGAGACGAGGCGGTTGTATTTTATTTCTAAAAACAACATAGTGGACACACCTAATATTGATTTCATATGGGATCACCAATGACGTCGTCATCGACCTGATAGGTCGCCACCATTTATCCACTTATTGGTTGATCCCAAGAGCTGACACGATAAGGGCTCACTCACGGTCATGGCGGTGTATGGACTCAATCCCATAGCCGGTTCCCCATTGAATAATCTAATATCGCATACGGCATAGTCGACCGATGCTATTACATCACGTTGATTGGTCAAATTAAACAGGTGGCATGATATTTCTTATATGGGCTTTTTAAGCCTTTATCCAAAGTAACGGCCAAAACCGGCCAGCGCTATTCACAGAAATCAGCTTTCAATTTTTATTATTTTTTTTCATAGTTTTGTCTCAGAAACATAGCTTATGACCCCCTCATTGGAACGAGCTTGTTGAGCTCGTTCCAATGAGGGGAAATAAGCCATGTTTTGACGCAAACATCTCATTTGCAAGTGTCGTCTGCCTTTCGTTTTAGGTAAAGGGTTAAAGTGGATATTTATTGTGAATCAATTTTTCTCCAAAAAAGAAGAAGAAAAACGTTCTAAACAATGAAATTTATACGCTTTCAACCATATTTCAGGATGAGGTTGATTCCTTTGATCATGCCGTAGATCAACACCTTCGTGCTTTTCCGGTGGCTAAAAGGCTCGTTATATGATGAAAATTGACAAAAAGTGCATATCCCAATTTCGACTTTCACATATTTTACAAAGTTTCAATTATTTCCGACTGTTTTTGCATCAGATGTGGTGTCTCTGGGGTGCAAACGCGAAATCATAGGCAAATTTACAAGGTCCTCAGTGAATATGGTGAGCTCAAAACTTTTGTCCTACGAGGGATTGTCCCTCCTGTTACCGAAAGAGTAAATCGTAAAATACACTAAGTTTAACTTGGAGTAGAAAATACTAGATTTGACTTGGACGAATAAGCAAGTGTAATTGGTAGCCGATTCGACTCACCAGAAAGCATGGATGAATGCATAGCGTCCGCTCAGAGAATAAGTTGAGTTTCTGATATAACTCAACGTTATCTGTTACGCAGGTGAGTATATTTCCAGCTGATCCATACTGTTGCCATGACTACAGATTTGGGGGTTATTATTTAGCCAAATATTCCCCTCGTGGGTTTTGTTCATGGTGACCTGTAGGGGAAAATAGAAACATTTTGTTTCATCTGATAGCACGTTTGGGGGGAATCACCATCGGAAACCTCCAAATGTCTCTCTTGTTTCTGCCCCTACTATTACGATGCAAATCGTAACAATGTTTTGATAACAGGGGACAAAAAACACCTCATCCCCCGCTCCGGAAGCATTATCAATATCGTTGCTTTGACGGTTCTGATGCCATCTTGATCTAAATATTTGCTTGTTAATGAAATGCCTTCTGTACTCTTGCTCTGCATCACGTTTCTTATCGATGTTTAGGGGAAAGTGGTAACAGGAGGAACCATTTCGGTAAGAAGAGTGACAATTTATTACAGATGGGCTAAATTTGTCATTTTGCTGTCAAATTCAGATTCCAAAACTACAAACAGCACTCCCATTCGATGGGATTTATGACATTATGCATGACTTCAAATCGTTTAGAAGGTTTAATGATCACCTGACTATTATTTAATTATATTGCTTGTAACATGGAGGGCCTATCATTTTATTTTGGGTAACAATCTAGCGCCATTCCAGTGTTCTGTCCATCTAAAAATCTACTTGAACTTCTTGACTTCTCTACTACTCTGAGTATTAATTGGGCATTGTGTTCTGGAGAGTGTGTTTTATTTGAGAATAGCGTTGACCAGTTTTGACCCTTACGTCGGGTAAAGGGTTAACAGGTTCAATAGGAAATGTGAATTTTCCCATGCTGAGAAAAACCACATCAAATTAGGAAACTCTCATGATTTTTTCGATTATACTAGCACAATTCACTAATTTCGTGTCGTGACTGAACAAATTTCCACTTGATGAAATGCTGGGTGGGTTTATTCTGAAAACATCAGTTTTTACACCAAATTCAGTATTACTGAACAATGTTGAGAATCGTCATATTTTGGATATTGTACAAAATTTCATTATTTTAAGTGGACGCTTCAGGTGCTGCAATGCTCTCAGAACCTACCCTGATTGGAGGTGTTGGGGCCAACACATTCTTGAGCATGCGCGTTCTTCTATTTTAGCAAGCTGTTCACATTCTCATCTTTTTATAGTATACACACTGATTGATTTATTTATTGAAGTTTAACGACACTTTCGACAGCCAGGGTCACTTCGTGTCGGATTACACACTGATTACTGACAAATGTAGTGCCGTGGTGGATTTACATTGTGTCTTTAATCATTTAAACCTGAGAGGCCGCTTTTCCGACATGATACTTCATAATTTCATGAAGTAGGGTGCCTGCTAAGTGAAAGCGTGTAGACGACCAATCGATATTTTCAACGTGCAGACCATCGGCTGCACGTGGAAAATATAAATTGCTCCACCCCCAGATAATGAATATGGACTCTTCCAAATGCTACAATTGAACTGACAGGAAAGATACCACGAGTATTCAAAGGGTTAAAGATGGAGTATTATTATTCTCCACCCATTTCTTTTCCTTTCCTTTTCATTGTTTCACTTCCCCCCTTTAACCTTTCATCAAACGCGCACGATATCAAAATTTAATATTTGAAATTTATTTGCAATTTTTTGAAAACAAATTCCATAAAACCATATCATTGACACGATCACGACAAGCCCGTTGCAATGAGGGGGTCACATGATGCGGTTTTGTTGATTTAAATCCCCCCCCCCCCAACTTTTTTCAACAACTCAATGTGTGCACTGCGTGGGTGGATGTGGCCTATTCGTTAGGTAAAGGTTTAACTGATTTTCTCTCAAGACACAGGACAACTCCCAATCTCAACCTGGTGTGGAATACAAAGATATGACGCGAATACTCATAAAAAGGAGCGCTGTGGTTCAGTAGGTAGAGATGCAGGCTGCAAGCCGAGAGGTCCTCGGTTCGAATCCCACCTGCGGCAACAGCGTCGTGTCTTTGGGCAAGATACTTAATCCCAATTATCCACGTGGTAGCACGGTGGCGTTGTGTATTAAGGCATACTTGCACGTCGATGGTGCACGTGTCTTCAACCAGTGCTAACCCTGTGTGTATGGAGGTAGTATGTTGGGGAGTGTTACAGTTGCTCTCCGTTGCTCGGTGGTTCTCTCCGAGTACTCCGGCTGCCTCCACACGTAATACTGTCCGACACGAGGTGACGCTGGATGTCGAAAGGGTCGTTAAAGCCCAATAAATAAATAAATGCTCCTAAAGTAACACAGTGGTTGTACAAGTAATCCACTCTTAATTCTTGTCAACCATTCTTCTCTCTCGGGCTTGTTCTCATGTCCCAGTGATAGGAGAAAAAAACACTATGCGTAAAAGGGACGACCTTCCCCTTTCCTCGTCTCACTGTCACAACTTCCATTCCCTTCCCTACCATGCGGAGATGAAGGCAACCCAATATTATGTATCCCCTACATCCACACTAAGCTTGAAATGCATCTTGCACTCTAAAATAAGTTGGGTTAAAAATTAACCAAAATTGGGTTGAGTGAATATGAAGTCAGTTGGGTTCATATTCACTGAACGCCGTTGATTTGGGTTGATTTTTAACCCAACTGATATCGACACGAGGTGACTCTGGCTGTTGAAAGTGTCGCTAAACCCCAATAAATAAAATAACCCAACTGATTTCAGAATGTACGTTCCTGACCATCTAACCCTTTACCCAACGAATCGAACCACATCCGCCCGCGCAATATGCAAAGTCAGCAGCTGAAAAAATATTATTTTTCGAAAAATTTCAACAAAACCATATCTTGTGACCCCTCTTTGGAACGAGATCGTTCCAAAGAGGGGTCACATGAAATGGTTTTGTTGAAATTTTTTGAAAAAATTTAAAAAATGTTATTTAAAATAATAAATTTTGAAATCGTCTGCATTGGGTAAAGGGTTAAACATCTTGTTCCTCCACATTTATTAATTAATTGATATTTAGGTAACATACTTCACTTCTGCACAATGGCTAATGGTGACCGCGACATGCAGATAAAGTCATTTGCAGCCAATCGCTTTTTGTACTTTATACCCATGTTGCCAGTTTTAGAGAATTTCCACCCCAGGCATTGGTGACCGGGTCCTATTTTACCCATTTATTTATCACTTTCGACAGCCGGGGTCACCTCGAGTCGGACAGTTTTACGGGTCCAGAAAGCCGGTGTACCCGGAGAACTACCGAGCAACGGCGAGCAGCTGTCAGAACTTTGGTTGAAGACAAGTGCACCATCGACACACAACACCACCGTGCTCCCCACATGGGCAATCGGGATTAAGTGTCTTGCCCAAGGACACAACGCGGTTGCCGCAGATGGGATTCGAACCGAGGACTCCCGGCTTGCAGCCTGCATCTCTACCGACTGGGTAACCGCGATCGCTACATATTTTACCAATAAAACAGAGCTTGTTTACCACAGAATACAAGCACTGCTTCACTTCCCGAGGTTTCCACGTGGATATATCTCCACATCAGTTTAGACATTTTCTTACAGCGTCTAAAATTGACCAAAGTCTGCAAATAAACTTGTGTAAATCTCTCATTTTACTGGGGAAATATATCTCAAAAGCTTCAAGCTTTGTCGAAACCCATACTTGCAAGCATTTTTTTCTATTTGTTTTTTGTGTACTATATTAACCCCTTGAACCCCGGAGGATTTTTTTCCGGTCCAGTAACATGATACTTCATAATTTCATTAAGTAGGTTGATTTTTGAGTGAAGGTGTGGTGTAGACCAATCAATATCTTCAACGTGCAGCCCCAAGGCTGCACGTTGAAAATATTAATTGGTCTACCCCCAAATAATAAATATGGACTCTTCCTATTCATACCATGGAACTGACATGAAAGATACCACCAGGGTTGAAAGGGTTAATTTAGATTTCACTTTGTTGCAACTTCTTTCTTATTCAATATAATGTATACACATAACCTGACTTTGCTTTGAAAAAACAATATTGTTTAAGATAAATTTTCACTTGGTGCGATGGTGGGGGTGGTTTGTTCTACAAACAACGGTTCAAACACACAAATCACAAACAAGTGTGCGGTAACAGAAGCGACACGTAACATGGGTACACCAGCCTCGGTTCTGATTTGTGGGATCTATGAGAGTTTTAGGTGGCATTGTAGTTTTTTACCTTACTATCGCATACAAAATGACCGCAAAAAGGTCCTCTCATTGAAAATAATTTTTGAGTACCCAAATAACCACTTAAAAAAAGCCCATATATCGAAAAAATCAAACATCAAATTAATGAAAAACCAAATCTACCTTCACGAAGGAAGAAGTGCATTATTTTTCAAGCTAAAAGATAAATTTATGCACTAAAGTTTTGCTTCACTTCACTTTGAAGGAAAACTTTAGCGCATAAAGTTATCTTTTAGCTCACTTTTAAGATATCGTGATACAACAACCTAGTGCCTTCGACTACGGCGAGGCTAACAAAGAATGTAAACACATTTTCATGGAAAATTGCACTCTACATGTTATCATATTACACAAGCTGGTAATCAGTCATTGAACCAAGCTCCATTGTGGTGTTGGGGAATGACAGTTCCAAGCGAAATGTCTAAATCTTGTTAAGGCTTGCAAAGGTGTCATTAAACATCGGTGTAAGTGTAAGGTAAGCTGCGAAGAGTTTCCGCCAGACTGCCCAAAACTATGTCCAGAGAAATAGGATCGGAGAGAGAGAGAGAGAGGGATAGAGAGAGAGAGAGAGGGAGAGAGAGAGAGAGAGAGGGGGGGGGGGGGCAGCCAAGTTAAAATTGGACAGTAAGGTGGGTTAAACATGGAACCAACAATGTGCACTTTTCTCGTCTTTTCAGACGGAAGAAGACACAAATCGTGCGAGGGAATCTTCGAACATATCTTAAAGGTACAAATCCACCCCTAGAGGTTATTTCCAGAAAGATTGTAATAACGAGAACCCAAAAGAGAAATACAAGTTTAAGGTGACTGCTCTCTCTCCCTCTCCTCCCTATTTATGGAACAAGTTCGTGGAATCGGAGGGGAGGGGGGGGGGGGGGCACGCCCACTCCCTCTTCGGTTCCTATGTCCCTGTCTCAGGTCAACCAAAAATTCTCGTTTTGTGCTTCAAAAACAAAGCTCACAACAATCCCTCATTGAAACGAGCCAGTTCGAAAGAAGGGGTCATTATCTATGTTTTGGGGGTAAAAAGTTGAATAAGGTATAAAATTTGAATGCGAATGTTATGAAGAGTGTTGGTGGGATTCGGCAATTTACCTTAGGAAGATGGTTAAGAAAGGGACTAATGCTGATAAAATTTATACAATTATTTGTGCTCGAAAGCCCCACCCTCTCACAAGTTATTTTTTGCACCGACACACATAATTAACTTCTTCGAATATGGGAGACTTTTCCACACTTTACTGATTTTTCTCTTCTCCTTTAATCTTGATTTAAAAAAAAATGATATCGCGTTACTCAACAGCACTCTCGTGATATGGTGCAAGTTTAGTAACTTTTCTAGCTATATCTTTACATTCATGTCGATCACAAATAGTGAAGAGGACCGCCTACACGACTTGTAACAAGTGGTGCTTTCCGTAATTTAGAAGTAGGGGGCGATCCACATCGGCCATCGCTGCGCATTGAGCGCCCGTTCGGAACGGGCGCACAACGCGTAGCGATAGTGAACGCGGGGTGCGTCGTTGGGAGAAAGTATCTCCTTCTCGTAGTAGTAGAGGGGGTACGAGTACTCTTAACTCTTTTAAAGAAGTGGTCATTGTTATCGGTACGGGGCTGTGAGCTGCACACAGCTAAAATGGGTTAACCCTTTAGCTAACCAATCGCACGCATCCGCCAGCGTAATATGCAAATTGAGCAGTTGAAAAAATTAAATTTTTCAAAATATTTCAACAAAACCATATCATGTGACCCCTCATTGGAACGAGCTCAGTGAGCTCGTTCCAATGAGGGGTCACATGATATGGTTTTATTAAAAATTTTTGAAAAATTAAAAAAAATGATATTTAAAATAATAAATTTTGATATCTCCTGCGTTGGGTAAAGGGTTAAGTGCGATTAGCAAGATGATCGAGTTCTCGCTGTGTTTAATATTCGTGAAGAGGCTATTTCTTGACTTGAAATTATAGGGGAACGGCGTTCCCGCTCAGAGAATAGTACAGGAACGGCGTTCCCCCACATCACCATCACTGCTTGTAACTGTTGTGCCACCCATAAACATGGCCAAAAAATAAAGTGGCCAAAGGTAAAGGAGATAAGTCCGTTTTTGAGCTGAAGGATTTTCCAAATATTTTCTCCACCATTAAAAAAAAAAGAAAAACATTCAAGTGGTTGTTAAAAATGACCAAGTCTTTTTGATGTAAGGAATACGTTAGAAATCTTAGTAGGTTTTATTCCACACTAGTTTGATTTGTTTTAAAAATCCACAAATCAGGGAGATTTGTTTTACAAAATTCCAAATATGAAGGTAATTTTGTAACAAAATTTCGTTTTTTTCCCCCAAAATTGTTAAATAAACAAACGCTCCTAAACACAACAATGCGATAATGACATCTTATATTTTGTTTATGTAATCAATTGACAGAGGATGAAAGACAACTGTGTTCGTTTTGATCAATTTGTTTATTAAAAAGCCAGGTTTATATGATAACTATAATGAAAACTATCCGCTACTGAGCGAGAGAGAGAGAGAGAGAGAAAGAGAGAGAGAGAGAGAGGGGGGGGGGGGTGGGAGAGAGAGAGAGAGAGAGAGAGAATGCCCATATAGTTTTTCTCCTATGAATATGTTTACTCCCTTCTTCCGGACATGTGCTTGTATTATTTTCATGTTTTTTTTGTATCAAATTAGGCAACTTCACTCCATGTAATTGGAAAAAAAGTTGAGAAAATAAAATGTAATGTAATGTAATTTGTGTGCAACTGTTCATCCCCGTGCAGCTTAACCGGGTATGTTCATTGCTTAATGTTTGAGGTAATTATTAAAAGTAAAACAAACATTTGAGAGATAGACGTGGACATATTGCCATAATTATTTCTGTTGTTGATCGCATCAGGCTTGATAATTTTTATCGTGATGATTTTGCAATAAATGTCTTTAGTCTTTGGCCTCGATTTAAGTTCTGTAAATGGCGAACAAAAATGGGTGCAGAAAGCGCCATCAAGATAAATTTACAAAGAGCAATTTTCGGTTTTAACCAATCACAAGGATGTCGCGAAGGTGACTGGTGGGGATGGGGGTGTTAACCCCTATATGTCCCGACCGTGATAGCTCGTATCCCGATTAATAAAATATTCCATCATCAAGGCATGTCTTCGTCGAAGACATGCCTTCATCATGTTAGAATATTTGCCAATCGGATTGCAGTCACAAAACCAAGGAGGGGGCACGGTGGCGTCGTGGTGTGAGGCGTAATTCACGTCGACAGTGCACCTGTCTTCAACCAATGCTAACCCTGCTTGTGTGGAGCTAGTACGTTAGGGAGTCTGACAGTTGCTCGCCGTGGTTCGGTGGTTCCCTCCGAGTACTCTGGCTTCCTCCACCCGTAAAACTATCCCAGACGAGGTGACCCTGGTTGTCGAAAATGTCGTTAAACTCAAATAAATAAATAAATAAATAAATAAATAAATAAATAAATAAATAAATAAAAAGGCTTCTTGGAAATTTATTTGTAGAAAATGAAATATACACGGAGTAGTCGTCGAGCAAAGTATTATTTAATTAGAGTGAACCGTACTCCAAATTGGACATGCTGCGCCCCCCCCCCCCCCCCCAACTGTCAAAAAACGAGCACCAAAGCCGTTCATTTGTGAGACAGAAGTCAAACATCAAATCTAGTCTCGTCGGGATGAACACGATTTCCAGCAAGAGCGAATCAATATCTAGATTCCATTCTGCACAAAAATGTCTTAACTAGAAAATTGTTGGGATGGGGCACTCGCACCCTGTCCCCTTCGCCACACCCTTACTGACTACACGCGAACTGTCTCCTAAACAAGCCAGAAAATAAGCAGACTATAATCTGCAAAATGAGGTCCTCAGAGGGTGAATTTAGTGATGCTAAATTTACCCGTTGTGAACCTCGGTCTAAATCAGGGTCTCAAAACTAAACAGAAAGAGGTACCCAGAGGATAAATTGGCCCACTGTATGGGATAGCATCATCAAATTCACCCTCTGCAAATGTCAGACTGCTTATTTTCAGGCCTGCTCCTAAACTATAATTTAAAATCGGTCGGGTGTGCATAAATGATTTGGTGGTTTAGTGATTCGCTTTTCGTCGACTCCAGTGTACAAACGGATATATGAAATTGTTTTAATTCTTGAACCAACAAAACATATCGTTTCTCATTGTAAAAAATATACAATGCTCGCCGCTTGACAGGTGGAATTTCAACAAAACATTATGACGCCCTAATCATCGTGTTAATAATAACGCGTTGCCTGATAAATCATTAATTACTGATCACACAGAGGCACGGTAGCTGCTTGCTGTTCCTCAGCATCACACCTGTCTATAGGGTAAATTGTTACCATTTTATGGTGATGAAATCCATTGATCTAATTAGTGTTTTAATCACCTCTATTTGTGACAAAACTAACAGGGTGACGCTGTCGTCACCTTCAATGGATATATACAGGGAAGGGCAGCAGAAAAAAGTAATCATTACCTTACTAATCGAAGGATAGGAAACATTACTGGAATTTTTTTAACATTCAGAAATACCCCAATACCAACCCGTAAGTACCTGTATTATATCTCGATCGACATCACTGTCAATATTTGTTTTTATTTTCCTCTACTAGTTGAATTTAGTAAATGTTAGCTTTTTATCCAACTCAGGCTATAGAACAGTTCAAACATTTTGTTATAACTTAAAAAAATACAAAAAAATAATAAAAAATATCGCAAAGTACAGTTTACACTCTAAAATTAGTTGGGTTTAAAAACCAACCCAAATCAACTGGGTTGAGTGAATATGAACCAATTCACTCAACCCAGTTGAATATTCACTCAACCCAGTTGATTTGGGTTGCAAATCAACTGGGTTGAGTGAATTGGGTTCATATTCACTCAACCCAGTTGATTTGGGTTGACTTGCAATCAAAATGATTTTAGACTGTATGGTTGCAAAGTTATTTATTTATTTATTGGTGTTTAATGTCACATATTTCTGCACATTGGCTAATCATGACCTCGGTAGTTTTACGGGTGGAGGAAGCCGGAGAGAACCACCGAGCAACTGTCATCAGCTCCCCAACATACTAACTCCACAGAAGCAGGGTTAGCATTGGCTGAAGACAGTGCGCCATCGACATGCAGTACGCCTTAGTACAGAACGCCACCGTGCTCCCACGTGGGAAATGGGGGTGAAGTATCTTGCCCAAGGACACAACGCGGTTGACACAGGTGGGATTCGAACCGAGAACCTCTCGGCTTGCAGCCTGCACCTCTACCTACTGAGCCACCGCGCCCCCACCTGCAAAGTTTTACCTGGTAGTGGCAGCTTCAGGTCATACTCTGGTGGACTGAAAATATCAAAGAGCCCTTTCGTTACAAAGAATGACGAAGATTATGAATTATAATCCCCGTCTTTTTTTCATTTATAAACCATATTCATCTCTTGGAACAAACGTTACAGAGAGGCCTTGCAGAGGAGGAGTTGTTGGCAAATCCCGACTGTGTTTCGTTTTTTTCCAATTTGCTACAAATACGGTTTACGGAGGATCAAACAAGACAATCGTGGTTGACCGGATTGAAAAAACACTTTTGGAAAACAAATGCCTCCTGAAATGGGGATCATTACACATGAGGACCCAAATTGCCATTTTGCGCGATTTATTTTGACTTACCAGTAGGACTGAATGCTAGTGAAATCAATTGGGACAGTCGTATTATGGAATCGGACACTGTCAGGGTGACAATTTAGATATGAACACCCATTCGTGAATCGGAAGACAGTCAATTACCATTACCAGTTTGTCGTGAAAATGTCTTGTTTTTTTCCTGGGGGAGGGGTGGGGGTGGGGTGGATCTCACCATTGCTCCTAGCTCCTTTGCGCAACAGGGTACACGACATCCGTTTCGGCACAGAAATCACTTTTATACTTCATTTATTCCACGCCAGGTTCGGAACTGACTGTTAAACTTACGCATGAACTCTCCAGACGGAGCCTAGCACCTATTCAGTTATGAACAAAATATCTATTGGGTACTAAAAATATGTTCTTCCCAGAGTTCCACTGTCCCAGTTCTAGTAATGATGTTGAAACGTTCTTCTGAACATAGGATACAGTTCAGTTTGGGGAGATATTCGGTAGAAATATTGTGAAAATGAGGTACTTCTGGTGAATCTGCATTCGGATAAATAATTTTCATTTCTTCATTTGTTTTTTAATTCCAGAGGCATCATGTTCACTTTCCTAGCTGATCCAGTCGAAAATCGAGAACAGATGTTTCCCAACGGTGTTTCAACTGCAGAAAGCTTCAATGAGAGCTTATTATGTGAGCGAGTCTGGAAGGAATTGAGTAGTGATACATCCAATTCAGAAATACATCCATCATTTCTACCAGTACAGAGAGATACTCCAGTCGGTGCGGAATGCTCATATAATTCGCCAGATTGCTCTGAGGATGAAAACAGAGAATATTCTCTGTTATTACACCCTCGTGCATCATCTACTATGATCGGATGCACCCACTGCAACGGGAACAGAGAAACAGTAGGGACGAATGTCGGTGTCGTGGAAGACAGAGACAATATCTTAGGTGTATCTGACACCATCGTTCCGATCCATTCAACACCGTTGAAAAAATACTCAAAAGATGGAAGTTCCAAGAATAACATGAGGAATGATCTGAACTTCGAATCGGTTCTCTTGAACTGTTACACGAGTGACTTTTTGTGGACAGAGCAGAGCATTAGAAATGATAATTTTGATGACAGCGATTCCTTAGACAGTACAGGAAATGTTGATAATCATGAAAAATTAAGCTTGGAAGTCGAAATCAGCGATAAGTGTAATAAAAAGACGAATAGTGCGAGAAACTTCAGATATGTTTACGGCAGTGAGAACGCACCCGTTATTGTAGATGCCAGATCAGAGCACATGTATGACGTGGAAATAAGCGATTCCTACTTCACACCAACGACACTAACTTTTTATTCCTCAACTTGCTGTGAGTCTGTTAATACTGACGCCCTGTCTGACAAAAACACTGCCTGTAGAGTCAGTGCACCAAAGAACGGAAAAAGGCTCAAGGTTAATTGTCAAAGAACTGGAAAAGAAGAGTGCGAATTCAAAAGCAAAGATTCACAAAAGCGTGTTCCCTGTTCCGAAAAAATTATATATCCACAAGAGCACGCGAAGAAATGTAAAAGTTCGGTTGCAAGAAAATTTAGAATACTGAAGAAATTATTACATTTATGATCAACCAAGATATAGACGGGTATCTTAGCTTAAACTATTTACCTAACGTGATGGGGAAGAAAAACGGCCAGGGTTATCAG
Organism: Pictodentalium vernedei; assembly: GCA_031216915.1. Taxonomy (NCBI): domain Eukaryota; kingdom Metazoa; phylum Mollusca; class Scaphopoda; order Dentaliida; family Dentaliidae; genus Pictodentalium; species Pictodentalium vernedei. Next base: position 686,561,824 of record CM062297.1, read on the forward strand.
AAAAATCTCGCCGAGCTTGTTCCAATGAGAGGTAATAAGCTATGTTTTTTTTTATTCAAATTGAATGTTTTTTTTAGTTATTCCTGGTTTGTTTCGCAAGTGTGGTTTACTATTGAAGTTGAGTAAATGGTTAACCCTTTACCGGACACGAAAGGCAGACGACACTTGCAAACTAAATTCCCGAATAAGTATTTTTTTCTTCATTTCATCTCAGCGAGCTCGTTCCAATGAGGGGTTACAGGCTATGTTTTTGAGACAGAAAAAGAAATTTGAATAGTGATTTTTGTTAATAGCACTGGCTGGTTTTTGGTCGTTACGTTGGGTAAAGGGTTAAGCAGGAGAAAAAGAGAAATGCTATCCACGAACAGTTCAAGAGGAATGAATGTATCATGTTTGAAGTCATGTTTAGGCAGGCGCGTACCCACGAATCCATAATAGGGGCGCCCTAGCCATTTTGTTTGGGGAGGAGGGGGGAGGGGGCGGGGTATTTGAAAAACCATCACGTGGGGGGTTCTGGGGTCTTTCCAAGTCCTAACGAGGTCCCGCCTAGTTAGGACTAGCCTCCGCCCAAATAAAAATGTTGCAAAATTCAGTGCTCTAAGTGCGAGTCTGAGGCATTTGTAGCACCTGTATTGGAAACCATTTTAGGGCTTTATGTTGTGTGAAAGTTGCATTGGGAAGGCAGGACATGGCTGTTGCATTAGGTTAGCGGTTTATTTGTTCTTTCAGACTTTTGGGATTTTTTTCTGGGCGGAAACTAACTTTGAGTGGAGGGTGGATGGGGAGTGGTAATCCACTCTCCAGAGACAGTATATATTTCCACACATATTAACCCTTTACCCAACGTAACGGCCAAAACCGGCCAGCGCTGTTCACAAAAATCACCAATTAATTTTCATTATTGTTTTCATTTTTTGTCTCAAAAACATAGGTTATGACCCCTCATTGGAACGAGCTCGTCGAGCTCGTTCCAATGAGGGGTAATAACCTATGTTTTTGAGACAAAAAATGAAAAAAATTAGTTATTCAAGAATTTTTTTTGCAAGTGTCGTCTGCTTTTCAGGTTAGGTAAAGGGTTAACCAGAGCAGTGATTGCGGTTCCAAATTATCTTTTTTCTTTTGTAGTTCATAAGATAGTGCAAATGAACAATTTTCGATGAACTGTAAGAAAAAAATATACAAAAATTAAGTCATATTATTTCACTGAATACGAATTAAAAATGCACAATACATTGGATGCCAAATATGACCTCCTCGCACTTAAGAGAGTGATAGAGTCCGGGTATGAGCTTCTTTTAAATCGAAGTAGCTAACAAACTCATTTAACCACTTTTGCCTTTTACTTTACCCATTTAATGAGAGTTGGAAGTTGAGGGGTAGTCATTGTACTGCGCTGCCAGAAATTTACACATCGTCTTCATTGTATTCCCGAAGCTTGTTTAAATACTAAAAACAATTTGTAGCTTTATAATTGCAGATCATTAACCAAGGTGACGAAAAGTCGAGTGTGCATTCGGCTTCTGTTAATGTTTATCTGTAACAATGCATTTTACATTGTTTGTCTGCACCTTTAACTCCCAACACACAGGGCGTCAAAATATTACAATTTCAACATGCAGTTATTTCCCGTAACACAAATAGGAATTTAACCAATTCAATCTTGTTTGACAGACCTCAATGAGATCTGTCAAACAAGACCGAACTGCTTAAATTTCCAGTTGCATCATGGGAAAAGTTAGCAGTTTTAGAGTTCGACATCAGTGTGTACGAGACTGGGGTAAAATACTCCAAACTTCATAGTACAGCGTTAGTGTCGTCGGCATATTATGGACACCCAACACCTTTGGCGACCAAAGGTCCACACCACAGGGTTCACAAAGTTGTAACACATAACACAGCCAAGACTAGAAAAGGAAATAATCATACATTGACGAAGCCTGGAAAAGAAGAGTAAATTTATTGAACATATTAACCCTTTACCAAACGTGAAAAGCAGACGACACTTGCAAAAAAAAATATTGAATAACTAATTTTTTTCATTTTTTGTCTCAAAAACATAGGTTATGACCCCTCATTGGAACGAGCTCGTCGAGCTCGTTCCAATGAGGGGTCATAACCTATGTTTTTGAGACAAAAAATGAAAATTAATTGACGATTTTTGTGAATAGCGCTGGCCGGTTTTGGCCGTTACGTTGGGTAAAGGGTTAATATTGTGAATACTCTAGTGACGTAGCATGCATTTGTGTCTCGGCAAGAACAACTCCATAGAATTTACAACTTAATTATCCTTTTTCTTTTGTAGTTCATAATGCGAGTAAGCGTCTCAAGTGAGTGCCCTCTAGTTTAAACTTCCCCCCAAAACAGAGGGGGTAGAAACAGAGGGAGGGCGTCCTGACCACTAACGTTTTTCCATAGATATGTTACATGATTACGCATTGTGTTTAACACCTTACCCAAGACGAATAGTAGATGACATTTGCCAAAAAAAAAAAAATTCTTGGAGAACTAAAAATATTAATTTCTGCCTCAAGAACATAGTTTATGACACCCCATTGGAACCATCTCAACGAATTCGTTCCAATGAGGGGTGATCAGCTATGTTTTGAGACACCCCCCCCCCCCCCCCCCCCCCCACAAAAAATAAATTTTTAATGGTGATTTTTGAGAATAAGGCTGTCCGGCTTTAATCGTTACGTAAGTAAATAGTTGAATCTTGAAAATACACAACTGTTCCAATTTAATATCTGCAAATGCGATCCCAGTGGGAAATGAAGCAGTGCTTGTTTACTGTGGTAACCCAGCCCTGTTTTACTGATAAAATTAGGACTCGGCAACCATTACCTTGGGCGGAAGTCCTCTAAAATGAGAGATACCCATGGTTTTTCCCCACGGTTATAGACCCTTCCCACAAAATACCCGATGCTAATTAGATATAGACTATAGCCTTAAGCCTATTGTTCTCTTGTGTAAACACACCGGTACAGATTTTCATTTTTTTCGACGTTTTGAGATACAGCCGTTATAATCTATTGGAGAGTGCCTGGTGGAACTATAGCAAGACAAAGACAGTTGAACTCACTGAGATGACTAAAATAATTCAGCACTCTATCAGTTAATGATTTTAATATGTTCAATGAATTCATTCTTTTCCATGCTTCGGCAAGCTCATAAACTATTTCTTTATATCACTTTTTCCCCACCATGATGGGACTGCTGCATTCTGGATATTTGTGCCCCCAAATTTCAGCTAGCTTCCGTCCCATCTGGCTCCAATCTTCATAATTTTGAGATTTCGAAGAGTTCCTGAAATCACCTGTTATGTAAAGACACTTGTTTTTGTTTAAAAATATTTATTAAATGTAAATTTTCCAAATGACACCCCGAAAATGTGAATGTATGTTTGTATATAAAAAAGTGCTATTAATTTATAATGTTCTTAATGTTATTTATTGTTCTGCTGACATAATTTATTCACCAACTTCAATAAATATTTGATTAATTTTTATTTCTGTCTTTATGTTATTCATTTGATGGTGTTTAACCCTTTCAACACTGATTGTATCGTCCATGTCAGTTCAATGGAAGCAATTGGAAGGGTCCATATTTATTATTTTGGTGTGGACAATTAATATTTTCAACGTGCAGCCCAAAAGGTTGCACGTTGAAAATACTGATTGGTCTACTCAACACTTTATGTCAGCAGCCATCCTACTAAATGAAAGTATGACATATCTTGTTTCTGGACCGGAAAAACGGCTGCTCGCGTTCAACGGGTTAAAGACACTATCCACATCTATGGCCAAATCATGGTTGCAAACACAAGTATAATATCAAGTTCAATCAATCGTTTATACCCATGCAGCCCATTTGTAGTCCACTTACACCACAGGCATTGGTTACCTCTTATCTCTCGTGTTTTCAAAACATTCTTGCATCAACCTTTCAAAGAGCCTTACTCTACTAGGCTGGCCTTTTAAGAGAATATTCCAGATCTCAGTTACTCCTAAGCAGAAAATTTGGCAACACCTTTCCTCACCTTTCTGGATTCTCCTATCCCCTAAACTCTAGTGACTTTGATCTCACTTTGAACAACAAAAAACCCCAGGCATTGGTCACCGGGTCCTATTTTACTAGTAAAACAGAGCTTGTTTACCACAATAAAAAAGCACTGCTTCACTTCCAGGGGTTCCCACAGAGAATCCATCTGGGTACTACTCAAAAGCTGGCCCCTTTTTTTAATCGCATAACTTATGCTAGACTCTGCCTCACCCAGGCCTATTTGGGCTCCCATGAGCCCAAGTAGGTCTAGGTAGGACAGAGTCTTTTGGTGATTAATAATAATATAATCTGCTTAGGTTGAATATTAAATCAGGGTTCCTACGTTGACTAAGAGTGAACTGAAGGACTTCTCTGGCCCTTACTGTCATATTTTTAAAGATGGAGTCTCCGTGGGAACCCCAGTAAGTGGAGCTGTGCTTGTTTATGGTAGTAAATAAGCTCTATTTTACTGGTAAAATAAGACCCAGTCAACAATGCTTGGAGTCCACTAAAATTGGCAACGTGGGCATAAACGATTGACAAAATTTTTCTTTATCTATCTCAAAAACATAGGTTATGACCCTCTTTGGAACGAGCTCGTTAATTCCAATGAGGGGTCATAACCTATGTTTTCTCCATGTTGTGGTTACGATCACGCCAAGTGGGATAGCATGTTAGTTATTGCTATTTATCTTGACAGAAATTCTGTTCTAACCTAAAAGAATGGCATAAAAATTAGAGAGCAGTACAAGACTCTTTCTCAGGGGTAGCGCCAGCGCCAAAATTTTCTCGATGGGGGCGGGGGATGGTGGCGTTGTAGGAGAGGGGAGCTTGTGCTCACCGACACGGGTGCTAGGGAATTCCCCAAAAGCACACAATAAAAGAGGCAGTTTCTCGATAGGGAGGGGGATAACCCTCCCCGACGGGGGCATTTATACCTCCCTGCTCTTACTGTAGGTTACCACATTGTTACATGACGTAACAGGTTACGATGTAAGCTCTTTATTTCCTGGCATTGGTTCCTGCATTTTGGTTAAGAGTGAATTTAAGGACTTCAAAGGTTCTTACTGCCATGTTTTTAAGGATTATTAACCCTTAAGTTCACAAACTGATTTTATATTGCACTGTTAAAATTGTCCATAGTGTATTTTTCCTTGAGATTTATACTGGTAGAATGATTTTATCTGGACAGTGTTTTTACATTATTGTTGGCTGCCTATAAATGCTGCCAACAATAATGTAGAAACACTGTTGAGTCATTTGCAGCTACGTGAATGTTTGACGGTGTTTATTAAATACAATTTAATCTGAGAACTTTAGGGTGAAATATGGTATAAACCAAGAATCATGACTTTATAAGATGTGAAAATAAATCAATAAACAAATTTTAATAAGAAGAATGGTTATTACCAGATGAAACTGGTGGCAAAGTGATGGGGCCATCAATATGGGCCCCGCATTTGAAACGGTTTGCAATTTGAGCCGTATACACTACATAAAACCTTGCTTGAGAGACCATCTGTTTTGAGAGGCCAGTGAAACGATGTACTAAATAACTATTTTGGGGTACCTGGGTCCAAGGTATTTATATCATTATTATATTATTTCGTCAATTTGCCGTCATGCTCGGAAGTTTACTTCCTTCTAAGCGGCTTTCATTTTTGACCAATTCTTATTCTATTACGTTAAGTGCCGTACCAATGTGTGTCGCGTCATGGGAACGTAAAATTTAGCGTCACGCTGATCCTAATTGTTGAATGGGAATTATAAAATTGATCGAGATACGTGTACGTCTTACAGATCGATTTATTATTTGGCAAATGGCCGTGTAGCTCCTAATCACGAACCCGTCTATAAAATCGCCGAAGCATATCTTCCTTGGGTGGCAACAAGTAAAGATATTTTCCGCATTACACGTTGTTCACTGTTTTTAATTGTAAATTATGGACATACAATACCGTATCATATCTTTCTTAGGTTGTAACAAGAGGAGATATATTCCGCGTTATTACGCGCAAATTTTGTTCTCAGAACCATTCCTTGACCCGAATTGAATGGAATGGAATGGTTGAATGTGTGAATACCGCATGCGAACTCACTTCTGTCTCTGTTACCAGGGCGAGGTTAAGATAAATGATTGAATGCTCCTAATTCTAAGGCTGAGAACAAAATATTTGATGACGTGTATTATTATATTATTATATAAAAGAGATATTTATAACGAAAAGTCTTGTTTTCCAGATAAATTTCCATCAACAGCAGTCTGTATGATGGATAAGGAGCTATAACTGCAGCTAATAATTTGAAATTTCAAAGTTCAAGGGCAATCACTCTTCGATAAACGAAAGGATCTGAATGAAATTAAAACTTGATATGGAGGTATCTATCAGGGAGTTACATGCAAAAAAATATTTCAATATTTCCGTCCATAACTGAAAAAAGTGTGGAAAACATATTATGACTATCAATTTTCAAGTTCAAGGACAATAACCCAGTAAATGCGTGAAAAACCGCCACCACGATTTACCGAGAGGTACGGAAAAAAACTTTTTAGAAATTATTTTTACAATAAATTGAATGCAAACGATATACTTCATGCATTTTATACATTCATGATGCAATTTGTCGCGATAATCACAGTTTGGAGTTGTTTATTGAGAAGCGCGGTTGACCTCTCGGTAAATCGTGTTTTCTCGGTTTGACAAGAGGCACCGAGAGGTACGCAAAAAAAAAGCTTCTTGAAAATTATTTTCCCAATAAATTGAATGCAAACGGTATATTTCATGCATTTTATGCATTTATTTCGGGGATTTGGTCATTGATGATGCAATTTGTGTACAGATTTGTGTTTTGTTACAAACTTGTGTTTCTGTAAATAATGTTGTTGTAACTTCGCAATGCAGTGGACGTATATATTAATTGGGTGTAATTGGGTTTAATTGGGTGTAGTCAAACCGAGAAAACATGATTTACCGAGAGGTTATTCGCGCTACTCAATAAATAACACCAAGCTGTGATTATCGCGACAAATTGCATAATTAATGACCAAATCCTCCGAAATAAATGCATAAAATGCATTAAATATACCGTTTGCATTCAATTTATCGTGAAAATAATTTATAATAAGCATTTTTTGCGTACCTCTCGGTGCCTCTTGTCAAACCGAGAAAACAACGATTTACCGAGAGGTCAACCGCGCTACTCAATAAATAACTCCAAACTATGATTATCGCGACAAATTGCATCACTAATGGCCACATTCCCAGAAATAAATGCATAAAATGCATGAAATATATCGTTTGCATTCAACTTATTGTGAAAACAATTTCTAAAAAGCTTTTTTCCGTATCTCTCGGTACCTCTTGGTATCTACCGGTACCTCTCGGTAAATCGTGGTGGCCTGAAAAACTGATTGAAGGACGTAAAAACAGAACTCTATCTGTAATTTGTCACAGGGAAGGCATGAAATCATTCATGTATCGTTAACATTAGTGAAGAAAAGTGCGGAAAGACTCTTATAACTGTCACATTTCTAAGTTCAAGTTGGGTAAAAAAACTAATAACCATACCAGTAGAATGGAAATGAAACTTGATCTGTTTGTGCTCATCAGAAAGCTGCGTACAAATTAAAAAGTGTCAATGACACTGCAGCTCAACTATGACCAAGAAGGGACTGAACTAAATAGAAAGTTCCAGTAATGCCAAGTCATTCACTCCAGTTTCTACATTAAAGACATCACACAATAGCTGTATATATCTGGAAAAAAAATCGGGTGAAGGGTGCGTGACCTGTAGGGTGCCCTAATGGAATTGTTGACAATTGAACTGCCAAATCCAGTATGGCCACTACCGGCCATGTTTTTTAACGAAATTAAAAAAAAAAATGACAGCTCTCACCAAGACATCACATTAAAGCCACATATGAAATTTGAAAAAGATTTGGTGAGAAATGTGGCCTGTAGGATGTGGTAATGGAATTGTTGACAATTTATATACCAAATTCAAGATGGATGCCGGCGGCCATGTTTTTCAAAAATGTCGAAAAATTCAATAGCTCCCATCTAGACATTACCTCAAAGCCACGTATGAAATTTGAAGCTGATCAGGTGAGAGACATGGCCTGTAGGGTGTGCTAAAGGAATTGTGAACAGACAGAGGTACTGACGACGGATCGCAATACACCCCAATAGCTCATACTTGACATTGTCAAGCTAACCTGAACAAGAGTTATTGCTAAAGTCAATTATACCCCCACTGCAGTGCTGGACCGATGAAGCTTAATTAAATTGATGAACAAATCACCAAGTTCAAAGGTCGTTGCTAATGGCAACGTTTCTTGTTGGAAATGAAAGAAATTTAATAGTTCCCATCTAACGGTCACCCCGAACACACATACCAAGTTTCGAAGTGATCTGATGATAAAAGCTGTGCAGTGTGCCAAAGAGAATTGTAGACGAACAAAATGGATAAGTCGAACGTTGTTGCTAACGTCAACATTTCTCGACAGAAATGAAAGACAATCGACAGCTCCCATCTAGAGGTCACCCCAAACAAGCATACCAAGTTGCAAAGTAATCCATTCATAAATGTGCCTTGCAGGGTGCACCGAAGGAATATATTGATGCACAAATGCAAAGGTCCAAAAGTCGTTGTTAACGTTTTTTTTTACGGAAATGGAACAAAATCGATAGCTCACATCTAGAGGTCACCCCAAACAAGCATACCAGGTTTCCAAGTGATCCCATCATAAATCCGACCTGTGCGGTGTGCCAAAGCAAATACGTTCGTAAACCAATGGATTGGGAGTGACGGCAATAGCTCAGCTTGACTTCGTCGAGTTGATCTAAAAATCATTTCAATATTTCCACCCAGAGCTGAAAAAGAGCAGAAAACCTGTTATAACTGTCGAGTTTCCAAGTTGAAGGGCAATAACTCTGCAATAAACCAGCTGAGAGAAATGGAATGAAACTTGATCTGTAAGTACCCACAAGGAAGCTATATACAAAAGATCATTTTAATATTTCTAGCTGAAGAAAAGTGCAGAGTCTCTTATAACTGTCAAATTTCTAAGTTCAAGGTCAATAACTATGTAAATATGAGTAGAATGGAATTGAACCTTGATCTGTAAGTACCCAGCAGGAAGCTACATACAAATGAAAGTGTCAATGACACTGTAGCTGAACCTGACACATTGAAGTTAAGTTATAAGTGAAATGGTAAAATTAAACATCACTGGTTCCAATGTTATTTGGCGAAACTTCAACATAACAGAATTGTGTGTGCACACTGTCGGGGCAATCGATGCATTTTTAAATGTAAACTGAAGGGCTAGCTAAAGGAAGAATGTTGATACACAAATGCAGTAAGTTTAAAGGTCATTGTAAACAGCAACTTTTTTTTCACAGAAACGAATTCTAATCGATAGCTTTTATCTAGAGATCTCTCCTAATGAGTACACCAAGTTCAAAAACAATCCTATGATAAATGCGCCCTGTAGGCCATGTCAAAGAATGTTGATGCGCAATTGCACTAAATTGAAAAGTCGCTGCTAACAGTTTTGTGTGGAAATGAAAAGAAAATCGACAGTTCCTATCTCGGTCACCCTGAATAAGCATAGCAGGTTTCAAAACAACCCGATAATGAATGCACCCTTTGAGGCATGCCAAGAAAAACGTTACAGCAGAAATGCACTAAATTTGAAGGTTGTTGCTAGTTGCAATGTTTTTTCTTTCTTTTTCTTTGATAAAAATTCATAAATATGCCTTATAGGGAGTGCAAAAGGGATAAATTGATTCACAAATGCACCAAGTTCAAAGGCTGGTGCTAACATTTTTGATGGAAAAAATCAATAGCTCTCATCTAGATCACCCCAAACATGCATACCAAGTTTCAAAGCAATCTATTCATAAAAGTGCCCTATAGAGCGTGCCAAATGCATATGTTTAAGAACAAATGCACCAAGTGCAAAGGCCGTTGCTACGGCAATGATTTTTTGACGACCTTGAACCAAGTTTCAGAGCAGTCCATTCATAAATGTTCCCTGTAGGGTATGCCAAAGGAAAATGTTGGTTCACAAATGCATGAATTTCAAACGTCATTGCTGACGGCAAACATTTTTCACGGCAATGGTAGAAAATGGACAACTCAAATCTCCAGTTTACTCCAAACATGCATACCAAATTTCAAACTGATCCATTCATAAACTCACCCTGCATGGCTTGCCAAAGGAAAATGTTAATGCACAAATGCAATGAGTTAAAAGGTAATTGCTAACGGCAGTGGGGCAACGTTTTTCGAGATAAATGAAAGAAAATCAAAAGCTCCTATCTAGAGGTCGCTCCAACCAAGCACACCATGTTTCAAAGCGATTGAAAACGTAAAAGTGAACTGTGTGGTGTTCCAAAGGAAATTGTCAACAAAACGGCAAAGTTGAAGGTCATTGCTAACGGCAACATTTTTTGACGGAAATGGAAGTCACCCAAAACAAGAATACCAAGTGTCAAACCAATCCATTCATAAATGCACCCTGCAGAGCGTGCCAAAGAAAAATATGCAAATATGGCTAAGTCCAAAGATAATTGCTCACAACAACGTTTCTCGACGGAAATGAAAGAAAAACAATAGTGCGCATCTAAAAGTTGCTCCAGACTAGCACACTAAGTTTCAAAGCAATCGGATCATAAATGTGACTGGTGTGGTGTGCCAAAGGAAATTGTTGATGCACAAAAGGGCAAAGTTGAAGGTCATCACTAACAGCAACTCTTTTGACGGGAATGAAAGAAGCTCCAATATGGAGGTCAACCCCAAAAACATACCAATTCAAAGCAATCCATTCAAGAATGTACCATGTAGGGAGTGCCAAAGGAAAATGCTGATGCATAAATGCACAAAGTTTGAACAGCAACATTTTGGACAAAAATGGAAGAAAATTGATAGTTCCCATCTAGAGGTCACTCTGAATAAGCAAACCAAATTTCAAAGCGTTTCAATGATAAATGCGACCTGTGCTGTGTGCCAAAGGAATTTGTCGATGTCCAAATAGATAAATGTGCCCTGTAGGGTGCGCCAAAGGGAAATATAGTGCGGAAAACCTGTTTTAACTGTCAAATTCCTAAGTTCAAGAGCAAGAACTCTGTAATAAACCAAACTGAGTGGAATGAAATTGAAACTTGATCTGTAAGTACCAACCAGGAAACTACATACAAAAAATCATTTGAATATTTCTATTGATACCTGAAAAAAGATGAAGAAAAGTCTGTTTTAACTGTCAAATTCCTATGTTCAAGGCCAATAATTCAGTAATAAACTAACTGAGCAAAATGGATTTGAAACTTGATCTGTAAGTACACGCCATGAAGCTACATACAAACAATCATTTCAATATTTCTATCGATCTCTGAAAAAAGTGGGGAAAACCTATTTTAACTGTCAAATTCCTAAGTTCAACAGCAATAACACTGTAATAAAACAACTGAGCAGAATAGAATTGAAATTTGATCTGTAAATACTCACCAGGAAGCTACATACAAAACCACATTTCAATATTTCTATCGATAGCTGAAAAAAGTGAGAAAAACATGGGATGAACGGACGGGCGAATGGATGGGCAAACGAATGGACAATGGACAGGCTGATCACTAAAGGCCACCTGATGTAGAGAGCGTGGCCCCAATAAGTTGCAGGGAAACTTATACTCTTTAATTCCTGTACTGATGATAACATCCTGGCCATCACACTTAAAATCTCACCAGGTGAAAAGCCTATGAAAACTCGAAGTCATGTACTGTTGCCAATATTAAAAGAACTAGAGGGGGTATCAGTACCCCATGGCTCACCAACAGGTGGCCAATGTAAAGGGGTGGCTGGAGTAAAAAAAAAAAGTTCAAAACCTGCACACAAAAGTCCAAAATTAAAGAAAATAAGCAGATAAAGGGTTAAATAATATAATAATAACCCCTAAGAAGCATGCTAATATAAAATAGGAACCATGGCAATATGCTACAAGGTAAGTCTCCACTTTGAAGAAAAGAAAGACAAACCTCAAAACCTGCACATATAAAGTTAAAAAAAAGTATCACATTTGTTTCAATGGCTTAAAATTGAGAAAAACATCCTGATAATGTCACAGTTACCACCATGGTAATATGCCAGTAAGGTGAAACCCTACCTGAAAAATAACCACTTGGAAGAAAAGAAAGAAAAACCTCAAAACCTGCACATAAAAGTCAAAAAAGTATCACATTTGTTTCAAAGGGTTAAAATTTAGAAAAATACCCTGAAAATGTTACAATAACCACAATGGCAATATGCCAGTAATATGAGGTAAAACTCCACTTAAAAAAAAAATATATCAAAACCAGCACACAAAAGTACAAAACCTGCACACAAAAGTCAAAAAATAAAGTTAATAAGCAGCTAAAGGGTTAAATGATATAATAATAGCCACAAGAAGCATCCTAACATAAAATAGGAACCATGGCAATATGCTACAAGGTAAGTCGCCACTTGGAAGAAAAGAAAGACAAACCTCAAAACTTGCACATAAAAGTAAAAAAAGTATCACATTTGTTTCAAGGGGTTAAAATTGAGAAAAAGACCCTGTCACAGTAACCACAATGGCAATATGCCAGTAAGGTGAAACTCTACTTGAAAAATATCCACTTGGAAGAAAAGAAAGACAAACCTCAAAACCTGCACATAAAAGTCAAAAAAGCATCACATTTGTTTCAAAGTTAAAATTTAGAAAAATACCCTGAAAATGTTACAATAACCACCATGGCAATATGCCAGTGAGGTAAAACTCCACTTAAAAAAAATATCAAAACCTGCACACAAAAGTCCAAAACCTGCACACAAAAGTCCAAAATTAAAGTAAATAAGCAGCTAAAGGGTTAAATAATATAATACTAGTCCCAAGAAGCATCCTAACATAAAATAGGAACCATGGCAATATGCTACAAGGTAATTCGCCACTTGGAAGAAAAGAAAGACAAACCTCAAAAAATAAAAAGTAAACATAAAAGTAAAAAAAATCGATTGAAAGGGTTAAAATTTAAAAACAAGAAGCCCCAGGGGGCCTGCAGGCGCTCACCTGACATGGTGGTCTAAATATCAAACCAGGGACTTGAATAAGCTGCATACGCCCCTCGTAAGAAAAGCATATACCAACTAGATGAAGCAATTGTGCCCACACAATACACAGGATTTTCCTTCTATTTTCAGTTCCTGCACTTTTACGTCACAAAATTGAGATAAACGCATAAAAAACAAAATTTTTTCCCCAAACAAAATATTTTGAGCCTAAATTTTTTTTTTTTCTTAAAACGCATAAAAAACTAATTTCCGGATTTTGGTCAAAAATTTTTTAAGTCCCACCCGGACCCCAAATTTTCAGTGTAAATAAAAAAAAAATTTTTTCTCTTAAAATTGACCGAAACGCATAAAAAACAAAAAAAAATTTCCAGATTTTGGTCCAAAATTTTCTAAGTCCCACCCGGACCCCAAATTTTCAGTGTAAAAAAAATTTTTTCTCTCTCTTAAAATTGACCGAAAGGCATAAAAAACACAAAAATTTTTTTCGGATTTTGGTCCAAAATTTTCTAAGTCCCACCCAGACCCCAAATTTTCAGTGTAAAAAAAAAAAAAAAATTTTCTCTTAAAATTGACCGAAATGCATAAAAAACAAAAAAATTTTTTTTCGGATTTTGGTCCAAAATTTTCTCAGTCCAACCCGGACCCCAAATTTTCAGTGTAGAAAAAAAATTTTTTTTGTCTTAAAATTGACCGAAACGCATAAAAAAACAAAAAAAAAATTTCCAGATTTTGGTCCAAAATTTCTAAGTCCGCAACGGGACCCCAAATTTTCAGCCTAAATATCAACCCAGGGACTTGGCTTGAACAAACTTGAATCTCACCCCTCTAAGGATGCTGCATACCAAATATCAAAAGATTCTTATTGGTAGATCTGAAGAAGAAGATTTTTAAATGAAAGTGTCAATGACACTGTAGCTCAACTTGACAAACTTGAACTTGGTAAGTTATAAATGAAATGGCAAAATTGAAGATCATTGGTACCAATGTCATTTTTTTTGCCAGTGGCAACATTTTTTGACAGAAACCGAAGAAAATCGATAGCTCCCATCTAGAGGCCTCCCCAAACAAGCATGCCAGGTTTCAAAGCCCTGGAGGGTGTACAAAAGGGAAATATTGTGGTCTGACTAGACTAAATTCTAAGAACATTGGCCGTGGCAACATTTTTTGACGGAAATGGAAGAAAATCGATAGCTCCCATCTAGAGATCACCGTAAATAAGCATACCAGGTTTCAAAGCAATCTAGTCATAAATGTGCCCTGTAGGGTGAGCCAAAGGGAAATATTGTGGTCTGACTAAACTAAGTTCTAAGAATGTTGGGTGAGGCAACATTTTTTGATCGAAATTGAAGAAAATCGATAGCTCCCATCTAGAGGTCACCCCAAACAAGCATGCCAGGTTTCAAAGCAATCCGATCATAAATGTGCACTGTAGGATGTGCCAAAGGGAAATATTGAGTCTTCTGACTAAACTAAGTTCTACGAACGTTGGCCGTGGCAACATTTTTTGCCAGAAATTGAAGAAAATCGATAGCTCCCATCTAGAGGTCACCCTAAATAAGCATACCAGGTTTCAAAGCAATCAAATCATAAATGTGCCCTGTAGGGTGTACCAAAGGGAAATATTGTGGTTTGACTAAACTAAGTTCTAAGAATGTTGGCCGCGGCAACATGTTTTGACGGAAATTGAAGAAAATCGATAGCTCCCATCTAGAGGTCACCCCAAACAAGCATGCCAGGTTTCAAAGCAATCCAATCATAAATGCGACCTGTGAGGTGTCCCAAAGGGAAATATTGAGTCTTCTGACTAAACTAAGTTCTAAGAACGTTGGCCGCAGCAACATTTTTTGCCAGAAATTGAAGAAAATCGATAGCTCCCATCTAGAGGTCTCCCCAAACAAGCATACCAGGTTTCAAAACAATCTGATCATAAATGTGCCCTATAGGGTGTGCCAAAGGGAAATATTGAGGTCTGACTAAACTAAGTTCTACGAACGTTGGCCGTGGCAACATTTTTTGCCAGAAATTGAAGAAAATCGATAGCTCCCATCTAGAGGTCACCCTAAATAAGCATACCAGGTTTCAAAGCAATCAAATCATAAATGTGCCCTGTAGGGTGTGCCAAAGGGAAATATTGTGGTTTGACTAAACTAAGTTCTAAGAACGTTGGCCGCGGCAACATTTTTTGACAGAAATTGAAGAAAATCGATAGCTCCCATCTAGAGGTCACCCCAAACAATCATACCAAGCTTCAAAGTAATCTGATCATAAATGCGACCTGTGAGGTGTGCCAAAGGAAATTGTGGACGTACGTACTAACGTACGTACATGTGTACGTACGTACGTACGTACGCCGATGGACGAGAAGTGATGGCAATAGCTCAGCTTGACTTTGTCAAGTTGAGCTAAAAATACTCCTCATACTGCACTAATTTAAACATTTGGGCTCCCATAGAGAGCCCAAATATCAACCCAGGCAATTGATTTCAATAAACATGTGAAACAATCTTCCAAAGATGTTATATGTGAAATTCGAAAGCTTTTGGAGCAGTGGTTTGGGAGAAAAGTAGTCTTATATGTTTTTCCCATTACCCACAGTGTTAAAAAATGCTGACTCAGCACTTTTTCAAAGTCCCCAAAAAGTACCCCATGATAAAACCGATGGCAATTTTTTTTACCATTCCATTCTGTTGGTCTTAAGGAAGCTTCACAACAAATAAGAATTCTCAGTGCCGTGTAGTTTTGGAGATATGGGCGTTTTCATTTTTTTCTATTTTTAGCTCCTACGGTCCCCATGGGGCGACGGGAAAAAATTTTTTGGCATAAATTAAGTACTTATGACCCAATAAGCCCTCATATCAAATTTGGTCAAAATTTGCCTCTCGGTTTGGAAAATAGAAATTTTGGGAGGGGCAAATATTCTTTCCCCTCCCATTACGACGCCAAGTATAGCCCCAAAAACTTCTCTTGAACAAATCTGAGTCTACACCTCAAAAGGAAGCTGCACACCAAATATCAAGTCTCTGCTACTGCTGGTTCATGAGAAGAAGATTTTTTAAGATTTCAGCACACTTTTTGGATGTGGCCCTACCCAAGGGCGAGGCAACTTGATTTGAACAAAATCAAATTGCGATGTCATAACAAACTATTATCACAACTATCAATTAAATTGGTTCAGCATTTTGGGAGGAGAAGACGCAAACACCATGTTCACGGACGCCGCCGGACGCCGCCGAATGACGCTGGACGGTGAGTGATCACTATAGCTCTCCTGACTGACAGTCAGGTGAGCTAAAAAATGCCCTGGAAGGATATCAATGTTATAGTAACCACCACTGCAATATGCAGTGAGGTCAACCTCAATTTAAATTTTTTTTTTTTTATCACAACCTGCACATAAAAGTAAAAAGCTGTAAGCCTAAGTCCAAAACCTGTACATAAAAGTCCAAAATTGAAGTAATTCAGCGGGAAAAGGGTTAAATAATATAAACTTAGCCCTAAGATGCATGTTTACATACAATAGAAAGCATGGCCATATGCTGCAAGGTAAATCTCCACTTGGAAGAAAGGAAAAAAAAACAACATGAAAACCTGCACGCAAACATCAAAATAAGCCTAAAATTTGATTCAAAGGGTTAAAATTAAGACAAAATACCCTGGAAAAGAGTTAAATGTTATAGTGAACCACCATAGCAATATGCAGAAACTAAACAAAATTTTAAAAAGCCCAAAAAATCAAAACCTGTAAACAAAAGTTCAAAATATTTGAGAGCGGACGCCGACGCCGACATGAGGGCTATGCCACAGGCTCACACAACTAACGTTGGTGAGCCAAAAAGTGAGTGTAAAATTTTCAAGCAGTTATGCAACAATTCCAAAAATTGATTTCAAGACTCTCCTGTGTAACCCCCCACCCCTACCCCACTTCCAGTGGTTCACAGACTTCATGTTTCATTTTCAAATTCTTGAAATTTAAGATTTCACGACCCTGAAAAAACCCTGTAAAGTTACAGTATGATGGGAGCTCCACAACATTGTTATTCCAAAATTTGTTAAAAACTTAATGACATGTACACGAAAACAGAATAATCTCAGTCATTTTGATTGTGGATATGAATATAGAGTAAATGTATATATAGATTAATATTTTACCTCCTACAAGTATCTGGGAATTTCATTGGTTCAAAGACGTCACAGGCAGACTGCATATAAAACCATATACTGCCTGTCAACATCAATATACGCTGACAGCTATTGGTAATCTCCCCTTTGTTCATTGATTATTCAAAATGGCGGCAGCCGATAAACACTTCAAGTTGAAAGACTAAGTGTTGGAAGCCCGAATTCGGTCTGAAGTGCAGGTTAGGCAACTTAAAAGGCTTCATATTCTGTGGATGTGTGTCATGTTACCTTCGAAATGAAACTATTTGGTATGTATGAATTTGCCTTGTTACAATTTATGGGAGAGTGCTTGTAGGCACTCCCCCATAAATTGTAACAAGGCAAAGACACGTGAACACATTTTGAGAATTCTCTCATTTAATTTTGATCGCTGTTGTTATTAGTTCTGTGCATCGATGCAGCAGTTGGTAAGATATATTCGTTACACAGTTTGTTGGTGGCTTAATATGGTTATATGGTGTCAATTAATTCGATATTGGACTCGAGCTTTTGCTCGAGTCCAATATGGAAATAATTGACACCATATATACCATATTAGGCCACCAACAAACTGTGTAACTAATATTACCACCAAGTGGGTTTCTGAGATGGTGTATTGAAGTCGAGACCTCGTCTCTGGGTATATATCTATTATCGACTCGTCAATATATTACCCAGACGGGAGGTCAAAACTTCAATACACCATCTCAGAAACGCACTTGGTGGTAATAACCAATTTTTCTTACAATATTCCTCCCTTTCTTGACTTGTTCGCATATATTTTGACAATCATTCAGTGTCTATGAGTTGTTTTTTTATGAATGAAAATTATGACGCCATGGTATTGCGTTCTTTCCTTATGAATGACATAATTCCCATTCATTATCCTACTTCCATTTTTTGCTGCTGAAGTTTATAGCAGTGTTTCAGCTGTGTGTTTGTTTTATTTTTCAGGTTTAATGCACGGTAGGCCTATATAAAAATGTCATCAAAATATGATCTAGCCTAATTTATTTCGTTGAGTTGATTAGTTATTTATCATTAATTGTTGTTATCAAAAACGGTAGCCTTACATGTGTAATCAGTTTGCGTTGAGTGCAGGTAAAAACATCCTTTTCGTGAATTGAATGGACCCACGTGTGGTTGCTACCCTCAATACAGATTTGTATTTTGTTTAGACATTTTTACTTGTTTTGGGGGAAGTACGTCCCTGTTGTGAGATAAATTTATTTAAAATTTGGGCTGCTGTAGGGAGCCCAAATATGAACGCAGGGAACTGATTTGAACAAACTTGAACACAACCTCACTAAGCTTGCTGAACAACAAGTATCAAAAGATCTTGACTGGTGGTTGTGGGGATGAGGATTTTCAAAGACTTTTCCAAAATTCAGTCACCTTTGTGAAGCCCTAACATGAACCCAAGACTTGATTTGAACAAACGTGAATCTGATCCTCAAAGGATGTTGTATATACAATATCAAAAGATTCTGACCAGCAGAGATTTAAAAATTTTTTAAACACATGCTGATTCAGCGTTTTCCCATTATCAAAAGTATTAAAATGAGTGTTTCCTGCATGGAGCCCAAATATGAACCCCAGGAACTTGATTTGAAAAACTTAAGTCTGATATCTCTAAAGATGTTGTATACCAAATATCAAAAGATTCTGTCCAGCCTTCTGGAAAAGACAACATATTTTAATTTTTGAAAGCATGCAGACTCAGCATTTTCCCCATTGCCAACAATGTTAAAACTGGCTTGTTCTGTTTGGAACCCAAATATGAACCCAGGGACTTGATGTGAACAAACTTCAACATGACAGTCATGACTCCTCTATGGATGTTGGATACTAAATATTAACCCTTTACCCAATGAATCGACTACATCTGCCTGCGTAATATGCAAATTCAGCAGGAGAAAAATATTATTTTTCCAAAAATTTCAACAAAACCATATCATGTGACTCCTCTTTGGAACGAGCTCGTCGACTGGTTACAACAAGGGGTCACATGATATGGTTTTGTTGAAATATTTGTAAAAATTTAAAAAATGATATTCAAAATAATAAATATGGATATCGTCTCCGTTGGGTAAAGGGTTAAAGATTCTGATGGGTTGTTCTGGATAAGATTTTTAATTTTTTTGAAAAATAATGACTCCTCACTTTTTCAATTCCCAATACCATACCCTATGACACATCTGACCTCAATTTGTTCTGCCCATTCAATTCTACTGGTCCTTAGGATGCCACATGCCAATAACAATTCTCTGTTCAATTTCATAAGGGAAACATGGGCATTTAAAATTTTGAATATTTTGAGTGCATGGGGTTCCCACAAAGAGTGCAGGACACATTTCTTTTGGGGTGAATCAAGTACTTATAACCCAGTACTGACAGTACTATCCCATACCAAATCTGGTTCAAGTCTGACCATGTGTGCTGAAAATAGAAAATTTAGGTGAGGCCAAAAGTTAAAAAATTTATAGTAATTTATATATTTTTTATACTTACCAATGACCCAGACTTAGCTGGTGCTAACTCCAACAAAACCAGGGCCAAACACAAATTTTGCCCCCCAATCCCCAAAATTTGCATCCAAAACAAAAAGAAATCATGTCCTAAAGGACCTCCATACTACGCCTCTACTGCGCATGCGCAGTGACGCAGTCGTCCCGAAAATTGGCGCCAATTATCATTCTTACTGGCAGTGCCTGGTCAGCGCTATGTACTCAGTGGGGAGGCAAGAGTTCCCAACTCCAGGGAGGGCCATCCCCGTCTGGGTCATTGGTAAGTATAAAAAATATATAAATTACTATAAATTTTTTAACATTTTTATACTGTACCTATGACCCAGACTTAGCTGAATAGTAAACAGGCTGGAGGGCCTAGGACATAGAGGAAAATCCAATAAGGTCAACTATATAGTAAAGAGGTAACCCCTTAAGGAGAAAAGGAGTATTAGGCTTTACATGTATCTTTCTTATTTAATATTAAATTAGAAAGATACACTACCCTTAATAATTGAGCACAATAACATTCATGTTCTCTATTAACATCCAGTATAACCCTTATACTAATTATTTTTAAAGCAAGCCAATAAATAAAGTAGTCCAGAGAATTGAGACTCTTTATAATCATTTAAAAGTGTCCGAGTATTGTATATTAAAGCCTGTTTGACACTTGACATATACAAATGCTTCACACCGAGCTACACTTTAAAAATAAGACATGAATGAATTTAAACATTAATATTACACTTTAAAACCATCCCGGAAGCGACTCAGAAATACTGACTTGGAGGAGGCATTCCCTTGCTTTTCACTATAAAGCAGGTGACCTAAGGGAACACCCCCCCCCCCCTTCCCCTTGCCCTGGGTCAAATAGCCCAGAGCGAAGAGGGCAGCCGGACGGAGTCACTGCCGGAACAGAAAGCCTGCATAACTATAGTTGCAACTGTTTAGTGGACGACATTCTGAGCAACAGATAACGGACCTAAACAATGCAGGTCTCCAGAAATGGACTCAATATTTCTGAGATAAAAATTCGTAAATGTGGATGGCTGAGACCAATAAGCAGCCTTCATTAAATCTGTAATAGCAACACTATTAGCATAAGCCCAGGAAGTAGAAAGAGCTCTTACTTCATGAGCAGAAATCTTAAGCACAGACTGCTGAGAAGAAGATAAATCTTCATAAGCAGTACGGATAGTTAACTGAATCCATCTAGCAATAGAATGGACTGAAATGTCCTTTCTATTAGGCATCAAAGACAGAAAGAAACGTTTCCGTCCCTTTCTGATAAACTGAGATCTCTGTTTATAGATACGTAGTGCTCTAACAGGACAGAGTAAAGGCCTACGCCCGTCTGAAGACGGAAGAGCCTTAATAACAATAGGTTCCAGATATTTATTAGGAGCCTGATTCTTAGCTAAAAAACCCACATTAGTAGTGAAGGTGATAGTGTTCCCAACACTACGATAATGAGAATCATCCACCGATAGTGCATGAAGCTCACTGACTCTTCTGGCAGAAGAGAAAGCTAAGAGAAAAGCTGTCTTATAAGATAAGAATTTGAAATCTACTGTCCCAAGAGGTTCAAATGGCTTTTCCTTCAATTTAAGGAGAACCCAAGCTAAATTCCACTTAGGAATTAATCTAAGAGTTCTGGGTCTATTTATCGAAAAGTTTCTAACCAACTTCGATAAAGAGACATTAGATCCAATTTGTAAATTATCATGATGTGCATAGGTATCAGATAACATAGATCTATAAGCCTTTATAGTAACAGGCTGCAGTTTGATTTCGTCAAACAAGTATACTAGAAAGTTTGCAATGTCTGGTATAGAGGGATCAAATATATCTACAGAATGATCCCTACACCAACGACGAAAAACCTTCCACTTAGCCGCATAGTTTAGCGAAGAGGAGGTCCTCCTACAGTTAGAAATCGCGTCCACTGCTCGTCCTGTAAAGTGCTTGCCATGCAAGAAGGACCGCACAACGGAAAAACGTGAAGGTTGAGACCTTGCGGGTTGTGATGGAGTTGGCGCGATTTCCCCTGCGAAAGAAGATCCTCTCGTGGAGGAAGCTTCCGCGGTAGGTCCCACAACAGACACCTGAGTAGATTTATCCATGGTCTCTGTGGCGACAGAGATGCTACCAACAGAATCTTGCATTGAGATTGATTATCTTTAGCAATACTTGTTGAATTAACGGCGCTGGAGGATACGCATATCCTATCATTCCGTCCCAAGGGATCGACAGAGCGTCTACTGCAAATACTCTTGGATCCGGACACGGAGACACATACGTCTGCAACTGATTGTTGAGATGTGTCGCAAATAAGTCTATCATTGGCCGTTCCCATTGGTAGCAAATCTGATTGAATACTTGTTTGTTGAGAGTCCACTCCGACGGCAATAAGCGACCCTTTCGTGAAAGGGAGTCTGCTAGCACATTCAGACGACCCGGTATGTGACGGACCGAAAGAAGAACGTGATGTTCTAACGCAAACAGAAGGATTCTTTCCGTTAGATTGAACAACGGAACTGAATGAGTGCCTCCCTGATTCCGTATATACGCCACTACTGTCGTATTGTCGGATAGGATTTGGACATGAGCATCGTGAATAATGTCCATCCAGTGACGTAACGCAAGCCAAATTGACATCATTTCCTTGATGTTTATGTGCTTGCACAGGAATTGCGGATCCCAAAGACCCTGGCATCTCGAATCCGTTGGGATTAATGATGCACCCCAACCTGTTTGACTGGCATCCATCATAACGGTAAAACTCGGATCCGGCAACTGCAGCGGAACTCCTTGAGTTAACCACTGAATGTTTGCCCAAGTCTGAATCTCTTGTTTCACTTGATCTGACAAGAGAACGTCTACATCGAGCGAATGAATTTTCACACTCCAATTCTGAGTCAGGAAAATTTGAAGAGGACGTGTGCGTAGCCGCCCCATCGGAATGAGATCCGCGGCGGCTCCGCACAGACCTATCAGTCTCATAAATTCTCTCACCGTGACTTTGTCTGCGTGCAGACAATAGTGAGCGTAACAACTGACTAATTTCGCTCTGGTTAACGGCAGACGAACGAGATTGTTGTGCGTCTCGAAGCTCATTCCCAGATGAGTGAATGACTTGGACGGCACCAGATCCGACTTCTCCTCGTTTACTATAAAACCGAGACGTCGGAGCAATAGAAGAAGATTCTGAACATCGTTCTGAAGCGTTAACTCGTTGCCGTACCTCTGAAGAATGTCGTCCAGGTAGGCCGACGTTACCGCAGACGAATGAGCTCGGAAGTAGATCATTACCGAGTTCATTACCCGAGTGAAAGCCCAGGGTGCTAGATTCAATCCGAAGCACATTGCCCGGAATTGATACACCACTCCTAGGACTGCGAAGCGTAGATACTTTCGGAATGTCGGATGTACCATGACGTGAAAGTACGCATCTTTGAGATCTATGCTCGTTGCATAATCGTTCACCCGAATACTCGCTCTGACCGATCGAATCGTCTCCATATAAAACTTCGGAGCGACGATCAGCTTGTTTATCCAGCTCAAATCTATGACTGGACGGAACGAGCCGTCTGGTTTCGGAACCAGAAACAGATGGCTGTAGAATCCCAGAGATTCCTGGTTTTCTACGACCTCTACCGCGTTCTTCATTAAAAGAGACTGCACCTCTGATAACAGAGCGTCTCTTTTCTGTGGATTTGACGGAAGATGAGTCCACTTTGGACTTCGAGTTAATGGAGGCTTTCGTTTGAAGGATATCTTTAGACCTTCCGAAGTCACTCCTCTCACCCAAGGGTCGTCCGTAATCGACGCCCACTCTTGTGAAAAACTCGACAACCTTCCGCCAACCGGAACGCGATAGAGGTTTAAGCCATCACCTCCTGGACCTGCGAGGCCTGCGGTAGGAGAAACCACGTCTTTCACGACCCGCACCTCGCCTCGTCGACCTCGGGGCGTCCGACCGATTGTCCCGGCCTGAAGGACGTCCCGAACGAGAGTCGCTATCCTGACGGTCTCTCGAATAAGACCAAGAGGACGCACCGGAACCTCTATAGGAACCTCTCTTGGGCGCATTAGACCCAGAAGTGCCTGTCTTATTCGTGTCTGCTGTATCCGACTTTTTAGGAGCCGATCTGAACAACAGAGAATCATTAGCTTTCTTTTTAATTTTATCATAAATAGCGGAAAGCTTGCCGTCAAAGAGAAGTTCTCCTGAGACCGAAGCGACTCTAAGAGAGTTCACCTCAGAATCCACTAGTGTGGATGTAGCTAGGGCTGCGTCACGTCTAACCAACTCCAGATTTGCCACTGAAAGGGCGGAGTTACACGTGGAATAAGCTACTGCCCTTGAAAGAAGTCTTAAAGAGGATTGTATATCCTGAAACTCTTCCCCTTGAAGGCGCAGTGATAACGCCTTAGTAAGGTGATCTGCGTAAGATAAGGCATCTAAATTGGCTCTGTTAGACGCAATAGCTGTTTCCAACACCGCGGTTGGAATAGAAGCTGACAACGGTAATGATAGCTCTAAGTCTTCCGCCTCGTCGTCCATACGCAGAGGAACTCTCGGTATACCCTGTCCTGCCATATCGAATTTATTCCTTGCATTAATGAAAGGCAGGTTGAGAGTATTAGCGGACAAGAAACCTGCTTTCCCCGTCCTGGAAGCAAGTTTAAATATAGCGTCGTTCAATAATTCAAATGTTCTAGCAACATTATTTGACTGCGACGGAAACTCGGGAGCGATGTCCCTGAACCGCTCAAAAAATTCAGAGTCCAATGACGCTATAATTCTCTTGTCCGGAAGCGCAGCAGTCTGGCCCGACGGAACAACTTGAGGGAGAAAGTGCCGGATGAAGTCCACGGCAGCTTTATGTTGTTCCGAAAGGGATAGCTCCAAGTCATCCGTATCCCTTTCACCATCCGGTCGGACCTCACGATGTTCCCGGTCGTCCGCCCCCGATGCTTCGGCGGAGCGTACCGACCCAGCGCCGTCCGATAATTCTCGATCCGACACCGTTTCTGTCGGCTGCTGGGATGCTGCGATAAGCTGTGCTATCTGCACAAGAATGTCCGACGTCGAGACCTGCGGAGGCGCAGTCTTTCGCTGCTTCGCCGAGGGCAGCTCCGCATCAGATGGCTCCCGCATACTTTTCCTATGCGAACGTCCGGAGTCCATCGGTCTCGAATCCCTGACTGCCGGATGGTGTGACCTGGTCGCCGAAGAATCCTTCATCGGCGAAGCTGGTAATATATCGGCGGTCACGCAGCCAAGGTGCGGTCGTGTGCGCTGACGAGAAGAGGAAGCCTTAACAGTCTCTGCGGACTGCTTATACAACGGAGCGTCCCGAGCGACGGACGTATGCTCCGCTAAAGACACATTTTGTACCACAACATCTGGTCCCAGATGTTGTTGTACGAGAGAGGGACCTCTCTCGCTCGCGGCCCGGCTGGACCTGGACGAGCTAGGAACCGGACTAAAAGGCTTCCTCCGTTCTCGCTTACTATCCGCCGTCACTGGGTGTGCATCTATTATGTTTATAGTGCTCGCATCACCCAAAATTTCCTCTTGGACCGCATCGGACGAACCCGGCTGCCGAACCATTCGGTGAATGGACGCTACACCGGGCGAGCTAGCGGACGACATTTGTCTAATCTCCATGAGCACTTTTGCCGCTAGCTCTGAATTCATTTGTGACGACGGACGCACACTTGAAGAAGATAACATGGAAACATCACCCTGTTCTGGTTCCTCTGAAATAGAAACTGAGAGAGTAGAGTGACCTTGTGGAGAAAGAGCCGGCATCGCACTTTCTCCAGAAACAACATATCGTGACACACGTTTCCAATGTTTCTCATCCCAATGTTCACATATAGGACAGGGATTAATGCGAGAACACTGACTACAATTAATACAATGATCATGAAAGTCAGAGGAAGATTTCTTCCTATTACAATTTGAACAATGTCCCTTCATTGTGAAAGAACAACAATAAGTCCTAGTTACTCGCAAAAACCCCTGACACAAAGATACATAATAACATGATCCATTAATAAATGAAAAAACAATTGCAAAACAAAATAATTTTGAAAAAATATTTTTTCAGAGAAGCCCAAGTTGCTGAAAAGTAACGTTGAGCCCCGATGGATCCGATGGCAAAGTGTGGTCAAAAATTTTAAATTTATATAAAATAATTAATGAGACACTTTCGGATAATATAAATGTATCTTATAATGAGATAAACTACCACAAAGGCAAACAGCCCCCCTCAAAAAAAGGCTGTTGCCAATGAAAACAAACAGTGTAAACACACTAGAAAACATGACTCCAGGCACTGAAAAAACTGGCCCGGAATCAGTCATCAATTACACTCTATCTGATGCAAAACAGAGACTCCCAGGGGAGAATCTGTAGAACATCAGATGGAAGATGCAGAACACAAACGTTATACACCCATGGGTGAAAACGTAACTATGGGGAAAATAACAGAAAACATTCTGTAACCAAGCAACTCTCCCAGGAAATTTTAGAAATGAAATTTCTCAAAAATATGCCAAAAGCATGGGAGAATTGCCAGGGGGGACTTTAGAAGGCTAGGGGAGAGGAAACACTGAATAAGCAGTGCAACAATTAGCAAGAATGACAACAAGAGGCCCATGCCTCGAAAGTTAAAAAATTTATAGTAATTTATATATTTTTTATACTTACCAATGACCCAGACATAGCTGGTGCTAACTCTTAAAATATAGGGCCAAACACAAATTTTGCCCCCCAATCCCCAAAATTTGCATCTAAAACTAAAGAAAACATGTCCTGAAAGGCCCTCCACACCTCGCCCCCACTGCGCATGCGCAGTGTCAAGGACGTTCCGAAATTGGCGCCATTTATCATTCTAATAACCAGTGCCTGGTAAGCGCTATGTACTCAGCGGGGAGGCAAGAGTTCCCAACTCCTGGGAGGGCCATCCCCGTCTGGGTCATTGGTAAGTATAAAAAATATATAAATTACTATAAATTTTTTAACATTTTTATACTGTACCAATGACCCAGACATAGCTGAATAGTAAAAAGGCTGGAGGGCCAAGGACATAGAGCAAAATGGAATACGCTCAATAAAATAAAATAGAGTCATCCCCTGTAGGGAAAAGAAGTAATAGGCCTTACATGTATCTTTCTTATTTATGATAAATTAGAAAGATACAACACCTTCCAAAAATTGAGCTTCATACATCCATGTACTCTATTAATATCCAATAATCCTTATACTAATAATTTTTAAAGTAAGCCAATAATAAAGTAAGTCTAGAGAATAGAGACTCTTATACTCCTAAAAGTGTGTGAGAATTGCATAATCATGTCCGTTGACATATGCAATATTCAAAAGCTATACTTTAAAAACTAAGACTTGAATGAATTTTATAAACTTAAACTTCTCACTAAACAACCATCCCAATAACAGCTCAGAATTACTAACTCCGGAGGAGGTATCCCCTTGTTTTCATAGTAAAAACAGGTGACCCAAGGGAACACCCTCTCCCCCCCCCCTTTTTCTTGCCCTGGGTCAAATAGCCCAGAGCGAAGAGGGCAGCCGAACGGAGACACTGCCGAAACAGACAGCCTACCTAGCTATAGTAGCAACTGTTAAGTGAATGACATTCTGAGCAGTAGATAATAGACCTAACAATAGAGGCCTCCAGAAATGGACTCGATATTTCTGAGATAAAATTCATGAATGGATGGCTGAGCGCAATGAGCAGCCTTCAAAAATCTATAATAGCAACACTATTAATGTAAGCCCAAGAAGTAGAAGAACTCTTACTTCATGAGCCGAAATCTTAAGCACAACTGCTAAGCCAATGATATACCATAAGCAGTACGCTAGTTAATAGAATCCATTAACAATAAAATGGAGCGTAACGTCCTTCTACTAGACATCAAAGACAGAAGAAGCTTACGCCCTTGTAATAAACAGATATCTGTTTATAAATACATAAACTGTACCCGGAAAGAGTAAAGGCCTATGCCCATACGAAGACGGAAGGACCTTAAAATAATAGGTTCCGGATAATAGGAGCCTAACTCTTATGCAACAATCCAACCTAAATAGTAACGGAAGTATTGATTCCGAAACTATGAAAGTGAAAATCATCCATCGATAGTGCATGAAACTCACTGACTCTACAGTAAAAGAGAAACCAACAGAATTACTGTCTAAAAGGTCAGAATTTGAAAACTACTGTTTCCAGAGGCTCAAATGATTACTTAGCTAAATAAGAACCGAAGTTAAAATCCGTATAGGAATTTAATCTAAAGATTCTAAGTCTATTTATCAAAAAGTTACTAACTAACTTAGATAAAGAGACAAAAGACTCAATTGTAAACTATCGTAGAGTGCATAGGTATGAGGTAACATAAACCTATAACCTAAAAAACAACAGGCTGCAGTAGATCTTGTGAAACAAGTATACTAAAAACTAGCAATGCGTAGTATGGAGGGATCAACCATATGAACATAATGATCCCTACAACACGACGGAAGAGCCTCCACTTTAGTCGCATAGAATAGCGAAGAAGAGGATCTCCTATAGTAAGAAATCGCGTCCAAAGCTCGTCCAGTACAGTGCTTACAATGCAATACGGACCACACAACGGAATACATGAAGGTTGCGACCTTGCTGGTTGTGATAAAGATGACACGATTTACCCAGTGAAAAAAGATCCTCACATAGAGGAAGATTTCACGTTAAGATCCACAGTAGACAAGAGAGTAAATTACTCATGATCTCTGTGAAGATAGAGATGCTATCAACAGAAATGTATTGTGGTTGTTTATCTTAGCAATACCTGCTAAAACAACAGCGCCGGAGGATACGCGTATCCTATCATACCGTCCTATAGATCAATAGAGCGTTAACAGTATTAGCTCAGAGATCTGGACAAGCCAACACATACGTCTGCAATTGATTAGCAAGCTGTGTCATAAATAAAACATCATTGGGCGCTCCCATAGATAGCAAATCTGATTAAATACTTGTTTGTTGAGAGTCCATTCTGACAGCAACAAGCGACCCGTAAGAGAACGGGAGTGCGATAAAACAATCAGACGACCCAGAATATGACGGACCAAAACTGAACTTGGTGTACTATAACCAACAGACGGATTCTTTCCATTAAATTGAATAACGGAAACGAAAGAGTGCCTCCCTGGTTCCGGAGATACGCCACTACTGTCGAATTAAAGGACAGGAATTTGGGCATGCGTTTCTGAATAATGTTCATGCAATGACATAAAGCAAGCCTAAAAAAACATTATTCCGCGGAAGTTAAACTGATAGCTAAAAGACTGCGGAACCCAAAGACCCTGGCACTTCAAATCCGTAGGGATCAGAATATATCCCAATCTGTTTGACTGGCAACCGTCATAACAGCCACACTAGGGTCCGGCAACTGCGGCGGCACTCTCTGAGTCAACCACCGAATGTTTGCCCCAGTCTGAATCTCTTGTAACACTAGATAGACAAGAGAATGTATAAATCAAGCAATTCATGGATTGCCGGAAAGTTGCCGTCGAAGAGAAGCTCCTCCGAGAACGAAGCGACTCTGAGAGAGTTCTTAACCTACTATCCACGCGTGGATGTAGCTAGGGCTGCATCACGTCTAACCAACTCCAATCAGCCACTGAAGGGCGGAGTTATACGTGAACAAACTATTGCCCTCAAAAGAAATTACATTGAGAATAATATCCCGTAAATCTTTTCTTGAAGACGTAATGATAACGCCTCAGTAAGGCGGATTACGTATAATAAAGCGTCTAAGTTAAGTCTACTATACATAATGTCGTTCCCAACATTGAAATTGGAAAAGACATAAACGGCGAAAAAGAATATATGCAGTCTTTAATCACACCGTCTAGACGCATATGAACTCTCGGTATGCCCTGCTCTGCCAAAATAAACTATATGTAAAAAAGATAAAATGGCAGAAATGAGCCACGCGGACAAGAAACTAAACTATCATGCTTAGTAGCAGGCTTGTATATATATATATAATATATAGCGTCGAAAAATAAAACACATGTTGTAATGACAATATTGGACTGCGTCGGTAAGTCAGGGACAAAGTCCCTGTACCGATCGAAAAATCCGAGTCCAATGACGCTATAAGTCTCTTATCCAAGATCGCAGCAATGAAGTCCGAAAAATAATCACTGGAAGAAATGCCAGAAGATAAGAAAGGCATCTTCCGATACTACTAAAGGGAAAACTCGAAATCTTTCGAATCCCTTTCGCCATCCTGTCGGACCCTATAAAGCGTTCGGTCGTCCGTAGCTTGATGCAACCGCGGACCGCACCGACCCAGCGCCGTCGGATAATTCCTGATTCGACCGAGAAACCGTCAATTGCTGGGATGCTGCGAAACAACTGTGCTAACTCGGATAGCACGTCCGTCACTGAGGCCTGAGGAGCAGCGGTCTTACGATGCATTGCCGCAGGAAGCTCCGAGATCGTTACCCCGTGCATACTTCCAATATGCGAGCGAACGGAGTGTATAGGCCTCGTGTCCCTTGGCTACCGGATGGCGCGACCTATTCGCTGTGGAATCACTGAATGCCGAAACTGATCGGATACTCGAGGTCACGTAGCCAATGTGCGGTCGTGTGCCCTGCTGTGAGGATGAGGAAGCATTAAAGACAGTCTCTCGGACTGTCAATATAACGGAGCGTCCCGAGCAACGGACATATGCTCCGAATGTAAAATATCTGAACCACAACATGCGGTCCCCTATGTTGCTGGCTTCCTCCGATCTGTCCTCAATCTGCCGTCACTGGGTGAGTACTAAAGTAATTAAAGTGCTCGCATCACCCAAATCTCCTTCCTAGACCGCAACGGACGAACCCGGCAGCCGAACCATTCGATGAATGTACGCTACACCGGGTGAGCTAGCGAATGTCACTCCGTAAGCGATAGACATATTCCATGAGCACTTATTGCCGCTAACTCTTCATTAACTATGACGACAGAGGCACACTTTTGAAAGACATCTCCATAACTCTTCGAACAAGAAACCAGAAATGCTTGGATAGCAAGCATAAAATAATAATATATATAGCGTCGTTCAATAATTCGAAAGTTTGTGTGACATTATTGGACTATGTCGGAACTGAGGGATGATGTCCCTGAACCGAACCAAAAATTTCTAAGTCCACCGACGCTATCAGTTTCTTATCCGGCATCGCAGCATATGTTGTTCCGAAAGGGAAAGCTTGAAATCCACCGAATCCCTTTCGGTATCCCGTCGGACCGGATGAAACTTTCGGACGTCCGTACCCGCTTACGCGGAGCGTCCCGACCCAGCATCGTCGGATAAAATATATGCGACAGATTCAGTTGATGCTGGGATGCTGCGATAAACTGTGCTATTAAGGAAAGCACGTCCGTTCCCGAGGCCTGTGCAGTAGCGGACTTGCGATGCATTGCCGCTGGAAGCTCCGTGTACGTTGACACCCGCACACTTCCTATGTGAACGTCCGGAGTCTGCAGGCCTCGAGTCCCCGGCTACCGACCCAGCGCTGTCGGATAATTCTCGATCCGACACCGTTTCTGTCGGCTGCTGGGATGCTGCGATAAGCTGTGCTATGTGCACAAGAATGTCCGGCGTCGAGACCTGCGGAGGCGCAGTCTATCGGTGCTTCGCCGAGGGCAGCTCCGCATCAGATGGCTCCCGCATACTTCCTATGCGAACGTCCGGAGTCCATCGGTCTCGAATCCCTGGCTGCCGGATGGTGTGACCTGGTCGCCGAAGAATCCTTGATCGGCGAAGCTGGTAATATATCGGCGGTCACGCAGCCAAGGTGCGGTCGTGTGCGCTGACGAGAAGAGGAAGCCTTAGCAGTCTCAGCGGACTGCCTATACAACGGAGCGTCCCGAGCGACGGACGTATGCTCCGCTAACGACACATTTGTACCACAACATCTGGGGCCAGATGTTGTTGAACGAGAGAGGGGCCTCTCTCGCTTGCCGTCCGGATGGACCGGAACGAGCTATGAACCGGACTAAAGGCTTCCTCCGTTCTCCCTCCGATCCGCCGTCACTGGGTGTGCATTAAGTTAATTTTATAGTGCTCGCATCACCCCAAAATTCCTTCTAGACCGCAACGGACGAACCCGGCTGCCGAACCATTCGGTGAATGGACGCTACACCGGGCGAGCTAGCGGACGTCAAAGGCCGTCGAACCTACTAGGGTCCTCTTAGGCAATTGGCGTATTACATGAGCACTTTTCCGCTAGCCCTTCATTAATTGTGACGACGGAGGCACACTGTTGGAAGACATCACAGATACATCACCCTAATCTTGATCGTCTGAAATAGAAATTGATAAAGTAGAGTGACCCTGCGGGGAAAGGACCGGAGTGTCCAAATCCCCAACAACATACCGTGACATACGCTTCCCATATTGTCATCGAAATCATACGATACAGAACAGGAGTTAATGCGAGTACACTGACCACATATAGAATGATAATAAGGTCAGAGGAAGACTTCCTCTTAAAACAATTGATCAATATCCTTTCAATGTGAAAAGAAAACAAGTCCTGGTACTCGCACTAACCCCTGGCAATCAAAATACATAATAATAATATGATCCATTAATATAGAAAAAATAATTGAAATCAAAATATTTTGAAAAAATATTTTTTCAGAACAGCCCAAGTTTCTGAAAAGTAACGTTGAGCCCCAATGGATCCCAAGCCTAAGTGTGGACAAAAATTTTAAAAATATTTTAAACAATTTATTCAACACTTACGAACAATAATAATGTATCTAGTTATGATTAAAATAACATAAAGATATTATTATTTAGAAATCCCCCCCTCACACAGAGGGCTGTTGTAAATGTAAACAATGAGTGTAAAAACACTAAAATAAGACTCCAGGCACCCAGGCCCGAAATCAGTTACCAAAAATACACCATCTGATGCAAAACAGAGACTTCCAGGGAGGAAACTGCAGAACATCAGATGGTAGATGCAGAACACAACGCCTAACCACCCGTAGGTGAAGACGTAAACATGGGGAAAGAACAGAATTCATTCTGTTATTCAGCTAAAACTCCCAAGAAATTTTAGTAATAATAATTACAGAAACTATGCCAAAAGCATGGGAGAATAGCAAGGGGGAACTTAAAGGACAGGGAGAGAGGAAAAACACTTGAAAAAACAGTGTAACTAAATAATCAGAATGACAACAAAATGGCTGCTGCCTTGAAAATAGGTAACTTAACATAATTTCATTAAAAAATTTTAAGTTACAGCCCTGATAATATTCTGTCACACATTCTTTTCCTCTCCTCCTTTTCTATCCTCCTTAGAATCACCATTTCACTAATATTTATGTGTCTGGCATCATTTAAACTGAGATTTAAAAGCACAAAGATCAGTCAGATGTTAACTGATGAAGGGCCAAACTTAGAATAATAAATGGCGCCAATTTCGGAACGTCCTTGACACTGCGCATGCGCAGTGGGGGCGAGGTGTGGAGGGCCTTTCAGGACATGTTTTCTTTAGTTTTAGATGCAAATTTTGGGGATTGGGGGGCAAAATTTGTGTTTGGCCCTATATTTTAAGAGTTAGCACCAGCTATGTCTGGGTCATTGGTACAGTATAAAAATATAGGCAACTTAACATAATTTCATCAAAAAATTTTAAGTACAGCCCTGATTATTTTTTGCCACTTCTTTTTCCTCTCCTCCTTCTATCCTCCTTAGAATCACATTTTCTCCAAAAATTACGTGTCTGGCATCCTTTAAACTGAGATTTACAAGCACAAAGATCAGTGAGATGTTGACTGATGAAGGGCCAAACAGAGAATGATAATTGGCGCCAATTTTCGGGACGACTGCGTCACTGCGCATGCGCAGTAGAGGCGTAGTATGGAGGTCCTTTAGGACATGATTTCTTTTTGTTTTGGATGCAAATTTTGGGGATTGGGGGGCAAAATTTGTGTTTGGCCCTGGTTTTGTTGGAGTTAGCACCAGCTAAGTCTGGGTCATTGGTACAGTATAAAAATATATGGTTCCCCACAGAACTATAAATGTTGTGTCTCAAACTTCCCTTGAACAAGTTTGAAAGTATGCCTTAAAAGGAAGCAAATACCAATTATCAACTCACTCCATCCATCAGATCATGAGTAGATTTTTTTAAAAATTAGAGCAATTTTCCCTAAGGAGCATGGCAATCTGATTGTAATAAAATCACAATGCAACCCCATGACCTGACAATTCCTTACAAATCTTTCAAAATTGGAAAACCACAAATACAGCCTTCACACTGGATAATGGACAGGGAGTGATCACTACAGCTGAGCTAAAAATCAAGGATGGATTAATTCAAACCATGATATACAACACTATATGGTACCAGATCTTATTAATTGAAAATAGAATATGTTTTCATTTTTGGAATTCACTTTAACAAAATTTCATCAATGCAGAGTAAGTATTTCCATCAGTTTCTAGAATATTGCACCCTATGTAACATGTAACCAACTAACCTTGTGCATTTTTACAGCTGTAGTCACTGACTGTATATTTTCATGTCGTGTATAATACGGCAGCCTATCAAATAATCCTGTGCAATGCCTATTGTCAGGCAGTGTAGGTTAGCTTACTAACTCTGTGTAATACATAGGGTTATAACTATTAACAATTGGCACAAAATACCCAAGGGAGGCTGAATACTGGTGCTAACCCGTGTGGAAATTATAGCCTGGCCGATTTGTAAGTGTGTGTACTCATCAGAGGCATTTGTATTAGGACTCCTTGCATATATAGGCCATTGTTTGGTGGGTAACTGGACAGAAATGTATGGTGATGTGAGATTCTGCTGAATGATGGGTAACCAAGAGGGGTGGATATGCCAAAATATCTGTCCCTAACCTAATGTTGTTTAGTATTAATCATTAAGTGTGATCATATTTTTTGTAGGTAATTCCATAAAAAATGTTGAATGTCATGCAGAGCACATCTGCTGAGGGCCTACAGATGGTGAAATGAAAAGAGAAAATGAAGGGTGGCTACAGACGACAGCTGAAAGGTTGATCAGCTACACTGTGTTTCGTACAACAAAAGAATGTATGTTTTAGTTTGTGGTTCTGTTTCTGCTACTTTCTGTTCATTATGCCTATCGCCCTTGTGCAAGGCTACATTATGACCACAACATCATAATTGGAACAATGGTCCTACACAAGGGAGGACTAGTTATGTTTCACACTGTATTGTACATAATGGGCCATATTTGTAAAGAATGTGATCTACTATACTCCACCAAGCATGGTCTCAGCCCCCACATTAGGATTTATCAAAGACATTCAGGGTTCGTTACCTGTGATGTATTTTCAAAAACATTCAAAAGGAGAGAATCCCGAGTGCCATAGAATCAAACCAGGACACTGGTTATATTGCAAATGGCATAGCAGGCATTTGAAAAAAGAGACATTCTTGCTGATTTCCATGAACTGCAGTTTGTAGAATTAAGTGATGCAATTTTCTGATACTAATAATTAAAATTGAGTATTCAGTGTGTTCTGTGCTGGCATCGTATATCCTGGGTTATCTAGCATTCCCTTTCTAGGGTCTGTCAGAAGCCGAGTGGTGTGCATGGTTTAGTCTAGTTTTTCTAGATGGTTGGTGCCGGAGAAAACTCTCTCCACGTGGGTTCGAACCCCCACTATGGCATTTGCAATATTCTTTTTTCTATTAACTCTTAAAAGCCAGGGAATCAGAATGAATTTATTGAACATGACATGCTGCGACAAACTTACAGTAAGCAGGTGCTTCTGGTCAAGTGTCGTCTGCCTATTCAGGCAGACGACACTTGACTAGAAGCACCTGCTCAGTGCTTAATTCTCCACCAGCCCAAAGAGAGCTGGACCGTCACAGCCAGATTACCTGTCGTATTACATCACAGGCAAGAAAACTCGACTCCCAGCTTCTAAGAGTTATTGGCTTGTTAACAATGCCTTCAACATAGTCTGTTAACTTGCAAAGGCCTGGAAAATAACTCATATTCCTTGGACATAAAAAATCAGCAAGACTTTTTGCTGAGTAGTTGTTTCTAGACATCTGCCTATTTAAGACAAAACCTGAATACAAGCAACTGAATACAAGCAACCTGAATACAATCATACACGATCAAACGATCTCCCCCCAAACAATGCGCACTTGACACATTACCCACATGGTTATTCAGAGCTTGTCTTCCAAATCTCATCCAAGCTCTTGTGCAAATTGTTAAGGCCTCACTTTCAACAGGCACTTTTCCAGATGGAATGAAACAAGCTCCAGTAACACCACTAATCAAAAAGCCATCACTCAACCCTGACAGTCTGAAGAACTACTGCCCTGTCTCTAATCTTTCTTTCTTGTCAAAGGCTGTGGAGAGGGTTGCAGCTGTTCAGCTTCGATCTCACTTAGAATCTAACAGTCTGTCCGAAGCATTTCAGTCAGCTTACAAACCATGTTGTAGCACTGAAACTGCACTTGTGAGAGTCCAAAATGATTTACTGTTGGCAATGGATGAACAGTTGCTATCGTGTCTCATGCTTCTGGATCCCAGCGCAGCGTTTGACACGATAGACCATACGACCCTCATGATGCGTCTAGAAAATAGGATTGGTGTTAAAGGCACTGTACTTCCGTGGTTTCGCTCCTATTTACAAGATCGTACACAATGTGTTGTAATTGAGGGCGAGCACTCCAAAAAACTCCCACTCTCATGCGGTGTTCCTCAGGGATCGGTTCTCGAACTGATTCAGTATACCATATATGTCCTTCCACTGGGTGACATTATAAGAAAGCATGGGCTTAAGTTTCTTTGTTATGCTGATGACACATATCTATACATCCATTTCTATAAAGACAGCGCTGCCTGTTCCGTGCAGAAATTAGAACAGTGCATTCTGGAAATAAAATCTTGGAT
Organism: Pictodentalium vernedei; assembly: GCA_031216915.1. Taxonomy (NCBI): domain Eukaryota; kingdom Metazoa; phylum Mollusca; class Scaphopoda; order Dentaliida; family Dentaliidae; genus Pictodentalium; species Pictodentalium vernedei. The sequence continues at coordinate 686,598,613 of CM062297.1, forward strand.
GACTGCTAATTTCTTGAAATTAAACCACGACAAAACTGAAATTATCTTTTTTGGAACTCAACAGCAATTGTCTAAATTGCCCAAACTTGATTTACACATCCAGGATTTGTGCATTTCCTCAACCAAGTCCGTTCGTAACCTCGGCTTTTTCTTCGATGAAAACCTATCACTGGACAGACATGTCAGACACATCTGCCAGGTGGCATATTTTCATCTGAGAAACATCAGCAAAATTAGGAACTTAATAGACAACAAAACAGCTGAACAACTCGTACATGCCTTTGTGACAACTCGGCTCGACTACTGAAACTCCCTGCTCTCTGAATCAACAAATGCCCACATTATAAAATTGCAGCATATACAGAACTGTGCAGCTCGAGTAGTCACTAGAAATAGAAAAACTTGCCACATAACACCTATCCTTAAGGAACTGCACTGGCTGCCAGTATGCCGGAGAATCGAATATAAACTGTGTCTGCTGGTTTTTAAGAGCCTTCACGGCCTTGCACCACCCTACCTCACTGAGCTTGTAAATCGGTATGAACCAGCCCGAGCTTTAAGGTCCGGCAATGAAACTTTGCTCTCACAGCCAAGGGCAAGACTGAAGACCGCAGGTGACAGAGCATTCTCTGTGGCTGCCCCCACTGTGTGGAACTCACTCCCAAAACATATAAAAACTATCAGTACCTCAAATTCATTCAAGAAAAGCATGAAAACACATTTCTTCCAACAGGCATTCCATTAGTTTTTGTAAAGCCAAAGAGCACTTTTGTGGATTTTAGGCTTATAAATTATTTATTATTATTATAGCTGAGGTTGTACAAGTTTTTCTCTTCACCATTACTCAAAATATCCATTACAGACCACCTGTTATACAACATTAAAGGAGACTGGACTAAGCTTTAAGCCTCTAGGTGTTGAGCAACCATTCCAAAAAGGTAATATCAATTTTACCAAATACCAAATGAAGGATTTAACTAGTTGAGTGCTAGAAGCCAGTATGAGGGCTCTTCTGAAAAGTGCTGAAAGTCACTTTAGAGGCTTTACACTGCATGCATAAGGCCCATAAAAAAATTTATTGTTTCTCAGGAAATTTTCCCTCAATTTTATGAGGAGTGAGCCTTTTTGGAGGTTTTTTTGTTTTTTTGTTTGTTTATTGACAGAACAGTTCTGAAAATAGTTGCAATCAGAAATTTAACTACTTACACAATTAAGTGGCAAACCAATGTTTTCAGCAGCGAAAGTTTCCAATAATGTAGTTGAAAATTTAACCAACTATATCTTGTTTGACAGAGCTTTGTAGGCTCTGTCAAACAAGGTATAGTTGGTTTAATATTTGTCCTACCAGTGCAAAATAGTGTCAGAGAAGAGATGATGAGGCAGATTTTCTATTATGAGGGAGGTGCCTGAGAAACAAGAATTTTTTTCAATAGCCTAACCTTATTATGGATGCAGTAGTAGAAAAAAATGTTGAGATAAAATTGTTTTGTTATCATTTATTGAAGAAAACAAAACATTTATTTATTAACAAAATCTTGCTGAATTAAAGTTCCCCTTGCTTGTACTCTGATATCTTTGAAAAAAAATACTCATGTTGCAAATCACCTTTGAAAAATAATTTAGCACTCTACCAGTTAAAAGTTTAACCCTTTACCCAATGCAGACGATATAAAAATTTATTACTTTAAATATCATTTTTTAAACTTTTTCATAAAATTTCAACAAAACCATATCATGTGACCCCTCGTTGGAACAAGCTCGATGAGCTCGTCCCAACGAGGGGTCACATGATATGGTTTTGTTGAAATTTTTTGAAAAATAATATTTTTTCATCTGCTGAATTTGCATATTACGCGGGTGGATGCGGACGATTTGTTGGGTAAAGGGTTAAAAATTTCTAGAATTCCATTCACAACAATCATCAACCTGTAAATGTTTCTGCAGGAAATTCTATTTGTAAATGAAAACTGAACCAACAAAGTTCACAATGTTTTATTATTTCTATAACAATATAACAATAAGAAGGACAACAATTGCATTAAGTAAATAAACCCTTTTAACAAACATTACACATACATAAATTGCACTGTCTCGGTAATAAATTATTTTTTAATTTTAATTGCGAACCAAAGTATTTTTTGTGTACCACATGCCAATACTCTAACAGCAGCCATAAATTAGAGCAGAGGAGCAAAACCCTGTTAAGTGAATATTTTTTTCATTTATTTATTTATTGGTGTTTAAGGTCACATATTTCACCACATTGGCTAATTATGACTGCAACATGGAGATAAAATCAAGTTCAGTCAATCGTTTATACCCACGTTGTCCATTTTAGAGGACTTCCACCCCACTGGTCACTGGGTCCTATTCCACCAGTAAATCAGAGCTTGTCTACCAGAGTAAAAAACACTGTTTTACTTCCCGGGGTTCCCACAGGGGGAATTTAAAAAATTATAAATTTACAGTAATTTGTATATTTTTATACTTACCAATGGCCCAGACTAGCTGGTGCTTAACTCAAACTTATTAAGGGCCAAACACAAATTTTGAACCCCCCAATCCCCCAAATTTGCTTGCAAAACCGAAAATTAAAAGTCCTATCTGGCCCTCCATACATTTACTCTCTGCACATGCGCAGACGTCAGGAAGTGACCGGAATTGGCGGCAACATCATTCTTTGTAGAAGAGAGTACTACATAAAAATTCAGCGGGGAGGTATGAGTGCCCAGTCATGGGAGGGCCATCTCCATCTGGGCCATTGGTAAGTATAACTAGAGGTACTGTGAGCAAACTCACAAAGTGATACTCCCCCGCACATGAAATGTATAAGTTAGATTATCTCCCCTTAGAAATGTCAGAACGGAATTATATTGCTTCATGCACATCTTCATATGGAGTTCTTCCATTGTGTAAAGTTTAATGAAAATTCTTCAAACGGTTTAGGAGGAGTTGCACTTACAAGGATGGACGAAATGTATAAGTTAGATTATCTCCCCTTGGAAATGTCAGAACGGAATTATATTGCTTCATGCACATCTTCATATGGAGTTCTTCCATTGTGTAAAGTTTCATGAAAATTCTTCAAACGGTTTAGGAGGAGTTGCTCTTACAAGGATGGACAGACGGATGGACGGACAGACAGACAGGGTGATTCCTATATACCCCCCAAACTTTGTTTGTGGGGGTATAAAAATATACAAATTACTGTAAATTTATAATATTTTTACACTGTAAACCAATGGCCCAGACTAGCTGAATCGTAAAGAGGTGGAGGGCCTAGGACTTCAGAATTAGTATATCAACATAGTTCCAATCCTATAATCCAAGGTGAAAGGAAAATAAAATTATTAGGAATTACATGTATGTCTCTCTATGCAGTAATAGAGAAGACATATCATACAAAAGGAGCCCATTCAAGTAATTCTGTATACTTAGCATGAAGACTGTGCTAATTGGATGTAACAAGTTCCCAATTTTTAAGGTTAGCCCGGACTAAGCCCCAAAAATTAGGATGGCGTATTTGAGAATGAGAGAATATCCCCCACAAACATACGCCATACACAATAAAACTCCAGCTGTATGCAGGATATAATTATGGACAAAACAACTTCCTTCATAGTTACATACCTATCAAGCCAGAGGAGAGGTAAAAAGATCCCTCCCAACCTTTTCTTTTGAAGGAATCTTCAAAAAGAAAGAGGGGAGCGCTCTGGAATCAGTAAAAGCAGTACCGAAAAACAATATAAACATTCGTCAAATGGGCACTCTGGTATTAATTTATTATTAATAAATGGTGCTTAACGCCACTTCAGAAGTTAAGGCTATAGCGACGATCCCGGTAATTAATATTGCCTGCTATATAACGTACACTGCAGACGGCATCCGCAGACAGGTCGAAAACCCGTGATATAATATATAACATACACATGTCCCATCGAACCACAATTAACGATCTCTGGAGAGTAAACACACTTCCGAGGTAACCCACAGGTGACCCCATTCAGGTGTACAATAAATTCCAGTAACAACACTCCCTGATGTGTACTATCCGATAGCTATGACACTATAATGTGGGAATATACGAGATGAGTACAGACATTAATAGAAACCTGGATCTAGAAATAGAAGTAGGTATGATTAACAGGCTCCGACACAGGCCGCCCCGGAAATAATTCATAATTTCAAAGGTCCATAATATACAACAAAGCATCAGCCTAATAATTATTATGCATGTGAGCATTAAAATCCAGCATGTAATCATCTGAATACCAGTTAACTGGTAATTCAGCCTCAGAGGTACCCAAAGACTAGCAATTTAATTATGATGAAATATGCTCTCGTATATGACATATAGACGAATAATCACAGGAAACTAATCCACCTAAAAAGTGGATGTGCCCATGAGGTCGCCATAGAACACGACCCAGCCGCCAATCGAAAAGTGAAGAAATGCATGTATGTATTTAAACTTATACGAGGCTTGCGGGAAGAAAACTACGTCTTGCCCGGTAATCACCTCTAAACACATTGCCGGTGCGTGGGGGGAGGGGGGAGGGGGGATTCGAAGTCATATTGAACCCTCCTCACCTGCATTACTTAATCGTTCTTGTGTTAGTCATAAAATAATATAGGAACCACAATGGAACAAAAACTTCCCCTGATAAAGAAGGTCCTCTCATGGAGGAAGCTTCCGGGGAAGGTCCCATAACAGACACTTGAGAAGACTGATCCAAGGTTTCTGTGACGACAGAGGTGCTACTAGTAGGATTCACAACGAGACTGTTTGATCTTAAACGTAATCTACTGAATCAAATGAATTGGAGGATACGCATATCCTAGCATCCATCACCATGAAATCAGCAGAGCGTCTACTGCATGTGCTCAATGGTCTGGGCATGATGATACAAACGACGGTAACTGATTGTTCCGGTGCATTGCAAACGGATCTATCATGGGTCGATCCCTCTGGTAGCAAAACTGTCCAAATACTCGCTTGTTGAGCGTCCATTCCAATTGCAACAGGCGACCTTTCTGAGAGAGCGAGTCTGCTAGTACGTTCAGACGACCCAGTATATGACGGATAAAAAGATGAACATGATAATTCATGACGTATTAGGAAAATCTTCTCCATTAGTTGGCATAACAGAAATGAATGGGTGCCGCCCTGGTTCCAAATGTATGCCACTACTGTCGAGTTGTCCAAGCAAATTGAACATGGACGTCCGTAATTATGTGAATCCAATGTTGTAGCACTAGCTAATTAACATTATCTCCTTGATGTTTATGCGTCTCTCCTGGAACCGAGGGTCCCAAAGACCCTAACACCTCAAGACTGTGGGACTTAGGGTCGCACCTTAACCTGTCAGACTCACATCCGACATAATCGTGAAAGCCGGATCCGGCAGTTGCAGCGTAACTCCCTGAATATCTGCCCAACTGAATCCTTGTTTTACAAGGTCTGTTAAAACAATACTGGTTCAAGCAAAAGCGTCTTCACACTCCAGTTCTGAATAAAGAATATCTGGAGGGGACGTGTGCGCAGGCGGCCCATTGGAATGAGATCCACAGCCGCTCCACACAACTCCAACAGTCGCATGAATTCCCTCACTATTAATGTGTCTGAGTGTAGACAAAAGTGAGCATAACAAGTGACTAATTTTGTTCTGGGTAACGACAGGCGAACCAGATTGTTGTGAGTCTCAAACCTCAATCTCAAGTGAATAGACGACTTGTACGGAGCTAGATCCGCCTTTTTCTCATTTGTGATGAAACCGAGACGTCGGAGTAGTAGAAGCAGACTCGGAACATCGTTCTGAAGAATAATTCTGTTGTCGTATCCCTATAGAAGGTCGTTTAGAAAGCCGGCATTACCACAGACAAATGAGCACGTAAGTAAGATATTACTGATTTCATTATTCGAGTGAAACGCCCAGGGGCCAGATTCAGACCAAAGCATATTGTTCTGAACTGGTACACCTTCCCTTGTATGGCGGACCGCAGGTACTTTTAGAATGCCAGATGTACTAGGACATGAAAGCACGGATCCTTAGATCTATGCTTGCCACATTGTCGATCACTCGAATGCTCGCTTATACCGACTGAATATTTTCCATAAACAGACTTTTAGAGCCATGATAAACTTGTTATACAGTTCAAGTCTATTACCGGTCGGAATGAGCCGTCTGGCTTTGGTACGAGGAACAGGTGATTGTAAAAATCTTGAGAAACCTGATTCTCCATGACCTGCATTGCTTCCTTGATAAGAGAGCTTATACCTCCATTAGGAGAAACTCTACACTTCTCACCCACTGAACTTCCGTGATTGTTATCCAGTTTTTTGTGGAGCTTGATAACTTTCTGCCAAATGGCCAGCAATAGAGGTCTAAACCATCACCTGTATGACCTGCGAGGCTTACGGGAGGAGGAACCACGTCCTCCCCGCAAAAAACCTCATCTCGTCAGCCTAAGGGCATCTGACCTATAGTCCCGATCAGACCTATGCCCCTTTTCCAAGTCGCTATACTGATGACCTCCAGAGTAATTATAAGAGGGTTTCTTGTACCCTCGTGAGGAGTTTCATTTGACAATTTTTGTCTGGAACGCCCTCCTTTACTCTTGTATGCTGAAGCGGGTCATTGATACTGATACACCGACTTCAAAAGCAGAGCACTAGACACTTTCTTAGTAGCCTATTCATAGACTAATGAAAGCTAGTCGTCGAAAATAAAATGTCTGGAAATCGGAGTGACTCGGAGAGAGCTTTTCACCTTGTCATCTTATCAGTGATGGCGACGCAAGGGCAGCATCACATCTGATTAACTCCAGATTAGCCACTGTTAGGGCGGAGTTATACATGGTATACATAATTGCCTTGGAAAGAACTCTAAGAGAGGTACAAACATCCTCAAAATTCCTTTCCCTTGAGACGTTGTGCCATAGCTCTTGTAAGGTGATCTGCATAAGACATAACGTCCAAATTTGCTCTATTCGAAGAAATTGCCGACTCAATTGCATCTGAACGAATAGTGAATGAAACAGATAAGGATACCTCTAGATCCCCGGCCTGCTCATCCAAATGCAGAACTCTCTGAACATCTCCCCCGACCGTTTTTATATGAACGTGGTCCAAAAAATGGTATGTATACAGAAGATGAAGATAAAAAAAACACCTTCTTCCTTGCACTCAAGAGGCCTGTGACACCTGCATAAACTGAACCGGAAAAGAAAGGACTTCCTCCATTGTTCAGATAAAGTCTGCACCTAACGACACCAGCGGTTTCTCTCTTGTCGTCACAGCATTTTGATTCAGCGGAACGAAAGCCATTGCAACCATGTACTGTTCCGAAAGGGAAGGGTAATCCTCTTCCTTATCCCTTTTACCATCCGAGAGAATCAGTTGCGAATCTCAGTCCACTGCATCTGCGTGAACAGACGACTGGACCGACCCAGCACCGTCCGACAGCTCAGATTCTGAGACTGAAGGAGGCTGCATCTGCACTTGCTGGGATGCTGCGATTAGCTGCGCAATCTGCGACAGCAAGCCCGTCATCAAGGCCTGAGGAGCAGCGGATTTCCGTTCCTTAGCTGCATGCTGCTCATGGGACGGTGTGTTGGAAACGGATCCTTTCTCCGAGCGTCCTGATGATCAAGGCCTCATCTCCCTAGCTACCGGATGGTCAGACTTCACGGGCGCAGAGTGGTTCCTTCTTCGTGCAGCAGGCTGGATATCTGCAGTCGGGTAGCTAGGATGCGGCCGTGTGTGCTTAAATAATGTAGCGGAGGAAGCCATGACTGAAGCCGACCCCAGCTGCAGACTAGATGGAGCATCCCCAGTGGCGGGCGGGCATATGCTCCATCTCGTGCAAGTTTCCAACCAGAAAACTTCATTTTGGCCTTGTGAAACGTAGCAGAGGAAGCCTTGACTGAAGCCAACCCCGGCTGCAGAATAAACAGAGCGTGCCGAGTGGAGGGCAAACATATGCTCCGGCCTGTGTAAGTTTCTCAAAACAACATCTGACCCCAGACGTTGCTATATTAGAGAGGGGAGGGGGGGGGGGGCCACTCCTGGTCTATCAGACCTCGCCGAGTACAAGAACTTGCAGATTTCCTCCCTATTTCCGTCGTCGCTGGGTAAGCTATTTATATTATAGTGCTCGCTCTATCCAATCCATCTCTTAGACCGCAACTGACTTACCCGGCACCCACGGATGGAGTACCGCTTCACCGGTCAAGCTAGCTGCTTGCAAGAGATTAAAACCTTTACCCATAGGCCCTAACTCTTGCAATAATGAGCAATGCAGATAGCTCTATATGCTCCACAGAGCGCGACGATGGTAGCACACTTGGATGGGTGTCAGAATATCATCACCATGTTCCTGTTCCTCTGAAATAGAAACTGACAGAATGAATTAAAATGCAGTGAGAGGTCTGATCCTCAGAACCTCACTGCCAACAACGTACCGCGACATCCGACTCCAACATCAGTCATCCCATTGCAAAACAAGAATGACAAGAGTCCGCAGGAGTGTATCAACTAAAGTCGATATCAGTCCTCCAAACTCCACAACTATATATATATATATAACTGAGATACATGAATAATAGCAATCATAATTAAATTCATAATATTTTTTGCAAACAAAAATTTTTTTTTGAAAAACGCCCACGTTCACAAAGGGAACATGAAGAGCCCAAGGGCATCCCAATAGAGCCTAAGTGTGGACAAAATTCAAAATTTTTTGAGCTACACTACCGGAATAATAATCCATGTATTCTACAGTATATTACAGTAACAGAATATAAGAAACTACCTAAATATGAGGACGCTGATAATGTAAACGACGGCAGTGTAAATAAGACATCAGGCACACAAAAAGACCTAAAAGCAGAACCAATTGAAATGCTATCAAATGCAAAGCTAGATCTTCATATGAAGAAAAAGTGATACATTGGATAGAAGATGCAAGACTAAACGGCCTAACACCCCTAGGGTGAGGACGTAACCCTGGGGAAGAAACAGAATAATATTCTGTAATAATGTTAAACTCCCAAGAAATTTAATAAAAAATTTCAATAAAAAACAGCCAAAAAGCTTAAGAGTTTAACAGGAAGGGTTCATGGAAGGATAGGGAAAGAAAACTTAACACACAGTGGAATAATCATTTTTAAAAATAATGACGTCAGGCATATGTCCCGAAATTGGGAAACATAAAATAATTTTATAAATATTATAAAGTTACAGCCCTGAATGTCCAAAACCACCGTTGAACACTTCCTTCATCCAATAACAGCCTTTTATCCACCAATTCATGCATTGATTTGTGTCTGGCAATCCTCAAAAAATAGGCCAATGAAATCGTCAGATGTGTACCCATACGTGCAACTAGTAGAAAGCTGTATGATGGAGGGCCACCCCAGATGCCGACATTATGTACACTATACATGGTATGGGTACATAGAGAAATGGATTGGAGGAGTGCCTAATTTGATGGATAAAGGGTTAATATCTCCGGATCAAATTATTAGATTTACATAAAAAACTAATACAGCACAGCACATCAGTAACCTGAATACATATATAAAGTAACCTGATAATCGGATTAATATTTATTGAGTTATCACATGCCGAAGAAATGGATTGGAGGAGTTCTCAATTTGAAGGATAAAGGGTTAATATCACAGGATCAAATTATCAGATTTACACCAAAAACTATACAGCTCAGCACATAAGTGACTTGAACACATATATGAGGTAACATGACAATCGGATTGATATTTTTTGAGTTATCTCATGCCAAAGGGATTGGAGGAATTTTCAATTTGAAGGATAAAGGGTTAATATCTCAGGATCAAATTATCAGATTTACACCAAAAACTATACAGCTCGACACATCAGTAACCTGAACACAGATATAAAGTAACTTGACAATCCAAGCAATATTTTTCAAGTTATCGAATGCCAAAGGGATTGGAGGAATTTTCAATTTGAAGGATAAAGGGTCAATATCACAGGATCAAAATAACAGATTTACACCCAAAACTATACAGCTCAGCACATCAGTAACCTGAACACAAATATAAAGTAACTTGACAATCCAAGCAATATTTTTCAAGTTATCGAATGCCAAAGGGATTGGAGGAATTTTCAATTTGAAGAATAAAGGGTTAATATCTCAGGATCAAATTATCAGATTTACACCAAAAACTATACAGCTCGGCACATCAGTAACCTGAACACAAATATAAAGTAACTTGACAATCCAAGCAATATTTTTCAAGTTATCGAATGCCAAAGGGATTGGAGGAATTTTCAATTTGAAGGATAAAGGGTTAATATCTCAGGATCAAAATAACAGATTTACACCAAAAACTATACAGCTTGGAATATCAGTAACCTGAAGATATATATAAAGTAACATGACAAATGGATTGATATTTTTTGAGTTATCTCATTCCAAAGGGATTGGAAGAATTCTCAATTTGAAGGATAAAGAGTTAATATCTCAGGATCAAATTATCAGATTTACACCAAAAACTGTACGGCTCGGCACATCAGTAACCTGAACACAAATATAAAGTTACTTGACAATCCAAGAAATATTTTTCAAGTTATCGAATGCCAAAGAAATGGATATGGACGCCGGATGGATGGATGGACAGATGGACAGACAAAGGATGGACGAACGACGGATGGCCACCCTGGATGTCGGCATTATGTGTACCATACATAGTATGGGTACACATAAAAAGGAGATTTTAAAGCACAGATGTCATTTCATTGTTGATGACTTTTAGGGCCAAACAAAGAATGATGTTGGTGCCAATTCCGGTCACTTCCTGACGTCTGCGCATGCACAGAGAGTAAATGTATGGACAGCCAGATAGGACTTTTAATTTTCGGTTTTGCAAGTAAATTTGGGGGATTGGGGGGGTTCAAAATTTGTGTTTGGCTCTTAACTTAACTTTGAGTTAAGCACCAACTAGTCTGGGCCATTGATTTACAGTGTAAAAATATTTATGGGTGGAGGAAGCATGTTAATTGAATAACCACTTTGCCAATGAAAATTATTCCATTAACAGAAGAATTCAAATATATGGCCATTTTCTTGTATTCCAGAAATAAACTAAGCATTTATTCTATTATATCTTGTTTGACAGAGCTCATGGAGCTCTGTCAAACAAGATATAATAGATTAAATGCATGTATTCTATGTACATGTACTGAGTCAAATACATGTAGGTCTTTAATTAAGGAGAATTTGGTGACTGTCAGGGTAATTTCACGAAATATTACATTTTTTATTCAATTATCAGGAGTTTACTTACTCTTTACTCAATAAGCAATTAGCAGGACAAATTTGTAAGGAAGGTGTGTTTAATGGTTTTGTGTATGAAAGTTATATTCAATAGCATTTTCCACGACCTTTAATTTTCAAGCACTGCACTTTCAATAACAGATCTGCAAGCACTGACATGCAAAAAAAGAGGAAATTGTGTAATCTTTACCCTTTACCCAACTTACATCACCATTCAATTTTTATTATTTTTTTCATTTTTTTGCCTCAAAACCATAGCTCATTCCAATGAGGGGTCATAAGCTATGGTTTTGATGCAAAAATTAAAAAAACAAGAGGCCCCATGGGGCCTGAAGCACTCATCTTGAACAGAACACAATATAAACAGAGTCCAAGAATGAGTCTACATTAAGCAATCCATCTCCATAGGCTACACTGTCAATCATTGAGTCCCTCAGGAGTGACAAAAATAATCCGGGCATCATGCCTTTTCTTCAGTTGATTATAATGTAAAATGTAGAGCTCCCCTATGAAGCCCCTTGATACAACCTATGTGGATGAATCTTAGTTACACACCTCTAGAGGGTACTGAATACAAAATTTTTAATTCTTCAGCAAAATGGCCAATTCCGGCTCCCATAGGGAGCCCAAATATTAACACAGGCTCTCGTTTTGAACATAGTTGAATCTGACTTCCCTAGAGATGTTGTGTACCAAATATGAAAGCATTCTGACTAGTGGTTCTGAAGAAGAGAAATTTTAAGGAAATTTCTTCATATTGCACTATGTTAAAATTTGGGCTACCATACCGAGCCCAAATATTAACCTATGGATCCGATTTGAACAAACTTGAATCTACTCCCCCCCCCCCCCACCCCACCCCACCCCACCTCTAGAGATGTTGTAACCAAATATGAAAGAATTCTGACTAGTGGATCTGAAGAAGAAGATTTTTGAAGAAATTCCCTCATACTGTACTAAGTTAAATTTCAGGTTCCCATATGGAGCCCAAATATTAATCCAAGCACTCGAATTGAACAAACTGGAATCTGACCCCCCCCAGAGATGTTGTATACCAAATATGAAAGCATTCCGACTGATGGATCTCAAGAAGAAAATTTTGAAAGAAATTTCCTCATATTGCACTAAGTAAAAATTTGGGCTACCATAGCGAACCCAAATATATACCTAGGGATCTGATTTGAACAAACTTGAATCTGACCCCCCCCTCCCCCCCCCCCCCCCCCCCCTAGAGATGTTGCATACCAAATATGAAAGCATTCTGACTGGTGGATCTGAAGAAGAAGATTTTTTAAAACTATCCCCCATATTGAACAAAGTTAAAATTTGGACTTCCGTAGGAAGCCCAAATATCAACCTAGGGACTTGGTTTGAACAATCTTGAATCTGACCCTGATAACAATGATGTATATCAAACATTAAAAGATTCTGACTGGTGGTTCTGAAGAAGAAGATTTTTAAAGAATATTTCCCATATTACCCTCTGTAAAAAAGTTGGGCTCCAGTATTGAGCCCAAATATGAATCAATGGGCTTTATTTTAACAAACTTGTATCTGACCCCCCTATGAATGCTGTATACCGAATATCAAAAGATTCTGATGATTGGTTCTGGAGAAAATTTTTTTAAAAATTTTTGCAAATATGCTGACTCAGCATTATTTCGATGCCCATTACAGAGCACCCTAACATAACCGCTGGCAATTTTTTTTTACCATTCAATTCTACTGGTCCTAAGGATACTTCATACCAAATAACAGTTCTCTGTTCTGTGTGGTTTGGGAAATATGGGCGTTTGAAAATACTTCTATTTTTAGCTCCCAGGGTTCCCATGGGGATGCGGAAATTTTGTTTTTTGAATGGGTCAACTACTTATGACCCAATAGTACCACATACCAAATTTGGTTTAAACCGGACCATCGGTTCAGAAAATAGAAATTTTGGGCAGGGCCAAAAATCTTACCCCTCCCATTACAAAGCCAAATATTGCTTCACGAACTTCGTTTGAACAAACTTGATTCTACACCTCAAAAGGAAGCTCCATAGCAAATATCAAGTCATTGTACACACTGGTTCATGAGAAGATTTTAAAAATATTTTGGAGCTTTTTCCCCCACTCCCTCCCTATGGGGCTGCTGGGCATGTTGGGTTGAACAAAAATGCAATGCCCTTTTGGAACCATCACTCACACAAACTTTCACTTGAATTGGCCCAGTGGCTTTGGAGGAGAAGACCAAAACATGGTGTTGACGGATGCTGGATGGACGCCGGATGACAAACGGAGAGTGATGAGATAGTTTAGCTTGACTTTGTCAAGATGAGCTAAAAACGTTATTCAAGAATTTTATCTGCAAGTATCATCTGCTTTTCATGTTAGGTAAAGGGTTAAACTTTAACTTTTTACCAAATGAATCGGATGCATCTGCCCTTGTAATTTACAAACTGAACAATTGAAAAAAAAATTCAACAAAATCATTTCGTGTGACACCTCACTGGAACAAGCTCACTGAACTCGTTCCTATGGGGGATCACATGATATAGTTTGGTTGAAATTGTTTGAAAAATTTGAAAAAATAAATTTTTATATAGCGTTCATTGGATAGGTTAACACACTGCATCATTTCTGTGGATAATAATCAATTCCTACAATATCATTCCCATCACCTTGAAGTGAATGCTGATCAGAGATCATGAATTGGCACATTATTCTTGGAATTGAAGAGTGACGGTAATAGCTCAGCTTGACTTTGTCAAGTTAAGTTAAAAATGTAGGGCCATGAAGTTGCCGCTATGGAGGTCAGCCCACTTTGGACCCAAAGTCCATGCAACTGGGCCAAGGAAAAGCATTAATATAAGTTGTCACACTTGTATGACAATCATTTTAAAATAACTAAACTTACATAAAATTGTGAGTTCACACCAAAACTATGATGAATGGATAAAATGAAAGAAATTCCAAGTCTATCAAGGGCAATAACTCTGACAAAAGTACTTCAAATTACACCTGCATTGAACACGAGACTATACATTGATAAGATTCACCAACAGACCAAAGATGATGTCATTCCAATGAGTATTTTAAAAGTTATTGAGATTAAAAAATTGTTGGACAGACTGGCAGACAGACCAACATTACCGCATACAGAGCTGCTTGCTGCAGCTAATAATGCACATGCAAAACTGAAGAGCACTGCACATATACAGTAGATCAGCATTTCCAAAACCAAATGTCTGTTAGCATGTTTGGTCCTCAAGTTTCATCTTGACCATCATGTTAAGGGATGGGTAAATAACAACCTTCAGGTGGCCAAGCATCAAATCCCCTCTGTGCACTATAGACTATACTCTGAGTACTAGGCCCCACAAAGTAGATCTTCTGTTTCTCAGGCCTTTTTTTGCAAAATTGAAAGTGGGCAGGTGAGTTTTTTATTTTATATTTATAATTAATTCTTTGGCATCAAAAGTTCATCTTTTTGGTTTATTTTACATGTTAGACCTCATAATTTACAGAATAGCATGGGTGGTGGAATATTTTGTCCCCTGAGTGCAAGAAGTCTTTGCAATGCTAAAGCATTGCAAAGCCTTGTTGCACTCAAAGGACAAATTTATCAATTTTATTAACTTGGGTAAAATATCAGACATAAACCATTTAATTTTTATTTTTTTAAGTTTGCACTGACAATAAAAAGAGAGCATGCAGCAGCCAAAATGACCATTCGGGAGGGTCTGAGAAACAGACTTTTAACTTTTTTAGGCCCTAAGAACTCTAATTACCCTGAATAATGGAATGAAGATTAATAAAACTTCCAAGAAAATTAGTTTTCACCTCATACAAGAACTTGTGAAATGGCTTCCTGGGAAGGTAGAATTAAACATTTTCTCAAAATCTCTTTGAATTTTATTTTAAACATCTGAATGAATAATAATAATTTTGGAAATACACGAAAAAACCCTCTAAAGTGTGGAGTGTGACAGGGCTTTGGTGAAAGCAAATATTCCATTAAATCCAAAAATAATTATAATTCAAATCAGGTTTGCTTTCCAAAAGCTGTACCAAAAACATCATCTTCTATACTGGTCAAAAAATCTCTGAAAACAAAAAAAAATGTAAATCTTTAAGTAACTTTTAGCACTTTTCCGACAAATCAACCAAACTCACAAAATATTCAGGCCACACAAAATAAATTAATTGCTTCTCAGGAAATTTTTCTTATGAAATCAGTGAGGGAAAGTTTTATTTTTAATTTTTAGTTTTCCTTGCATGTAGTGAGCATGGATTGAAAGGCTTTCCACTGTCTTTTTACACACAAAATATACAAAGTAAACAATTATACAAATAAACTTATTTTATTTTAAAATCATAACTGTTTTAGTGTGTTTTGCATCTTTAGTTGTCCTCTTCAGATTTCAGAGTCCCTTCATTGTATATATTAAAGCTCAGTTTCTGAATCACCAGATTTTGTAGCAATATCGGAAGCAATGAGGAATGACAAATGGATTGAGATACTGGACGTACTGATGACTACTGAGATTCCCACATACAGTCACCATATCAAGGTTACAATCAAGAGAGAGGCATCCCCAGATCATTATTGACCCTCCACCATAAGGAACAGTAGGTCTGATAATTCTGGGTATGTAAGCAGAACTTCTATACTTCCACACTCTCATGCGACCATCTGTGACATGAAGCTGAAACCTACTCTCGCCTGATCTATGGACTCTCCTCCACGTCCTGAGATTCCAATGTTGTTGTGCCATACACCAGTCCAAACTTTGTCTTTGATGCTGATTGGACAGAGCTGGACACTTGATGAACCACCTGGACCTCATACCCAGTGCTTTGAGATGGTTTAGGACAGGTCTGTTGCACAAACACCTGTTGGGGAGCCAAAGGTGTTTCAAAACCCCACTTGGAGCAAAAGGTTCACGCCTAACGAGGTGTGCCAGACTCCGATCTGCCCGAGGAGAGGTCTTTTGGAGTTGTCCAGGCCTTGGTTGGTCCTTAACATCGTTGGTTTGTTCATGTTTTTGGATAAGTCAGCTGGTGACAGAATGACTATAGCCAAGTTGCCATCCAAAAGCTTTGATTGACATGCCGGTTGCGAGCATGCCAACGATTTGCCACCTTAGTGCCTCTGACAGTCTCCTCCTTGCCATGTCAACATTTATTGATAAAAGAAGTGACAAATTTTCTTGTTTTATACCCAGGTATTGCATGTGGATGATAGTGTTTTTTGTGACATTTGTGGGAAGCATGCTTCATGTGGACGAGGGGATGTGTTTGGGATACACTATCAACCAGAAAAATCCTGTTTCACTAGCTGAAAGGTACTGCAAGACATAGCAAACATTAAAACATAATAATCAGTAACAGCAACTTCACTGTCATGAAACATTTCAGGGTGGGGGGGGGGGGGGTGGTTAATTCAGTTCCAGGTGTACAATATCTGTTTAGGTGACTGCCATTATGACAGGTGCCAACAGTTTTGTGCCTGTCATCCCAAACCTGATACCTGTCACAGGGATTAGGACCCAGATACACAAAAGTGTGGCATACCATTAGTATGAAAAATATTACTTATATATCTGTGTAGATGTATCAAGCAAAATCACTCTATTGGGAAGGACACCCTGTAAAAGGTAGGTTTTAATTCATTAAATCAAGCTGAGAAATATTTTTTTATGTTCTATCTCGACAATCTGTCACCGTAAGTTCTAAGGGCGAATTCTACAGCAAGTTGAATTTATAATTTACACATGTACATGTTTGTTAATTGTATAGGCAGTTCCTGCAATAATCTTCTCTTATCATTTATTGGAAAGCTCTCTGATAGAGAGCTTTCCAATAAATGATAAGTCAAAATTTTGGATTGGTGATGGCTACTGAAATTAACTACTTGTGTCAGTACAACACGTATGCATTCACAAAAAGTATGGAAAGTTAAAAAATTTATAGTAATTTATATATTTTTTATACTTACCAATGACCCAGACTTAGCTAGTGCTAACTCCTTAAATTGTAGGGCCAAACACAAATTTTGCCCCCAATCCCCCAAATTTGCATCAAAATCCAAAATTTCAATGTCCTATGTGGTCTTCCATACTTTCTATCCACTGCGCATGCGCAGTGTCAAGGAGGTCTCGAAATTGGCACCAATTGTCATTCTTACAACCAATGCCTGGTAAGCATTATGTAATCAGCGGGGAGGTATGAGTTCCCAACTCATGGGAGGGCCACATCCGTCTCGGTCATTGGTAAGTATAAAAAATATATAAATTACTATAAAATTTTTAACATTTTTATACTGTACCAATGACCCAGACTTAGCTGAATAGAAAAAAGGCTGGAGGGCCTCAACATAAAGGAAAATCCAATAGGCTCAATTACATGTAAACAGAATTATTCCCTCAAGGAGAAGAGGAGAACAGGTTTTACATGTATCTTTCTTGTTTGTATCAAAAAAGAAAGACACAATACCATTCTGTAATTGAGCACAATAACATCAATGATCTCTATTAACATCCAGTATAACCCGTTATACAAATTTTTTAAAAGGAAAGCCAATAAATAAAGGAAGTCCAGAGAATGAGACTCTTTATACCCATTAAAAGTGTCCGAGGATTGTACATTAACGCTCGTATGACACGTGACATATACAATTGCTTCACACCGAGCTACACTTTAAAAATATTACATGATTGAGTTAAACATTAGCTTTACACTTTAAAACCATCCCGGTACCGACTCCAGAGGAGGTATTCCCTTGCTTTTCACTATAAAGCAGGTGACCTAAGGGAACACCATCCTCCCCCCCCCCCCCCTCCTCTTGCCCTGGGTCAAATACCCCAGAGCGAAGAGGGCAGCAGGGCAGAGTCGCTGCTGGAACAGAAAGCCTGCATAACTATAGTTGCAACTGCTTAGTGGACAACATTCTGAGCAACAGATAATGAACCTAAACAACGCAGGTCACCAGAAATGGACTCAATATTTCTAAGATAAAAACTTGTGAATGTAGAAGGCTGAGACCAATATGCAGCCTTCATCAAATCGGTAATAGCAACACTATTAGCATAAGCCCAAGATGTAGACAGTGCTCTTACTTCATGGGCCAAAATCTTAAGCACAGACTGCTGAGTTGAAGATAATTTTTCATAAGCAGTATGGATAGTTAATTGAATCCACCTTGCAATAGTATGGACCGTAATGTCCTTCTATTAGGCAGCAGAGACAGAAAGAAAAGTTTACGTCCCTTTCTGATAAACTCAGATCTACGTTTGTAAATACGTATAGCTCTAACAGGACAGAGTAAAGGCCTATGCCCGTCTGAAGACGGAAGAGTCTTAATAACAATAGGTTCCGGATACTTATTAGCAGCCTAATTCTAGCCCAAAATCCAACATTAGTAGTCAAGGTAATAGTATTAACTACACTACGATAGTGAGAATCATCAACAGATAGTGCCTGAAGCTCACTAACTCTTCTAGCAGAAGAGAAGGCTAAGAGAAAGCTGTCTTATCAGATAAGAATTTGAAGCCCACTGTATCAAGAGGCTCAAATGGCGCTTCTTTTAGCTTAAGAAGAACCCAAGCTAAATTCCACTTAGGAATTAATCTAAGGGTTCTAGGTCTATTTATCGAAAAGTTTTTCAGTAACTTAGATAAAGAGACATTAGATCTAATCTGTAAACTATCATGACGTGCATAGGTATCAACAGAATGATCCCTACATCACCGTGAGAAAACCTTCCACTTAGTAGCATAATTTAGCGAAGAGGAGGTCCTCCTACAGTTAGAAATTGCATCCACTGCCCGTCCTGTAAATGCTTGCCGTGCAAGAAGGACTGCACAACGGAAATACGTGAGGGTGAGACCTTGCGGGTTGTGATGCAGTGTGCGTGATTTCCCCTGCAAAAGAAGGTCCTCCCGTGGAGGAAGCTTCCGCGGAATGTCTCAGAACAGACACCTGAGTAGATTTATCCATGGTCTCCGGGGTGACCGAGATGCTACCAACAGAATCTTGCAGTGAGATTGCTTGATTTTTAGCAATAACTGCTGAATAAACGGAGCTGGAGGATACGCATATCCTATCATTCCGTCCCAAGAGATCGAGAGAGTGTCTACAGCAAACGCTAGAGGATCTGGGCATGGCGACACCTACATCTGCAACTGATTGTTGAGATGCGTCGCATATAAGTCTATCATTGGACGATCCCATTGGTAGCAAATCTGATTGAATACTCGTTGTTGAGAGTCCATTCTGACGACAACATACGACCTTTCCGAGAAAGGGAGTTCGCTAGAACGTTCAGAGGACCCAGAATATGACAGACCGATAGAAGAACTTGATGCTCTAGGACAAACAGAAGGATTCTTTCCGTTAAAGTGAATAACGGAATGGAATGAGTGCCTCCCTGGTTCCGAATATACGCTACTACTGTCGAATTGTTGGACAGAATTTGAACATACGAATTCTGAAGAATGTTCATTCATTGACGTAGCGCAAGCCATATTGACATCATCTCTTGATGTTTATGTACTTGTTAGGAACTGCGGATCCTAAAGACCCTGGCACCCTGAATCTGTTGGGCTCAGAGTTGGTTCCAACCTGTTTGACTCGCATCCGTCATTATCGTTGAACTCGGATCCGGCAGTTGCAGTGGTACTCCTTGAGTTAACCACTGAATATCTGCCCAAGTCTGAATCTCTTGTTTCACTTGATTCGTCAAGACGGTGTTTGATTCGAGTGAATGAGTCTTCACACTCCAATTCTGAGATAAAATATATGTGGAGTGGACGAGTGCGTAGCCGGAATAAGATCCGCAGCGGGTCCGCACAAACCTGTCAGTCTCATGAATTCTCTCACTGTTACTACATCTGAGTGAAGGCAAAAGCGAGCATAACAACTGACTAATATCGCTCTGGTTAACGGCAGATGAACAAGATTGTTGTGCGTCTCTAAGCTCATTCCCACGTGGGTGAATGATTAGGACAGCACTAGATCCAACTTCTTTTCGTTTACTATGAAACCGAGGCGTCAGAGCAATTGAAGCAGACTCTGAAAATCGTTCTGAAGCATTAACTTGCTACCGTATCCCTGAAGAATGTCGTCCAAGTAGGCCGACGTTAGCACAGACGAATGAGCTCGGAAATGAGTCATTACCGAGATCATTATTCGAGTGAAGGCCCAGGGCACTAGGATCAGACCAGAGCATCATTGCTTGGAACTGAAAACAACTCCTGGGAAGCGAAGGTACTTTCTAAACGCCGGATGTACCCTGACGTAAAAGTACGTATCCTTGAGATCTATGCTCTCAGCATAATCGTTCACTCGAATGCTCGCTATGACCGATCGGATGGTCTCCATATAAAAATTTGGAGCCCCGATCAGCTTGTTCATCCATCTCAGATCTATAACTGGATGAAACGAGCCGTCTGATCTTGGAACCAGGAACAGGTGACTGCAGAAAACTGGAAATTCCTGGTTTTCTACATCTATAGCATTCTTGTCCTGCAGAAGAGACTGAACTTCTGATAGAAGTGAATCTCTCTTTTGAATGTTTAACAGAAGCGGAAACCATCGTGGACTTCGAGTTAACGGAGGTTTTTCCTTGAAGGTCAGCTAGACCTTCGGAAATAACCCCTTGCACCCATGGGTCGTCCGTAATTGACAACCAATTGGTTAAGAATCTTGACAGCCTTCTGCCCACTGGAATGCAATAGAGGTTTAGACCATCAGCTCCTGGCCCTGCGAGAATTGCAGAAGGAGAAACCACGTCCTTCACAACCCGCACCTCGCCCAGTCGACCTAGGGGCGTCTGACCTGATATCTCGGCCAGCATTACGACCCCTATGTGAGTCGCTACTCTGACAGTCTCCAGAATAAGATGTAGAGGCTTTCTTTGAGCCTCTATAGGAACTTCCTTTGGACATATTCACCCTCGAAGAATCTGCCTTACTCCTCCCTGCTGAGTCCGACTTTTTCAAAGCAGAATAAAAGCAGAGAATCCGGAGCTTTCTTAGTAATTTGATTATAGATTGCAGAAAGCTCAACGTTGAAGAGAAGCTCTCCTGAGACTGGAAGAGAGTTTTTTCACCTTACTATCCACTATTGTGGATGCAGCCAGGGCAGTATCACATCTGACTAACTCCATATTGCCACTGAAAGGGCGGAGTTATACGTAGAATATGCTGTAGCCCTCGAAAGAACTCTTAAGGAAATTTGAACATCCTGGAATTCTTTCGCTTCGAGACGTAGTGATAACGCTCTGGTAAGGTGATCTGTGTGAGATAATGCATCTAAATTCTATTAGACGATATTGTCGTCTCCAGTATACTGGAGTAAATAGACATGGACGCCGGCAATGACAATTCTAGGTCTTCAGCCCAGTCGTCCAAACTTAGAGGAACTCTCGGCACGCCTTGTCCTGCTGTTTCAAAGTTATGTCTAGCATTGATGAAAGGCAGCTGTATAGCGCTAGGCAATAAGAAACCGGATTTGCCAGTCTTAGAGGCTAGCTTGAATATAGCGTCATTCAAAAGTTCAAATGTCCATGACATTTCTGGACTGGGTCGGAAACTCAGGGACAGTGTCCCTAATCCGGCCGAAAAAGTCTGTGTCCAGTGACGCTTTCAGTTTCTTATCAGGTAACGCAGCATTTTTGTCCAGAGAAACAACTTCTAAAAGGTGATGCCAGATGAAATCTACGGCCACCTTAAGTTGTTCGGAAAGGGAAAATTTCAGCTGTGCTGATTCCCTTTTACCATCCGCCTGGACCACATAATAATTTCGGTCGTCCCTTACTGACTCTGCAGGGGAGCGAACCCACCCAGCTTGCTCAGATAGTTCTTTACTGAAAAAGTTTCTGACAGCTGCTGGAATGCTGCTATGAACTGAGCTATCTCTGATAGCAAGTCCGTCACGGAGGCCTGTGAAGCCGCAGTCTTACGTAATATAGCCGCTGGAAGCTCCAGCGACGTTAATTCCTGCATACTTCTAATATGCGAATTTCCCAACTGGAAAGGCCTCGTGTCCTTGGCTAGAGGATGGCGTGACCTGGTCGACGTGGATCCCCTGGTCGGCGAAGCAGGCTGGATATCTGCGGTCACATAGCCAACGTGCGGTCATGTGTGCTGACGTGAGGATGAGTAAGCCAATAGACAAGCCGCGTCAGACTGTCTATGCGACAGAGCGTCCCAAGCAGGAGGAGTGGACGTATGCTTCGACTAACGAACGTTACATACAACAACATCACGGCCCAGATGTTGTTGTAAGAGAGAGGGGGTCTCTCACGCTCATGGTCCGAATAGACCTGGATGAGCTAGCTACTGGACTGACAGGCTTCCTCCGTACTATCCTCGGATCCGTCGTCGCTGGGTGTGCATGTTCAATGTTTATAGCGCTCGTATCACCCAAACTGCTTCCCTGGACTGCAATGGACAAAACCCGGCTGCTGAGCCTTTCGATAAATGCTTGCTACACCTGGCGTGCTAGCGGACAACAATGACGTCGATCCTACTAGGGACCTCTTAGGCAATTGTCGTATGTACATGAGCACTTTAGCCGCTAGTTCTTATTATACTGCGACGATGGAGGCACACTTCTTGAAGACATCACTGAAACATCACCCTGTTTTTGTTCCTCTGAAAAAGAGACTGAAAAACTAGAGTGACCCTACAGGGAGAGGACCGGCATGGACCTCTCACCTCCAACAATATACCGTGACACACGTCTCCATCGTTTGTCATCCCAATTGACACACACTGAGCAAGAATTAGTGCAAGTACATTGACTACAAGAAACACAATGAACATAAGAATCAGGGAAGACTTCTTCGCATTACAATTTGAACAATATTCTTTCATCACGAAAAATATAAACAGTCATAGTACTCGCACTAACCCTTGAAAACAAAGATACATAATATAATATAATCCATTATAACATTTCGAAAAAATAATTCAAAAGAAAAAAATTTCATGAGAGACCAAGTTCCCAATGGGAACAATGAGCCCAAATGGATCCCCAAAAAGCCTAAGTGTGGACAAAAATTTTAAAAGATATTTAAAAATTAATGTAACACTTACGGACAATATTAATGTATCTGGCTATGAGCAGAACTAAACAGAAGACAAGTAATCACTATCAGAAGTAACCGTTGTCAACGTAAACAAAAGTGTAAAAAACTGGAAACATGACTCCAGGCACTGTAAACATGGCCCAGAATCAGTTACCAATTTAAACACTATCCGATGTAAAACAGAGACTTCCAGAGAAGAAACTGCAGTACATCGAATGTTAGATGCAGACCAAAACGTCTAACCACCCATGGGTGAGGACGTAATCATGGGGAAAAACAGAATAAATATTCTGTTACCAAGCCAAAACTCCCAAGAAATTTTAGTAAAAAAAATAACAAAAATTATGCCAAAAGCATGGGAGAATAGCAAGGGGGGAATAAAGGAAAGGGAGAGAGGAAACACTGAACAAACAATGGTAAATTCATAGCCAGAATGACAACATCAAGCTCATGCCCCGAAATTAGGGAGCGTGAAATAATTTCGTAAAAAAATTATAAGTTACAGCCCTGAACACATCCTGCCACTGTTTCTTCCGCTCATCCTTTTATTTCCTCCTTAGATCCACTATTTCTTTCATAATTATGCGTCTGGCTTCATTTAAACTGAGATTTACAAGCACAAATATCAGTAAGATGTTACTGATTTTAGGGCCAAACAAAGAATGACATTTGCGCCAATTTCGAGACCTCCTTGACAATGCGCACGCGCAGTGGATAGAAAGTATGGAGGACCACATAGGACATTGAAATTTCGGATTTTGATGCAAATTTTGGGGATTGGGGGGCAAAATTTGTGTTTGGCCTTAGAATTTAAGGAGTTAGCACCAGCTAAGTCCGGGTCATTGGAACAGTATAAAAATACTGATTCTCTAAGTTTTCACATCAGAAGCGAAGTTTATGTTCCACAACGCTATGAAAAATAATCCGACTGGGACTAACCTCGAACTCAATTTGTAGACACTAATGACAAAGTCACGTATCAGAAATCAACCAATTATCTCAATGTATGGTGAAAAAATGCCTGGCAAACTGTATTTTGGAATGACAAAGAAGATGGAATGATGGATGGGCAAGAATAAAACTATATGCCCCATGCCATTTTATGGTGGGGCATAAAAAGGTTTTTATACTATACTTACCTATTCTACTATATTTAAAAAGCCTATGACATAAATTTTAACTTTAGACACCTACCGTGGTGAACACACCAGCAATGGGATTTCAATAGTTAAAATTTACACCTACAGTGGAACTACATGCAAGTTGACATTTGGTGACCTCGACCTGAATGCAAACTTGTCTAAATTTATCGCTTGTCGCCTCACGAAGAGTGAAATGAAAGTGGCAATTATTTATTATGTTTTTACATGAGTTTACCTCATAACAGGGTTTCCGCTAGGGGAAAATTTGTGGGTCCGGTAGTTTAAAGAAAGTGAAACTCACACGCCTTTGGCATGTGCACGTTCATATAGAGGAGGGCCTGGGGGATTCTCCCCCCAGGAAAATTTTGATTTTTAAGTGCTCTCTGGTGGCCTCTGGGGACATTCTGGTCGCTAAAATGCTGAATAATTGATGTGGAAAATATGTATTTTTTCCTCCTACAATTCTCTAAATTCCCACGGGACACAGAATACTACATCTGGTCGGAGGTTTCATAAAAATACAAACCCAAAACAACACAAAATCCACGAAACCTAATAGTGACTGAGCTTTGTTTACAACCGCTCGCGGTAATATTAAAAAAGAACCATGATGCAGACGTGTGACGTCATGCACGTGCAATTACCGTACTGACTCGTGTAGAAGCTTGTAGTGGATAAATTGCAAAGTGTGTGTGTGGGGGAGGGGGCAGAGCTTCGGGACGAGTAATAGTGCTTGCAAAATGCATTGGGATGCATCTGAAATTGGCGATATAAGGCAAGTAAATGTCCACTGGGTATGTTACGTTTCTTTGGAAACCGCCTACCAGTTTTATAGAATTTGCTTTAAAAATTCTCATAATTATCTTGTACATATGTTTCATTTTCAGATTTCGGGTTTTAATCCTCAATTTAATGAATAAAACAAACAGAAAACCATGCGGTGTTGTTTTCATTTTTTTTTGTTCAGGCTACTCTCGACTGTCGAAGCCAGAAATGGACGTTAAGTATGTCATTCAGCACTGCAAACCACCCCCTTGAAAACAGACAAACATTGTCTGTTTAAAAATAGAGGTTTTTTTAAATATGTACATTTTAAAAAAATTTTACGAATAAAACAAAATATGCTTCACACAAACTCAATAAAAGAATCATAATATGAAGACCAGATAAAATTTACACAGCGAAATATGAATAACAAAATAGTTGCCTCCCTTGGCACCATTCGAAAAATTGATTTTACACTGAAAGTCATAATTTCACATGTTGCAGGGCATGATGAAATGATAAATGAGCATGTTTTATTGAACCAATAAGTCATAAATCATATCCCTGGTTATATTGTTATATAATTCTCAAATACCAGAGTTGTAAGTATTTTTTATTTTTAATTACCACTTTCTCATTAATTTCTGAACACCCGTTTTTCACAATGAGTTGTGCACGCTCGAAAGTGGCAGTGTTCTTTCACAATGAGTTGTGCACCGCTCAAAAGTGGCAGTGTTCAATCAGTATCTTTCTGATGATATTCAACCACTGTGAAAACTGTGAAAACTATATGTTGTGGGCGTGTTTCAAACAACTACTGACAGCAGCCTGCACACTCATTTGAAACAAGTGACAGCTTCTAAAACGAGTACATCATTTGTCGCTCAAAATAAAAGCCAGTGATTTCGGACCAAACACGACAATTTGAGTCCGAAATTTTATAGGCGACGTTTACGATTTGAACTTTGTTTCCCCCTCTCGTCTGGGGGTTATAAGGTATCAGATTGTCACCAGTAATAGTAGGCATAGTATACAACATAATTGTGCCTATATTACGTGGAAACAAAGGATCCCGAGTGTCGTTACGATACAGCATTGTACTCGACATTTTAACCACCAGCTTTTCTGACTGATCATAGTATGATCGGGGGGGGGGGGGGGGGGGGGGGGGGTGGGGGGGGGGGGGGGAATGGGTCCGGTCGACGGACCCGCTGCCGGGATAGCGGAAACCCTGCATAAGATACCCAAAATTAACAAACTTGCATTGCCTCAGGTTAATAAAGCATCCATAATTCAAAATAGTATAGGTATTAAAATGAAAAAGACCCCGTGATTTGTGCATTTCTTTTTCCATTTCGTTACGACGATAAAATTGCCAGCGGAAGTACCGCCACTGATGTTCATATAAACCAAAACAGATTCGCATGTGTGTACGTCTGCTGCTCAGTAAAATTGAAAAAAAATAATAGCGACTCTTAATAATCTGACAATCATGGTATAAATACAATATACCCAAAGTAGCTTGGTGTACCAAATGTTCACCACTCATGGTGAAGTGGTGTTTACCACTCGCCAAAGACTCGTAGTTCACACCACTTTACCACTCATGATGAACATTTGGTACACCAAGCTACTATGGGTATATTCTATATTTACACTGTACGTTTAAAATTCACAATCAGTACCAAAAAATTGTACTGGTCATTATGTCAGGCACAGGGAAATGAAGATATGTGACTGTCATTGGGCATGACATATTTGCAGGCTTGTTCAATGAAGGTGATTGAAAACCTTGAGAAATAAAGCATCTGGAGAGTCAAATGCAAGTAAGTTACTTTTTTCATGTAACCCATTTTAACTCACCCAAGTTGTTGCTTTTTCCTACTTGGATCTTGTAAAGGTACTACATCAGGGGTGCCATTCCTCAACAGACCTTTCTCTGGTCGATCTTCAAAATGAGAAATAAAATATTATGCAATAATTTTTAAAAATCTTTAGCCTAGGGTGACACAAAACAACAAATCTTAATAATCTTTTATCATCAACTGGAGAGAAACTGCAGGCGAGTATAAAGTTGCTCTCCCCGATCTGATAAAGAATACAAAAACTGTGAGTAATTTTAATGGAGATTGAAGAAATGGTATTTGCCACACTATGACTATTACTAGTATTGAAGAAGCCACTCTAACAACATCTGTGTCCCCTGCCGACTTTTATGTTATGATAGGAGTAATCTCATTATCAACCTGGACATATATTCATACCTAATAATGTCACTCACCAAATATCATTTAATTTCTTCAATCGCAACTGAAGATATCTTCCAAAAACCTGCAATTTTGGTAAATTCAAAGTTGACAGGGGCTATAACTCTGGAAAAATTATTTGAATAGAAACTTCCTTTTCATATGCACATTTACACATCATACTCATACTGCACAGCAAGTTTTGTAAAAAATCAATAAAAAATGCAAGAGGAGTTAAGCAGACAAGCATTTGTGACGGAAATTTGGCTATTGCCAAGGGCTGTAATCACGCAAAATTAGTCGCATCGAAAATTCCTGACCACATGCACATCTACACTTGATACTGATACTTCAGACCAAGTTTCGTAAAAATCCAATTAAAAATGTAAGAGGAGTTGATTGGACAAGCCTTTGTGATGGAAATTTTGCTATTTCCAAGGGCTGTAACCAGGCAAAATCGTCGCATTGAAAATTCCTGACCACAGGCATATCTAAACTTGATACTGATACTTCAGACAAAGTTTCATAAAAATCCAATAAACTAGAGTGATGTCACGCATAGAGCCCGACTGTGTCAGCAATGACAATGCTTAGACACAAAATAGTCTGTGCTATTTTTTGTGAACCGTTTACCGAACAAATCTGCCATATCTGCACTGGAGATATTCAAAAATTGCTATTCAACTTTATATTTTCATTTTTCTATCCCAAAACATACCTCATGACCTATTAATATAACAAGCTTGATGAGCTAGTACAATGAGGATTAATAAGCAATGGTTAGAAGCAAACGAAAGTGTCAATGACACTGTAGCTTAACTCCTCTGTGTGTTGTGCTTGATGAAAAGGATAATGTTCAATGTTTATGAAAAGATTACGAAATAAGAGAAGAATTGTGATAACTGGGAATATGTTAATTTCTGTTCCCTGTATGCTATGTTTTCAATAAAAATGAAAGTGTCAATGACACTGTAGCTCAACTTGTCAAGACATGTACATGTATAGTATGTGACACAGCAATGACAAACATCTAGGTAATGACCTGATAACAAAGGTACATACAAAGTATTGTAACGGTTTGTACATAAATACTGACCGTATCCTGTAACAAATGTATAGGTAAAGTATTGTAAAGGTGGGTGACAGTCAGATGGTAAACTAGAAAAGAAATCTTTGAGTCCCAGAGTGGGTCTGACTGAACCCCAAAATATTTGTTCTCATAGCACAGTGATAACAAAGGCACCCCAAAACACACTCATTCCTGTCCCAAGGTGAAAACAAAGGTACCCAAGAAGTTTCGTGAAGATCAGTTCATAAATACGAGCTGTATAGAAGTTGTGACAAAAAACTGATTGGACCTAATTTCGGTACAAAATGGCCACTGGCAGCCATCCTGAATTTTGGACTGCACTCAGAAACACTTGTTCTCGTCCCAAGGTGATAACAAAGGTACCCAAGAAGTTTCGTGAAGATCGGTTCATAAATACAGCCTCTAGCCCAAGCCGTATTGACATGTGCACTTTCAGTGTATAAGTAGCACTAAATAAATCAAAATTCATCTAATTTGCATAATTTCTGCACGAGAAAAAAACCCATACTATATGTGATGTATTCCATTTTACTAAACATTCATACAAAAATTTATTCAAATCAGAACTTTCATGCAGAAGTTCTGTACAAAAGACTGATTGCACTAATTTTGGTACAAAATGGCTGCTGGTGGCCATCTTGAATTTCGGACCACACCCAAAAACACTCGTTCTCATCCCACGGTGATAACAAAGGTACCCAAGAAGTTTCGTAAAGATCGGTTCATAAATACGGCCTCTAACCTGAGCCATATAGAAGTTGTGTACAAAAAACTGATTAGACCTAATTTTGGTACAAAATGGCCATTGGCAGCCATGTTGAATTTTGGACCGCACCCAGAAACACTCGTTCTCGTCCCAAGGTGATAACAGAGGTACCCAAGAAGTTTCGTGAAGATCGGTTGTATTCTAGCCTGAGCCGTATTGACATGTGTACTTACTGTGTTTAAGTAGCACTGAAAAAATCAAAGTTCATCTAATTTGCATAATTTCTGCACGAGAAAAAAACCCGCATTATATGTGATGTATCCCATGGTACTAAACATTCATACAAAAAATTATTCAAATCAGAGCTTTCATGTGGAAGTTCTGCGCAAAAATCTGATTGCCCCTCATTTTGAACAAAATGGCTGCCAGTGGCCATCTTGAATTTCAGACCAGACCCAAAAACACTCGTTCTCGTCCCACGGTGATAACAAAGGTACCCAAGAAGTTTCGTAAAGATTGGTTCATAAATGCGGCCTCTAGCCCGAGCCGTATTGGCATTTGCACTGACAGTGCTGAAAGTAACACTAAATAAATCAAAGTTAGTCTAATTTAAGCCTGAGAAAAAAACCTGTATATGTAATTTATCTCATGTTACTAAACATTCATACAAAAATTATTAAAATCAGAGCTTTCATATGGATGTTCTGTACAAAAAACAGATTTCTGCATAGTCAGTACAAAATGGCGGCTTGCTGCCATCTTGAATTTTGGACCGCACCCAAAAACACTCGTTCTCATCCCACAGTCATAACAAAGGTACCCAAGAAGTTTCATAAAGATCGGTTCATAAATACGGCCTCTGGCCCGAGTCATATCCAATTGTTGAAATACGGACAGACAGACGGACGATGGGCCATGACAAAAGCTCAAATTTGGCTTCGCCAAAGTTGAGCTAATAATATGAGGTGTAGACTGTTCTAAAGAATTGAGGGGTGAGTTAATGTGGCCCTCACTGTTAATGTATGTCAAAGAATGTTACCAAGTTACAGTTAAATTATTCCAAAACGAGTCATCCTATCAAGTTACAATGAAATCCCTTCATAAATACGGCCTGTAGCGACTGTGCTAAAGGTTTTCGGGCTTCAGCCTGTGTAGCCATCATGGCGGACTGATAGCAACCAAAAAGGGGCGTCCTCATCTAAACATTACACTGAGTCATCCTACCAAGTTACAATGAAATTCCTTCATAAATATGACCTGTAGTCTATGCTAAAGTTTTTTGGGTTTTGGGCTCGGGCAGCCATCATGGTTGAATGATCGCGACCAAAATGGGACATTCTCATCTAGGAATTATCTGGAGTCATCCTACCAAGATACAATGAAATCTCTTCATAAATACGACCTGTAGACTGTGCTAAAGGTTTGAGGGCTTTGGGCCCCTGTAGCCACACAAAAAGGTGACAGAATAATGTCTTGTGGGAAAAATCCCCCCAAATAATCCCAAGATTCAAGCTTCCCACTGACGGAAAACCTATCAATGCGGGTCGCGTTTTCGTACGTGGAAAAGGCAAGATAAGCAAAGATAACATAAGCTAAAATGAGCATAAATATAAAGAACAACAATTTTGAGCTTGAGTAAAGGATACAATCCAAGAATGCTCATAAAACAATAATTGTAGCGAGTTATTCAAGTTGTTCTCGAAGAAACAAGCTGAGCAGCACAAGTCACAAAAATTCCGACCATGTACGATGGCGGAAAAAAAGGAATTGATGTCACGGTTGTTGCGCAAGTGCTCACTAAATGCAAGAGGTGTGCAGAGAGAGTAATTTTTTAGTTTTCAAGAAATCTAAATTTTATAGTAAATTTCCTTTCTTATTATACCTACCACAATTGTTTACTTCAGGCTTGCACTACAGTGGAAGTCCCTAACTCGGATATAATACTCTCTATTTTTGTCTTTCCCAAGCAAGTTGGGAAAGAAAAGTGGTGCAAAAGCACCAATAAAAATTAAGCCAAAACTGGGTCGAGTGCAACCGGCGCAGACCCAGTACGGGACGCTCTCTCCCAAGTACAACTCCACGACTTCCGTTGCCAGTGCGCATATACCGTCTCTAAAGACTCATTCTTTTTGAATCCGTAAACGTTAGAGTTATGTGATCAGCGGGGAGGAAAGATTCTTTACCCGTAAAGAAGACGGGAGGGCCTCCATGTAAACAATTGTGGTAGGTATAATAAGAAAGGAAATTTACTATAAAATTTAGATTTCTTATCAACCTACTCACAATTGTTTACTTCAGGCTGAATAGACAAAAGGCTGGAGGGAATCGCATAACCAACCCCCACATAACCCCAGTGCACTGGAACCGTGAAGTAGGAGGAAGAGGTCCCGAGGCTTATCAATCATAATGTCGCAATCATTGGTAAAGGACAATGAAAAGAGACATATGAGCCTGTGTGACACACAGACAGAAAAAGGGCAGTAACAGCACAAGGCTGAAACTGACCTTCAAGAAGCCTAATGGCAATGGCAGACAACAGCCTGAGCAGAAGAAAGAGGACCCAGGGCAAAAAGGTCCTCCGACTGCTCCTGCAACTGGCGCAAATAAAAGGTGGAGAAAGTAGAAGCATTTCTCCAGTAGGCTGCCTGCATAACATCCGACAACTTGACGGAGTTAGAATAAGCCCAAGAGGTAGACAGTGCCCGCACCTCGTGGGCAGAAATACGATTGGTAATACAATCGCCAGCTGCTAAACGACT
The DNA here is from genome assembly GCA_031216915.1 of Pictodentalium vernedei. NCBI lineage: Eukaryota > Metazoa > Mollusca > Scaphopoda > Dentaliida > Dentaliidae > Pictodentalium > Pictodentalium vernedei. The sequence goes on from CM062297.1 coordinate 686,630,717, forward strand.
ATAAGCCGTACGAATAGCAAGACAAATCCATCGAGAAATGGATTGAGGAGAGATCTTCTGTCGACCCGGAATGAGAGACAGAAAAAAAACGTTTTCTGCCTTTCCGTATGAAGCGTGTCCGATCAAGATAAATGCGAATAGCACGGACCGGACAGAGCAAAGGGCGAGTACCCTCAACAGAAGGAAGAGCCCTGATACAGATAGGAGGAGGAGTAGTATCTGGTAACTGATTCTTAGCCAAAAAGGAGCAATCAGTGGTAAAAGTAACACTGTTGGGAGAGCTCCTAAAAAAAGGCCGGGTCAAGCGAGAGGGCGTGAAGCTCACTAACCCGTCTGGCCGAAGCAAATGCCATCAGAAAAGCCGTCTTACATGTGAGAAAATTGCATATCCACCTGGGATAAAGGTTTGAACGGCGCCCCCCCCCCCCCCTCGCCCCCCCCCCCCCCTCGCCCCCCCCCCCCCCCCCCCCCCCCCCCCCCCCCCCCCCCCCCCCCAAGCAAAGCAGCACCCACGAACGATTCCATCGTGGAGTAAGCTGCAAAGTCCGATGCCTTTTCAAAGAAAAGTGCCGAACAAGCTTGGAGAGGTAAGGATTAGTGCCGATACGACGCTTCCCCACATAAGAAAAAGTCTCTGAAAGCATAGACCTGTAACCCTTGATGGTAACAGGCTGGAGACCCCGAGAATCAAACAGATATACCAGAAACTCCGCAATCTGTGAAATCGAAGGATTGGCATAATCAACAGAGTGATCAGCACACCATCGACAGAAGACCTTCCATTTAGCTGCATAAGCTAAACCAGTGGAGTGCCTCCTTGAAGAAGAAATGCACTCCACTGCTCATCTCGAAAAACCTCTACGGAGGAGACAGGACCTGACAAAAGATATGCGTGAAGGCACAACGAAGTCGGGTCGACGTGAAACCTCCTCGGGCGACCTTGACAAAGAAGGTCGCGACGTAGCGGGAGATGTGCCGGAACCGCCGCCATCAGCGAGCGGAGCTGATTGATCCACACCCGCTGAGGCGACAGGGGAGCGATCAGAATGATTCGACAACTGCAGGTTCGAATTTTGGCGAGAACCGGAGGGAAGGCGTAGCCGACTAGACCGTTCCAATCGAGTGACAGAGCATCCACGGCAAAAGCCAGAGGATCTGGACACGGGGACACGAAAGTGTCCACCTGATGGTTCCAACGAGTCGCAAAGAGGTCGATGTGGGGACGTCCCCAGAGATCGCAAAGCGACTGGAACACTGCCCTGTGAAGCATCCACTCGGTGGAAATAACCCTGCCCTGTCGGGACAGGGAGTCGGCTAGGACGTTCAGACGACCGGGAATGTGACGAACGACCACTCCGGCGTGAACATCCTGAGCAAGCAGTAGAAGATCCCGAGCTAACTCGTACATCGGAAGCGAGTGCGTGCCGCCCTGGTTCCGAATGTAAGCAACCACTGTCGAATTGTCGGATAGTAGAAGGACCTGGCGATTCGACAGGTGAGGGATCCACTGCCTGAAACTCAGAAGAAGAGCAAGAAGCTCCTTCTGGTTGATGTGTAGAGCTGCTTGATCCTGGTCCCACATCCCGTGTAGGGAAAGACCGAGAGGATCCAACATCGCACCCCATCCGAGATCGCTGGCATCTGCCGTCAGAACGTGATCGGACGTGGGTAAGTCCAGTGGAACACCCTGCGTAATCCACTGAACATCTGTCCAGGGAAGAAGGTGAGGATACAGAGAGTCCGGAGACGGAAGCACCTGATCCAGAGAATCTACATTCGGCCTCCAACGACTGAGCAGAAAGTGTTGGAGAGGTCTGACACGCAGCCGACCTAGAGGAATGAGATCCGTCACCGAATCGCAGAGACCGATCAGCCGGAGAAAACTCTGAGCGGTCGCGGACCTGGACTGGGACAGAGTCAGAGCAAAAGCTGAGAGAATCACAGCCTTGGCCTGGGGAACCGCCACCAAATTGAATTTGGTTTGGAAAGACATCCCCAGATGACAAAACGACTGAGAAGGGACCAGGTCCGACTTCACCTCGTTGACTCTGAATCCTAGCGACGTGAGCAAGCTCAACAGAGTGGCGACATCCGATTCCAGTAAGGCAGCATTGGAATGCCTATGGAGGATATCGTCCAGATATGCCGAAGTAGTCACCCTGGACTGTGTGCGATGGAACGCTATCACATGCGACATCAGTCTGGTGAACACCCAAGGAGCCAGGTTGAGGCCGAAAGGCATGGCCTTGAACTGGTAAACTCGCCCCAGAAAAGCGAACCTGAGATACTTACGTGACGCCCGATGCATCGGAAACGTGGAAGTAAGCGTCTCGCAGGTTGATGCTGGCTGCAAAATCTCCCTGGTGAATTGATTGGCGGACCGACCTGAAAGTCTCCATGCTGAACTTGGGAGCAATGATAGACTAGTTCAGGATACTCAGATCGATAACTGGTCGGAGTCGGCCGTCCTTCTTCGGCACCAAGAACAGGCGGGAATAGAAACCCACTGACTGAACGTTCTTGACGACCTCGATCGCCCCCTTTGCCAGGAGATTGGCAATCTCCGTGGACAAAAGTTCCCGACGTAAAAAGTCTGAAGGAACTGTGGTTGGAAGAGGCACCCTTGACAGAGTGGGGTGCCGTCGGAAGGATATGCGCAGCCCGGACCGAACAACATCTAACACCCATGGATCGGATGTGATGGTGGTCCAATGGTCTGCGAACTCTGCTATCCTTCCTCCAACCTGGGTCGAGTCGAGGTGAGGACCTTCATTTCGAGCCCCGACGAGGCCTGCGAGAGGAGAAACCACCTCCTCTGCTAAATGAAGAATCCTGAGACTTCCCTCGATTCTGCCGACCCCTACCTTTACCCCGTGAGTAAGAAGTAGAGGCGGCGGCAGAAGGACCAGCCTTTTGCTTCACAGAGGAAGCAGAAGGGTACTTGTTAGGCTTGGAACGGCTGTTGCCTCCCCGAGAAGGCTGATCAAGCTGACGAAACAGCAGCGATCTTTGGAATGACGTAGGACATCATCCCGGACCGTCGACACGGAACCATGGAAAAGTTGTGGACCTGCCAAAGAAGCAGATCGAAGAGCAGCACGCTGCTCCTCGGGAAGGGATCGTCCTGTGTCCAGCACAGCGTCCCTTCGAACCAATTCCAAATTAGCCGTGTTACAGGCATGCGTGTGAGTAAGGTGCATAAGCGCCTTGGACAGCACACGCAAAGGAGCCTGTACCTCATCAAACTTATCTGGAGGCAGATAAGCAGCCAAAGCTGAGACGACGTGATCTGAGAGAGAAAGCATGCCAAGCATCTCTCTAGATAAGCCCAACGTGGACTCCAGAGTCGTCATTGGAATGACGGCAGACTTGGGCTTGGAAAGCCCGAGGGAAGTGGAGTCCTGATCCAGAACCGTCAAAGTCTGGCAGACCGACGGATTGGCGGAATCGTAGGAACGATAATGCACAGGAGGCAAAAAGGTGTCAACCCTGGTGAAGAACGAAGTCTTCAAAACCTTGGAATTCAGGTTGGAATCCAATGCTGAAAAAGCTTCAACCACCTGTACCGACTGGCACGGTCGAAGGCGCCCAGAAGCAGGTTGCTCCATAGGCTGTTGGCGCGCGACCGGTGATCGCGGCCAGGCTGACACTGTTGGCTGGTTAGCAGGTTTGAGATCTAGCAGAAACCCAAACACAAAGTCAAGAGCTGCCCCCAAGTCCGAAGACTGCTGGCCCTCGACCTCAAGCATGTCGGACTCCTCCCCAGAGTCGGAAGACACATAGCCCATCGTGGGCAAACCAGCCGACGCCTCCCATGGTGTCGGAACACCAGAGGAATCAGAAACTGGCCTGTTTCCAATCCCGGGAGGCGGCGCCATAGGAGGCGCCTGGAAACCAATCATAGCCTCGCTGGAAGCAACAGGAAGGCTCTTAGAAAGAACCTGAGTGAGTAAGGAGAGGGCCTCCCTAAGCTCACTGTCCGTACCGACCGGTTCGACAGGGGAGCGAACCGGCAAAGTGGCTTCACCTCTGACCCTCTTAACCAGCAAAGGGCCACGATCCTCCAAAACACCCGACGCGGGGCGACGGGCGGCAGCCGAAACATCTGAAGGCAGACGTGTATAGGGGTACGATGCACCCCGAGGATCAATATGGCGAGAACTCATGAGAGTCACCGCGGACCTCTGCGGGGCAGAAGGTCCAGGCTGCACAAAAGGCGTTGGTCCCCCAAAACTGGTCGTGTGGCCAGAATGAGTAGACGGAAACGCCACGGAGTTCATAGTGTTTCCACTACGAACATCCGAATCCAAAGACACAACTGTGGTGTTCGATGGCGAAGAGACCACAGAGATGGGTTCGGCCGGCAGCCCCTTCCGACTTCACCGAGTTGAAGTCAGGGAAGGCTGAGGCCGATATCCCACGTCTACAGTATCGGACATTCCTGCAGTCCCCTGCAGCGAAAAGCCAAGGCCGGCTGAAACAGACGACGAAGCAGACAGACCTGCAGTAGTAGTAAATACATCGAGAGTCGTTGAGGCTGGTGAAATAGTGGAGAGAGCACACTGGCTCGGCTCCGAAGGAGGAGTCACAACCCTAGTGACAGCCTCAGATGTCGACTGGAGGGGGACCGTAGTCCCGGAACCAGGCATCTCTTCACCAGAACACTCAACGGCTCCCGCAGTATCCACCACAGGAAAAGACTGCACATCCCCCACGGAGGAGGAATAACTCTCACCAGACAAAGTCGGCTCGGGAGGCCCTGAACGACCACGTTCTCCTTTCCCGCGGGAGTGGGAGGCACGGCCACGAGAACGAACGACATGGTTTACTGACGCCCAGAAGGTGGAAGACCATGTTCCACAAACACCACATGGCCGCTTGGCCATTACAGGAGGAACACGACGAATGCACATCGTCCACATGCTTTGGCAGCAGACATTGCCCACAAGGAATTGTCCTGGGCATGATAGAGGTGAGAGGAGCAGAGAAGGTGAAATCAGAAAACAGAACACCCCCAAAGAAGAGAGAAAGGTGACAGAAACAAAGACCCCAGACGGTCGACCGGGAACCACACAACAGGAAGACTACTCTCAAAAGAAAGAAGAAACACTGTAGGAGTGGTACCCCGCTAACACCTAACTCTAACACAATTAGAAAATTTTGCAAAAAAAGCATTAACAATAATTGTGAAATAATCTAAGTCCGAACCGCGTGGCACACGAAATTCGCACGCGACTCGAGAGAGATCAAATAAATATACATTATGGACATATAATAGAAAAGAGAATATAAAAAAAAAACACTGTTCCTGAGAATACAAAGGATACACTGTGGTATAATGAATCAGGAATCATCAAACATCGAGCTGGTGGAACACTGATAAGCGTGCAAAAACATCTCGACACGAAGCGGATTATAAAAAGAATGAGTCTTTAGAGACAGTATATGCGCACTGGCAACGGAAGTCGTGGAGTTGTACTTGGGAGAGAGCGTCCCGTACTGGGTCTGCGCCGGTTGCACTCGACCCAGTTTTGGCTTATTTTTTATTGGTGCTTTTGCACCACTTTTCTTTCCCAACTTGCTTGGGAAAGACAAAAATAGAGAGTATTATATCCGAGTTAGGGACTTCCACTGTAGTGCAAGCCTGAAGTAAACAATTGTGAGTAGGTTGATAAGAAATTCTTTTGCATGTCTGCTATTCATGTTGGGCAAAGGCTTAAGCAATCACAAGTCGAGGTTGACCTTGGTTCACACTGTTAAGTTCACAGAAGTTAAGTTTTGGAATAGAATATTGAAAAATATCAATATTTTGAATGATTTCTGAGCACAGCACTAGGTGTATTTTGTTATTATGTCAGGTATTTATTTATTTATTGGTGTTTAAGGTCACATACTTATGCACAACAGCTAATCGTGACCGGGACAATTTTACGGATGGAGGATGACAGATTACCTGGAGAGAACCACCAAGCATCGATGAGTAACTGTCAGCTCAACATTCTAACTCTGTTCAAGCTCCGCGCAGGCACGGTTACAGCAGTTGAAAACATGTGCACCATTGACATGCAGTACGCCTTAGTACACGGCGTCATGTAGGTCAACAGGATAAAGTGCATTGCCCAAGGGCAGAACGCGGGTCGTCCCGGATCAGGATCAAACTCAGGACCTCTAGCACAGAAGTCGAACAGTCTACCACTGAACCCCCGCACTCTCTATTATGTTAGGTAAAGGGCTAATCAACAAACACAAAAGTGGAAATCAAAGAATTGAACTGATTCCTTTTGACAAACATGCAAATGGTTAAATGATTCCTACCTTCAAACAAGCTTTTCATTTGTTTCTGCTTCTTACTCTCAGCAAACTCTGCTGAAGACTTTTCTAGAATATCTGATATCCTTTCCAACTGTTTCTCTATCCTTGATGGTGATTTTCCTTCCATTCCTTCCAGTGGATCTGATTTGGCTCCTTCAATGATGGATGTTTTTTGGGTGGTGGCTATTAACTCATCAATACTGATCTGAAATATGGTAGATGCATAAATTTCTCATGAATATGAGGAGAGGGAGTGTGCTTTACTATGTCTGTTCTTTGATGCTTAAGGTTACTTTCAACATCTATGGCTATATCATGAATGTAATATAAATATAAAGTCAAGTTTAACCGATCATTTAAAATCATCCTGCCCACTTAGAGGATTCTGACCTCAGTTATTTAATGGTGTAGCATTCAATGACATTTTTTTTTCTTCAATGTTTTGGGAGAGTGGGTGGGTGAGAGGACATCCATAACATCTTTGCAGCTACCAACTTTTTTTCTATGTTTTCTATATATTTTAAGAGTGGGGGAGGGGGTAACCAGGCCACAACATCTCTCCCCCCTCCAACCTCCACAACCTTATCAAACTCCCATAGACATTCATCAGACCTTTGTAGCCATTGTTTGGAATTTGTTATGATTGGGTGAATGTGCAAATAAAACTATTAATTTTTCTAAAGGGTTATGTTTTTTGAGTGGGTGTGGGGGGGGGGGGGGTGGAGGTACCCAGTGCTGGACCTCTCCCCCTTCTCAACTTGTCCATAAATTCCCCAAAGATATTTTGGAATGGTTCTAAGATTGTCTATTTCAAATTCACTAGTTGTTACTTAATGGTATAGCACCAAATGAATTTTTTTCCTTCCATGTTTTCTATATATATTGACATGGGTGGGTGAAAGTGTAAATAAAGCACATGTTTTTTATCTGAATGGTTCCTATTTTTTCAATATTAACTCTTTACAGGCTACTGGCAGATATTCCGCCCAAGACACCAATACTCTTGCCAGGTATAATTTGGCTTCTGTTAGGAATGGTGCTTAGGAGACCTGCAAAGCTTTGAAATTCAATTTGATTCAAAATCGTCGCACTTAGATTCAGAATGTTTTGAATCAGCACAATATTCTATCAAATGTCCCCATTTGAATTCATCTTCCACAAAATATCTCCTTTCGAATTCAAGAAGATTCAAGGAGATTGCACTTCTGGAACTACATGTACTTTAACCCTTTACCCAACGTAATGGCCAAAACCGGCCAGCGCTATTCACAAAAATCACCAATTAATTTTCATCATTTTTTTCATTTTTTGTCACAAAAACATAGGTTATGATCCCTCTTTCAAAGAAAGAGGGGTCATAACCTATGTTTTTGAGGCAAAAAATGAAAAAAATTAGTTATTCTAGAATTTTGTTTACAAGTGTCGTCTGCTTTTCATGTTAGGTAAAGGGTTAATTCTGTTTCTGGAATATTTCGATTTTTGATTGACTTGCCCAAAGGGGGGGGGGGGGGGGGGGGGAGAGGGAGGGGGGTTGTTGGTGAATGACATTCTTGAGTGAAAACTGGAAATATACATGGTTATAAAATATTCAGTATCTACAACATAAGAGCTGTGAAACTCGATCTGATTCCAAATTCCCATCCTGATTCAATTTAGGATTCAACTCGACATGAAATATGAGATGTGCAAGGTCCCACTGCATGTACATTCAGAAAATCTCTTTGACCCTTAAGATCAAAGGCAAAAGATATAAAAGTGACAATGAATTTGTTTCCACAACTCTCCTTTATTTGAATATGAAGTTCAATGAAACTCAGTAAAAATATATTTGAGTGTGTGGATGCGAATTTATTTATTGGTGGGGAAGGTCACTTTCAAATTTTGGGGTTGGTCTAGATCATGGTTTTAATAATCCAAGAATATGATGGGGTATTATTGAAATGCTTCTCATGCAATAAAATATTAAGTTGAATTCTGCAAGTGAATTATTTTTTTTATCTATTCCTGAGAATTACATCCATCAAATTTTGACAGGTCTCAGGAAAATGCAGTAAATCAATTAAGTGAGTTAAGACTAACAGCATGTTGATGGTACACTTACCAGCAGTCACTATTACCCCTGCCTCTTCCTGATTAATAAGTTGGAGAGTCTGATAGCTACTCTTTCGCTGTTCTCTCTGGGTTCATAGCTCTTTTCCAGTGCCACAGAGAGTGAGGGTGGCTCCAAGAGCAATGTGTAGAATGGGTGTTACAGGTCCTGCGAGCGTTCCAAAGATAATTGTAACCACCACAATACAGGAAAGACCGGTGGAAAACCGATAAACTGGAACAAGTGGGGCTTTTTTATATACTACTCAAAGTGTACTAAGCACCAAGTATATCCAACTACCTGTTTTAGTTGAAATAATGTTATGAAAAGTGGATATATTTTTTATTTAATCATATCTTTAATGATTTAAGTACAGAAATTAAGATTTTGTTTGTGTTTGACATTATTTTTTAGCTTTTGAATATGATAACCATGGAAAATGGATTTTATTGGTAAAAGAGGACGGAATGAACTGGTATGGGTTCAATATCGACTATGAGACCCATTACTGTTGATTTTAGCTTGACAACATCTTCTCATGCTCCCATTCAGGTTCTTGATGGTCCTTTGTTGGATGTTGTTCCATTCTTGGACCAGCATGGCACCAAGCTCCTGAACACTTCTTGGCTGGACTGGACGGGCTGAAATTGCAAGCTGCAACTCATTCCAGACATGTTCGATAGGACTGAGATCAGGGGATCTTGCTGGCCAGTCCATACACTCAATCCCCCCCCCCCCCTCTGTTGGTACCCCCGGACAGCATAGGCAACATGAGGACGGGCATTATCGTCCATCAGAATGAATCTATCACCCACTGCATCTGCATACAATCTGACGTGGGCATCCAGGATCTCATCAATATACCGCTTTGCAGTCAATGTACCACAGTCAAGGACACAGAGCTCTGTACGTCCATCCCAGCTGATGCCGCCCCAGACCATTATTGACCCTCCACCATAGCGGTCATGCTCAGGAATGTTGGCTGCATGGAATCACTCTCCTGGTCTTCTCCATACACTAGAACGCCTATCTGTGTTGTCTAGGCAGTACCTTGACTCATCTGTAAAAAGGACATGTCGCCAGTCATCTATGGCCCATCCAACATGGTTCATGACCCATTCATATTGTGCCTGGCGGTGGTTCTAGGGCAGCAGAATGCGAATACATGGTCTTCTCGATCGTAGACCACCTTCGTGCAACCTAGCCCAGATAGTCTGCGTCGAAACATTTATCCCGGATGCATTCGGAAGGTCACTACTAAGCTGGGTTGCTGTGGCAAAGCGGTTCCTACGGGCCTGAATGATCAAAAACTGGTCGTCAGCTGCAGATGTTGCCCTGACTCTGCCACCACCCTGCCACCACCCTGCCATCTTACCAGTGTAAAATACTGCTGAAATCTTGCCCAGGCTCTGGTGATCACCGTATGGTGCACACCAATGGCTTCACCAACCTGATGATGGGTTGCCCCTTGCTCCACCATCCATACAGCCTGCCACATTTGTGCTTCAGATAAATGCCTTCTTACATTTGCATTCGCCATATTCAATCAGTAAATCACAAGGGTTCATGTTGAAATGAAGATTGAATACCCTACACATCTCATTTACATGTAGACAGTACACGATAACATCATGAAAGTTAAACAATTTATAGTAATTTATATATTTTTTATACTTACCAATGACCCAGACATAGCTGGTGCTAACTCTTAAAAATCTAGGGCCAAACACAAATTTTGCCCCCCAATCCCCAACATTTGCATCTAAAACCAAAGAAATCATGTCCTGAATGGCCCTCCATACTTCGCCTCTACTGCGCATGCGCAGTGTGAAGGAGGTCCTGAAATTGGCGCCATTTATCATTCTTACAATCAGTGCCTGGTCAGCGCTATGTACTCAGCGGCGAGGTAAGAGTTCCCAACTCCTGGGAGGGCCATCCCCGTCTGGGTCATTGGTAAGTATAAAAAATATATAAATTACTATAAATGTTTTAACATTTTTATACTGTACCAATGACCCAGACATAGCTGAATAGTAAAAAGGCTGGAGGGCCTAGGACATAGAGGAAAATCCAATAAGCTCAACTATATAAAATAGAGTCATCCCCTCGAGGAGAAAAGGAGTATTAGGCTTTACATGTATCTTTCTTATTTATGATAAATTAGAAAGACACAACACCGTCCATAATTGAGCATCATAACATTCATGTTCTCTATTAACATCCAGTATAATCCTTATACTAATTATTTTTAAAGTAAGCCAATAAATAAAGTTAGTCCAGAGAATTGGGACTCTTTATACTCTTTTAAAAGTGTCCGAGGATTGTATATTAACGCCCGTTTGACACGTGACATATTCAAATGCTACACTTTAAAAATATGACATGAATGAATTTTTTAAACATTAACTTTTCACTTTAAAACCATCCCGGTAACAACTCAGAATTACTGACTCCGGAGGAGGTATCCCCTTGTTTTCACTATAAAACAGGTGACCCAAGGGAACACTCTCCCCCCCCCCTTCCCCTTGGTCAAATAGCCCAGAGCGAAGAGGGCAACAGGACGGAGTCACTGCCTGAACAGAAAGCCTACATAACTATAGTTGCAACTGTTTAGTGAACGACATTCTGAGCAGCAGATAATGGACCTAAACAATGCAGGTCTCCAGAAATGGACTCAATATTTCTGAGATAAAAATTCGTGAATGTGGATGGCTGAGACCAATATGCAGCCTTCATTAAATCTGTAATAGCAACACTATTTGCATAAGCCCAAGATGTAGAAAGAGCTGTTAATTCATGAGCCGAAATCTTAAGCACAGACTGCTGAGTTGAAGATAGATTATCATAAGCAGTACAGATAGTTAATTGAATCCATCTAGCAATAAAATGGACCATAATGTCCTTTCTATTAGGCATCAGAGACAGAAGAAGCTTTTATGTCCCTTTCTGATAAACTGAGATCTTATTTATAAATACATAAAGCTCTAATCGGACAGAGTAAAGGCCTATGCCCGTCTGAAGAGGGAAGGGCCTTAATAACAATAGGTTCCGGATATTTATTTGGAGCCTGATTCTTAGCCAAAAATCCAACATTAGTAGTAAAGGTAATAGTGTTCCCGACACTACGATAGTGAGAATCGTCCACTGATAGTGCATGAAGCTCACTGACTCTTCAAGCAGAAGAGAAAGCTAAGAGAAATGCTGTCTTATAAGACCAGAATTTGAAATCTACTGTCTCAAGAGGCTCAAATGGTTTTCTTTTAGTTAAGAAGAACCCAAGCTAAATTCCATTTAGGAATAAATCTAAGGGTTCTAGGTCTATTTATCGAAAAGTTTCTAACCAATTTAGATAAAGAGACATTAGATCCAATTGTAAACTATCATGGTGTGCATAGGTATCAGATAACATAGACCTATAACCTTTAATAGTAACAGGCTGCAGTTGATCTCGTCAAACAAGTATACTAGAAAGTTTGCAATGTCTGGTATGGAGGGATAAAAAATATCAACATAATGATCCCTACACCAATGACGAAAGACCTTCCACTTTAGCCGCATAGTATAGCGAAGAGGAGGTCCTCCTACAGTTAGAAATCGCGTCCACTGCTCGTCCTGTACAATGCTTGCCGTGCAAGAAGGACCGCACAACGGAATACGTGAAGGTTGAGACCTTGCGGGTTGTGATGAAGTTGACACAATTTCTCCTGCAAAAGAAGATCCTCTCGTGGAGGAAGCTTTCGCGGTAAGTCCCACAGCAGACACCTGAGTAGATTTATCCACGGTCTCTGTGGAGACAGAGATGCTACCAACAGAATTGTATTGTGATTGTTTTATCTTTAGCAATATTTGCTGAATCAACGGCACTGGAGGATACGCATATCCTATCATTCCGTCCAACGAGATCGATAGAGCGTCTACTGCATATGCTCGGGGATCCGGACATGGTGACACATACGTCTGCAATTGATTGTTGAGTTGTGTCGCAAATAAGTCTGTCATTGGCCGCTCCCATTGGTAGCAAATCTGATTGAATACCTGTTTGTTGAGAGTCCATTCTGATGGCAACAAGCGACCCTTCCGTGAAAGGGAGTCTGCTAATACATTCAGACGACCCGGAATATGACGGACCGAAAGCAGAACTTGGTGTTCTAGAACAAACAGAAGGATTCTTTCCATTAAATTGAATAACGGAACGGAATGAGTGCCTCCCTGGTTCCGGATATACGCAACTACTGTCGTATTGTCGGACAGGATTTGGACAAGCGCTTTCTGAATAATGTTCATCCAATGACGTAGTGCAAGCCAAATTGACCTCATTTCTTGGATGTTTATGTGCTTGCCTGGAAACTGCGGAACCCAAAGACCCTGGCACTTCGAATCCGTTGGGATCAATGTTGTACCCCAACCTGTTTGAATGGCATCCGTCATAATCATAAAACTCGGATCCGGCAACTGCAGTGGAACTCCCTGAGTCAACCACTGAATGTTTGCCCAAGTCTGAATCTCTTGTTACACTTGATTGACAAGAGAACATCTATATCGAGCAATTCATAGATTGCTGAAAGGTTGCCGTCGAAGAGAAGCTTCTCTGAGACCAAAGCGACTCTGAGAGAGTTCTTCACCTTACTATCCACGCGCGTGGATGTAGCTAGGGCTGCATCACGTCTAACCAACTCCAGGTTTGCCACTGAAGGGCGGAGTTATACGTGGAAAAGCTACTGCCCTTGAAAGAAATCTCATTGAGGATCATATCCTGGAATTCTTTCCCTTGAAGACGTAATGATAACGCCTTAGTAAGGTGGTCTGCGTATGATAAAGCGTCTAAGTTAAGTCTGTTAGACATTATTGTCGTTTCCAACATCATGGTTGGAATTGACATAGACGGTGATATAGACAATTCCAAGTCTTCAGCCTCGTCGTCTAGACGCAGAGGAACTCTCGGTATGCCCTGTCCTGCCGTTTCAAATTTATTCCTTGAATTGATGAAAGGCAGATTTAGAGCATTTGCGGACAAGAAACCAGACTTACCTGTTTTGGTAGCAAGCTTATATATAGCGTCGTTCAATAATTCGAATGTTCTTGTGACATTATTGGACTGTGTCGGCAACTCAGGGACGATGTCCCTGAACCGATCAAAAAAAAAATTCTGTGTCCAATGACGCTATTAGTCTCTTATCCAGCATCGCAGCATTCTAGTCTGATGGAACAACCTCTGGAAGATAATGCTGGAAGAAATGTATGGCAGCTTCTGTTGTTCCAAAAGGGAAAGCTCGTAATCCTCCGAATCCCTTTCGCCAGATGTTGTTGTACAAGAGAGGGACCTCTCTCGTTCGCAGCCCGGATGGACCTGGACGAGCTAGGAACCGGACTAATAGGCTTCCTTCGATCTCTCCTCTGATCCGTCATCACTGGGTGTGCACTTTGTCTTATTATAGTGCTCGCATCACCCAAATCTCCTTCCTGGACCGCAACGGACGAACCCGGCCACCGAACCATTCGATGAATGGACGCTACACCGGGCGAGCTAGCGGATGTCAACGCCGTCGATCCTACTAGGGACCTCTTAGGCGATTGACGTATTTCCATGAGCACTTATTGCCGCTAGCTCTTCATTTAACTATGACGACGGAGGCACACTTTTGGAAGACATCACGGTAACTTTTGCGAACAAGAAACCAGACTTGCTTGTTTAATAGCAAGCATATATATAGCGTCGTTCAATAATTCGAAAGTTCCTGTGATATTATTGGACTGTGTCGGAAACTCAGGGACGATGTCCCTGAACCGATCAAAAAATTCTTGTGTCCAAAGACACTATCAGTCTCTTATCCGGCATCGCAGCATTCTGGTCCTCTGGAAGATAATGCCGGATGAAATGTACGGCAGCTCATGTTGTTCCGAAAGGGAAAGCTCGAAATCCTCCGAATCCCTTTCGCCATCCTGTCGGACCCTATGAAGTTTTCGGACATCGTCGGATATTACCTGATCCGACAGAGATTCTGTCGTTGCTGGGATGCTGCGATAAGTTGTGCTATTTGGGATAGCATGTCCGTCACTGAGGCCTGTGGAGTAGCGGTCTTACGATGCTTTGCCGCTGGAAGCTCCGTGTACGTTGACTCCTGCATACTTTTCTTATGCGAACGTCCGGAGTCAACAGGCCTCGTGTCCCTGGCTACTGGATGGCGTGACCTGGTCGCCGTGAATTCTCTGATTGGCGAAGCTGGCTGGATATCCGAGGTCACATAGCCAAGGTGCGGTCGTGTGCGCTGTCGTGAGTATGAGGAAGCCTTATTGACAGTCTCTCCGGACTGTCTATATAACGGAGCATCCCGAGCGGCGGACGTATGCTCCGAATGCGAAACGTTTTGTACCACAATATCTGGTCCCAGATGTTGTTGTACGAGAGAGGGGCCTCTTTCGCTCGCAGCCCGGATGGACCTGGACGAGCTAGGAACCGGACTAATAGGCTTCCTCCGTTCTCTCCTCTGATCCGCCGTCACTGGGTGTGCACTTAGTTGATTTATAGTGCTCGCATCACCCAAAACTCCTTTCTGGACCGCAACGGACGAACCTGGCTGCCGAACCATTCGATGAATGGACGCAACACCGGGCAAGCTAGAGGACGTCAACGTCGTCAATCCTACTAGGGACCTCTTAGGCAATTGACATATTTCCATGAGCACTTTGCCGCTAGCTCTTCATTTAATTGCGATGACGGAGGCACACTTTTGGAAGACATCACGGATACATCACCCTGTTCTTGTTCGTCTGAAATAGAGATTGATAAACTAGAGTGACCCTGCGGAGAAAGGACTGGCATGGCCATTTCCCCGTTAACATACCGTGACACACGCATCCCATGTTTGTCATCCCAATTGACACATACTGAACAGGAGTTATTGCGAGTACACTGACTACAATTAATACAATGATTATGAAAGTCAGAGGAAGATTTCCTCTTATTACAATTGAACAATATCCTTTCATTGTGAAAAGAATACAAAAAGTCCTAGTACTCGCACCAACCCCTGAAAACAAAGATACATAATAACATGATCCATAGAAAAAATAATTGAAATCAAAAAAAAATAATTTATTGAAAAAATATTTTTTCAGAAAAGCCCAAGTTTCTGAAAAGTAATGTTGAGCCCCAATGGATCCCAAGCCTAAGTGTGGACAAAAATTTTAAAAATATTTTAAAAAATTAATGCAACCCTTACGAATAATAATAATGTATCTTGTTATGATTAAACTAACACAAAGACAAGAAATCCCCCCTCCACAGAGACTGTTGTCCATGTAAACAAGAAGTGTAAAAACACCAGAAACATGACTCCAGGCACTGATAACTATGGCCCGAAATCAGTTACCAATAATACACCATCTGATGCAAAACAGAGACTTCCAGGGAAGAAACTGCAGAACATCAGATGGTAGATGCAGAACACTACGCCTAAACACCCATGGGTGAGGACGTAAACATGGGGAAAAGAACAGAATTCATTCTGTTATCCAGCTACAACTCCCAAGAAATTTTAGTAATAATATTACAGAAAAATGCCAAAAGCATGGGAGAATAGCAAGGGGGGACTTAAAGGAAAGGGAGAAAGGAAACACTGAACAAGCAGTGTAATTTTATAACAAGAATGACAACAACAGGCCCATGCCTCGAAAATAGGTAACTTAACATAATTTCATAAAAAAATTTTAAGTTACAGCCCTGATTATTTTCTGTCACTCATTTTTCCTCTCCTCCTTCTATTTCCTCTTTAGATCCACCATTTCTCTAATATTTATGTGTCTGGCATCATTTAAACTGAGATTTACAAGCACAAAGATCAGTCAGATGTGAACTGATGAAGGGACAAACAAAGAATGATAAATGGCGCCAATTTCGGGACCTCCTTCACACTGTGCATGCGCAGTAGAGGCAAAGTATGGAGGGCCATTCAGGACATGATTTCTTTGGTTTTAGATGCAAATTTTGGGGATTGGGGGGCAAAATTTGTGTTTGGCCCTAGGTTTTTAAGAGTTAGCACCAGCTATGTCTGGGTCATTGGCACAGTATAAAAATATCAAGGTGTACAAGCTTTCCATGACTGTCTCGAAAAGTCTGCCTGTGAAGTGAGCTAATGTAAACACTGGGGACCATCTCAATATATTCCTCAATCATATCCACCAAAATTATCGCAAATATGTCACCAGCAAATTTCACAATGATGTGTCAAATATTTGGTACTTAGGAAACTTTGAGTAGTATATGAATGGAATCAGCATCAGAGGCCCATACCAAAAGCATTCCCATGACTTTCTCTTGGCACTAGTGCTCCCTTCATGAATATAAGTGTCCAACACGATAAGATCCGGGTTGCAGAAAGTGTTGATAATCAATCAACCTTAATCAGGTAAGCTCAGTACAATAATTTTCTGTCAAAATGGTACTTCCTAACCCTTTATCTAATGTAACAGAATATGCCATCACCAAAAATTGATTTTCAGATTTTAAATTTTCCATTTTTTACTCCAAAACAACTTAATCTCATCAAGCTTGTCCCAATGAGGGGTCATAAACAATTTGTTTGAAGCAAAATCTTTGTTTGCTTATTGGGGTTCAAAGACACTTTTAACAGCCATGGTCAAATCATGTCTGACAGTTTTATGGATTGTGGAAGCCAGAGTATCCAAAAGAACAACCAAGTAACTGTAAGCCTCTGCAACCTACCAGCCCAGCATGAGGCGGTTAGAATGTGTAGTGATGGTAATTAATGGGTTAGCATAAAATCACTGGTACAGCTCATCTCTTTTACCTGATTAAGAATTAACTCTTAACACACTGAGTATTTTCAAGATAGTTTTCATGAAACCTAGTCAAGGCTGTTGTGCTGTGCAGCCATGACTAGATTTGATGAAAAGTTAAAAAATTTATAGTAATTTATATATTTTTTATACTTACCAATGACCTAGACTTAGCTGGTGCTAACTCTAACAAAACCAGGGCCAAACACAAATTTTGCCCCCCAATCCCCAAAATTTGCATCCAAAACAAAAAGAAATCATGTCCTAAAGGACCTCCATACTACGCCTCTACTGCGCATGCGCAGTGACGCAGACATCCCGAAATTGGCGCCAATTATCATTCTTACTGGCAGTGCCTGGTCAGTGCTATGTACTCAGCGGGGAGGCAAGAGTTCCGATCTCCAGGGAGGGCCATCCCTGTCTGGGTCATTGGTAAGTATAAAAAATATATAAATTACTATAAATTTTTTAACATTTTTATACTGTACCAATGACCCAGACTTAGCTGAATAGTAAACAGGCTGGAGGGCCTAGGACATAGAGGAAAATCCAATAAGCTCAACTATATAGTAAAGAGGTAACCCCTTAAGGAGAAAAGGAGTATTAGGCTTTACATGTATCTTTCTTATTTAATATTAAATTAGAAAGATACACTACCCTTAATAATTCATGTTCTCTATTAACATCCAGTATAACCCTTATACTAATTATTTTTAAAGCAAGCCAATAAATAAAGTAGTCCAGAGAATTGAGACTCTTTATAGTCATTTAAAAGTGTCCGAGTATTGTATATTAAAGCCCGTTTGACACTTGACATATACAAATGCTTCACACCGAGCTACACTTTAAAAATAAGACATGAATGAATTTAAACATTAATATTACACTTTAAAACCATCCCGGAAGCGACTCAGAAATACTGACTTGGAGGAGGCATTCCCTTGCTTTTCACTATAAAGCAGGTGACCTAAGGGAACACCCGCCCCCCCCCCCCCCCCCTTCCATTTGCCCTGGGTCATATAGCCAAGAGGGAAGAGGGCAACCGGACGGAGACACTGCCGGAACAGAAAGCCTGCATAACTATAGTTGCAACTGTTTAGTGGATGACATTCTGAGCAACAGATAACGGACCTAAACAATGCAGGTCTCCAGAAATGGACTCAATATTTCTGAGATAAAAATTCGTAAATGTGGATGGCTGAGACCAATAAGCAGCCTTCATTAAATCTGTAATAGCAACACTATTAGCATAAGCCCAGGAAGTAGAAAGAGCTCTTACTTCATGAGCAGAAATCTTAAGCACAGACTGCTGAGAAGAAGATGAATCTTCATAAGCAGTACGGATAGTTAACTGAACCCATCTAGCAATAGAATGGACTGAAATGTCCTTTCTATTAGGCATTAAAGACAGAAAGAAACGTTTCCGTCCCTTTCTGATAAACTGAGATCTCTGTTTATAGATACGTAGTGCTCTAACAGGACAGAGTAAAGGCCTACGCCCGTCTGAAGACGGAAGAGCCTTAATAACAATAGGTTCCGGTTATTTATTAGGAGCCTGATTCTTAGCTAAAAAACCCACATTAGTAGTGAAGGTGATAGTGTTCCCAACACTACGATAATGAGAATCATCCACCGATAGTGCATGAAGCTCACTGACTCTTCTGGCAGAAGAGAAAGCTAAGAGAAAAGCTGTCTTATAAGATAAGAATTTGAAATCTACTGTCCCAAGAGGTTCAAATGGCTTTTCCTTCAATTTAAGGAGAACCCAAGCTAAATTCCACTTAGGAATTAATCTAAGAGTTCTGGGTCTATTTATCGAAAAGTTTCTAACCAACTTCGATAAAGAGGCATTCGATCCAATTTGTAAACTATCATGATGTGCATAGGTATCAGATAACATAGATCTATAACCCTTTATAGTAACAGGCTGCAGTTTGATTTCGTCAAACAAGTATACTAGAAAGTTTGCAATGTCTGGTATAGAGGGATCGAATATATCTACAGAATGATCCCTACACCAACGACGAAAAACCTTCCACTTAGCCGCATAGTTTAGCGAAGAGGAGGTCCTCCTACAGTTAGAAATCGTGTCCACTGCTCGTCCTGTAAAGTGCTTGCCATGCAAGAAGGACCACACAACGGAAAAACGTGAAGGTTGAGACCTTGCGGGTTGTGATGGAGTTGGCGCGATTTCCCCTGCGAAAGAAGATCCTCCTGTGGAGGAAGCTTCCGCGGTAGGTCCCACAACAGACACCTGAGTAGATTTATCCACAGTCTCTGTGGCGACAGAGATGCTACCAACAGAATCTTGCATTGAGATTGTTTTATCTTTAGCAATACTTGTTGAATTAACGGCGCTGGAGGATACGCATATCCTATCATTCCGTCCCAAGGGATCGACAGAGCGTCTACTGCAAAAGCTCTTGGATCCGGACACGGAGACACATACGTCTGCAACTGATTGTTGAGATGTGTCGCAAATAAGTCTATCATTGGCCGTTCCCATTGGTAGCAAATCTGATTGAATACTTGTTTGTTGAGAGTCCACTCCGACGGCAACAAGCGACCCTTTCGTGAAAGGGAGTCTGCTAGCACATTCAGACGACCCGGTATGTGACGGACCGAAAGAAGAACGTGATGTTCTAACGCAAACAGGATTCTTTCCGTTAGATTGAACAACGGAACTGAATGAGTGCCTCCCTGATTCCGTATATACGCCACTACTGTCGTATTGTCGGATAGGATTTGGACATGAGCATCATGAATAATGTCCATCCAGTGACGTAACGCAAGCCAAATTGACATCATTTCCTTGATGTTTATGTGCTTGCACAGGAATTGCGGATCCCAAAGACCCTGGCATCTCGAATCCGTTGGGATTAATGATGCACCCCAACCTGTTTGACTGGCATCCGTCATAACGGTAAAACTCGGATCCGGCAACTGCAGCGGAATTCCTTGAGTTAACCACTGAATGTTTGCCCAAGTCTGTATCTCTTGTTTCACTTGATCTGACAAGAGAACGTCTACATCGAGCGAATGAATTTTCACACTCCAATTCTGAGTCAGGAAAATTTGAAGAGGACGTGTGCGTAACCGCCCCATCGGAATGAGATCCGCGGCGGCTCCGCACAGACCTATCAGTCTCATAAATTCTCTCGCCGTAACAACTGACTAATTTCGCTCTGGTTAACGGCAGACGAACGAGATTGTTGTGTGTCTCGAAGCTCATTCCCAGATGAGTGAATGACTCGGACGGCACCAGAACCGACTTCTCCTCGTTTACTATAAAACCGAGACGTCGGAGCAATAGAAGAAGATTCTGAACATCGTTCTGAAGCGTTAACTCATTGCCGTACCTCTGAAGAATGTCGTCCAGGTAGGCCGACGTTACCGCAGACGAATGAGCTCGGAAGTAGATCATTACCGAGTTCATTACCCGAGTGAAAGCCCAGGGTGCTAGATTCAATCCGAAGCACATCGCCCGGAATTGATACACCACTCCTAGGACTGCGAAGCGTAGATACTTTCGGAATGTCGGATGTACCATGACGTGAAAGTACGCATCTTTGAGATCTATGCTCGTTGCATAATCGTTCACCCGAATACTCGCTCTGACCGATCGAATCGTCTCCATATAAAACTTCGAAGCGACGATCAGCTTGTTTATCCAGCTCAAATCTATGACTGGACGGAACGAGCCGTCTGGTTTCGGAACCAGAAACAGATGGCTGTAGAATCCCGGAGATTCCTGGTTTTCTACGACCTCTACCGCGTTCTTCAATAAAAGAGACTGCACCTCTGATAACAGAGCGTCTCTTTTCTGTGGATTTGACGGAAGATGAGTCCACTTTGGACTTCGAGTTAATGGAGGCTTTCGTTTGAAGGATATCTTTAGACCTTCCGAAGTCACTCCTCTCACCCAAGGGTCGTCCGTAATCGACGCCCACTCTTGTGAAAAGCTCGACAACTTTCCGCCAACTGGAACGCGATAGAGGTTTAAGCCATCACCTCCTGGACCTGCGAGGCCTGCGGTAGGAGAAACCACGTCTTCCACGACCCGCACCTCGCCTCGTCGACCTCGGGGCGTCCGACCGATTGTCCCGGCCTGAAGGACGTCCCGAACGAGAGTCGCTATCCTGACGGTCTCTCGAATAAGACCAAGAGGACGCACCGGAACCTCTATAGGAACCTCTCTTGGGCGCATTAGACCCAGAAGTGCCTGTCTTATTCGTGTCTGCTGTATCCGACTTCTTAGGAGCAGATCCGAACAACAGAGAATCATTAGCTTTCTTTTTAATTTTATCATAAATAGCGGAAAGCTTGCCGTCAAAGAGAAGTTCTCCTGAGACCGAAGCGACTCTAAGAGAGTTCTTCACCTTAGAATCCACTAGTGTGGATGTAGCTAGGGCTGCGTCACGTCTAACCAACTCCAGATTTGCCACTGAAAGGGCGGAGTTACACGTGGAATAAGCTACTACTTAAAGTCTTAAAGAGGATTGTATATCCTGAAACTCTTTCCCCTGAAGGCGCAGTGATAACGCCTTAGTAAGGTGATCTGCGTAAGATAAGGCATCTAAATTGGCTCTGTTAGACGCAATAGCTGTTTCCAACACCGCGGTTGGAATAGAAGCTGACGACGGTAATGATAGCTCTAAGTCTTCCGCCTCGTCGTCCATACGCAGAGGAACTCTCGGTATACCCTGTCCTGCCGTATCGAATTTATTCCTTGCATTAATGAAAGGCAGGTTGAGAGTATTAGCGGACAAGAAACCTGCTTTCCCCGTCCTGGAAGCAAGTTTAAATATAGCGTCGTTCAATAATTCAAATGTTCTCGCAACATTATTGGACTGCGACGGAAACTCGGGAGCGATGTCCCTGAACCGCTCAAAAAATTCAGAGTCCAATGACGCTATAATTCTCTTGTCCGGAAGCGCAGCAGTCTGGCCCGACGGAACAACTTGAGGGAGAAAGTGCCGGATGAAGTCCACGGCAGCTTTATGTTGTTCCGAAAGGGATAGCTCCAAGTCATCCGTATCCCTTTCACCATCCGGTCGGACCTCATGATGTTCCCGGTCGTCCGCCCCCGATGCTTCGGCGGAGCGTACCGACCCAGCGCCGTCGGATAATTCTCGATCCGACACCGTTTCTGTCGGCTGCTGGGATGCTGCGATAAGCTGTGCTATCTGCACAAGAATGTCCGGCGTCGAGACCTGCGGAGACGCAGTCTTTCGCTGCTTCGCCGAGGGCAGCTCCGCATCAGATGGCTCCCGCATACTTTTCCTATGCGAACGTCCAGAGTCCATCGGTCTCGAATCCCTGGCTGCCGGATGGTGTGACCTGGTCGCCGAAGAATCCTTCATCGGCGAAGCTGGTAATATATTGGCGGTCACGCAGCCAAGGTGCGGTCGTGTGCGCTGACGAGAAGAGGAAGCCTTAACAGTCTCTGCGGACTGCTTATACAACGGAGCGTCCCGAGCGACGGACGTATGCTCCGCTAAAGACACAATTTGTACCACAACATCTGGTCCCAGATGTTGTTGTACGAGAGAGGGGCCTCTCTCGCTAGCGGCCCGGCTGGACCTGGACGAGCTAGGAACCGGACTCAAAGGCTTCCTCCGTTCTCGCTTACTATCCGCCGTCACTGGGTGTGCATCTATTATGTTTATAGTGCTCGCATCACCCAAAATGTCCTCTTGGACCGCATCGGACGAACCCGGCTGCCGAACCATTCGGTGAATGGACGCTACACCGGGCGAGCTAGCGGACGACATTTGTCCAATCTCCATGAGCACTTTTGCCGCTAGCTCTGAATTCATTTGTGACGACGGACACACACTTGAAGAAGATAACATGGAAACATCACCCTGTTCTGGTTCCTCTGAAATAGAAACTGAGAGAGTAAAGTGACCTTGCGGAGAAAGAGCCGGAATCGCTCTTTCTCCAGAAACAACATATCGTGACACACGTTTCCAATGTTTCTCATCCCAATGTTCACATATAGGACAGGGATTAATGCGAGAACACTGACTACAATTAATACAATGATCATGAAAGTCAGAGGAAGATTTCTTCCTATTACAATTTGAACAATGTCCCTTCATTGTGAAAGAACAACAATAAGTCCTAGTTACTCGCAAAAACCCCTGACACAAAGATACATAATAACATGATCCATTAATAAATGAAAAAACAATTGCAAAACAAAATAATTTTGAAAAAATATTTTTTCAGCGAAGCCCAAGTTGCTGAAAAGTAACGTTGAGCCCCGATGGATCCGATGGCAAAGTGTGGTCAAAAATTTTAAATTTATATTAAATAATTAATGAGACACTTTCGGATAATATAAATGTATCTTATAGTGAGATAAACTACAGCAAAGGCAAACAGCCCCCCTCAAAAAAGGCTGTTGCCAATGAAAACAAACAGTGTAAAAACACCAGAAAACATGACTCCAGGCACTGAAAAAACTGGCCCGGAATCAGTCATCAATTACACTCTATCTGATGCAAAACAGAGACTCCCAGGGGAGAATCTGCAGAACATCAGATGGAAGATGCAGAACACAAACGTTATACACCCATGGGTGAAAACGTAACTATGGGGAAAATAACAGAAAACATTCTGTAACCAAGCAACTCTCCCAGGAAATTTTAGAAATGAAATTTCTCAAAAATATGCCAAAAGCATGGGAGAATTGCAAGGGGGGACTTAGAAGGCTAGGGGAGAGGAAACAATGAATAAGCAGTGCAACAATTAGCAAGAATGACAACAAGAGGCCCATGCCTCGAAAATAGGCAACTTAACATAATTTCATCAAAAAATTTTAAGTACAGCCCTGATTATTTTTTGTCACTTCTTTTTCCTCTCCTCCTTCTATCCTCCTTAGAATCACATTTTCTCCAAAAATTACGTGTCTGGCATCCTTTAAACTGAGATTTACAAGCACAAAGATCAGTGAGATGTTGACTGATGAAGGGCCAAACAGAGAATGATAATTGGCGCCAATTTCGGGATGTCTGCGTCACTGCGCATGCGCAGTAGAGGCGTAGTATGGAGGTCCTTTAGGACATGATTTCTTTTTGTTTTGGATGCAAATTTTGGGGATTGGGGGGCAAAATTTGTGTTTGGCCCTGGTTTTGTTAGAGTTAGCACCAGCTAAGTCTGGGTCATTGGTACAGTAAAAAAATATTCATCAAAACTCAAATTATGGGTGAAAAGGTCAGAAATTTACAGTGGGCGGGGAGAGGGGTGGGGGTTGTTAGGGGGATTTGATTCCATTTGCCCAAATTATACTTATCTCATTGGCAAAAGAAATATCTGCCAGCAGCATGCAAGGAGTTAATCGCATCCGTTTTGTAAAGACTTACAACCTTGTTCTCAAGTCTTTACAGAAAGGATGAGCCTATTCTCAATAAGGCATGTGAGATAAGCTGTACTGGTGTTTTACAATAGTAATTGTATTTCCACGATTCTCTTACTCAGAATGTAAAGCTCTCATCCTTCCCATCCATTTCACTTCACAGCTGCTGTTGTGACTTCAGATGATAAGTTTTTTTATAAATAAGGCTATTAAAAATAAAATTCCTGTTTTTCAGGTACCTCATTCATCACAGCAAATCTACTTCATCACTTCTTCACCTGGAAACCTCTCCTATGACACATTTTGCACTTGTAGGACACATATTTAACCAACTATACCTTGTTCGATTGAGCTCACAGAGCTCTGTCAAACAAGATAAAGCTGATTAAATTTGCAACTACATTATGGGAAATTTTCACTGCTGAAAACATTGGTTTGCCACATAATAGTATAAGTAGTTAAATTTCTGATTCTAACTATTTTCAGAACTGTTTTGTGAACAATAAAAAAGCAAGCTTCCCTCCCTCATCATAAAAGTGAGGAAATATAGCCAGAGAAACAAGAAATTTGTTTTATAGCCCTAGAAGGAATTATCTTTACCTCATTCTTTGTCATGCTGGACTGCGAAAGGAAACTTTCAACATCTCTGCTCTCTATGAAATGTACAGCAGCTTTAAATGTTACCAGACAAAAACTGAAGATAAATTACTATAAGTAAGCATCTTAATACCAAATACAAACACCTGTTAACAGGGCAAACATGGTTCACATAATTCTCAAAAAAATAAATTTAAACTTTCTCAATGTCTTTTGAAGTCCTTCACAAATATTCTGAAGGGCTGAATAAGTTACATTCCCCAACTTTCAATCTAATTTCTCTCCTTTAAGATTTATCATTGACTACTATCAGTTTAGTGTACATTGTAGTTAACTATATGAAAAATCAATTGTATCTCATCTTAAATGTTGCCATGATATTATAGCATCAATTAACTCTTAAGCTTCTGAGCATTTTCTTGAATTTTTTCATGAAATGAAGTCATGATTGCTGTGAAGTTGCCATGACTGGATTTAATGAAAAATTTTAACAAATGAAGCCCAGCTATGATTCCTGATATTATTGATCTAAATTACAGAGATGCATTCTGTTGAGCAGAAGCTAAATTTTATACCATGATAACCTATTCCACTATGTATGAAAAGCCTATGACCTAAATTTTAGCTTTATACACCAACCTTGGTGAACACACCAGCAATGGGATTTCAGTAGTTAAATTTTACACCCACAGTAGAACTACATCCAAGTTGACCTTTGGTGGCGTTGACCTGAATGTGAACTTGTCTAAATTCATTGCACGTCACCTCGCGAAGAGTGAAAGGAAAGTGGCAATTATTTATTACGTTTTTAAATGAGTTTACCCCCAGAAAACACCAAAAATTAACAAACATGCATTGTCTCATGTTAATAAAGCATCCATAACTCAAAAAAGTATGTTATTGTGTTATTAAAATGAAAAAGGTCCTGTTTCTTTTTCTATTTCGGTTTGGTGATAAAATTGACAGTGGAAGTACCGCCCACCAAGGCTCATGTAAACAAAAACAAATTTGCACGTGCTTACATCTGCTGCTCAGTAAAATCGAGAAAAAGTATATATTCACCACTCGTGCTGAAGTGGTGTTAACCACATACCAAAGGCTCACAGTTAACACCACTTCACCACTTGTGGTGAACATTTGGTACACCAAAAGCTACTATGAGTATATTCTGTATATACCCTTTCTGTTGACAAAAGTATTGGTGCCCTGGTGGGAAATCTGCCAGAAGCATGCAAGGAGTTAAAGACAAAAACATATTCCAAAGGTTAGCCAGCAAATGAGATTCACTATTGACATTATGGTGAATTTAAAGTATACCATTCAAAACAAGAGCAATGCGAAGCGCAGCATATACCCCCTTCTGCAATATCATGGACAGAATTACATTAAAAAACAAAAAACAGGATCAGTCTTGCAGAACTTTAGTCTTTGAGCGGAAACCAATTTCAAGTGTATTTAACATTGGAGGTCACTGTGACCTTGACCTTTGGCACATCATGGTCAAAATAAACAGACTTCTTCCTCTCAACATACCTAACCCATATATGAAGTTTGGTAAAGATCCAGTTGGTAGAACTTTAGTTACAGAGCGGAAACCAATTTCAAGTGTAATTAACACTAGAGGTCACTGTGACCAAGACCTTTGGCACATGATGGTCCAAATAAATAGGCTTCTTCCACTCATTATTCCTAACCTGCATATGAAGTTTGGTAAAGATCCAGTTGGCAGAACTTCAATTAACTGACGGAATGAGAAAAGTTAACGGATGGATGACACATGGCAGATACCGGATGTGGTGAAAATATAATGCCCTCAAGAAAATTTCTCGGGGGCATAAGAAGTAGGGGATATCCAAACTGATGTTGATATTTTCGGAAAATGGTATTGGATACGCGCGATTGGGGCATAAAAAGTAGGGGATATCCAAACTGATGTTAATATTTTCGAAAAATGGTATTGGATATGCGTGATTGGACACATCAATATGTTACCAAGTTTAGTGTGGATCATGAATGTCACCGAACCACGAAAACTTCATGCAGGTTTTTTGCCCGAGTGCCACATTAATGTCTGTGGGGTACGATTTGAAATTTTCTTTTCTACTGGACGTGCTTTTTGGGAGGTCTCATCATTCTTTTCTTGGTATAAACTCATTCATTAATAGTTTCTGGTTGAAACGTAAATTTTGAGGTATGCGAAGACTGACACGTGACAAACGTTTACGTGCAGTTGGTATGTTGAAAGCAGGCAACAGACAGACTGCAGTGGCTCAAATTCTCAATGTTACTCAATCAGTGATTAGCAGGTTGTGGTCACGCTACCATCAGACAGGCAATGTTGATGATAGCCTTCGATCAGGTCGGCCAAGGGCGACAACTACTAACCAGGATCGTTTCATCCGAACCACAGCATTATGTAACCGCCATCAAAGTGCCTCAAAAATTGGACAGCAGCTGCACTGAGTGACAGACGTGCGAGTCAGTAGTCAGACTATCCGAAATCGCCTACACAGCTGAAATTTGTATGCTCGTCGACCTTGAGTAATTCCATGTTTGACAGAACGTCACATAGTAGCAAGGCATAATTGGTGTGGAGCAAAACAGTGCTGGGACAATCGTCGGTGGAGCAATGTCATGTTTTCTGATGAATCAAGGTTCACTCTCGACTTCCACGACAGGCCGAAACAGAGTGTGGCAGTGGCGAGACAAATGATACCATGACATAACCGACAGCACAATCGTTTTGGTGGTGGATTGGTTATGATGTGGGGAGGCATAACCATGACAAGCAGAACAGTATTACATGTCATAAAAGGGTGTGTCACAGGGCTGTACTACCGTGACATGTTAGCAGCTGATGTGGTGCTATTTGCACGACATCACGGCCGTCAATTCATTTTCCAAGATTACAATGCAAAAGCACACAGGGACCGTGTTGCTACAGAGTTCCCCCAGGAGCAGAACATAAATACACTGTCTTGGCCAGAACTAAGTCCAGATCTTTCACTAATCGAGAACATCTGGGATATGCTTGGCAGGCGCCTACAACAATGCCAACAGCCCCCTACCAATGTCCAGGAACTCTCCACTGCACTGCAGGAAGAATGGAATAACATCAGTCAAGCTGATTTTTGACATTTAGTGAGGAGTATGCCATGTCAGATCCACGCTTGTCTCGCAAACCGAGGGGGATTTACAAGGTATTGAGGTCCTGGACTGAATGTGGTAAATTCTCTGACTGACCGTCCATGTCTTCTACAGCTCATGTGTGACATGGAATGTGTGCTTGTCAGACACCCAACTATTGCTGAAATCATTCACCAGATGTCACAGTGCAATGCCTCAACTGTCTTTTTGATGAAAATATAAATATATTTCCTCAATATCTCACTTTTATCAAATATCCCCTACTTTTTTTTGAACAGTATATTTAAAAAAAAACTGTCAAAAACAAGTGTTTTATTTAAGATTTTCAGTCTTGAAAGCCTTTCAAAGCAATCTGTAGGACTTCAACCATCTCCACATAGAATATAAATTTAAAAAATATAGAAAATATTATCAATTATTTTATTTATTGGTGTTTAAGATTACTTTCAGCATCTCTGACTGCAACACAAGTATAAAGTCCAGGTTTACCAATTGTTTATAACAATGCTACCCAGTTTAGAGGACTTTCACCAAGACACTGGCTACTTGGTCCTCTTTTGCCAGTAAAACAGAAATAGATAAATGCATGGCAAAAAATATCCCGCACAATGTGAAAATCCTTTATTTGGTAACACAAATTTAAATAACAAATGCGGTAACAGTTTTTCCTAAACTGAAAAAAATCTTCTTCCAAACCATAAAGATATAGAGTGGAACCCTGTATAGCCACTTTGCCAATGAAAATTATTCATTTAACAAGAGTATTCAGTTAACAGGAAATTGTTCACTTTCCTGTACTCTAGAGATGAATTTAGCCTCTCTTCTGTTGTATCTGATGTGCTCTGTCAAATAAGTTCAACTAGGCCACACAAAATAGATCTTGTTTCTCAGTCCATTATTTGTAAAATTGCATGCGGGGAGCATTTTTTTATTCTATTTTTTATTTCTGTAATTATGTCTTTGCCATCAAAAGTTCTTGGTTTATGCTTTTGGCCTCATAATCTATGGAATAGCATGGGTGGTGGTGTATTTCGTCCCTTGAGAGCAAGAAGGCTTTACAATGCTAAAGCATTGCAAAGCCTTCTTGCACTCAAGGGACAAATTTATCAATTTTTTAAACTTGGATAAAATATCAGACATTAACCATTTAATTTTTATTTTTTTAAAGTTTTCATTTGTTATAAAAAGAGAGCATGCGTCTGCCAAAGGACCATGAGGGAGGGCCTGAGAAACAGATTTTTAATTTTTTTAGGCCTTAGAAGAAATGCCTGTATCAGATGTCCCAAGGCCAAATACATGTAGGTCTATAAACAAAGAGTAATTAAGTGATTGTTAGGGTAATTTCTCGACAAATAACAAGATTCTGTATTCAACTAATAGGAGTTTATTCTACCTATACAGTAAAACCTGTTTTGGGAGACCACCAGTCTTGAGAGACTGCTGTGACCTTGTATCATTTGGTTGTTCTATTCTATAATGGACCTGTCATGAGAGAACTGTTTTGAGATACCACTTTTCCACAGCAAAAATGGTCGGTGGTCTCTCAAGACAGGTTCTATTGTATGTAATCAGGACAAATTTGTATTCAAGATATGGTAAATGGTTTTGTGTTTGGAAGTTATATTCAATTACCAAGGTTATTAGATTAGGACTTATCAAATTAAGTTTGGACTACAACCTGCTTTGTTTTATACTGGCATCTTCATAATGCTCTGATGCAGTCCAAATACAAACTTGAATGGTAATAATGAAAATTTAATGTTTGGTGTGGTACATTCCAAAGGACATACCACACCAAAGTTTAACTTGCAGCCTTATTATCCAAGTTTGAACTTGTGCCATCCAAGCTTACTTGCCATTGCATTCATAGATTATTAGAGAAAAGGATTCTTTAAAATGTCTCTGCAAGTCTAAGTAACAATTGGTGCACATCGGTGATGCAGGTGTTGAGTTATGGCTACTTTCTTCATGCACTCTCTATTGAAAATTAGAAAAGTCATCATGCTGCGTTAAAAATTCGTAAAAATTGAAGCTAATCAGCTCAAAATTCATAAAAGTTAAAAAATTTATAATAATTTATATATTTTTTATAATTACCAGTGACCCAGACATAGCTGGTGCTAATTCTCAAAATCTAGGGCCAAACACAAATTTTTGCCCCCCAATCCCCAAAATTTGCATCTAAAACTGAAAAATTCATGTCCTAAATGGTCCTCCATACTTTTCCTCCACTGCGCATGCGCAGTGTCAAGGAGGTCTCGAAATTGGCGCCAATTATCATTCTTACAAGCAGTGCCTGGTCAGCGCTATGTACTCAGCAGGGAGGTATGAGTTCCCAACTCCTGGGAGGGCCATCCCCGTCTGGGTCATTGGTAAGTATAAAAAATATATAAATTACTATAAATTTTTTAACATTTTTATACTGTACCAATGACCCAGACATAGCTGAATAGAAAAAAGGCTGGAGGGCCTAGGACATAGGGGAAAATCCAATAAGCTCAACTATATATAATAGAGTTATCCCCTCGAGGAGAAAAGGAGTATTAGGCTTTACATGTATCTTTCTTATTTATGATAAATTAGAAAGACACAACACCGTCCATAATTGAGCATAATAACATTCATGTTCTCTATTAACATCCAGTATAACACCTTATACTAATTATTTTTAAAGTAAGCCAATAAATAAATTAAGTCCAGAGAATTGAGACTCTTTATACTCTTTAAAAGTGTCCGAGGATTGTATATTAATGCCCGTTTGACACGTGACATATACAAATGCTTCACACTGAGCTACACTTTAAAAATATGACATGAATGAATTTAAACATTAGCTTTACACTTTAAAACCATCCCGGTACCGACTCCGGAGGAGGAATCCCCTTGCTTTTCACTATAAAGCAGGTGACCTAAGGGAACACCCTCCCCCTCCCCCCCCCTCCCCTTGCCCTGGGTCAAATAGCCCAGAGCGAAGAGGGCAGCAGGACAGAGTCGCTGCCGGAACAGAAAGCCTGCATAACTATAGTTGCAACTGTTTAGTGGACGACATTCTGAGCAACAGATAATGGACCTAAACAATGCAGGTCTCCAGAAATGGACTCAATATTTCTGAGATAAAAATTCGTGAATGTGGATGGCTGAGACCAATATGCAGCCTTCATTAAATCTGTAATAGCAACACTATTTGCGTAAGCCCAAGACGTAGAAAGAGCTCTTACTTCATGAGCCGAAATCTTAAGTACAGACTGCTGAGTTGAAGATAGATTATCATAAGCAGTACGGATAGTTAATTGAATCCATCTAGCAATAGAATGGACCGTAATGTCCTTTCTATTAGGCATCAGAGACAGAAAGAAGCATTTTCGTCCCTTTCTGATAAACTAAGATCTTCGTTTATAAATACGTAAAGCTCTAACCGGACAGAGTAAAGGCCTATGCCCGTCTGAAGACGGAAGAGCCTTAATAACAATAGGTTCCGGATATTTATTGGGAGCCTGATTCTTAGCCAAAAATCCAACATTAGTAGTAAAGGTAATAGTGTTCCCGACACTACGATAGTGAGAATCATCCACAGATAGTGCATGAAGCTCACTGACTCTTCTAGCGGAAGAGAAAGCTAAGAGAAATGCTGTCTTATAAGATAAGAATTTGAAGTCCACTGTCTCAAGAGGCTCAAATGGCTTTTCTTTTAGTTTAAGAAGAACCCAAGCTAAATTCCATTTAGGAATTAATCTAAGGGTTCTAGGACTATTTATCGAATAGTTTCTAACTAATTTAGATAAAGAGACATTAGATACAATTTGCAAACTATCATGGTGTGCATAGGTATCCGATAACATAGACCTATAACCTTTAATAGTAACAGGCTGCAGTTTGATCTCATCAAACAAGTATACTAGAAACTTTGCAGCGTCTGGAATAGAGGGATCAAAAATGTCAACAGAATGATCCCTACACCAATGACAAAAAACCTTCCACTTAGCTGCATAGTTTAGCGAAGAGGAGGTCCTCCTACAGTTAGAAATTGCGTTCACTGCTCGTCCTGTAAAATGCTTGCCGTGCAAGAAGGACCGCACAACGGAAATACGTGAAGGTTGAGACCTTGCAGGTTGTGATGCAGTTGACGTGATTTCCCCTGCGAAAGAAGATCCTCTCGTGGAGGAAGCTTCCGCGGCATGTCCCACAGCAGACACCTGAGTAGATTTATCCACGGTCTCTGTGGAGACAGAGATGCTACCAACAGAATTTTGCATTGAGATTGTTTTATCTTTAGCAATATCTGCTGAATCAACGGCGCTGGAGGATACGCATATCCTGTCATTCCGTCCCACGAGATCGATAGAGCGTCTACTGCATATGCTCGGGGATCCGGACATGGAGACACATACGTCTGCAACTGATTATTGAGCTGTGTCGCAAATAAGTCTATCATTGGCCCTCCCATTGATAGCAAATCTGATTGAATACCTGTTTGTTGAGAGTCCATTCTGATGGCAACAAGCGACCCTTCCGTGAAAGGGAGCCTGCTAATACATTCAGACGACCCGGAATATGACGGACCGAAAGTAGAACCTGGTGCTCTAGAACAAACAGAAGGATTCTTTCCGTTAAATTGAATAACGGAACGGAAAGAGTGCCTCCCTGGTTCTGAATATATGCTACTACTGTCGTATTGTCGGACAGGATTTGGACATGTGCTTTCTGAATAATGTTCATCCAATGACGTAGTGCAAGCCAAATTGACATCATTTCCTTGATGTTTATGTGCTTGCCTAGAAACTGCGGATCCCAAAGACCCTGGCACTTCGAATCCGTTGGGATCAATGTTGCACCCCAACCTGTTTGACTGGCATCCGTCATAATAGTAAAACTCGGATCCGGCAACTGCAGTGGAACTCTCTGAGTCAACCACTGAATGTTTGCCCAAGTCTGAATCTCTTGTTTCACTTGATTTGACAAGAGAACGTCTATATCGAGCGAATGAATCTTTACACTCCAATTCTGAGTCAAGAAAATTTGGAGAGGACGAGTGTGTAACCGCCCCATCGGAATGAGATCCGCAGCGGCTCCGCACAGACCTATCAGTCTCATGAACTCTCTCGCTGTGACTTTGATTAATTTCGCTCCGGTTAACATCAGACGAACGAGATTGTTGTGCGTCTCGAAGCTCATTCCCAAATGGGTGAATGACTTGGACGGCACCAGATCCGACTTCTCCTCGTTTCTTATAAAACCGAGACGTCAGAGTAATATAAGCAGATTCTGCACATCGTTCTGAAGCGTTAACTCGTTGCCGTACCTCTGAAGAATGTCGTCCAGGTAGGCCAACGTTACCGCAGACGAATGAGCTCGGAAATATATCATTACCGAGTTCATTATTCGAGTGAAAGCCCAGGGCGCTAGGTTCAAACCGAAGCACATCGCTCGGAACTGATATACAACTCCTAGGACTGCGAAGCGTAGATACTTTCGGAATGTTGGATGTACCATGACGTGAAAGTACGCATTCTTGAGATCTATGCTTGTAGCATAGTCGTTCACCCGAATACTCGCTCTGACTGATCAAATTGTCTCCATATAGAACTTCGGAACGACGATCAGCTTGTTTATCCAGCTCAGATCTATGACTGGACGGAACGAGCCGCCTGGTTTTGGAACCAGAAACAGATGGCTGTAGAAACCCGGTGATTCCTGGTCTTCTACGACCTCTACCGCGTTCTTCTTCAGAAGAGACTGTACCTCTGATAAAAGAGCGTCTCTTTTCTGCGGATTTGACGAAAGCTGAGCCCATTTTGGACTTCGAGTTAATGGAGGCTTTCGTTTGAAGGATATTCTTAGTCCTTCTGAAATTACCCCTCGAACCCAGGGGTCGTCCGTAATTGACGCGCAATCGTTTATAAAACTCGACAATCTTCCGCCTACCAGAACACGATAGAGGTTCAAACCATCACCTCCTGGACCTGCGAGGCTTGCGGAAGGAGAAACTACGTCCTCCATGATCCGCACCTCGCCACGTCGACCTAGGGACGTCTGACCGGTTATCTCGGCCAGAATAACGTCCCCCACGTGAGTCGCTGCCTTGACGGTCTCTAGAATAAGACCTAGAGGACGCATAGGAACCTCTATAGGAACTTCTCTTGGGCGTACTTGTCCCAGAAGTGCTTGTCTTACTCTTTTCTGCTGTATCCGACTTTTTAGAAGCGGATTTGAATAGCAGAGAATCTGAAGCTTTCTTAGTTATCTTATCATAGATTGCTGAAAGCTTGCCGTCGAAGAGAAGCTCTCCGGAGACCGAAGCGACTCTGAGAGAGTTTTTCACCTTACCATCCACGCGTGTGGATGTAGCTAGGGCTGCGTCACGTCTAACCAACTCCAGGTTTGCCACTGAAAGGGCGGAGTTATACGTGGAATAAGCTATTGCCCTTGAAAGAACTCTTAATGAGGATTGTATATCCTGGAATTCTTTCCCTTGAAGACGTAATGATAACGCTTTAGTAAGGTGATCTGCGTATGATAAAGCGTCTAAGTTAACTCTGTTAGACATAATTGTCGTTTCCAACATCGTGGTTGGAATTGACATAGGTGACGGTATAGACAATTCTAAGTCTTCAGCCTGGTTGTCTAGACGCAGAGGAACTCTCGGTATGCCCTGTCCTGCCATTTCGAATTTATTCCTTGAATTGATGAAAGGCAGATTTAGAGCATTTGCGGACAAGAAACCATACTTGCTCGTTTTGGTAGCAAGCTTATATGTAGCGTCATTCAATAATTCAAATGTTCTTGTGACATTATTGGACTGTGTCAGAAACTCAGGGACGATGTCCCTGAACCGATCAAAAAATTCTGTGTCCAATGACGCTATCAGTCTCTTATCCGGCATCGCAGCATTCTGGTCTGATGGAACAACCTCTGGAAGATAATGCCGGATAAAATCTACGGCAGCTTTATGTTGTTCCGAAAGGGAAAGCTCCAAATCCTCTGAATCCCTTTCGCCATCCAGTCGGACCCTATGAAGATCTCGGTCGTCCGTACCTGATGCTTCAGCGGAGCATACGGACCCAGCGTTGTCGGATAATTCCTGATCCGACAGAGATTCTGTCATCTGCTGGGATGCTGCGATAAGTTGTGCTATTTGGGATAGCACATCTGTCACTGAGGCCTGTGGAGTAGCGGTCTTACGTTGCTTTGCCGCTGGAAGCTCCGTGTACGTTGACTCCTGCATACTTCTTTTATGCAAACGTCTGGAGTCTACAGGCCTCGTGTCCCTGGCTACTGGATGGAGTGACCTGGTCGCCGTGGAATCCCTGATCGGCGAAGCTGGCAGGATATCCGTGGTCACGTAGCCAAGGTGTGGACGTGTGCGCTGCCGTGAGGATGAGGAAGCCATATCGACAGTCCTCCGGACTGTCTATATAACGGAGCGTCCCGAGCGGCGGATGTATGCTCCGAATGTGAAGCATTTTGTACCACAACATCTGGTCCCAGATGTTGTTGTACGAGAGAGGGACCTCTCTCGCTCGCAGCCCGGATGGACCTGGACGAGCTAGGAACCGGACTAATAGGCTTCCTCCATTCTCTCCTCTGATCCGTCGTCACTGGGTGTGCACTTTGTCTTATTATAGTGCTCGCATCACCCAAATCTCCTTCATGGACCACAACGGACTAACCCGGCTGCTGAACCATTCGATGAATGGTCGCTACACCGGGCGAGCTAGCGGACGCCAATGCCGTCGATCCTACTAGGGACCTCTTAGGCAATTGACGTATTTCCATGAGCACTTTTGCCGCTAGCTCTTCATTTAACTGTGACGACGGAGGCACACTTTTGGAAGACATCAGGGAAACATCACCCTGTTCTTGTTCCTCTGAAAAAGAGATTGATAAACTAGAGTGACCCTGCGGAGAAAGGACCGGCATGGCCTTTTCCCCGCTAACAACATACCATGACACACAATTCCAATGTTTGTCATCCCAATTGACACATACTGAACAGGAGTTAGTGCGAGTACACTGACTACAATTAATACAATGATTATGAAAGTCAGAAGAAGATTTCCTCTTATTACAATTTGAACAAAATCCTTTCATTGTGAAAAGAACACAAACAGTCCTAGTACTCGCACCAACCCCTGAAAACAAAGATACATAATAACATGATCCATTAACATAGAAAAAATAACTGAAATCAAAAAAATTTTTTGAAAAAATATTTTTTCAGAAAAGCCCAAGTTTCTGAAAGTAACATTGAGCCCCAATGGATCCCCAAAAAGCCTAAGTGTGGACAAATTTTTAAAAAATATTTCAAAAAAATTAATGCAACACTTACGTATAATAATAATGTATCTTGTTATGATTAAGCTAATACAAAGACAAGAAATCACTCTCAACAGAAACCGTTGTCAATGTAAACAAGAAGTGTATAAACACCGGAAACATGACTCCAGGCACTGATAAACATGGCCCGAAATCAGTTACCAATTACAACACTATCTGATGCAAAACAGAGACTTCCAGGGAAGAAACTGCAGAACATCAGATGGTAGATGCAGAACACAACGCCTAAACACCCATGCGTGAGGACGTAAACATGGGGAAAAGAACAGAATTCATTCTGTTACCAAGCTAAAACTCCCAAGAAATTTTAGTAATAATATTACAGAAAATATGCCAAAAGCATGGGAGAATAGCAAGGGGGGGACTAAAGGAAAGGGAGAGAGGAAACACTGAACAAGCAGTGTAACTTTATAGTAAGAATGACAACAACAGGCCCATGCCTTGAAATTAGGCAACATAACATAATTTCATAAAAAAAATTTTAAGTTACAGCCCTGATTATTTCCTGCCACTCATTTTTCCTCTCCTCCTTCTATTTCCTCTTTAGATCCACCATTTCTCTAATATTTATGTGCCTGGCATCATTTAAACTGAGATTTACAAGCACAAATATCAGTCAGATGTGAACTGATGAAGGGCCAAACAAAGAATGATATTTGGCACCAATTTCGAGACCTCCTTGACACTGTGCATGCGCAGTGGAGGAAAAGTATGGAGGACCATTTAGGACATGAATTTTTCGGTTTTAGATGCAAATTTTGGGGATTGGGGGGCGAAATTTGTGTTTGGCCCTAGATTTTGAGAATTAGCACCAGCTATGTCTGGGTCATTGGTACAGTATAAAAATATGGACTTATTAAGGCCCATAACTTTATAATTAACAAGAGGCCCCACAGGGCCTGAATAACGCTCATCTTGAACAGAACACAATTTAAACAGAGTCCAAGAATGAGTCTACATTAAGCAAGCCATCTCCATAGGCTACAGTGTCAATCCTTGAGTCCCTCAGGAGTGACAAAAATAATCTGGTCATCATGCCTTTTCTTCAGTTGATCATAAAGTAAAATGTAGAGCTCCCTATGAAGCCCCTTGATAAAACCTATGTGGATTAATCTTAGTTACACACCTCTAGAGGGTACTGAATACAAAATTTTTAATTCTTCAGCAAAATGGCCAATTCCGGCTCCGACAGAGAGCCCAAATATTAACCCAGGCTCTTGATTTGAACACAGTTGAATCTGACTTCCCTAGAGATGTTGTGTACCGAATATGAAAACATTCTGACTGTTGGATCTGAAGAAGAGAAATTGTAAAGAAATTTCTTCGAATTTCACTAAGTTCAAATTTGGACTACCATAGCGAGCCCAAATATTAACCTATGGATCTGATTTGAACAAACTTGAATCTGACCCCCCTAGAGATATTGCATACCAAATGTGAAAGCATTCTGACAAGTGGATCTGAAGAAGATTTTTGAAGAAATTCCCTCATATTGTACTAAATTAAATTTCACATTCCCATATGAAGCCCAAATATTAACCTAGGCACTCGAATTGAACAACCTGGAATCTGACCCCCCAAGAGATGTTGTATACAAAATATGAAAGCATTCCGATCTGAAGAAGAAGATTTTTAAAGAAATTTCCTCATATTGCACTAAGTAAAAATTTGGGCTACCATAGTGAGCCCAAATATATACCTAGGGATCTGATTTGAACAAACTTGAATCTGACCCCCTTAGAGATGTTGCATACCAAATATCAAAGTATTCTGACTGGTGGATCTGAAGAAGAAGATTTTTTAAATTACCCTCCATATTGAACACAGATAAAATTTGGGCTTCCATAAGAAGCCCAAATATTAACCTAGGGACTTGGTTTGAACAATCTTGAATCTGACCCTCATAACAATGATGTATACCAAACATTAAAAGATTCTGACTGGTGGTTCTGAAGAAGAAGATTTTTAAAGAATATTCCCCATATTACCCTATGTTAAAACTTCAGGCTCCTGTAGAGAGCCCAAATATGACCCAATGAGCTTTATTTCAACAAACTTTTATCTGACCCCCCTATGAATGTTGTATACCAAATATCAAAAGATTCTGATGAATGGTTCTGGAGAAAAGATTTTTAAAAATTTTGGCAAATATGCTGACTCAGCATTTTTTCAATGCCCATTACAGAACACCCTAACATAGCCGATGGCAATTTTTTTTTACCATATACCAAATAATTGCTCTCTGTTCCGTGTGGTTTGGGAAATATGGGCTATTGAAAATATTTCTATTTTTAGTTCCCAGGGTTCCCATGGGGATGCAGGATTTTTTTTTTGCTTGGGCCTTGGGCCAAGTACTTATGACCCAATAATACCATATACCAAAGTTGGTTCATACTGGACCATCGGCTCAGAAAATATAAATTTTGGGCAGGGCCAAAAATCTTACCCCTCCTATTACAAAGCCAAATATTACTTCACGAACTTCGTTTGAACAAACTTGATCCTACACCTCATATGGAAGCTCCATAGCAAATATCAAGTCATTGTACACACTGGTTCTTGAGAAGAAAATTTTAAAAATATTTTGGAGCATTTCCCCCACTCCCTCCCTATGGGGCTGGGCATGTTGAGCTCAACAAAAATGAAATGCCCCTTTGGGACCATCACTCACACAAACTTTCACTTGAATTGGCCCAGAGGCTTTGGAGGAGAAGACCAAAACATGGTGTTGACGTACGACGGACGACAGACGACGGACAACGGATGGCAGACGGAGAGCGATGAGATTAACTCAGCTTGACTTTGTCAAGATGAGCTAAAAACTGTGCCTGGCTAGTTTTCAAACTTTCTTGAGATATTATTATAAAAGACCTGTATGGCAAGTATATTAGTCAAGTCGGAGAATGTTTGTTCAAGTTATTGCACTAACAAGCTCAAAATACATGAATATTGACTAATTAAGGCCCATAGCTCTGTAATGAAAAATCAGGTTGGGGTGGGCCAGTTTTCGAACTCGACTGACATAATATTGCAAAAGATCTGTATGGCAAATATTAGAAGAATCGGAGAACGTTTGTTCAAGTTATTGTGCTAAAAGTGTGAGGACACCCACCCACCTGGACGAACACTAGCTGTTGCCAAACTATAGTTTCAGTTGTTAACACAAATCAAATTTATAACTATGTTTTTCTGATAATGTATATTTTGATTTTGAGTGAGTATTTTTAATATCTCGCCCACATTTTTCCTGAGCCCCTGTCATGCATAGGCTTTGGTTGGAAGGAAAAATGAAAATGAAAACTTTCTCCCAAATTTTATTTTATCTATTTCTATGCTCCCTATTAATTTCTTTTATTACTTTCCAAAGTGTGATTTACTGGGATTT
The DNA here is from genome assembly GCA_031216915.1 of Pictodentalium vernedei. NCBI lineage: Eukaryota > Metazoa > Mollusca > Scaphopoda > Dentaliida > Dentaliidae > Pictodentalium > Pictodentalium vernedei. Next base: position 686,670,740 of record CM062297.1, read on the forward strand.
CCCGGTTTGATTGTAAATGATAACTTCACAAGTGAATTATAAAATCAACAATTGTGTCATGTATCCGTGCGTGCAAAAGAAGACACTTTGCCGTGGGTGTAATGGGGACTTCATTGTTTTTTGTTCTTTCAACATGAAAAGCAGACGACACTTGCAAAAAAAATTCTTGAATAACTATTATTTTCATTTTTTGTCTCCAAAACATAGGTTATGACACCTCATTGGAACGATCTTGACGAGCTCGTTCTAATGAGGGGTCGTAACCTATGTTTTAGAGACAAAAAATGAAAAAATAATGAAAATTAATTGGCGATTTTTTAGAATAGCACTGGCCGGTTTTTTCCCTTTCGTTAGGTAAAGGGTTAAATAATATAATTATCGTTAATAATGAATAGTTATAAACAGAGTAATCGCCTGACTGGACTGGTTATGTGAAATAATTCATTTGAGGTAAGGGACTATATTGTAAAACCGCACTCGTGTTTGTACAACGTACCTCACCTCTCATGAATTATTTCATGTAACCAGTCCAGTCAAGCGATTACTCTCTATTTCTTAAAAATTAGCAATTTCAGGGTTTTTAAAAGTTTTTTTTCACTTTATACCCAGAAAAAAAGTGAAAAAGTTAAAAAAGACCAAAAAATGGTCAGAACTAGACTGAGTGGGGCATAAGTACAAGGTGCACAACCCAAAGTCCTGTTATTTCTCCTCACTAGAGTACACCTCATTGTCCATCTCCTGCCACACATGCTCAGAATGCTTCAATTCCTTATTTTTGGAAACTGAATAATTTATGCATGTATATGTGTGGAACGGGAAGGCGGTTCTAAATATTGTATATAGTAATACTAAGACTGAGAGGGACATCTTTTGTGTTAGTGTGGTAGATATAGTAGAAATAAAATTTGGGAGAATTTCTCCGTTCAACCTACCATGCCAACACAACATGTTGAATGGTTAAAATGAAGGAGGTATACACATTTAGCACAGTAACTGGTAACAGATGTTGCAGATAAAGAGAGTTGATACTGTTAACCCTTTACACAACATAATGGTCAAAACCAGACAGCGTGAATCACAAAAATCTCATTGTATGATAGATATACTAATACTATTTGACTATTAAGACTGAAAGATCAGAGAATTGAGAGTTACTCCCACTTGAAAAAGTTGTTTTTCTCCATACAAGATCTGTAATTGTAAAGTAAAAGGAGTTTCAATGTTAACCCTTGAAAAACAAGAGGCCCCATTGGGCCTTAATCGCTCACCTGCCAAAGTGGTTCAAAGTATTTGGGGGTCACGTTCAGTTAGACATGGTTCATCAACACTGCAAAGGAATGAAGTCATGAAATTTTATGGAAAAACACTAAGGAATGGATTTGAACAAACCTGAGCCTAACATACTCCCCCCTGCCACCCCCACCCACAGAGAGCCCAAATATTAAGCTAAGGACACAAACTGAACAAACTTGAATCTGATCCACCTTGAGATGTTATATACCAAATATGAAAGAATTTTGACTGGTGGATCTGAAGAAGAAGGTTTTTAAAGAAATGTCTTCACATTGCACTAAGTTAAACTTTGGGCCCCAATAGTGAACCAAAATATTAACCAAGGGACCCGATTTGAACAAACTTGAATCTGACCCATCTTGAGATGCTGTATAACAAATATGAAAGGATTCTGACTGGTGAATCTGAAGATTTCTTAAACACATTTAAAGAAGTATTTTGGATCATATTCAGCTAATCATGGCTCATCAACACTTCAGAGGAATGAAGTCTTGTTATAGGAGTCCTTTTTTTTCACATAAATTCACTCTAATTCCTTCAAAATGCATTTTGTAGCAATTTTTTTTCCTCTGCGTAATTGACCCCTGGTGTTGGGGAGTGAGGGTTGGTGGTCATAGAGGTATTTTTTTTTTTTTTTTTGGGGGGGGGGGGGGGGGGGGGGTGCATAAAATCACTCTAAATCTTCCAAAATATACTTTGCCGTCAAACAGTTTGTTACATCTAACTCCCCCCCCCCCCCCCGATAGGGAAATAGGGAAGGGAGGGGAGGACTTAGGGTAAAAACATTTTCACATAAAAGCACTCTAATTCATCTAGGAACTCGATTTTGAAAAAGAGGCGGACCCAAAATTTTCAGGCTAAAATTTTTTTTTTCGTCTCAAAATTGAAAACGCATAAAAAAATGAAATTTTTTCCCCCAAATTTTGGTCTGCACCGGACCCAATATTTTCAGGCTATAAATCATTTTTCGTCTCAAAATTAAACAAAACGCATAAAAAATCCCCCCCCCCCCCCACCCCAAATTTCCAAGGTCCAAAATTTCCAAGTCAGAACCAGATCCAAAATTTTCAGGCTAAATTTTTTTATAAAAAATCTAAGCAAAAAATTCTGAATTTTGGTCCAAATTTGAAGAAACTTGAATCTTACTCCCCTAGAGATGCTATATACCAAATATAAAAAGATTCGGACCACTGGATCTGAAGATGAAGATTTTTTTTGTAACAGGAGAATGGCATCAAGAAAAACCAAAGGCATTAATTGATAAAAGTGTCACAAGATAATAAATATACATTATCACAGCAGAGAATACCAAAGGAGCATAAGAAGAGGAGAAAACATGGATATACTTCCCTTTGGCTGTCAGAAGTTGAAAATGGAAGTAAGCATTGTTTAAAGTGACACTAGGTAATCATCTTCCCGTTAAAATTGCCCCATACAGATCTGAATGTTTTCCACATTTAACACAAGTTGTATTATATTCAAAAGCTCAAGACTGAGAATGCAAAAGCTGTCTGTGTGTCTTCGGTACTGAGAGAAGATTGCTGTACAGCACTGACAAATCAAGAAAGAATGCAACCTTGTTTATTTCTCTATGAGAAGGGATAGCAATCTCGGTATAAAACTGAGAAGCCTAAAGTGGACTGTGAAAAAATAATATAGGATAGGATTGCAAGTAAGAGGGTGGAATGTCGGATGATAAAGAATCTGTGATGAACTATCCAATAGAAATGTTGTACTGGCAAAATCAAGTCCATGGCAAAGGAAACTGAGGAATACAAACTTCAACAGAAAGCAAGTTGAGGTGAAATCAATCAAAAGGTCCCTAGATGAAGTTTACTGAAACAAAAAAAATTCCTTCCTTCCTAGAGTCTGATTAAAATTGCTCAAGATAGTCTTGGCAGAGAGTGTAGCAAGAAATCGTCTTTGGTAAGGAGAGCATACAGCAAAGCAATGATGAAATCCACTAACATTGGAAATGGTGTGCCCAAATAAGAGTCTAAATGTCTCAGTGATTGCCCATGAGACTGATAAGAACAGCTACTCGGAACAACGAAATCATTCCAATGAGCAGGAGGTGGAAAAAGTGGATGACCATACTGAGTATCTGGTGAGTGATGCAAAGAACTCTTCGTGTATTCATCATATGATGATAAATGCATTCTCAAGTAAAGCACTACCAGGATATGAACTTCTGCCACAGTAGTTACGCACTAATAGCCAGTGAAAAGACTGCTATATCTTACTGAGTAACAGCTGTGTATGGATAGAGAAGTATGTACTTGGGTGCCTGGAAAGCATTCTAAAGAAGACACTGTGTCATCCACATAATTCACAACTAAGACTCTTGAGGAAAGAATGGCTATTAGATGGTCCAATCTGAAGATTGAACATTGTATACCAAAAGAGACATGGGATAATCTCTGAAATCTATGAAAGGCACATAATCGACTTAGGGACATTTACAGTTGCCAGGTCATCATCCAAAATGAGAGACATTTATGAAACATGTGCTCTTCCCCCCCAAAATTCAATAAACTGAGCTTCTGTATTTGAAGCTTGTCTGCTGTAAAAAGTGGAGAACATAGCTAATGACAAATAAACAACAAAAGACCTTGATCTTATATCCATTGAACACAGAGACTCGAGTGTAGTTGGAATACCCCGATGTTGAAGCAAGACAAACGGTCCAAGGAAATCCAGCATTAGATGCAAAATCTGGGTGAAGATATTTCGAATATACGTCCAGTTAAGGAGAAAAACCATCAGAATATTTGCCATCCTAGGAAAGAGCCTGTGTGACAAATAGTCGAGTGGCATTTTGGGGATGGAGGTACGCAGATGTAGATAAAGACCTCTCTGTCTCTAATGTGCCTTTGTGAAGGTGAATGCTTGGCCCAATAGGAACGTTTAGCTGGCAATAAGTCTCAGTAACACTTGTAGTGGATAAAGAAACTAATGTATAATGTTTATGTTAAGATTGCTGATCTATCTCCTGCAGGTGAAAGTCAACATAAAATAGGAGAAAACCCCAAATTGACTGGAGATGAACATCAAGACTCTCTTCAAACCGGCTATGATATTAATTTCAATACTTTCCAAAGTGTGATTTACTGGGATTTCCCGGTTTGATTATAAACGCTAACTTAACAAGTGCATTAGCAATCAACAATTCGGTCATGTATCCGTGCACGCAAACGAAGACGATCTGCCATGTGTGTAATGAGGACTTCATTGTTTTTGTTTTTTTTAACCCTTTACCTAACATGAAAAGCAGAAGACACTTGCAAAATAAATTCTTGAATAACTAATTTTTTTATTTTTTGTCTCAAAAGTTAAAAATTTATAGTAATTTATATATTTTTTATACTTACCAATGACCCAGACATAGCTGGTGCTAACTCTTAAAATATAGGGCCAAACACAAATTTTGCCCCCCAATCCCCAAAATTTGCATCTAAAACTAAAGAAAACATGTCCTGAAAGGCCCTCCACACTTCGCCCCTACTGCGCATGCGCAGTGTCAAGGACGTTCCGAAATTGGCGCCATTAATCATTCTAATAACCAGTGCCTGGTAAGCGCTATGTACTCAGCGGGGAGGCAAGAGTTCCCAACTCCTGGGAGGGCCATCCCCGTCTGGGTCATTGGTAAGTATAAAAAATATATAAATTACTATAAATTTTTTAACATTTTTATACTGTACCAATGACCCAGACATAGCTGAATAGTAAAAAGGCTGGAGGGCCAAGGACATAGAGCAAAATGGAATACGCTCAATAAAATAAAATAGAGTCATCCCCTGTAGGGAAAAAGAAGTAATAGGCCTTACATGTATCTTTCTTATTTATGATAAATTAGAAAGATACAACACCTTCCAAAATTGAGCTTCATACATCCATGTACTCTATTAATATCCAATATAATCCTTATACTAATAATTTTTAAAGTAAGCCAATAAATAAAGTAAGTCTAGAGAATAGAGACTCTTATACTCCTAAAAGTGTCTGAGGATTGCATAATCATGTCCGTTGACATATGCAATATTCAAAAGCTATACTTTAAAAACTAAGACTTGAATGAATTTTAAAAACCTAAACTTCTCACTAAACAACCATCCCAATAACAGCTCAGAATTACTAACTCCGGAGGAGGTATCCCCTTGTTTTCATAGTAAAACAGGTGACCCAAGGGAACACCCTCCCCCCCCCCCCCCCTTTTTCTTGCCCTGGGTCAAATAGCCCAGAGCGAAGAGGGCAGCCGAACGGAGACACTGCCGAAACAGACAGCCTACCTAGCTATAGTAGCAACTGTTAAGTGAATGACATTCTGAGCAGTAGATAATAGACCTAACAATAGAGGCCTCCAGAAATGGACTCGATATTTCTAAGATAAAATTCATGAATGTGGATGGCTGAGCGCAATGAGCGGCCTTCAAAAATCTATAATAGCGACACTATTAATGTAAGCCCAAGAAGTAGAAGAACTCTTACTTCATGAGCCGAAATCTTAAGCACAACTGCTAAGTCAATGATATACCATAAGCAGTACCGATAGTTAATAGAATCCATTAACAATAAAATGGAGCGTAACGTCCTTCTACTAGACATCAAAGACAGAAGAAGCTTACGCCCTTTGTAATAAACAGATATCTGTTTATAAATACATAAACTGTACCCGGAAAGAGTAAAGGCCTATGCCCATATGAAGACGGAAGGACCTTAAAATAATAGGTTCCGGATAATAGGAGCCTAACTCTTATGCAACAATCCAACCTAAATAGTAACGGAAGTATTGATTCCGAAACTATGAAAGTGAAAATCATCCATCGATAGTGCATGAAACTCACTGACTCTACAGTAAAAGAGAAACCAACAGAATTACTGTCTAAAAGGTCAGAATTTGAAAACTACTGTTTCCAGAGGCTCAAATGATTACTTAGCTAAATAAGAACCGAAGTTAAAATACGTATAGGAATTTAATCTAAAGATTCTAAGTCTATTTATCAAAAAGTTACTAACTGACTTAGATAAAGAGACAAAAGACTCAATTGTAAACTATCGTAGAGTGCATAGGTATGAGGTAACATAAACCTATAACCTAAATAATAACAGGCTGCAGTAGATCTTGTGAAACAAGTATACTAAACAAGAGGCCCCACGGGGCCTGAGGGCGCTCACCTGATACTGGCCGAGTCATATCACCAAAATAGCAAGGGATTCTGCCTTGTGGTTATTATCAGTTTTTCAACATAAAAGTGTTTTCTCTACTTAGTAACCCAGAGTGTTCATATGTTAGATCCCCATATTGGGTACTCAATAATTTATTTATTTATTTATTGGAATTTAAGGTCACTTTCTAAGGCTACATCATTACAGAGGCATAATTATAATATCAGGTTTGGTCAATCGTTTATGCCTATTACTGCCCACTTTACAGGGCTTTCAACGCAGGAATTGGTTACTGGGCCCAATTTTATCAATAAACCAGAATTTGAACAAATTTCAATTTGCCGCTTCTAAGAAAACTAAAAATCAAATATCAAAAGATTCTGAGAGGAGTATCAGAAAAAAAAGATTTTTTAAGAATATTTCTCATACTGAATTAAGTTATACATTGGGCTCCCATAGGGAACCCAAAAACAAAAGCTTCTGAAGCAGTGGTTTGGGAGAAGAAGATTATTCAACGTTATTCCCATTACCTACAGGTTGCCGTGGGGGACAGGAAAACAATTTATGGCATAAATTAGGTATTTGTGACCCAATAAGCCCTCATATCAAATTTGGTTCAAATCGACCTCTTGGTTTGGAAAATAAAAATTTTGGTATAATTTGGGCTTCTACAGTGAGCCCAAATATGAACCAAGGGACTTGGCTTTAACAAACTTCACTCTCAGCCCCCCCCCCCCCCCCCCCCCCCCCCCCCCCCCCCCCCCTACGAATGCTGTACATCAAATATCAAAAGATTTTGACTGGTGGATCTGAAAAAAAATTTTTTTTTAAAGAATATTGCTCATATTGAACTAAGTTATAATTTGTGCTCCCACAGGGAGACCAAATATGAGCCGAAGGACTTGACTTGAACAACTTGAATCTCACCTCCCTAAGCATACTGTATACCAAATATCAAAAGATTCTGACCGGTGGATGCGAAGAAGAAGATTTTAAAAGAATATACCTCGTATTGCACTAAGTTACAATTTGGGTTCCCAAAGGGAGTCCAAATATGAACTCAGGGACTTGGCTTGAACAAACATCAATCTCACCCCCCTAAGGATGATGCATAGCAAATATCAAAAGATTCTGATTTGTGGATCCGAAGAAGAAGATTTTTAAAATATATCCCTCATATTGCACTAATTTGAACATTTGGGTTCCCATAGGGAACCCAAATATGGACCGAGGAATTTGATTTCTACAAATATGTGAATCAATGTTCCAAAGATGTTATATGTAAAATATGAAAGCTTTTAGAGCAGTGGTTTGGAAGAAAACAATTCTTTATTTTTTTCCCATTGCCTACTGTGTTAAAAAATACTGACTCAGCACTTTTTCAGAGTCCCGAAAAAGTACCCTATGATAAAACCGATAGCAATTTTTTTTTACCAATCCTTTCTGTTGGTCCCAAGAAAGCTTCACACCAAATAAAAATTCTCACTGCCGTGCAGTTTTTGAGATATAGGCGTTTTAATTTTTTTCTATTTTTAGCTCCTGTGGTTCCCACGGGGCTACAGGAAAAAAAATTTCTGCATAAATTAGGTACTTATGACCCAATAAGCCCTCATATAAAATTTGGTTCAAATTGGCCTCTCGGTTTAAAAAATAGAAATTTGGGGTGGGGCCAAAATTTTTGCTCCTCCCATAACATCGCCAAGTATAGACCTACAAACTTCTCTTGAACAAACTTGAGTCTACACCTCAAAAGGAAGCTGCATACCAAATATCAAGTCTCTGCTATTGCTGGTTCTTGAGAAGAAGATTTTTTAAGAATTGGAGCATTTTTGCCCCACCCCTCTGCTCAATATGAGCCGAAACCTAATTTGCCCAAAAATCAAAATGCCGCTATATAACCCCTACTCACATGAAATTTCATTAACATGCGGCCAGTGGTTTGGAAGAAAAAGACCCAAACACCACCTTCACGCCGGACGACGGACGACGGACGCCGGACGAGGGACGACGGACGACGGACGAAAAGTGATCAGAAAAGCTCACCCTGACTTTCAGTCAGGTGAGCTAAAAATAGCAATGAGTAGTATGGAGGGATCAACAATATGAACATAATGATCCCTACACCACGACGGAAGAGCCTCCACTTTAGCCGCATAGAATAGCGAAGAAGAGGATCTCCTATAGTAAGAAATCGCGTCCAAAGCTCGTCCAGTACAGTGCTTACAATGCAATACGGACCACACAACGGAATACATGAAGGTTGCGACCTTGCTGGTTGTGATAAAGATGACACGATTTACCCAGTGAAAAAGATCCTCACAAAGAGGAAGATTTCACGTTAAGACCCACAGTAGACAAGAGAGTAAATTACTCATGATCTCTGTGAAGATAGAAATGCTATCAACAGAAATGTATTGTGGTTGTTTATCTTAGCAATACCTGCTAAAACAACAGCGCCGGAGGATACGCGTATCCTATCATTCCGTCCTATAGATCAATAGAGCGTTAACAATATTAGCTCAGAGATCTGGACAAGCCAACACATACGTCTGCAATTGATTAGCAAGCTGTGTCATAAATAAATCATCATTGGGCGCTCCCATAGATAGCAAATCTGATTGAATACATGTTTGTTGAGAGTCCATTCTGACAGCAACAAGCGACCCGTAAGAGAACGGGAGTCCGATAAAACAATCAGACGACCCGGAATATGACGGACCAAAACTGAACTTGGTGTACTATAACCAACAGACGGATTCTTTCCATTAAATTGAATAACGGAAACGAAAGAGTGCCTCCCTGGTTCCGGAGATACGCCACTACTGTCGAATTAAAGGACAGGAATTTGGGCATGCGTTTCTGAATAATGTTCATGCAATGACATAAAGCAAGCCTAAAAAACATTATTCCGCGGAAGTTAAACTGATTGCTAAAAGACTGCGGAACCCAAAGACCCTGGCACTTCGAATCCGTAGGGATCAGTATTATATCCCAATCTGTTTGACTGGCAACCGTCATAACAGCCACACTCGGGTCCGGCAACTGCGGTGGCACTCTCTGAGTCAACCACCGAATGTTTGCCCCAGTCTGAATCTCTAGTAACACTAGATAGACAAGAGAACGTATAAATCGAGCAATTCATGGATTGCCGAAAAGTTGCCGTCGAAGAGAAGCTCCTCCGAGAACGAAGCGACTCTGAGAGAGTTCTTAACCTTACTATCCACGCGTGTGGATGTAGCTAGGGCTGCGTCACGTCTAACTAACTCCAATCAGCCACTGAAGGGCGGAGTTATACGTGAACAAACTACTGCCCTCAAAAGAAATTACATTGAGAATAATATCCCGTAAATCTTTTCTTGAAGACGTAATGATAACGCCTCAGTAAGGTGGATTACGTATAATAAAGCGTCTAAGTTAAGTCTACTATACATAATGTCGTTCCCAACATTGAAATTGGAAAAGACATAAACGGCGAAAAAGAATATATGCAGTCTTTAATCACACCGTCTAGACGCATATGAACTCTCGGTATGCCCTGCTCTGCCAAAATAAACTATTTGTATAAATGATAAAATGGCAGAAATGAGCAACGCGGACAAGAAACTAAACTATCATGCTTAGTAGCAGGCTTGTATATATATATATATATAGCGTCGAAAAATAAAACACATGTTGTAATGACAATATTGGACTGCGTCGGTAAGTCAGGGACAATGTCCCTGAACCGATCGAAAAATCCGAGTCCAATGACGCTATAAGTCCTTTATCCAAGATCGCAGCAATGAAGTCCGAAATAATAATCACTGGAAGATAATGCCAGAAGATATGAAAGGCATCTTCCGATACTACTAAAGGGAAAACTCGAAATCTTTCGAATCCCTTTCGCCATCCTGTCGGACCCTATAAAGCGTTCGGTCGTCCGTAGCTGATGCAACCGCGGACCGCACCGACCCAGCGCCGTCGGATAATTCCTGATTCGACCGAGAAACTGTCAATTGCTGGGATGCTGCGAAACAACTGTGCTAACTCGGATAGCACGTCCGTCACTGAGGCCTGAGGAGAAGCGGTCTTACGATGCATTGCCGCTGGAAGCTCCGTGATCGTTACCCCGTGCATACTACCAATATGCGAGCGAACGGAGTGTATAGGCCTCGTGTCCCTTGGCTACCGGATGGCGCGACCTATTCGCCGTGGAATCACTGAATGCCGAAACTGATCGGATACTCGAGGTCACGTAGCCAATGTGCGGTCGTGTGCCCTGCTGTGAGGATGAGGAAGCATTAAAGACAGTCTCTCGGACTGTCAATATAACGGAGCGTCCCGACCAACGGACATATGCTCCGAATGTAAAATATCTGAACCACAACATGCGGTCCCCTATGTTGTTGGGCGAGAGAGGGACCTCTCTCGCTCACAGCCCGGACGGACCTGGACAAGCCAGGAACCGGACTAACAGGCTTCCTCCGATCTGTCCTCAATCTGCCGTCACTGGGTGAGTACTAAAGTAATTAAAGTGCTCGCATCACCCAAATCTCCTTCCTAGACCGCAACGGACGAACCCGGCAGCCGAACCATTCGATGAATGTACGCTACACCGGGTGAGCTAGCGAATGTCACTCCGTAGGCGATAGACATATTCCATGAGCACTTATTGCCGCTAACTCTTCATTAACTATGACGACAGAGGCACACTTTTGAAAGACATCTCCATAACTCTTCGAACAAGAAACCAGAAATGCTTGGATAGCAAGCATAAAATAATAATATATATAGCGTCGTTCAATAATTCGAAAGTTTGTGTGACATTATTGGACTATGTCGGAACTGAGGGACGATGTCCCTGAACCGAACCAAAAATTTCTAAGTCCACCGACGCTATCAGTTTCTTATCCGGCATCGCAGCATTCTGGTCCGACGAAAGAAGCTGTAGAAGACCAAGTCAGATGACATACACAACAGCATATGTTGTTCCGAAAGGGAAAGCTCGAAATCCTCCGAATCCCTTTCGGTATCCCGTCGGACCGGATGAAAATTTCGGACGTCCGTACCCGCTTCCGCGGAGCGTCCCGACCCAGCATCGTCGGATAAAATATATGCGACAGATTCAGTTGATGCTGGGATGCTGCGATAATCTGTGCTATTAAGGAAAGCACGTCCGTTCCCGAGGCCTGTGCAGTAGCGGTCTTACGATGCATTGCCGCCGGAAGCTCCGTGTACGTTGACTCCCGCACACTTCCTATGCGAACGTCCGGAGTCTGCAGGCCTCGTGTCCCTGGCTACCGGATGGTGTGACCTGGTCGCCGAAGAATCCTTGATCGGCGAAGCTGGTAATATATCGGCGGTCACGCAGCCAAGGTGCGGTCGTGTGCGCTGACGAGAAGAGGAAGCCTTAGCAGTCTCAGCGGACTGCCTATACAACAGAGCGTCCCGAGCGACGGACGTATGCTCCGCTTGCGACACATTTTGTACCACAACATCTGGGGCCAGATGTTGTTGAACGAGAGAGGGGCCTCTCTCGCTTGCCGTCCGGATGGACCGGAACGAGCTATGAACCGGACTAAAAGGCTTCCTGCGTTCTCCCTCCGATCCGCCGTCACTGGGTGTGCAGTAAGTTAATTTATAGTGCTCGCATCACCCCAAAATTCCTTCTAGACCGCAACGGACGAACCCGGCTGCCGAACCATTCGGTGAATGGACGCTACACTGGGCGAGCTAGCGGACGTCAAAGGCCGTCGAACCTACTAGGGTCCTCTTAGGCAATTGGCGTATTTACATGAGCACTTTTCCGCTAGCCCTTCATTAATTGTGACGACGGAGGCACACTGTTGGAAGACATCACAGATACATCACCCTAATCTTGATCGTCTGAAATAGAAATTGATAAAGTAGAGTGACCCTGCGGGGAAAGGACCGGAGTGTCCAAATCCCCAACAACATACCGTGACATACGCTTCCCATATTGTCATCGAAATCCTACGATACAGAACAGGAGTTAATGCGAGTACACTGACCACATATAGAATGATAATAAAGTCAGAGGAAGACTTCCTCTTAAAACAATTGATCAATATCCTTTCAATGTGAAAAGAAAAGAAGTCCTGGTACTCGCACTAACCCCTGGCAATCAAAATACATAATATGATCCATTAATATAGAAAAAATAATTGAAATCAAAATATTTTGAAAAAATATTTTTTCAGAACAGCCCAAGTTTCTGAAAAGTAACGTTGAGCCCCAATGGATCCCAAGCCTAAGTGTGGACAAAAATTTTAAAAATATTTTAAACAATTTATTCAACACTTACGAACAATAATAATGTATCTAGTTATGATTAAAATAACATAAAGATATTATTCTTTAGAAATCCCCCCCTCACACAGAGGGCTGTTGTAAATGTAAACAATGAGTGTAAAAACACTAAAATAAGACTCCAGGCACCCAGGCCCGAAATCAGTTACCAAAAATACACTATCTGATGCAAAACAGAGACTTCCAGGGAAGAAACTGCAGAACATCAGATGGTAGATGCAGAACACAACGCCTAACCACCCGTAGGTGAAGACGTAAACATGGGGAAAGAACAGAATTCATTCTGTTATTCAGCTAAAACTCCCAAGAAATTTTAGTAATAATAATTACAGAAACTATGCCAAAAGCATGGGAGAATAGCAAGGGGGAATTTAAAGGACAGGGAGAGAGGAAAACACTTAAAAAACAGTGTAACTAAATAATCAGAATGACAACAAAATGGCTGCTGCCTTGAAAATAGGTAACTTAACATAATTTCATTAAAAAATTTTAAGTTACAGCCCTGATAATATTCTGTCACACATTCTTTTCCTCTCCTCCTTCTCTATCCTCCTTAGAATCACCATTTCACTAATATTTATGTGTCTGGCATCATTTAAACTGAGATTTATAAGCACAAAGATCAGTCAGATGTTAACTGATGAAGGGCCAAACTTAGAATGATTAATGGCGCCAATTTCGGAACGTCCTTGACACTGCGCATGCGCAGTAGGGGCGAAGTGTGGAGGGCCTTTCAGGACATGTTTTCTTTAGTTTTAGATGCAAATTTTGGGGATTGGGGGGGCAAAATTTGTGTTTGGCCCTATATTTTAAGAGTTAGCACCAGCTATATCTGGGTCATTGGTACAGTATAAAAATATTGGCGATTTTTGAGAATAGCGCTGGCCGGTTACGTTAGGTAAAGGGTTAAATAATATAATTATCATTAATAATGAAAAGTAACAAACAGAGTAATCACTTGACTGGACTGGTTACGTGAAATAATTCATTCGAGGCGAGGGACTATATTGTAAACCACTCATGCGCATTCGTGCACTTCTGTTTGCACAATGTCCCTCACCTCTCATGAATTATTTCACGTAACCAGTCCAGTCAAGAGATTACTCTCTATGTATTCACCTTTGTAGTGGTCACAACTCAATGAATGGAAGAGTCTTATTTCTTCTACTACAGATCTAATGTTGTCAACCTATGACTACTTGCAGCAAAGTGGAATCTAGGCTTTGTAAAATTTATCTGGATTCTGTCAGAGCTTCTAATTATTAAATTTGCAGAATCCATGGTCGAGAGAGATCATTCGGATCTGGTTATGTCGAACCATAACAATTTGCTGTGGAGCAAAATGTGTGGTTCTTTAAGCACCATAGAAAACAAGTCATGGGTGCATTGCTGAATACTAGAATATCAGACTGGTTGATGGTATTATGATGGTACCCAGCCTCTAATTTACTGGATGGATTACATGTACAGATGTAGCCTATGGTTCTATCTGTCAATCAATGTGTCGACCCAGAATAGTTAGCTGGTGATCGGCATTTAACCCTTTACCCAACGAATCCCCCGCATCCGCCCGCATAATATGCAAATTCAGCAGCTGAAAAAATATTATTTTTCGAAAAATTTAAACAAAACCATATTATGTGACCCCTCTTTGGAACGAGCTCATCGAGCTCGTTCCAAAGAGGGGTCACGTGATATGGTTTTGTTTAAATTTTTTGAAAAAATTTAAAAAATGTTATTTAAAATAATAAATTTGAAATCGTCTGCATTGGGTAAAGGGTTAAGCTTTCTTCAAAATGCAAATAATTCCATCCATACTCATATTGAATAGTGACTAACAATAGGGGCCACTGTCTATGTATTCAGTGTAAAGGCTAATAATACTTTCTTCACAGTCTTTATATAGGTTTTTCTTTAAATGTCTAAAGACAGTGAAACCCCGAATTTTAGCAAAAGGAGAAAGTCAGTGAACAATCAATCAGTAGGCATCGATGGAACCTCCTGATACGGAATGAAAGTTCCTATTATACCTAAGACAGCATGGATTGCAGAGAGATGATTGGAACACAGTCTGAAATAACAGAGATGAGTGGTTAGTAAGGTGAAAGCAATATTGAAAAGAGAAGAGACAAATATCTCGACTGTGGTTTAAACCATGAGTTGTCAATCACCAAAGACGGATCCAGTAGCAGTTCTCTAATGGCCAATGTCCTAAATTATTCTTGCAATCCACCTCAGTCATCAAGTGCTTGGGAAAGAACTATTTCTAATAAGTGAAAGCAATGGAAGAATAATACAGCAGGAAACCACTAACTGTAATTATAGAAATGTGATGTCTGATACTGAAATATAGCGACTACTAATAGAATACGCAATGATAACAAACATGTAATTTGCAATAAATATAGTATATAGTACTGAAAAATTTCCGGTACAGGGACAGAAAGAAAATATAATAGCATTGTAATGTGAAATAATGATGCAAGAAAATACTGTCACTGAAAGTTAAAAAATTTATAGTAATTTATATATTTTTTATACTTACCAATGACCCAGACATAGCTGGTGCTAACTCTTAAAATATAGGGCCAAACACAAATTTTGCCCCCCAATCCCCAAAATTTGCATCTAAAACTAAAGAAAACATGTCCTGAAAGGCCCTCCACACTTCGCCCCTACTGCGCATGCGCAGTGTCAAGGACGTTCCGAAATTGGCGCCATTAATCATTCTAATAACCAGTGCCTGGTAAGCGCTATGTACTCAGCGGGGAGGCAAGAGTTCCCAACTCCTGGGAGGGCCATCCCCGTCTGGGTCATTGGTAAGTATAAAAAATATATAAATTACTATAAATTTTTTAACATTTTTATACTGTACCAATGACCCAGACATAGCTGAACAGTAAAAAGGCTGGAGGGCCAAGGACATAGAGCAAAATGGAATACGCTCAATAAAATAAAATAGAGTCATCCCCTGTAGGGAAAAAGAAGTAATAGGCCTTACATGTATCTTTCTTATTTATGATAAATTAGAAAGATACAACACCTTCCAAAATTGAGCTTCATACATCCATGTACTCTATTAATATCCAATATAATCCTTATACTAATAATTTTTAAAGTAAGCCAATAAATAAAGTAAGTCTAGAGAATAGAGACTCTTATACTCCTAAAAGTGTCTGAGGATTGCATAATCATGTCCGTTGACATATGCAATATTCACAAGCTATACTTTAAAAACTAAGACTTGAATGAATTTTAAAAACCTAAACTTCTCACTAAACAACCATCCCAATAACAGCTCAGAATTACTAACTCCGGAGGAGGTATCCCCTTGTTTTCATAGTAAAACAGGTGACCCAAGGGAACACCCTCCCCCCCCCCCCCTTTTTCTTGCCCTGGGTCAAATAGCCCAGAGCGAAGAGGGCAGCCGAACGGAGACACTGCCGAAACAGACAGCCTACCTAGCTATAGTAGCAACTGTTAAGTGAATGACATTCTGAGCAGTAGATAATAGACCTAACAATAGAGGCCTCCAGAAATGGACTCGATATTTCTAAGATAAAATTCATGAATGTGGATGGCTGAGCGCAATGAGCGGCCTTCAAAAATCTATAATAGCGACACTATTAATGTAAGCCCAAGAAGTAGAAGAACTCTTACTTCATGAGCCGAAAACTTAAGCACAACTGCTAAGTCAATGATATACCATAAGCAGTACCGATAGTTAATAGAATCCATTAACAATAAAATGGAGCGTAACGTCCTTCTACTAGACATCAAAGACAGAAGAAGCTTACGCCCTTTGTAATAAACAGATATCTGTTTATAAATACATAAACTGTACCCGGAAAGAGTAAAGGCCTATGCCCATACGAAGATGGAAGGACCTTAAAATAATAGGTTCCGGATAATAGGAGCCTAACTCTTATGCAACAATCCAATCTAAATAGTAACGGAAGTATTGATTCCGAAACTATGAAAGTGAAAATCATCCATCGATAGTGCATGAAACTCACTGACTCTACAGTAAAAGAGAAACCAACAGAATTACTGTCTAAAAGGTCAGAATTTGAAAACTACTGTTTCCAGAGGCTCAAATGATTACTTAGCTAAATAAGAACCGAAGTTAAAATCCGTATAGGAATTTAATCTAAAGATTCTAAGTCTATTTATCAAAAAGTTACTAACTGACTTAGATAAAGAGACAAAAGACTCAATTGTAAACTATCGTAGAGTGCATAGGTATGAGGTAACATAAACCTATAACCTAAATAATAACAGGCTGCAGTAGATCTTGTGAAACAAGTATACTAAAAAATAGCAATGAGTAGTATGGAGGGATCAACAATATGAACATAATGATCCCTACACCACGACGGAAGAGCCTCCACTTTAGCCGCATAGAATAGTGAAGAAGAGGATCTCCTATAGTAAGAAATCGCGTCCAAAGCTCGTCCAGTATAGTGCTTACAATGCAATACGGACCACACAACGGAATACATGAAGGTTGCGACCTTGCTGGTTGTGATAAAGATGACACGATTTACCCAGTGAAAAAGATCCTCACATAGAGGAAGATTTCACGTTAAGACCCACAGTAGACAAGAGAGTAAATTACTCATGATCTCTGTGAAGATAGAGATGCTATCAACAGAAATGTATTGTGGTTGTTTATCTTAGCAATACCTGCTAAAACAACAGCGCCGGAGGATACGCGTATCCTATCATTCCGTCCTATAGATCAATAGAGCGTTAACAATATTAGCTCAGAGATCTGGACAAGCCAACACATACGTCTGCAATTGATTAGCAAGCTGTGTCATAAATAAATCATCATTGGGCGCTCCGATAGATAGCAAATCTGATTGAATACTTGTTTGTTGAGAGTCCATTCTGACAGCAACAAGCGACCCGTAAGAGAACGGGAGTCCGATAAAACAATCAGACGACCCGGAATATGACGGACCAAAACTGAACTTGGTGTACTATAACCAACAGACGGATTCTTTCCATTAAATTGAATAACGGAAACGAAAGAGTGCCTCCCTGGTTCCGGAGATACGCCACTACTGTCGAATTAAAGGACAGGAATTTGGGCATGCGTTTCTGAATAATGTTCATGCAATGACATAAAGCAAGCCTAAAAAACATTATTCCGCGGAAGTTAAACTGATTGCTAAAAGACTGCGGAACCCAAAGACCCTGGCACTTCGAATCCGTAGGGATCAGTATTATATCCCAATCTGTTTGACTGGCAACCGTCATAACAGCCACACTCGGGTCCGGCAACTGCGGCGGCACTCTCTGAGTCAACCACCGAATGTTTGCCCCAGTCTGAATCTCTTGTAACACTAGATAGACAAGAGAACGTATAAATCGAGCAATTCATGGATTGCCGAAAAGTTGCCGTCGAAGAGAAGCTCCTCCGAGAACGAAGCGACTCTGAGAGAGTTCTTAACCTTACTATCCACGCGTGTGGATGTAGCTAGGGCTGCGTCACGTCTAACTAACTCCAATCAGCCACTGAAGGGCGGAGTTATACGTGAACAAACTACTGCCCTCAAAAGAAATTACATTGAGAATAATATCCCGTAAATCTTTTCTTGAAGACGTAATGATAACGCCTCAGTAAGGCGGATTACGTATAATAAAGCGTCTAAGTTAAGTCTACTATACATAATGTCGTTCCCAACATTGAAATTGGAAAAGACATAAACGGCGAAAAAGAATATATGCAGTCTTTAATCACACCGTCTAGACGCATATGAACTCTCGGTATGCCCTGCTCTGCCAAAATAAACTATTTGTATAAATGATAAAATGGCAGAAATGAGCAACGCGGACAAGAAACTAAACTATCATGCTTAGTAGCAGGCTTGTATATATATATATATATAGCATCGAAAAATAAAACACATGTTGTAATGACAATATTGGACTGCGTCGGTAAGTCAGGGACAATGTCCCTGAACCGATCGAAAAATCCGAGTCCAATGACGCTATAAGTCTCTTATCCAAGATCGCAGCAATGAAGTCCGAAATAATAATCACTGGAAGATAATGCCAGAAGATATGAAAGGCATCTTCCGATACTACTAAAGGGAAAACTCGAAATCTTTCGAATCCCTTTCGCCATCCTGTCGGACCCTATAAAGCGTTCGGTCGTCCGTACCTGATGCAACCGCGGACCGCACCGACCCAGCGCCGTCGGATAATTCCTGATTCGACCGAGAAACTGTCAATTGCTGGGATGCTGTGAAACAACTGTGCTAACTCGGATAGCACGTCCGTCACTGAGGCCTGAGGAGAAGCGGTCTTACGATGCATTGCCGCTGGAAGCTCCGTGATCGTTACCCCGTGCATACTTCCAATATGCGAGCGAACGGAGTGTATAGGCCTCGTGTCCCTTGGCTACCGGATGGCGCGACCTATTCGCCGTGGAATCACTGAATGCCGAAACTGATCGGATACTCGAGGTCACGTAGCCAATGTGCGGTCGTGTGCCCTGCTGTGAGGATGAGGAAGCATTAAAGACAGTCTCTCGGACTGTCAATATAACGGAGCGTCCCGACCAACGGACATATGCTCCGAATGTAAAATATCTGAACCACAACATGCGGTCCCCTATGTTGTTGGGCGAGAGAGGGACCTCTCTCGCTCACAGCCCGGACGGACCTGGACAAGCCAGGAACCGGACTAACAGGCTTCCTCCGATCTGTCCTCAATCTGCCATCACTGGGTGAGTACTAAAGTAATTAAAGTGCTCGCATCACCCAAATCTCCTTCCTAGACCGCAACGGACGAACCCGGCAGCCGAACCATTCGATGAATGTACGCTACACCGGGTGAGCTAGCGAATGTCACTCTGTAGGCGATAGACATATTCCATGAGCACTTATTGCCGCTAACTCTTCATTAACTATGACGACAGAGGCACACTTTTGAAAGACATCTCCATAACTCTTCGAACAAGAAACCAGAAATGCTTGGATAGCAAGCATAAAAAAAAAATATATATAGCGTCGTTCAATAATTCGAAAGTTTGTGTGACATTATTGGACTATGTCGGAACTGAGGGACGATGTCCCTGAACCGAACCAAAAATTTCTAAGTCCACCGACGCTATCAGTTTCTTATCCGGCATCGCAGCATTCTGGTCCGACGAAAGAAGCTGTAGAAGACCAAGTCAGATGACATACACAACAGCATATGTTGTTCCGAAAGGGAAAGCTCGAAATCCTCCGAATCCCTTTCGGTATCCCGTCGGACCGGATGAAACTTTCGGACGTCCGTACCCGCTTCCGCGGAGCGTCCCGACCCAGCATCATCGGATAAAATATATGCGACAGATTCAGTTGATGCTGGGATGCTGCGATAAACTGTGCTATTAAGGAAAGCACGTCCGTTCCCGAGGCCTGTGCAGTAGCGGTCTTACGATGCATTGCCGCCGGAAGCTCCGTGTACGTTGACTCCCGCACACTTCCTATGCGAACGTCCGGAGTCTGCAGGCCTCGTGTCCCTGGCTACCGGATGGTGTGACCTGGTCGCCGAAGAATCCTTGATCGGCGAAGCTGGTAATATATCGGCGGTCACGCAGCCAAGGTGCGGTCGTGTGCGCGGACGAGAAGAGGAAGCCTTAGCAGTCTCAGCGGACTGCCTATACAACGGAGCGTCCCGAGCGACGGACGTATGCTCCGCTTGCGACACATTTTGTACCACAACATCTGGGGCCAGATGTTGTTGAACGAGAGAGGGGCCTCTCTCGCTTGCCGTCTGGATGGACCGGAACGAGCTATGAACCGGACTAAAAGGCTTCCTGCATTCTCCCTCCGATCCGCCGTCACTGGGTGTGCATTAAGTTAATTTATAGTGCTCGCATCACCCCAAAATTCCTTCTAGACCGCAACGGACGAACCCGGCTGCCGAACCATTCGGTGAATGGACGCTACACCGGGCGAGCTAGCGGACGTTAAAGGCCGTCGAACCTACTAGGGTCCTCTTAGGCAATTGGCGTATTTACATGAGCACTTTTCCGCTAGCCCTTCATTAATTGTGACGACGGAGGCACACTGTTGGAAGACATCACAGATACATCACCCTAATCTTGATCGTCTGAAATAGAAATTGATAAAGTAGAGTGACCCTGCGGGGAAAGGACCGAAGTGTCCAAATCCCCAACAACATACCGTGACATATGCTTCCCATATTGTCATCGAAATCATACGATACAGAACAGGAGTTAATGCGAGTACACTGACCACATATAGAATGATAATAAAGTCAGAGGAAGACTTCCTCTTAAAACAATTGATCAATATCCTTTCAATGTGAAAAGAAAACAAGTCCTGGTACTCGCACTAACCCCTGGCAATCAAAATACATAATAATAATATGATCCATTAATATAGAAAAAATAATTGAAATCAAAATATTTTGAAAAAATATTTTTTCAGAACAGCCCAAGTTTCTGAAAAGTAACGTTGAGCCCCAATGGATCCCAAGCCTAAGTGTGGACAAAAATTTTAAAAATATTTTAAACAATTTATTCAACACTTACGAACAATAATAATGTATCTAGTTATGATTAAAATAACATAAAGATATTATTTTTTAGAAATCCCCCCCTCACACAGAGGGCTGTTGTAAATGTAAACAATGAGTGTAAAAACACTAAAATAAGACTCCAGGCACCCAGGCCCGAAATCAGTTACCAAAAATACACTATCTGATGCAAAACAGAGACTTCCAGGGAAGAAACTGCAGAACATCAGATGGTAGATGCAGAACACAACGCCTAACCACCCGTAGGTGAAGACGTAAACATGGGGAAAGAACAGAATTCATTCTGTTATTCAGCTAAAACTCCCAAGAAATTTTAGTAATAATAATTACAGAAACTATGCCAAAAGCATGGGAGAATAGCAAGGGGGAACTTAAAGGACAGGGAGAGAGGAAAACACTTAAAAAAACAGTGTAACTAAATAATCAGAATGACAACAAAATGGCTGCTGCCTTGAAAATAGGTAACTTAACATAATTTCATTAAAAAATTTTAAGTTACAGCCCTGATAATATTCTGTCACACATTCTTTTCCTCTCCTCCTTCTCTATCCTCCTTAGAATCACCATTTCACTAATATTTATGTGTCTGGCATCATTTAAACTGAGATTTAAAAGCACAAAGATCAGTCAGATGTTAACTGATGAAGGGCCAAACTTAGAATGATTAATGGCGCCAATTTCGGAACGTCCTTGACACTGCGCATGCACAGTAGGGGCGAAGTGTGGAGGGCCTTTCAGGACATGTTTTCTTTAGTTTTAGATGCAAATTTTGGGGATTGGGGGGCAAAATTTGTGTTTGGCCCTATATTTTAAGAGTTAGCACCAGCTATGTCTGGGTCATTGGTACAGTATAAAAATATATGTTACCAAGTGACTCCTGGTAAGTAGAGGTCTGTTAGCTGAAACTAATTCCATAACTGGAAGTGGCTAAAAGACATTCCAAAATAAGATGAGAAATGTGACTATCATGAATACAGGTAGGTAACATGCATATTTACAAATACATAAATAATATCCAGAGACAGAAAAATGTATTGTAAACTTTCCCCACCTGCTCCCAACTAGTGAGATGGGTTGGTGGGTGAGTGGATGGATGGGTGGGTTTGGTCTTGAAGGGGGTGGATGGGGTGGGGAGGGGTCTTGCTTATATATAAATAGGGTTAATTATCTAAAACTCATCACTAGAGAAAAGTTCTTGAAAGGTAATAATAACGTTTGTGGAAGAAATTGTCTAATTTTAAAAGCATATGCTCTATACCTACAATACAAAGTCCACTGTCGGCATTATAGAATAGATATTTCAACCAACTGAAGAAATACAAAGCCTAAGAAAATGTACTAAACAGGAAAGGTACTCTTAGAACCCCCAGAGATATATATAACTGAGTTCTAAAGAACTTATGGCAAAACAAAATTCAGATAAACAGACTGAGGTTGCATCGAAAATGGGTGACGAAATATGAGGATGTAAACAATGTTAAAACATAATTTAACAAAAGTCACTTCCCTGAATAGATGAGGTGATAAAAATCACTCCACTGTGACTTTATATCCTGTCCACCATTTCCATAGTTTCTCGCTTTCTGGTTTTGCATTGCTCAAAACTGTAGTTGAATGTTTTAAGAGCCATCAAAAATTTAGTATCCATCATTGCGATTGAAAAGTTAAAAAATTTATAGTAATTTATATATTTTTTATACTTACCAATGACCCAGACATAGCTGGTGCTAACTCTTAAAATATAGGGCCAAACACAAATTTTGCCCCCCAATCCCCAAAATTTGCATCTAAAACCAAAGAAAACATGTCCTGAATGGCCCTCCACACTTCACCTCTACTGCGCATGCGCAGTGTCAAGGACGTTCCGAAATTGGCGCCATTAATCATTCTTGTAACCAGTGCCTGGTAAGCGCTATGTACTCAGCGGGGAGGTATGAGTTCCCAACTCCTGGGAGGGCCATCCCCGTCTGGGTCATTGGTAAGTATAAAAAATATATAAATTACTATAAATTTTTTAACATTTTTATACTGTACCAATGACCCAGACATAGCTGAATAGTAAAAAGGCTGGAGGGCCAAGGACATAGAGCAAGTTGGAATACGCTCAATTATATAAAAATAGAGTCATCCCCTCTAGGGAAAAAGAAGTATTAGGCCTTACATGTATCTTTCTAATTTATGATAAATTAGAAAGATACAACACCTTCCAAAATTGAGCATCATACATCCATGTACTCTATTAATATCTAGTATAATCCTTATACTAATAATTTTTAAAGTAAGCCAAAAAATAAAGTAAGTCTAGAGAATAGAGACTCTTTATACTCCTTAAAAGTGTCTGAGGATTGTATAATAATGTCCGTTGACACGTGCTATATTCAAAAGCTATACTTTAAAAACTAAGACCTGAATGAATTTTTAAAACATAAACTTCTCACTAAACAACCATCCCAATAACAGCTCAGAATTACTAACTCCGGAGGAGGTAACCCCTTGTTTTCATAGTAAAAACAGGTGACCCAAGGGAACACCCCCCCCCCCCCCCCCCCCCCACCTTTTTTCTTGCCCTGGGTCAAATAGCGCAGAGCGAAGAGGGCAGCAGAACGGAGTCACTGCCGAAACAGACAGCCTACCTAGCTATAGTAGCAACTGTTAAGTGAATGACATTCTGAGCAGTAGATAATAGACCTAACAATAGAGGCCTCCAGAAATGGACTCGATATTTCTGAGATAAAAATTCATGAATGTGTATGGCTGAGCGCAATGAGCAGCCTTCAAAAATCTATAATAGCGACACTATTAATGTAAGCCCAAGATGTAGAAGAACTCTTACTTCATGAGCCGAAATCTCAAGTACAACTGCTGAGTCAATGATATACCATAAGCAGTATCGATAGTTAATTGAATCCATTAGCAATAGAATGGAGCGTAACGTCCTTCTATTAGGCATCAAAGTCAGAAGAAGCTTACGCCCGTAGTAATAAACAGATATCTGTTTATAAATACGTAAACTCTAACCGGACAGAGTAAAGGCCTATGCCCGTACGAAGACGGAAGGACCTTAATAACAATAGGTTCCGGATATTTATTAGGAGCCTGACTCTTATGCGAAAATCCAACCTAATAGTAAAGGAAGTAGTGATTCCGAAACTACGAAAGTGAAAATCATCCACCGATAGTGCATGAAGCTCACTGACTCTTCAGTAAAAGAGAAGCCAACAGAATTACTGTCTAAAAGGTCAGAATTTGAAAACTACTGTTTCCAGAGGCTCAAATGATTACTTAGCTAAATAAGAACCGAAGTTAAATTCCGTATAGAAATTTAATCTAATGATTCTAAGTCTATTTATCGAAAAGTTACTAACTGACTTAGATAAAGAGACATAAGACTCAATTGTAAACTATCATAGAGTGCATAGGTATGAGGTAACATAAACCTATAACCTTAATAGTAACAGGCTGCAGAAGATCTTGTCAAACAAGTATACTAAAAAGTTGCAATGACTAGTATGGAGGGATCAACAATATCAACATAGTGATCCCTACACCAACGACAGAAGAGCCTCCACTTTAACCGCATAGTATAGCGAAGAAGAGGTTCTCCTACAGTAAGAAATCACGTCCAAAGCTCGTCCAGCACAATGCTTACAATGCAATAAGGACCACACAACGGAATACGTGAAGGTTGAGACCTTGCGGGTTGTGATGAAGATGACACGATTTTACCCAGCGAAAAAAGATCCTCTCATGGAGGAAGATTTCGCGTTAAGTCCCACAGTAGACATCAGAGTAAATTTACCCACGGTCTCTGTGAAGACAGAGATGCTATCAACAGAAATGTATTGTGGTTGTTTATCTTAGCAATACTTGCTGAAACAACAGCGCAGGAGGATACGCATATCCTATCATTCCGTCCTATTAGATCAATAGAGCGTTAACAACATAAGCTCAGAGATCCGGACATGTAAACACATACGTCTGCAATTGAATAGCAAGTTGTGTCGTAAATAAATTATCATTGGGCGCTCCCATTGATAGCAAATCTGAGTGAATACTTGTTTGTTGAGAGTCCATTCTGACAGCAACAAGCGACCCATAAGTGAAAGGGAGTCCGGTAATACAATCAGACGACCTGGAATATGACGGACCGAAACAGAACTTGGTGTACTATAACAAACAGAAGGATTCTTTCCATTAAATTGAATAACGGAAACGAATGAGTGCCTCCCTGGTTCCGGAGATACGCCACTACTGTCGTATTATCGGACAGGATTTGGACATGCGTTTCTGAATAATGTTCATCCAATGACATAAAGCAAGCCTAAAAAACATATTCCGTGGAAGATAAGTGCTTGCCTAGAGACTGCGGAACCCAAAGACCCTGGCACTTCGAATCCGTTGGGATCAATTTTGTATTCCAACCTGTTTGACTGGCAACCGTCATAATTATAAAACTCGGATCCGGCAACTGCAGTGGCACTCTCTGAGTCAACCACCGAATGTTTGCCCCAGTCTGAATCTCTTGCTACACTAGATAGACATGAGAACGTGTAAATCGAGCAATTCATGGATTGCTGAAAAGTTGCCGTCGAAGAGAAGCTTCTCCGAGAATGAAGCGACTCTGAGAGAGTTCTTCACCTTACTATCCACGCACGTGGATGTAGCTAGGGCTGCGTCACATCTAACCAACTCCAAGTAGCCACTGAAGGGCGGAGTTATACGTGAACAAACTACTGCCCTCAAAAGAAATCACATTGAGGATCATATCCCGGAATTCTTTCTCTTGAAGACGTAATGATATCGCCTCAGTAAGGTGGATTACTATGATAAAGCGTCTAAGTTAAGTCTATTAGACATCATTGTCGTTTCCAACATTGAGGTTGGAAAAGACATAGACGGCGAAAAAGATTATTTCCAGTCTTTAACCACGCCGTCTAGACGCATATGAACTCTCGGTATGCCCTGTTCTGCCAAAATAAATTATTCCTATAAATGATAAAAGGCAGAAATGAGCATTGCGGACAAGAAACTAAACTATCATGCTTGGTAGCAGGCTTATATATATATAGCGTCGATAAATAATACACATGTTCTAATGACATTATTGGACTGTGTCGGTAAGTCAGGGACAATGTCCCTGAACCGATCCAAAATTCCGTGTCCAATGACGCTATAAGTCTCTTATCCAACATCGCAGCAATGTAGTCCGAAGGAACAACCACTGGAAGATAATGCCGGAAGAAATGTATGGCAGCTTCCGATGTTACAAAAGGGAAAACTCGAAATCTTTCGAATCCCTTTTGCCATCTTGTCGGACCCTATAAAGCGTTCGGTCGTCCGAACCTGATGCAACCGCGGACCGCACCGATAATTCCTGATTCGACCGAGAAACTGTCGATTGCTGGGATGCTGCAAAAAAACTGTGCTAACTCGGATAGCACGTCCGTCACTGAGGCCTGTGGAGAAGCGGTCTTACGATGCATTGCCGCTGGAAGCTCCGTGATCGTTACCCCGTGCATACTACTATTATGCGAGTGAACGGAGTGTATAGGCCTCGTGTCCCTTGGCTACCGGATGGCGTGACCTGTTCGCCGTGGAATCACTGAATGACGAAACTGGTCGGATACTCGAGGTCACGTAGCCAATGTGCGGTCGTGTGCACTGCTGTGAGGATGAGGAAGCATTATCAACAGTCTCTCGGACTGTTAATATAACGGAGCGTCCCGAGCGGCGGACATATGCTCCGAATGTAAAATATCTGAACCACAACATGCGGTCCCCTATGTTGTTGGACGAGAGAGGGACCTCTCTCGCTCACAGCCCGGATGGACCTGGACGAGCCAGGAACCGGACTAACAGGCTTCCTCCAATCTGTCCTCAATCCGCCGTCACTGGGTGAGTACTAAAGTTATTATAGTGCTCGCATCACCCAAATCTCCTTCCTAGACTGCAACGGACGAACCCGGCAGCCGAACCATTCGATGAATGTACGCTACACCGTGTGAGCTAGCAAATGTCACTCCGTCGATCCTACAAGGGACCTCTTAGGCGATAGACATATTCCATGAGCACTTATTGCCGCTAGCTCTTCATTAACTATGACAACAGAGGCACACTTTTGAAAGACATCTCCGTAACTTTGCGAACAAGAAACCAGAAATGCTTGGTAATAGCAAGCATATAATAATAAATATATAGCGTCGTTCAATAATTCGAAAGTTTGTGTGACATTATTGGACTATGTCGGAACTGAGGGACGACGTCCCTGAACCGAACCAAAAATTTCTAAGTCCACCGACGCTATCAGTTTCTTATCCGGCATCGCAGCATTCTGGTCCGACGAAAGAACCTGTAGAAGATCAAGTCAGATGACATACACAACAGCATATGTTGTTCCGAAAGGGAAGGCTCGAAATCCTCCGAATCCCTTTCGGTATCCCGTCGGACCGGATGAAATTTTTGGATGACCATACCCGCTTCCACGGAGCGTCCCGACCCAGCATCGTCGGATAAAACATTATGCGACCGATTCAGTTGTTGCTGGGATGCTGCGATAAGCTGTGCTATTTAGGATAGCACGTCCATCGCCGAAGCCTGTGCAGTAGCGGTATTACGATGCATTGCCGCCGGAAGCTCCGTGTACGTTGACTCCCGCACACTTTCCTATGCGAACGTCCGGAGTCTGCAGGCCTCATGTCCCTGGCTACCGGATGGTGTGACCTGGTCGCCGATGATTCTCTGACTGGCGAAGCTGACTGGATATCCGAGGTCACGTAGCCAAGAGCGGTCGTGTGCGCTACCATGAGAATGAGGAAACCTTATTGACAGTCTCTCCGGACTGACTATATGTCGGAGCGTCCCGAGCGGCGGACGTATGCTCCGAATGCAAAACATTTTGTACCACAACATCTGGGGCCAGATGTTGTTGTACGAGAGAGGGGCCTCTCTCGCTCGCCGTCCGGATGGACCTGAACGAGCGAGGAACCGGACTAAAAGGCTTCCTCCGTTCTCCCTCTAATCCGCCGTCACTGGGTGTGCATTTGGTTGATTTATAGTGCTCGCATCACCCCAAAACTCCTTCTAGACTGCAACGGACGAACCCGGCTGCCGAACCATTCGATGAATGGATGCTACACCGGGCGAGCTAGCGGACATCAAAGGCCGTCGAACCTACTAGGGTCCTCTTAGGTAATTGGCGTATTACATGAGCACTTTTCCGCTAGCCCTTCATTAATTGTGATGACGGAGGCACACTGTTGGAAGACATCACGGATACATCACCCTAATCTTGATCGTCTGAAATAGAAATTGATAAAGTAGAGTGACCCTGCGGGGAAAGGACCGGAATGTCCAATTCCCCACTAACATACCATGACATACGCTTCCCATGTTGTCATCGAAATCATCAGATACAGAACAGGAGTTAGTGCGAGTACACTGACTACATATAGAATGATTATAAAAGTCAGAGGAAGACTTCCTCTTATTACAATTGATCAAAATCCTTTCAATGTGAAAAGAAAACAAAGTCCTGGTAAACATACCAACCCCTGACAATCAAAATACATAATAATATGATCCATTAACATAGAAAAAATAATTGAAATCAAAATATTTTGAAAAAATATTTTTTCAGAACAGCCCAAGTTTCTGAAAAGTAATGTTGAGCCCCAATGGATCCCAAGCCTAAGTGTGGACAAAAAATTTTTTAAAATATTTTAAACAATTTATGCAACACTTACGAACAATAATAATGTATCTAGTTATGATTAAATTAACATCAAGATATTATTTTCAAGAAATTCCCCCTCACACAGAGGGCTGTTGTAAATGTAAACAATAAGTGTAAAAACACTAAAATAAGACTCCAGGCACTCAGGTCCGAAATCAGTTACCAAAAATACACTATCTGATGCAAAACAGAGACTTCCAGGGAAGAAACTGCAGAACATCAGATGGTAGATGCAGAACACAACGCCTAACCACCCATAGGTGAAGACGTAAACATGGGGAAAAGAACAGAATTAATTCTGTTATTCAGCTAAAACTCCCAAGAAATTTTAGTAATAATAATTACAGAAAATATGCCAAAAGCATGGGAGAATAGCAAGAGGGGACTTAAAGGAAAGGGAGAGAGGAAAACACTGGAAAATCAGTGTAACTTGATAACAAGAATGACAACAAAATGGCTGCTGCCTCGAAAGTTAAAAAATTTATAGTAATTTCTATATTTTTTATACTTACCAATGACCCAGACATAGCTGGTGCTAACTCTTAAAATATAGGGCCAAATGCAAATTTTGCCCCCCAATCCCCAAAATTTGCATCTAAAACCAAAGAAAACATGTCCTGAAAGGCCCTCCACACTTCGCCTCTACTGCGCATGCGCAGTGTCAAGGACGTTCCGAAATTGGCGCCATTAATCATTCTAAAAACCAGTGCCTGGTAAGCGCTATGTACTCAGCGGGGAGGCAAGAGTTCCCAACTCCTGGGAGGGCCATCCCCGTCTGGGTCATTGGTAAGTATAAAAAATATAGAAATTACTATAAATTTTTAACATTTTTATACTGTACCAATGACCCAGACATAGCTGAATAGTAAAAAGGCTGGAGGGCCAAGGACATAGAGCAAAATGGAATACGCTCAATAATATAAAATAGAGTCATCCCCTGTAGGGAAAAAGAAGTAATAGGCCTTACATGTATCTTTCTTATTTATGATAAATTAGAAAGATACAACACCTTCCAAAATTGAGCTTCATACATCCATGTACTCTATTAATATCCAATATAATCCTTATACTAATAATTTTTAAAGTAAGCCAATAAATAAAGTAAGTCTAGAGAATAGAGACTCTTATACTCCTAAAAGTGTCTGAGGATTGCATAATCATGTCCGTTGACATATGCAATAATCAAAAGCTATACTTTAAAAACTAAGACTTGAATGAATTTTAAAAACCTAAACTTCTCACTAAACAACCATCCCAATAACAGCTCAGAATGACTAACTCCGGAGGAGGTATCCCCTTGTTTTCATAGTAAAACAGGTGACCCAAGGGAACACCCTCCCCCCCCCCCCCCTTTTTCTTGCCCTGGGTCAAATAGCCCAGAGCGAAGAGGGCAGCCGAACGGAGACACTGCCGAAACAGACAGCCTACCTAGCTATAGTAGCAACTGTTAAGTGAATGACATTCTGAGCAGTAGATAATAGACCTAACAATAGAGGCCTCCAGAAATGGACTCGATATTTCTGAGATAAAAATTCATGAATGTGGATGGCTGAGCGCAATGAGCGGCCTTCAAAAATCTATAATAGCGACACTATTAATGTAAGCCCAAGATGTAGAAGAACTCTTACTTCATGAGCCGAAATCTTAAGCACAACTGCTAAGTCAATGATATACCATAAGCAGTACCGATAGTTAATAGAATCCATTAACAATAGAATGGAGCGTAACATCCTTCTACTAGGCATCAAAGACAGAAGAAGCTTACGCCCATAGTAATAAACAGATATCTGTTTATAAATACATAAACTCTACCCGGAAAGAGTAAAGGCCTATGCCCGTACGAAGATGGAAGGACCTTAAAAACAATAGGTTCCGGATATTAGGAGCCTAACTCTTATGCAAAAATCCAACCTAAATAGTAACGGAAGTAGTGATTCCGAAACTATGAAAGTGAAAATCATCCATCGATAGTGCATGAAACTCACTGAGTCTACAGTAAAAGAGAAACCAACAGAATTACTGTCTAAAAGGTCAGAATTTGAAAACTACTGTTTCCAGAGGCTCAAATGATTACTTAGCTAAATAAGAACCGAAGTTAAAATCCATATAGGAATTTAATCTAAAGATTCTAAGTCTATTTATCAAAAAGTTACTAACTGACTTAGATAAAGAGACATAAGACTCAATTGTAAACTATCGTAGAGTGCATAGGTATTAGGTAACATAAACCTATAACCTGAATAATAACAGGCTGCAGTAGATCTTGTGAAACAAGTATACTAAAAAATTGCAATGAGTAGTATTGAGGGATCAACAATATGAACATAATGATCCCTACACCAACGACGGAAGAGCCTCCACTTTAGCCGCATAGAATAGCGAAGAAGAGGATCTCCTATAGTAAGAAATCGTGTCCAAAGCTCGTCCAGTACAATGCTTACAATGCAATACGGACCACACAACGGAAAACATGAAGGTTGCGACCTTGCGGGTTGTGATAAAGATGACACGATTTACCCAGTGAAAAAAGATCCTCACATTGAGGAAGATTTCACGTTAAGACCCACAGTAGACAAGAGGGTAAATTACCCATGATCTCTGTGAAGATAGAGATGCTATCAACAGAAATGTATTGTGGTTGTTTATCTTAGCAATACCTGCTGAAACAACAGTGCCGGAGGATACGCGTATCCTATCATTCCGTCCTATAGATCAATAGAGTGTTAACAACATTAGCTCAGAGATCTGGACAAGCCAACACATACGTCTGCAATTGATTAGCAAGCTGTGTCGTAAATAAATCATCATTGGGCGCTCCCATAGATAGCAAATCTGATTGAATACTTGTTTGTTGAGAGTCCATTCTGACAGCAACAAGCGACCCGTAAGAGAACGGGAGTCCGATAAAACAATCAGACGACCCGGAATATGACGGACCAAAACTGAACTTGGTGTACTATAACCAACAGACGGATTCTTTCCATTAAATTGAATAACGGAAACGAAAGAGTGCCTCCCTGGTTCCGGAGATACGGCATTACTGTCGAATTAAAGGACAGGATTTGGGCATGCGTTTCTGAATAATGTTCATGCAATGACATAAAGCAAGCCTAAAAAAACATTATTCCGCGGAAGAAAATTGGTTGCTAAGAGACTGCGGAACCCAAAGACCCTGGCACTTTGAATCCGTTGGGATCAGTATTATATCCCAATCTGTTTGACTGGCAACCGCCATAACAGCCATACTCGGGTCCGGCAACTGCGGTGGCACTCTCTGAGTCAACCACCGAATGTTTGCCCCAGTCTGAATCTCTTGTAACACTAGATAGACAAGAGAACGTGTAAATCGAGCAATTCATGGATTGCCGAAAAGTTGCCGTCGAAGAGAAGCTCCTCCGAGAACGAAGCGACTCTGAGAGAGTTCTTAACCTTACTATCCACGCGTGTGGATGTAGCTAGGGCTGCGTCACGTCTAACCAACTCCAATCAGCCACTGAAGGGCAGAGTTATACGTGAACAAACTACAGCCCTCAAAAGAAATTACATTGAGAATAATATCCCGTAAATCTTTTCTTGAAGACGTAATGATAACGCCTCAGTAAGGCGGATTACGTATGATAAAGCGTCTAAGTTAAGTCTACTATACATCATGTCGTTTCCAACATTGAAGTTGGAAAAGACATAAACGGCGAAAAAGAATATTTCCAGTCTTTAACCACACCGTCTAGACGCATATGAACTCTCGGTATGCCCTGCTCTGCCAAAATAAACTATTCGTATAAATGATAAAACGGCAGAAATGAGCAACGCGGACAAGAAACTAAACTATCATGCTTGGTAGCAGGCTTGTATGTATATATATAGCGTCGAAAAATAAAACACATGTTGTAATGACATTATTGGACTGCGTCGGTAAGTCAGGGACAATGCCCCTGAACCGATCGAAAAATCCGAGTCCAATGACGCTATAAGTCTCTTATCCAAGATCGCAGCAATGAAGTCCGAAATAACAATCACTGGAAGATAATGCCAGAAGAAATGAAAGGCAGCTTCCAATACTGCTAAAGGGAAAACTCGAAATCTTTCGAATCCCTTTCGCCATCCTGTCGGACCCTATAAAGCGTTCGGTCGTCCGTACCTGATGCAACCGCGGACCGCACCGACCCAGCGCCGTCGGATAATTCCTGATTCGACCAAGAAACTGTCAATTGCTGGGATGCTGCGAAACAACTGTGCTAACTCGGATAGCACGTCCGTCACTGAGGCCTGAGAAGAAGCGGTCCTACAATGCATTGCCGCTGGAAGCTCCGTGATCGTTACCCCGTGCATACTACCAATATGCGAGCGAACGGAGTGTACAGGCCTCGTGTCCCTTGGCTACCGGATGGCGCGACCTATTCGCCGTGGAATCACTGAATGACGAAACTGATCGGATACTCGAGGTCACGTAGCCAATGTGCGGTCGTGTGCCCTGCTGTGAGGATGAGGAAGCATTAAGGACAGTCTCTCGGACTGTCAATATAACGGAGCATCCCGACTGACAGACATATGCTCCGAATGTAAAATATCTGAACCACAACATGCGGTCCCCCATGTTGTTGGACGAGAGAGGGACCTCTCTCGCTCACAGCCCGGACGGACCTGGACAAGCCAGGAACCGGACTAACAGGCTTCCTCCGATCTGTCCTCAATCTGCCGTCAGTGGGTGAGTACTAAAGTAATTAAAGTGCTCGCATCACCCAAATCTCCTTCCTAGACCGCAACGGACGAACCCGGCAGCCGAACCATTCGATGAATGTACGCTACACCGGGTGAGCTAGCGAATGTCACTCCGTAGGCGATAGACATATTCCATGAGCACTTATTGCCACTAGCTCTTCATTAACTATGACGACAGAGGCACACTTTTGAAAGACATCTTCATAACTTTGCGAACAAGAAACCAGAAATGCTTGGATATAGCAAGCATAAAATAATAATATATATAGCGTCGTTCAATAATTCGAAAGTTTGTGTGACATTATTGGACTATGTCGGAACTGAGGGACAATGTCCCTGAACCGAACCAAAAATTTCTAAGTCCACCGACGCTATCAGTTTCTTATCCGGCATTCTGGTCCGACGAAAGAAGCTGTAGAAGACCAAGTCAGATGACATACACAACAGCATATGTTGTTCCGAAAGGGAAAGCTCGAAATCCTCCAAATCCCTTTCGGTATCCCGTCGGACCGGATGAAATTTTCGGACGTCCGTACCCGCTTCCGCGGAGCGTCCCGACCCAGCATCGTCGGATAAAAAATATGCGACAGATTCAGTTGATGCTGGGTTGCTGCGATAAACTGTGCTATTTAGGAAAGCACGTCCGTTCCTGAGGCCTGTGCAGTAGCGGTCTTACGGTGCATTGCTGCCGGAAGCTCCGTGTACGTTGACTCCCGCACACTTCCTATGCAAACGTCCGGAGTCTGCAGGCCTCGTGTCCCTGGCTACCGGATGGTGTGACCTGGTCGCCGATGAATCTCTGACTGGCGAAGCTGACTGGATATTCGTGGTCACGTAGCCAAGAGCGGTCGTGTGCGCAACTATGAGAATGAGGAAGCCTTATTGACAGTCTACTCCGGACTGACTATATGTCGGAGCGTCCCGAGCGACGGACGTATGCTCCGAATGCGAAACATTTTGTACCACAACATCTGGGGCCAGATGTTGTTGAACTAGAGAGGGGCCTCTCTCGCTTGCCGTCCGGATGGACCGGAACGAGCTATGAACCGGACTAAAAGGCTTCCTCCGTTCTCCCTCCGATCCGCCGTCACTGGGTGTGCATTAGGTTGATTTATAGTGCTCGCATCACCCCAAAATTCCTTCTAGACCGCAACGGACGAACCCGGCTGCCGAACCATTCGGTGAATGGACGCTACACCGGGCGAGCTAGCGGACGTCAAAGGCCGTCGAACCTACTAGGGTCCTCTTAGGCAATTGGCGTATTTACATGAGCACTTTTCCACTAGACCTTCATTAATTGTGACGACGGAGGCACACTGTTGGAAGACATCACAGATACATCACCCTAATCTTGATCGTCTGAAATAGAAATTGATAAAGTAGAGTGACACTGCGGGGAAAGGACCTGAGTGTCCAATTCCCCAATAACATACCGTGACATACGCTTCCCATATTGTCATCGAAATCATACGATACAGAACAGGAGTTAATGCGAGTACACTGACCACATATAGAATGATTATAAAGTCAGAGGAAGACTTCCTGTTATTACAATTGATCAATATCCTTTCAATGTGAAAAAGAAAACAAGTCCTGGTACTCGCACTAACCCCTGGCAATCAAAATACATAATAATAATATAATCCATTAATATAGAAAAAATAATTGAAATCAAAATATTTTGAAAAAATATTTTTTCAGAACAGCCCAAGTTTCTGAAAAGTAACGTTGAGCCCCAATGGATCCCAAGCCTAAGTGTGGACAAAAATTTTAAAAATATTTTAAACAATTTATTCAACACTTACGAACAATAATAATAATGTATCTAGTTATGATTAAAATAACATCAAGATATTATTTTCCAGAAATCCCCCCAGAAATTGCAAATGTAAACAATAAGTGTAAAAACACTAAAATAAGACTCCAGGCACCCAGGCCCGAAATCAGTTACCAAAAACACACTATCTGATGCAAAACAGAGACTTCCAGGGAAGAAACTGCAGAACATCAGATGGTAGATGCAGAACACAACGCCTAACCACCCATAGGTGAAGACGTAAACATGGGGAAAAGAACAGAATTCATTCTGTTATTCAGCTAAAACTCCCAAGAAAATTTAGTAATAATAATTACAAAAACTATGCCAAAAGCATGGGAGAATAGCAAGGGGGGACTTAAAGGACAGGGAGAGAGGAAAACACTTAAAAAACAGTGTAACTAAATAATCAGAATGACAACAAAATGGCTGCTGCCTCGAAAATAGGCAACTTAACATAATTTCATTAAAAAATTTTAAGTTACAGCCCTGATAATATTCTGTCACACATTTTTTTCCTCTCCTCCTTCTCTATCCTCCTTAGAATCACCATTTCACTAATATTTATGTGTCTGGCATCATTTAAACTGAGATTTACAAGCACAAAGATCAGTCAGATGTTAACTGATGAAGGGCCAAACTTAGAATGATTAATGGCGCCAATTTCGGAATGTCCTTGACACTGCGCATGCGCAGTAGAGGCGAAGTGTGGAGGGCCTTTCAGGACATGTTTTCTTTGGTTTTAGATGCAAATTTTGGGGATTGGGGGGCAAAATTTGTGTTTGGCCCTATATTTTAAGAGTTAGCACCAGCTATGTCTGGGTCATTGGTACAGTATAAAAATATAGGTAACTTAACATAATTTCATTAAAAAATTTTAAGTTACAGCCCTGATAATATTCTGTCACACATTTTTCCTCTCCTCCTTCTATATCCTCCTTAGAATCACCATTTCACTAATATTTATGTGTCTGGCATCATTTAAACTGAGATTTACAAGCACAAAGATCAGTCAGATGTTAACTGATGAAGGGCCAAACTAAGAATGATTAATGGCGCCAATTTCGGAACGTCCTTGACACTGCGCATGCGCAGTAGAAGTGAAGTGTGGAGGGCCATTCAGGACATGTTTTCTTTGGTTTTAGATGCAAATTTTGGGGATTGGGGGGCAAAATTTGTGTTTGGCCCTATATTTTAAGAGTTAGCACCAGCTATGTCTGGGTCATTGGTACAGTATAAAAATATAAAAAATTGAAGTTTTCTGCACATGTTTGGGAGAGATGGGCAACGAAGGTTTCCTTCAGAAGAGGAAAAACAGGACATCAGGTTGGACTCACTGCACTTTTGCCCCGATTTGGACCATTTTTTCCACTTTTTAGAGATTTATCCTTGCAAAAATGCTCTAGCTTTCAAGAAGAGAGCCTAACCCTTTGAACAACTGTTTCCTGGAATGGTATCGCCTCTGTGCACACTTTCAGCAGCATGGGTCAGTCCAATATCAATATACAGGGAGGATAAAATAATAACTGCAGTCTGCAGCTGTCTGACTGCAGACTCTTATAGTAAGTCAAAAATGGGACGAAATTATGCCTTAGACCAAAATGTCAATCTTGCGAGTTCAAAGGGTTAATAAGGAGCAAGAGTAGTATGTCTTGCATGTTTGAGGTATAGTTTGGGGGACCTCGGTGGGGGACCTCGGAAGTGACGTCATGTCACGTGACGTAGTGGCGCCATGTTGTGTTGTCATGGTAACCTGCATGAGCGGCCATGTTGTGACGTCATCTCCATAGTGATACGTGGTGTTAGTGTGCATGCGCATCGTGTGTTGTTAGGGTGATACGTGTTTCCGTCGTCCATTTTGTATACTGGAGGCCACCATCTTGGTTTCTATGGTAGCATGTGACTGCTATGTTACCCAATTGTTCTGCAATAGGACGGGGTATGTTCGGAAGGTGTGTTCGATTGTAGAAGAGTAAATCTAATTACCACAAACAACCCGACAATCCTTCCAAATCACCAAAATCCACCGAAATTTACTTTATTTGATACAGATTTCCCATTTTATCGGCTTAGCACGTAGTGCTATAGTACTAAGGGGGTATTGGGGGTGCATTCGACTGAAGTGGAGTAATGTTCTGACTTAGAATTCTCCCAGAATCCCTTTTTGGATCCCTATCCCATGACGTTGTTCCCATTAAAAGACACGTTCCTTTGGTCATTACCCAGAATTCTCTGCTTCTATCTATATATGTAATAGTTATCGTTTATCTGGCCATGTTCTTTTATTCAAGAGTATACTCCAGTAACGTAGAAGCGCCTATTAGTTGGAACAGTTTACCTTATTATTACTATATTTAGCAATTCCTGGTCTATTCTTGTTAGTTCTGACCCTATTCCAAGTACTCTTGTTGTTTCATTTATCTAGATAATAACTAACCAATCAGATTGCTTGACTTCCCATAACCTGTATGCAGAGTTATCTCCCTTCTGTATAATAAAAAGCCTATATCCAATGGCCATATCCCATGAAATCCCATTTTTTGAAAAACACCTGTGGCTATGGAATCCCTTTTTTGTCGTATGAGGCCATAGGGCTATGTAAAAGCCCTCAATGAGTCCTCATTTATTATCCCTCATAGCCTCATTGAATTTTGAGGTTATGAGGACCATTAAAAATCCCTCAATGAGGTATAATTTACTAAGACTCTTAGCCTCATTTCAGTATTTGAGGATACCTATGGCCTGGTATTGTATTATCCGAGGATACCTATCGAGGATATCTTTAGGAGAATCCCTTTTTTGTCGTATGAGGCCATGAGGGCTATGTAAAAACCCTCAATGAGTCCTCATTTATTATCCCTCATAGCCTCATTGAATTTTGAGGTTATGAGGACCATTAAAAATCCCTCAATGAGGTATAATTTACTACGACTCTTAGCCTCATTTCAGTATTTGAGGATACCTATGGCCTGGTATTGTATTATTCGAGGATACCTATCGAGGATACCTTTAGGAGAATCCCTTTTTTGTCGTATGAGGCCATGAGGGCTATGTAAAAACCCTCAATGAGTCCTCATTTATTATCCCTCATAGCCTCATTGAATTTTGAGGTTATGAGGACCATTAAAAATCCCTCAATGAGGGATTTTTAATACGACTCTTATCCTCATTTCAGTATTTGAGGATACCTATGGCCTGGTATTGTATTATTTGAGGATACCTATTGAGAATACCTATCAAGGATACCTTTTGGAGAATCCCTTTTGTGTCGCATTAGGCTATGTAAAAGCCCTCAATGGGTCTAATGTAGTCTTACCAACCGCTTCCATCTTGTTGCCAAAGCTCCAAAGCCATTACAGGTCTATGGCCTATCTGTCCTATCATTAGCTTCTACAGCAGTCTTGTTCCATTGCGGCCTTGTACCAGTACTATTGGCTTCTGTTATTCTGTCCCATATCTCATCCATTACTTCCTAGCTATACCTATCTCAGTCTCGACTATAATATTGATCAAGGTTGAATCAGATTTCCCCTGTATACATATAAGGCATTCCGTTATTGAGATTCCTAGCCGAGTCCGTAAAATTTGGATACCTTCATTAGGGTTAGAGTTCATTCAAACAATTCAAGAGGGTTATATTTAGGGGTTATAGTCCTAAACTTTGTTCACTTTGTTTTGTTCACTTCCATCTTGATTGTATTTGATCAGATCTGTTCATGCTGTCCAACTAGTTCGATCAATCCGACTAGTTTGAGCTCCTATCACTTTGTTTTGTTCACAATTGGTTCTGTTGGATCTGTACTTAATTGTTTTGTAGTGGTTGGTTGTATCTGTTCAGAGTCTTGTAGTCATTGAGTGTTACCAATCCCTTTCCATACCCTCGAGTGTCGACCCCTAAATATAACCCTCTTGAATTGTTTGAATGAACTCTAACCCTAATGAAGGTATTAACACCCTTTGAACTGAATGAATGAACTATAACCCTTATGAATGTATATATAATTAACCCCTTTGAACTGAATGAAGTATAACCCCTAACTATATCCCAATGTTAACACCCTTTGAACTGATTGAATTTTTAAACTTAATGAAAATATAATGAAAGATGATCTGAATTTTTAAACTACAACCCATTAAACTAAATTCTTCCAATAGGGAAGGGGAATACCTTTGAGTGTCGATGTTAAAACACGGAACAGATCTGATCAAATACAATCAAGATGGAAGTGAACAAAACAAAGTGAACAAAGTTTAGGACTATAACCCCTAAATATAACCCTCTTGAATTGTTTGAATGAACTCTAACCCTAATGAAGGTATCCAAATTTTACAGACTCGGCTAGGAATCTCAATAACGGAATGCCTTATATGTATACAGGGGAAATCTGATTCAACCTTGATCAATGTTATAGTCGAGACTGAGATAGGTATAGCTAGGAAGTAATGGATGAGATATGGGACAGAATAACAGAAGCCAATAGTACTGGTACAAGGCCACAATGGAACAAGACTGCTGTAGAAGCTAATGATAGGACAGATAGGCCATAGACCTGTAATGGCTTTGGAGCTTTGGCGACAAGATGGAAGCGGTTGGTAAGACTACATTATACCCATTGAGGGCTTTTACATAGCCTAATGCAACACAAAAGGGATTCTCCAAAAGGTATCCTCGATAGGTATCCTCAATAGGTATCCTCAAATAATACAATACCAGGCCTTAGGTATCCTCAAATACTGAAATGAGGATAAGAGTCGTATTAAAAATCCCTCATTGAGGGATTTTTAATGGTCCTCATAACCTCAAAATTCAATGAGGCTATGAGGGATAATAAATGAGGACTCATTGAGGGTTTTTACATAGCCCTCATGGCCTCATACGACAAAAAAGGGATTCTCCTAAAGGTATCCTCGACAGGTATCCTCGAATAATACAATACCAGGCCATAGGTATCCTCAAATACTGAAATGAGGCTAAGAGTCGTAGTAAATTATACCTCATTGAGGGATTTTTAATAGTCCTCATAACCTCAAAATTCAATGAGGCTATGAGAGATAATAAATGAGGACTCATTGAGGGTTTTTACATAGCCCTCATGGCCTCATACGACAAAAAAGGGATTCTTCTAAAGATATCCTCGATAGGTATCCTCGAATAATACAATACCAGGCCATAGGTATCCTCAAATACTGAAATGAGGCTAAGAGTCGTAGTAAATTATACCTCATTGAGGGATTTTTAATGGTCTTCATAACCTCAGAATTCAATGAGGCTATGAGGGATAATAAATGAGGACTCACTGAGGGCTTTTACATAGCCCTCATGGCCTCATACGACAAAAAAGGGATTCCATAGCCACAGGTGTTTTTCAAAAAATGGGATTCCATGGGATATGGCCATTGGATATAGGCTTTTATTATACAGAAGGGAGATAACTCTGCATACAGGTTATGGGAAATCAAGCAATCTGATTTATTTATATTTATTTATTTATTGATGTTTAAGGTCACATATTTATGCACAATGGCTAATCATGACCGTGACAGTTTTACGGGTGGAGGAAGCCGGAGTACCCGGAGAGAACCACCGAGCAACGACGAGCAGCTGCCAGCTCCCCAACATCGTAACTCCACACTGCAGCACAGACAGGGTTAGAGTGGTTGAAGACATGCGTACCATCGACGTGCAGTACGCCTTAGTACACAGCGTCATCGTGCCCCCATGCGGGCAATGGAGATGAAGTGTCTTGCCCAAGGACACAACGTGGTTGCCGCAGGTGGGATTCGAACCGAGGACCTCTCGGCTTGCAGCCTGCACCTCTACCAACTGAGCCACCGCGCTCCCAAGCAATCTGATTGGTTAGTTATTATCTAGATAAATGAAACAACAAGAGTACTTGGAATAGGGTCAGAACTAACAAGAATAGACCAGAAATTGCTAAATATAGTAATAATAAGGTAAACTGTTCCAACTAATAGGCGCTTCTACGTTACTGGAGTATACTCTAGAATAAAAGAACATGGCCAGATAAACGATAACTATTACATATATAGATAGAAGCAGAGAATTCTGGGTAATGACCAAAGGAACAGGTCTTTTAATGGGAACAACGTCATGGGATTGGTGTGGGAGATTGAGCTGCTAAATGAAAACACGAAAATCCTGAATGACTGCGTTTGTGTACTTGACTGATTTATTAATTAACTTCAGGCTGTAAAGTAACAGAAAGATTAACTACCTCAAACTATCTTTTTCACTGGAAGGTCCTGACCAGTAAAAGTTTTCCATGTAGTATATATTTGCTTGCAAATGTTTGCATTTAGACTGGACTATCACAGTAACCTGAATGTAAAAGAAAATTTTTTATCAGTATTACAGATAAAATTCACATGCCATCTATGTGCATCTCTGATGTGATGCTGGCAGATGGAGAACAGCAACTGTAAAATTTAAAATCTGATGGAAAACCTGTTGTGTAGCCAATATTGTAATAAGTGGCATATTTCTGTTATCCAGAAATTTGTAAATCACCGGTTTGTTCATTGTGATTCAGATCACTTTCAGCATCTATGGCTATATTATCACTGCAACACAAGTATAAAGTCATTTTGAGCAAAATGTATGAAATAAGTCAGTAGAAAAGCACCGAACCTAGTGAGAAACAGACATAATTTTTTAGGTTTTATGAATTTTATTTTAAAAAGTGCATCAGTTGAAGATTCTATCTATCACTTGATCCAAAACTGAATGAAAAACACTAAGGCCCTACATTCTGTTTCTCAGGCCATTTTAGGTAAAACTGCATGGAAGCAGGTGTCTTTTTAATTTATTTTTTATATGTGTAATTATTTCTTTGCCATCAAACGTTCATGTTCATGGTTTGGTTTATGTTTTAGGCCTCATAATCTACAGAATAGCATGGGTGGTAGTGTATTTCATCCATTGAGTGCGAGAAGGCTTTGTAATGCTAAAGCATTGCAAAGCCTTGTTGCACTCGAGGGACAAATTTATTAATTTTATTAACTTGGGTAAAATATCAGATGTGAACCATTTAATTTTTATTTTTTTAAGTTTGCATTGGTTATAAAAAAAGGGCATGCGGCAGCCAAAAGGACCATCCAGGAGGGCCTGAGAAACAGATTTTTAACCTTTTTAGGCCTAAAATGGATCAACAGTACAAACAGCAATTTCAAAACAGCCCAAATTATGTTCTTAACTCTTTCCCTAACTTAATATGGAAATTTCACAGATGGAAAAATATAACTTTTCAAAAGATTTCAACAAAACCATATCATGTGACCCCTCATTGGAATGAGATCATTTAGCTTGTTCCAATAAGTGGGTGACATGATGTGGTTTTGTTGAAACTCTTTGAAAAAGTTGGAAAAATAATATTTAAAATAATAATTTTGATATTGTCTGCAATGGGTAAAGGATTAAGAACAAGGCCACATTTTGGGATGAAAAAACATGCAATGCCTTTTCTCTGTTTTTATTTCCTAGTGGGATTTATCAGACACAAACCAATTTACAATTATCACAAAAAATATTAAATTTGCATAGCTAATAATGGATAGTCAAAATTACTAT
Organism: Pictodentalium vernedei; assembly: GCA_031216915.1. Taxonomy (NCBI): domain Eukaryota; kingdom Metazoa; phylum Mollusca; class Scaphopoda; order Dentaliida; family Dentaliidae; genus Pictodentalium; species Pictodentalium vernedei. Next base: position 686,713,925 of record CM062297.1, read on the forward strand.
GCAGGTGGGCCAGAGAAACCAAGGTTGTTTTAGACCATGTAAGATATTTGTACTCACCAGAATTGGAATCAAATCATCTGAAGTCAAGCAAGGAATATCTGTAAAGATAAATACATGCATTAACTTGCAAGTCCTCAGATTAATTTTACCTTAATTTATGTATTTATGAGGGTTTAATGACACTTTTAACAGCCAGGGTCACATTGTGTCGGACAGTTTTATGGATGGAGGAAGCCTGAGTACCAAGAGAGAACCCAGCAATGGTGAGCAACTGTCAGACTCCCCAACATATTAACTCCACACAAGCAGTGTTAGCATTGGTTGAAGACAAGTGCACAATAGACGTGAATTATGCCTTAGTACACAGGGCTACCATGCCCCACATGACCAATCAGGATTAAGTGCCTTGCCCATGGACATAATGCAGTTACCCCTGTCAGGATTGAACTGTGGACCATTCGGTTTAAAGTTCAATGCTGTAACCACTGAGCCACTGTGCTCCCTGTTTTACATTAACCCTTTACCTAACATGAAAAGCAGACAACATTTGCAAAAAAAAATTATTGAATAACTTATTTTTTTCATTTTTTGTCTCATAAACATAGGTTTTGACCCATCATTGGAATGAGCTTGATGAGATCGTTCCAATGAGGGATCATAACCTATGTTTTTGAGACAAAAAATGAAAAAATAATGAAAATTAATTGGCGATTTTTGAGAATAGCGCTGGCTGGTTTTTGCCATTACGTTGGGTAAAGGGTAAATAACTACCATATATACATGTACACAGCTGCAGATTACAGTGTTTCTCTCTAGATTATTGTTGGCCACCTGTACAGGCAGCTAACAATGATGTAAAAACACTGTCAAGTAAATGAAGCCTACCAACTGAGGTCTCATGGAAGAATACACTTGCGATAATTTTTCAGAGCAATATAAAAGGGGGCTGTTTGTGGCTGTATGGGGACTTAAGGTTAGTTAGAGCAATACATATCTATCTCTGTTGTGCAAATGTGGAAAATGCAAACAAACAAGGAAATTTAATTTTTTGGCGTAAAAGAAAAGAAATTTTTTCACTAAACTTTTCTAGTTGGCAAAACTAACACAAAACTTGGGCCACCTCACACAATAAGCATGAAAATATAATGTTACAAACCCTCCTTGGAACCAATAATTCTTTCTGGTAAGTTTTCTTGTATATTTACATTAATTTCTTCTGTCATATTATCCTACAAAAAGAAAAGTACTTGAAGTTTACATTTAGTACAAAGGACAATTTATTTTTCACAAGTAAAACATTAGGCCAAAAAAAAAAATTGTTTTGATTCTCAGGCAATCCCTCACTGAAATTGAACCTCCTCATTGGACATTTCTACTGCCTTTTGGTGTCTAATAATATTCTACAAAATTGGGAGACTCAAAACTTTTTGCATTGTTTGATTGATGTATGTAACCGAAATCTCAAAAGCATCACTAAAGACAGTCTACATCCTTTGGCTTTGCAGTTGTTTCTAGGCAAGTCTTGGCTGCCTATGTAGGCAGCCGCGACTTGACTAGAAAGCCTGCCAAGACACTTAGGATGTAACCTGCAAGTTTCTCGAAATGCAGCATGTCGGAGCACTTGTTCTGTTGCAGTAAAAAGTGATCAAAGTTTCAATTAGGCACTTGAGGATGAAAAATAAATGAGATAATTTGTAACATTTTGAACTTTCTGTATATTCTGTGTTTGAAAAGACAGTGGAAAGCCTCTCAATTGATGCTCATTATAAGCAAGAAAAAAATAAAAGTTAAAAATAAAACCCTTTTGCCTTCACTAAATTGAAAAAAAGAATTGAGAATCAGCAAATTTATTTTGTGAGGCCTTATGTATTCTCAGAAATCATTACCCTATATTCTATTGCCACCTTCAACTGAACGACTACCACCACACATGAGCATAAGTGTCAAGCCCAGAGTAACAAAACTAGTCCAGCATCAGAATCAACAAACTGATTCAATTGTTACTATTTTTCATTTTTGTAGAAGAAAAAATGCATGGCTGATAGATTACTACTAAATAATGGTGAGGTAAATTTTCCACCCAATAATATTTACAATTTTACAAAAAATCACTAGAAGCACTCACAAATTTTGGTCTATGAGCTGACAATTAGCCAGTGCTTTTTATGCTTTGTCCTCGGAAAGTGTAAGTAACCATCAGATGGGAAATCAACCCCACAATGATTTAGTAGTAACCCAGTTCTCCATGTACTGTATTTGGAAGTAGGAGTCAGTACTGCACCTCTCCAAAGCAAAAAAACATTTGCCCTGAAGTACCGGTAAACATTTTGTTTCCTCAAAATAGCTGTGTTTCAACAAAATATAGCTACATCAAGACTGCAACATATGAAGTCAAGTTTAGCCAATTGATTATATCTTTGCCACTCACTGTAGAGAATCTCCACCCAAGATATTGGTAACTGGGTCCTATTTACCATGGTAAACAAGCATTACTCCACTTTCCAGGCTTCAGAGACATTATTAATACAAAGGATGATATCAAAATTTATTAAAAACTAATGTTTTCCTGTTCAAGTTATTGCATGAATAATGAAATTTCAAGCAAAATTCAAACAATAACTCTTGCAAATTTTTAGAAATCAATATGGTTTTTGAACCTGTCCAAAACACTGTTAATAAAAAGCAGTCTATCAAATTTTATTGAAATTGAAATTTAAGACTTACTGTTCAAGTCATTTCGAGAAAAATTCAACAAAAAAGGGCAATAACTCCTTTTATTTTCACTTAATAATGGTGGTTATTGAACTTATCCAAGACAGATTTAATATAAAGCAGTCCACCACAATTAATTGAAAACAGTAACTACTGTTCAAGTTATTGCATAAACAAAATTCTGGATGGATGGATGGAAAGATGGATTGGATGAATTGCTGGCTGAAGAGAAGGATGGATGAACAGGCAGAGGTTTTCCTTATATATATGGGGACTAATATATATATGGGGGAAAAATAAGAAACATTTATTTTATGCAGCTTAAGAAATGGGTATTTGGGCCACACAAAGTAGATCTTCTGTTTCTCAGGCCATTATTTGTGAAATTGCATGCGAGCGAGCGTTTTTTTATTTTATTTTTTATTTCAGTAATTTCTTCTTTGCCATCAAAAGTTCATGTTCTTGGTTCAAGTTTTAGGCCTCATAATCTACAGAATAGCATGGGTGGTGGTGTATTTCATCCCTTGAGTGCAAGAAGGCTTTGCAATGCTAAAGCATTGCAAAGCCTTCTTGCACTCAAGGCATAAATTCATCAATTTTTTTAACTTGGGTAAAATATCAGACATAAACCATTTAATTTTAATTTTTTTAAGTTTAAATTGGTTATAAAAAGAAAGCATGCGGCAGACAAAAGGACCATGCGGGAGGGCCTGAGAAACAGATTTTTTATTTTTTTAGGCCTTGAAATTCTTTTCTATTTTCAGCTACGGGGTTTCCTAACAAGAGCATCTGAAAATTTCCTTTAGCATGAATCGTTTATGTAACCCACAAATACAGCATACCAAATTTACATCAAATCAAGCAATCGATAGCAAACATTAACCCTTTGAAACTTGATCGTATCTCAGATACCAGTTCAATGGCAGCAATGGGATGAGTCTATATTATTTATTTAGGGGTAGACCATTTAAAATTTTCACTGTGCAGCCTTAGGACTGCACATTGAAAATATTGATTGGTCTATACCACAACTTCACTCAAAAGCCATCCTACTTGATGAAATTGTGAAGTATCATGTTACTGGGCCAGAAAAAAGGCCAATCGGGTTCAAGGGGTTAAAAAAGGACATGGCGTTGAATTTTGTCACCTCTGGAACAAGCCAAAATATTGCTCAGCAACTTTATTTGAACAAATTGGAATATACAAGGTATTGTAGTATACAGGATCTGCTTAACAATTGGTTATTTACTATGTTGTCTGCTCAATGGCTGCAAAAATTTCTGTCATACAATTATTTGTGCATACACAGATCGAATGGGTTAACCTTTCACCTATTCTACTAGCCAAAACAGGTCAAGGCTATTCACAAAAACAGCTATTCATATTTTATTATTTTTTCATTTTCTGTCTTAAAAACATACCTTAACCCTTTACCTAATGCACACGATATCAAAATTTGTTAATATAAGTATTTTTTTTCAAATTGTTCAAAATATTTCAACAAAACCATATCATGTGAATCCTTATACGCTCAACGAGATCATTCCAATAAAGGGATCACATATGGTTTTGTTGAAATTTTTTGAAAAACAATACTTTTTCAACTGGTCAATTTGTAAATTATGCATGTGGATGTGGCTGTTTCGTTAGCTAAAGGGTTAACATATTCTCTATGCTTCAGCACTGCAGACTAAGCATATATCTATTGTTTCATGCAGTAGCCAGCATGGTAGTGACTGCAATATCCTTCACTTACAATAAGGAATAACAAAAAAACATAAATACACCACGGAATTATTGAAAAAAAAGGTAAACAATCTTACCATTGTTGATTTCAGACAAGACAGTTTTTCCAGTGGTGTCTTGAGACCATCAATGTTTGCCAGTTCGACAACCTGTAACAGCAAAAAAGAATTGGAGCTCACCGGGTATGTCTGCTGATAAACAAAATTAGTTCCTTTCATGCTACTACAGTGAAGCCCACTTAACTGTATATTTCTGAATTGAATAACCCTGTTAATTGAATGTAATTTCCAAACACCAAGCCATTTACCATATTTTCAGTACAAATTTGCCCTGTTAAATGCATATGGGTTATAGAATAAACTCCTGTTAAGTGAATAAAAAACCTTTCAGTATGTTGTGGAATTACCCTGAAAAGGACCAAATTCTCCTCATTTATAGGCTTATTTGGCCTTAGTACATCCATTACAGACATCTAATCTATTATATCTTGTTTGACAGAGCTTCTTGAGCTCTGTCAAACATGATATAATAGAATGAATGCTCAGTTTATCTGTAGAAAACAGAAAAGTGGCAAATCTCTCTTATTGGAATACTCCTGTTAATTGAACAGTTTTCGTTGACAAAGTGGTTATTCAATTAACAGGATTCTACTGTAACAACAAATTGAAATTTTACCCAAAAGTTATGTTTTCAGTCACAAAAAGATTTTAACAATGTGTTGTTCACTGAACAGATTGATGATGCCCCACTTTCTGTATTTTAAAATGGAATAGGACTATGGCCATCAAACAATAAAGTTAGGCATTGCTGTAAATTTAATTTATTTATTTATTGGTGTTTAACCCTTTACCCAACACAGACGATATCAAGATTTATTATTTTAAATATCATTTTTAAAATTTTTTCAAACAATTTCAACAAAACCATATAATGTGACCCCCTCTTTGGAACGAACTCATTCCAAAGAGGGGTCACATGATATGGTTTTGTTGAATTTTTTCGAAAAATAATATTTTTTCAGCTGCTGAATTTGCATATTACGCAGGCGGATGTGGGCAATTCGTTGGGTAAAGGGTTAAGGATTTTTAGGTTTTTTTTAGTTTTAGGATTTTATTTTTCTTGAAGTTGGTACTTACTTACTTACTTACTTACTTACTAGTGTATAGTGTTCTTCATTCAATATCTATTCCGTGGCACCCTCCATTTTGACCATATGCGATTATCACTATAACCGCTCCTCAACCCTTTACCCAACATAACGGCCAAAACTGGCCAGCACTATTCTAAAAAACTGCCAATTAATATTCATTATGTTTTCATTTTTTGTCTCAAAAACATAGGTTATGACCCCCTCATTGGAACGAGTCTGTTTGAGACAAAAAATTAAAAAAATTAGTTTTTCAAGAATTTTTTTTGCAAGTGTAGTCTGCTTTTCATGTTAGGTAAATAGTTAAGTTCTATTGTGATGTTGGGCACATACATGAAACATTTGGAAATTTACACGCTATTAACCAATTATTTGTTCGAACAGATTTTAGAATCTGGACAGTAATGCCTAAAAGTTTGAGACAAAAAATGAAAAAATTAGTTATTCAAGATTTTTTTTTGCAAGTGTCATCTGCTTTTAATATTAGGTAAAGGGTTAAGTTCTATTGTGATGGTGGGCACATATGTGAAACATTTGGAAACCAACTATTTGTTCGAACAGATTTTAAAATCGGGACAGTAAACCCTAAAAGCTTAGAACATGTGCTAAAAATTAAATTAAAATTACTATTGAGGGTTGCCCTAGTTCTACCTGTTTAGGCCTGATGGCTGGAGCTTTCTTGAGAATGGTCCAGCCAACAGACCTAAACAGGTGAAACTAAGGCAACCTTGATTACTAGGACAACCATGACTACTTACTGTAAATTTAGCCTGGGAATAAAATGTTTCGCAAATCAAATCAGCCTATTTTAGCTCTGAAACTGCAATATACCTTTCATAAAGCACTCATTCAAAATATACAATGCTACCAATTTAGAAAGATTTTGTTCATAAATGATGCTTTGTTACAATTATGGGAGTATGCCTGTTGGCACTCCGATAAATTGGAACAAAACAATTTTATATATTTTTTTCTTCTGTTGTGCGAACAACAAGCTAATGCATACAATAAAAGCCAGTAATGTGGCCTTCACAACTTTTCAATAGAACTGTGATAATGGCTTCTTGCACAGTCAGTTAAATGGTCAACTGCTGTTATCTGACACATACTTTTGAAAAGGCTTGCAACTATTCTCGTCATACTGCATGGATAGATCAATCTAATAAGTGATACTTCTGACAGTCTAACCAAAATATTTTCAAGATTTTTGCCTAAACTTTACTTATTTTGATCAAAATATAATTTAATTTTCGAGTGCGTGGTGGCTCAGTGGTTATGGCATTGAACTTCAAACTGAAAGGTTCACAGTTTGATCTCTGCTGGGGTAACTGCGTTGTGTCCTTGGGCAAAGCACTTCATCCTGATTGCCCCCAGCAGCAAGGTGGCGCCGAATACTAAGGCATACTGCACGAAGATGGTGCACTTGTCTTCAACCAATTCTAACCCTGCTTAGTGAGGAGTTAGTACATTGGGGAGTCTGGCAGCTGCTTGCTATTGCTCAGTGGTTCTCTGCAGGTAATTCAGATTAAAACTGTCTCACATCAGGTGATCATGGCTGTCGAAAGTATCAATGACTCCCAATAATAAAAAAATAAATAAATAAATAAATAATAAATTTTCTTCAATGATAACAATTTCTTTGCATACGATTGGTTAAAACAAGTTTTTCATAACTTGGTGAATAATTTTTTCATCATATGAATATTTTTGCCTGCTAATCTGTCAAAAACAATTACATATGTGTCTAACACTGCAATTAAACAATAATTACATCAGGTGGGCTGAGAAGATGGTTTCATTCACCTGTTACCCCAAAACAATCATTCATAATTGCCTACTGAAAGTGGGATGGAGATTGCATTCGTTTAACTGGTTGAGTGCTAAATTATTTTTCAAAGGCGATTTGTAACAAGAGTATTTTTTCCCAAAAAATATAATGCTACCAGAAAGGGGAGCCTTACTCATGCAATATTTTGTTCATAAATAATTGTACTGTCACAAATAATTTCATATAATGCATTTTTCCTATTGCTGAGAAGAGAGTAAGCCATGGCACAATATAGTGTGAAGTCACTAAAATAGCTTTCAGCACTTTTCTATAGAGCCATGATAGTGGATTCTAGTACTCAGCCATTTGATATTTCAATGGTATAAATGTCAAAGACTTTGACCATGTCAGGACACATTACAGTCCAAGCAACAACTCTACAATAAATAATAAGAACTGACATGAATTATCAGTCACTTTATTGCAGTCTGAACATGGGATGGGCATGCTAAGTTTTGTATGAAGTGCTATGCACTTCACACAACTTGTATGAATGTGGGGTGAGCATGGCACACTCATACTCTGAAAAAGCAACAGACAATCCAATTAAATTCTGGTATGAACAAAAGAGAACCAAAAGAGCAAAGATGTAGTTCTTTATCACTGTTCACACTATAACTATCATAATTCTCGTGGTTGATCCTCTGTAGTATCATGCAATTCAAACTAGAAAATGGAATATTTTATTACACGCCTGTTCTATGAAATCCCCATCTACAGATACACTAAACTGTGCAGAAAATAAAAATCTGTTCTGCACATATGTGCGGAACGGAAATCATTGACAGACTATTTTTAAATAGAAGCGAAATTTCACTGGAATTTTCTACGAATCGTTTAACGCAATTACAATCTGAATCGCTAGCGATAGCTGAAAATCGTCCCCTGAGTTCCATTGCAACTCAGGGGATGAAATATTAACACGGGTTCCCCTCGCAAATTTGGTTGGTGATAAAATCTGTTGTCTGTGTTAATAGTTGTCAAATGAATTGCCGAGTGTCCTTCTAATAATTGTTTTATAGATGTGAAGGCATGTAATAAACACAGAACAACACACGCGTGTGAATGGGTTAATCGATATGACACTTGTGCCATCCCGAAAGGATAAAACTCGAGGCCTGCGGCCTCTCATTCTATCCTTCCGTGCTGGCACTCGTGCCATATCGATTGACCCATTCACATGTGTGTGTCGTTCTGTGTATATATTGCACAATGGAGTTCACAAAATCGGAACTGAGCAAACTCATACTTAAACTGAACTTACAGAAGTTGGAAGTGGGCAAGAAAATTCACTTCTCACTCCTAAATGATCTGCAGTTATTCCATTAAGTTGAACACATTTCTTGAATAAGTTCTCATCTTCCTCACCATATTTTTCACATACCACAGGGAAGACTTTTGAGTGGACAGTTCCTACAACATAGCTGAAAATAAGATATTAAAGTTAAAAAAACATTCTACATTCTTTCTTTGAAAGATGAAACCGTAAGTGGGCATTAAACATCTCTTAACTGCATATATTTTCCCTGCATTTACAGTTATCTCGGGCAGCTCATTCCAATAAGGGGGACATAGGATATGACTTTGTTGAATTTTTTTGAAAAAACAATAATTAAAATTATAAATTTTGATGTCATGTGCATTGGGTAAATGGTTAAAAGTACATGGAGAATATCTGGTGTTTTTCAATGGATACCGAAAATTATCTCATGAGTAACTGAGACAAATTGTTTATTTTTTGTGAGCGCTTACTCAAAAACAATAGATTTTCTTTTTATTATATGCCTTTTTTAAGAATCTGATCATTCCTATCGATAATTCCACTCGTTTCAACCTTGAATTGATGCATGAAATAAACAGCTGATGTGCATTGATACACATAAGTGATCTGATTGATAGTCGGAACAGGTAGCGTCTTGCAATCTGATTCAGCTGGCGGGATTCATGCATTAATTCAAGGAGCATATGTGTTGCATTATTGCTAGAAATGATCGGCATCCACTCAAAAACACTAGATTTTCTTTTAATTATATGTTTTTAGAACAAATTGATCATTTCCAGTGATAATTTGACTCATATTAACCTTGAAGTGATGCTTTGCAAGCCGCCATTTTGATTAATACTGTGAAAGTGAAAATTTGTATATCTTCACAGGGGGGATACGATTTCTATCTTTCCGTTATTTTTTTTCAATAATCAATTGTTTACCATATAATAAACAGATTTATTTAGAGGTATTTAACTCTCTGCAAGTACACTGATGCCAAAATACCAAAAAATTCAATCGGCAAATTTTTCATTAACTCTTAACCCACTGAGCATTTTAAAAAATATTTTCCAGGATATCTAGTCATGGCTGCTGTCAAGCAGCCATGACAAGATTGGATGAAAAATTCATTAAAGTTGGACTCCAGAAATTTCTGGTAAAACGTTTGTACAATTGGCTGGTGAAAATTTGGTCAGGTGTGCTCAAATTTTATTTATTTTAGTCACAAGTGATTTCCAGTTCTGGGTAGAAATACCCGCCAGCAGCATGTAAGGAGTTAAGCACAATGAGTTTACTGAGATCAGTCAAACAAAACTGAATTAATTAAATAATGGGAAAAATATTGAATGAGTGGACTTTAGTAGTTTTGGCATCAGCGAGCAGAGGGTTAAGATCACTCTCAGCACCTATGACTGAAGTCAGGTTTAGCCAATCGTTTATATCTATGCTGCCCACGTTAGGGGATTTCCACTTGAGACATTTGTTACAGAGTCCTATTTTACCAGGAAAGTTGAACTTGTTTACTACAGTAAAAAAGAAAAAGAGCAATGCAAAGCATTGCATATACCCCCTTCTGCAATACTATGAGGGCATATGCTGCTCACCGGAGTGGTGGCATTTCTCAAGAAGGCATAAATGTCTGCCATTTTAACAAACTTATGAACACACAAGCAAACTAACTCTGTTAAACTCCCTCTGCATACCCATTCAACACAGATGATATAAAAAATTATTCAACTTCCTGCTGCCATTCAATAACAAGAGCACTGCCTAGCGGGGCAACATACGCCCGTCAAAATTGGAACATGCACAAGTTTCTCTGGGGTAAAGTTTGAAATTTTTGTTGACTCAACTATGTCTGTCTCCCCTCCCTCCACCCCCTCCAACATTGCCCATTCCCCTGCCCTGTCTGGGGTGAAGGGTCATTCACCTGTTTTCATATTTTCATATTAAGCGATCTGAGGTCTTCACAAAATAAAAATAAAGGGCCATAACTCTACTAAAAATGGGCCGCTAAAGACAGAAATCGAGCCCAACCTGTATTTTATTGTACTAAATCCATAATTTAACTCAGCTGAAACCATTACAACTAAAGTTATCGCCCGGCAACGAAATGTGTCCACGTGCGGACAGACAGACAGATGGACGGCAAGACCATTTACATAATACGTCCCGTTTTTCAAACGAGCATATAAAAATATACAAAATACTTTAAGTTTATCATATTTTTATACCACAACCAATGGTCCAGACTTAGCTGAATCGTAAAAAGGTGGAGGGCCTAGGACTTAAGAATTAGCAGACCAAATACAGCTTAGCCTGCATTCCAAGGTGAAAAGGAGATTAAATTTTTAAAGGAATTACATGTATGTCTCTCTACACAATAATAGAGAAGACATATCAACAATAAGGAGCCATATCCAAGTAATTCCATATTCTTAGCATGAATGATTATGCTAATTGGGTGTAACAAACCCCCAATTTTAAGGCTAGTCCAGACTAAGCCACTCAAATCAGGATGGAGTATTCAAGAGTGAGAGACTAACCCCTATAAATACACACCATCTAAATAAAGATACCATGCTCATGAAGCTGCATATTAAATTTCAAAAGAATCTGATTGAGTTCACAGACTGTAGAGCACAGAAAGCATAATTTGACTGATTTCTAAGTATGAAAAGGGCAATAACTCCTAAGAAAACAACCGAACACGACCCAAATATCAACTTGTGCGAGATAGTATGGCCATGAAGCTGCGTATTAAATTTGAAAAGAATCTGATTAAGTTGACGGTCTATAGAGCATGGAAAGCATAATTTGCTCGATTTCTAAGTATTAAAGGGGGAATAACTACAAGGAAAACCGTCGAACATGACCCAAATTCAAACTTGCGCGAGATCTTATTCTGGTTGTGTAGTATATCAAATACTTTTTAAATCTGATTGAAATCACGCTCTGTAGAGCATGGAATACAACTGTCCCCAGACAGATGGACAGCGCCATAACATAATATGTCCGTTTTTCAAACAGGCGTATAAAAAACTATTCCCAAGAATAAAAACCAACAATACAAAAGTTCTTAGGGGCAGTTTTTCTAAGTCTAACAAGGGCATAACTGTGGTATGTGTGGACAAAACTCAGAATATGTGGATATCTATTTCTCCATACTGGTCTATCACCATACCAAAGGACATCTAAACTGTTCATAGGGACACTTCTCTAAGTATAACAGGGACATAACTCTTGTACATACGCATAGATGAAACCCGCAATATGTGGATAGACTCTCCCTTATGCTGGTCTCTCACCATACCAAAGGGCATCAAAAAAAAAAGGATATGAAAATCTGACAAATGATGCTTACATTATAATGCAAAATAATTATGAGCCATAATTAGTACATGTGCATAGACAAAACACATGTGGATATCCCTTTCCCAATGCTGGTCTCACACAATACCAAAGGATTGCAAAATCTAGCAATAGATGGATTAGTTCTAATGAAAAATGTTGGTATGAAACAGTTTCAAAGTGTAAAAAGGGCCATAGGTATGGAATGTATACATCAGGTGCGGCAGAAACGGGAGGGGGGGGAGGACGATGGAGGGGGGGGGGGGGGCTGGGGGAGTTTGCTGGGCCATGTTTTTTTGTATGCAGATATTTTTACACAACCAATGACTGGTGAAACAAGGGGGAGATCCAGAGTCTCCCCCATATTTTCGCCAGCTATGTTTCTCTCGTACTGGTTCAGTTTCGATGAATTTTGGATCATTTGTTTGCAGCAGGTGGCAGCAAATGCTAAAATGTATACAGTCTGTTAATAAATAAGTTAACTGAAGTAGATCGTAATCTTACAGACACACAAGTACCAAAACCACCCCAGACAAGATAATCCACAGACAGTATAATTGCTGTAAACATTTGGTAAAGCATTCAGGTGAGGTCTATTTATCAGCTTTGGTCGTTATGACCAAAGCTGATAAATAGAACTCACCTGTATGCTTTACTGACGTTTTTTAATGGCTCTCAAAGTGTGAAATCTTTCAAATACATCTCCTGAAAAATCGCAAAATATCCACTCAGATGCATGGAAATGAGGGTTTTGGGACCCTGGAATTTAAAATTTACATACCGACGACCACCCATCGCCCGATCCAGCCCCCCACTTTGAAAATCGTTCCGCCGCCCCTCTGCATGGTCAAAACCTGAAACAAGTGGATATCCTTTCACCCTTGCCGGTCTATCACCACACCAAAGGACCAAAAAATCTGATGAATGATGCTTGAGTTATAATGCGAAATGTTCATGTGGATATACGGAAGAATGGACGGAGCCCTCCTCCACCAGAAGTCATGGCATAACAAGCAGTGCTTTACTGTCTGAGGTTCTGGCAGGGTTAAAATTACATAAAAAAAATCTTTCCACCCACAAATATGTGGGGAAACAATTATATTTTTTGGGGCTTCAGTACAACTTTGCTTCAGAATTGAAAATGTGAATGATTATTATATTTTTATTATGTAAAAGTTTGAGAATCTGTTTTAGGCCTAAAAAAGTTAAAAATCAGTTTTTAGGGCCCTCCCACATGGTCCTTTTGGCTGCTGCATACTATCTTTTTATAACCAATGCAAACTTAAATGAAAGTGTCAATGACACTGCAACTCAACTTGTCCAAGAAAGGACAGAACTAAATAGAAAGATCCAGTAATGCTAAGTCGTTCACTCAAGTTTCTACAGAAATTTTAAAAAGGATGGGTAAGAGGTGTGACCTGTAGGGTTTGCTAATGGAATTGCTGACAATTTATATGCAAAATCCAAGATGGCCACTGACAGCAATATTTTTCAACAAAATTCAGAAAAAAGTTTTTAATGAAATTCAGAAAAATTTGATAGCTCCCATCTGGACATTGCCTCAAAGCTACATATGGAATTTGAGACTGATCGGGCGAGAGCTGCGACCTGTAGGGTGTACTAAAGGAATTGTTAGACAAATTATATCCAAATCCAAGGTGGGCACTGGCGGCCATGTTTTTCAATGAAATCCAATAAACATCGATAGCTCCCATCTAGACATTGCCTCAAAAACACAAAATTTGAGACTGATTGGGAGAGCCATGGCAGGCATGGCGTGCTAAAGGAATTGTTACACAATTTATATCCAAATCCAAGATGGCTGCTGGCAGCCATGTTTTTCAACAAAATTCAGAAAAATTAAATAGCTCCCATCTAGACATCACACCAAAGCTACATAAGAAATTTGAAAAAAGATTGGGTGAGAGATGCAGCCTGTAGGGTGTGCTAATGGAATTATTGACAATTTATAGGCCAAACCTAAGATGGCTGCTGCCATCCATGTTTTTTAACAAAATTTGGAAAAAATTGATAGCCCCATTTAGACATTGCCCCAAAGTTACATATGAAATTTGGGACAGAGCAGGTGACAGCTGCGGCCTGTATGGTGTGCTACAAGAATTGTGGATGGATGGCCAGATGGATGTTCATACAAATGTACGTAAGGACATACAACAGATCACAACCCATCCCAATAGCTCATAAATAAATAATAATAAAACAATTTATATCCAAATCCAAGATGGCCACTTGAAAATTAAAAAAAAACTGATAGCGCCCATCTAGACATTGCCCCAAAGCCACATATGCAATTTGGAATTGATCGGGTGAGAGCTGTGGCTTGTAGGGTGTGCTAAAGGAATTGTGGATGGATGGCCAGGCGGATGTACATACAAATGTACGTATGGACGTACAGCGGATCAAAACCCATCCCAATAACTCATACTAGACGTTGTCAAGTTGAGCTAATAAAAAACCATCCACGCCAAGTAATTTTACAAAAAAATGACCTGAGAAACAGAAGGTCTACTTTGTGGGGCCTTATCCTCGCAAGTATCTGTACCGTGAATGACCAAGAACATGCCAAACATCAGAGGACTCAACTTTGGGCTTCTAGGTGTTGAAAGGCCATGATAAGCATGTTTTCTGTGATTTTGGTACACTGATGAGATGCTATTGGTAAAAGTACAATTTACAGTACATAGTATATATACATATACATACCATTATGTTTATGTACAAAATATTGTATTAGTGTCAAGCTCTTCTTTCTAAGGCCACATCTTGACAAGTGAGAGATTCAATGAGATATTAGATTAGAAGCAACAATGAGACTCTGATACAACATTTTCTACGTAAACATAACAGTGATGATGGATTTATCTTACAAGTCTTAACTGTAGTGCTAATAACTTGACTAACAAGCATTTTAATTTGAGATTTCATTTTCAGAATTAAAAAAAGCTGGTTGCTTCCGTCAAAACTGTCAGAACTTTCTCAATCACCAAATAAACTTAATGAGCATGTTTGTCAAACATCCCAAAAGACTGTGTGTTGTATATGCATGTTGTTTCAACTTGAATGTTTCCAATGATTCAGGTACAGAAACATAAAAGCAAAGTGGTTTCATAATTTAATAATTATTCTTTTGAGAAGAGTTTTTTTCCATTTAATATATAGAAACTTATATCATCTATCACAAATGCCTTTGAGAGCTTGTAATCTTCGATATATTGTAATGCCACCAAATCATGGCTAACACCTCACAAAGTAGATCTTCCTTTTCTCAGGCCTCTTTTTGTAAAATTGCATCTGGGTGGGATTTTTTTTTTTGATTTTATTTTTTTATTTTTGTAATTATTTCTTTGCCTTCAAAAGTTCATGTTCTTGTTTGTTTTAGGAGTCATAATCTACAGAATAGCATGGGTGGTGGTGTATTTCATCCTTTGAGTGCAAGAAGGCTTTACGATGCTAAATCATTGTTGCACTCAAGCAACAAATTTATCAATTTTATTAACTTGGGTAAAATATCTGACATAAACCATTTAATTTTTATTTTTTTTAAGTTTGCATTGGTTATACAAAGAGAGAATGCGGCAGCCAAAAGGACTATGCTGGAGAGCCTGAGAAACATATTTTTCACTTTTTTAGGCCCTAGCACGAACTTATACACTGCAGTTGCAGGATACGAAATTTGTATCAGGGGCCACTGATACATGATGTACTTTGGTACTTATAGGTATCCTTATTGTGAAATAAAACTTAACCCTTCATGAAAGTTAAAAAATTTATAGTAATTTATATATTTTTTATACTTACCAATGACCCAGACATAGCTGGTGCTAACTCTTAAAATCTAGGGCCAAACACAAATTTTGCCCCCCAATCCCCAAAATTTGCATCTAAAACCAAAAGAACTCATGTCCTGAAATTGGCGCCAATCACCATTCTTGCAAGCAGTGCCTGGTCAGCGCTATGTACTCAGCGGGGAGGTATGAGTTCCCAACTCCTGGGAGGGCCATCCCCGTCTGGGTCATTGGTAAGTATAAAAAATATATAAATTACTATAAATTTTTTAACATTTTTATACTGTACCAATGACCCAGACATAGCTGAATAGTAAAAAGGCTGGAGGGCCTAGGACATAGAGGAAAATCCAATAAGCTCAACTATATAATATAGAGTCAACCCCTCAAGGAGAAAAGGGGGTATTAGGCTTTACATGTATCTTTCTTATTTATGATAAATTAGAAAGATACAATACCCTTCATAATTGAGCACAATAACATTCATGTTCTCTATTAACATCCAGTATAACCCTTTATACTAATTATTTTTAAAGTAAGCCAATAAATAAAGTTAGTCCAGAGAATTGAGACTCTTTATATTCTTTAAAAGTGTCCGAGGATTGTATATTAACGCCCGTTTGACACTTGACATATACAAATGCTTCACACCGAGCTACACTTTAAAAACATGACATGAATGAATTTTTAATATTAATATTACACTTTAAAACCATCCCGGAAACGACTCAGAAATACTGACTTCGGAGGAGGAATTCCCTTGCTTTTCACTATAAAGCAGGTGACCTAAGGGAACACCCTCCCCCCCCCCTTCCCCTTGCCCTGGGTCAAATAGCCCAGAGCGAAGAGGGCAGCCGGACGGAGTCACTGCCGGAACAGAAAGCCTGCATAACTATAGTTGCAACTGTTTAGTGGACGACATTCTGAGCAACAGATAACAGACCTAAACAATGCAGGTCTCCAGAAATGGACTCAATATTTCTGAGATAAAAATTCGTGAATGTGGATGGCTGAGACCAATAAGCAGCCTTCATTAAATCTGTAATAGCAATACTATTTGCGTAAGCCCAAGATGTAGAAAGAGCTCTTACTTCATGAGCCGAAATCTTAAGCACAGACTGCTGGGAAGAAGATAAATTTTCATAAGCAGTACGGATAGTTAATTGAATCCATCTAGCAATAGAATGGACCGAAATGGCCTTTCTATTAGGCATCAGAGACAGAAAGAAACGTTTTCGACCCTTTCTGAGATCTCTGTTTATAAATACGTAACGCTCTAACAGGACAGAGTAAAGGCCTACGCCCGTCTGAAGACGGAAGGGCCTTAATAACAATAGGTTCCGGATATTTATTAGGAGCCTGATTCTTAGCTAAAAATCCCACATTAGTAGTGAAGGTGATAGTGTTCCCGACACTACGATAGTGAGAATCATCCACCGACAGTGCATGAAGCTCACTGACTCTTCTAGCAGAAGAGAAAGCTAAGAGAAAAGCTATCTTATAAGACAAGAATTTGAAATCTACTGTCCCAAGAGGTTCAAATGGCTTTTCCTTCAGTTTAAGAAGAACCCAAGCTAAATTCCACTTAGGAATTAACCTAAGAGTTCTGGGTCTATTTATCGAGAAGTTTCTAACTAACTTAGATAAAGAGACATTAGATCCAATTTGTAAACTATCATGATGTGCATAGATATCAGATAACATAGACCTATAACCCTTAATAGTAACAGATGCAGTTTGATTTCGTCAAACAAGTATACTAGAAAGTTTGCAATGTCTGGTATGGAGGGATCGAAAATATCAACAGAATGATCCCTACACCAACGATGAAAAACCTTCCACTTAGCCGCATAGTTTAGCGAAGAGGAGGTCCTCCTACAGTTAGAAATCACGTCCACTGCTCGTCCTGTAAAGTGCTTGCCATGCAAGAAGGACCGCACAACGGAAAAACGTGAAGGTTGAGACCTTGCGGGTTGTGATGAAATTGACGCGGTTTCCCCTGCGAAAGAAGATCCTCCCGTGGAGGAAGCTTTCGCGGTAGGTCCCACAACAGACACCTGAGTAGATTTATCCACGGTCTCTGTGGAGACAGAGATGCTACCAACAGAATCTTGCATTGAGATTGTTTTATTTTTAGCAATACTTGCTGAATCAACGGCGTTGGAGGATACGCATATCCTATCATTCCGTCCCAAGGGATCGACAGAGCGTCTACTGCAAATGCTCTTGGATCCGGACACGGAGACACATACGTCTGCAACTGATTGTTGAGATGTGTCGCAAATAAGTCTATCATTGGCCGTTCCCATTGGTAGCAAATCTGATTGAATACTTGTTTGCTGAGAGTCCACTCCGACGGCAACAAGCGACCCTTTCGTGAAAGGGAGTCTGCTAGTACGTTCAGACGACCCGGTATATGACGGACCGAAAGTAGAACTTGATGTTCTGGAGCAAACAGAAGGATTCTTTCCATTAGATTGAATAACGGAACTGAATGAGTGCCTCCCTGGTTCCGTATATACGCCACTACTGTCGGATTGTCGGACAGGATTTGGACATGAGCATTGTGAATAATGTCCATCCAATGACGTAACGCAAGCCAAATTGACATCATTTCCTTGATGTTTATGTGCTTGCCTAGGAATTGCCGATCCCAAAGACCCTGGCATCTCGAATCCGTTGGGATCAATGATGCACCCCAACCTGTTTGACTGGCATCCGTCATAATCGTAAAACTCGGATCCGGCAACTGCAGCGGAACTCCCCGAGTTAACCATTGAATGTTTGCCCAAGTCTGAATCTCTCGTTTCACTTGATCTGACAATAGAACGTCTATGTCGAGCGAATGAATTTTCACACTCCAATTCTGAGTCAAGAAAATTTGGAGAGGACGAGTGCGTAACCGCCCCATCGGAATGAGATCCGCAGCGGCTCCGCACAGACCTATCAGTCTCATAAACTCCCTCGCTGTGACTTTGTCTGCGTGAAGACAATAGCGAGCGTAACAACTGACTAATTTCGCTCTGGTTAACGGCAGACGAACGAGATTGTTGTGCGTCTCGAAGCTCATTCCCAGATGTGTGAATGACTTGGACGGCACCAGATCCGACTTCTCCTCGTTTATTATAAAACCGAGACGTCGGAGCAATAGAAGCAGATTCTGCACATCGCTCTGAAGCGTTAACTCGTTGCCGTACCTCTGAAGAATGTCGTCCAGGTAGGCCGACGTTACCGCAGACGAATGAGCTCGGAAATACATCATTACCGAGTTCGTTACCCGAGTGAAAGCCCAGGGTGCTAGGTTCAATCCGAAGCACATCGCCCGGAATTGATACACCACTCCTAGGACTGCGAAGCGTAGATACTTTCTGAATGTCGGATGTACCATGACGTGAAAGTATGCATCTTTGAGATCTATGCTTGTAGCATAATCGTTCACCCGAATACTCGCTCTGACCGATCAAATCGTCTCCATATTAAACTTCGGAGTGACGATCAGCTTGTTTATCCAGCTCAAATCTATCACTGGACGGAACGAGCCATCTGGTTTCGGAACCAGAAACAGATGGCTGTAGAATCCCGGTGTTTCCTGGTTTTCTACGACCTCTACCGCGTTCTTCATTAAAAGAGACTGCACCTCTGATAACAGAGCGTCTCTTTTCTGCGGATTTGACGGAAGTTGAGTCCATTTTGGACTTCGAGTTAATGGAGGCTTTCGTTTGAAGGATATTCTTAGACCTTCCGAAATCACCCCTCTCACCCAAGAGTCGTCCGTAATCGACGCCCACTCTTCTGAAAAACTCGACAACCTTCCGCCAACCGGAACGCGATAGAGGTTTAAGCCATCACCTCCTGGACCTGCAAGGCCTGCGGGAGGAGAAACCACGTCCTCCACGACCCGCACCTCGTCCCGTCGACCTTGGGGCATCCGACCGATTGTCCCGGCCCGAAGGACGTCCCGCATGTGAGTCGCTGCCTTGACAGTCTCTTGAATAAGACCAAGAGGATGCACCGGAACCTCTATAGGAACCTCTCTTGGGCGCATTAGACCCAGAAGTGCCTGTCTTACTCTTATCTGCCGTGTCCGACTTCTTAGAAGCGGATTTAAACAGCAGAGAATCCGAAGCTTTCTTAGTAATTTTATCATAAATTGCAGAAAGCTTGCCATCGAAGAGAAGTTCTCTGGAGACCGAAGCGACTCTGAGAGAGTTCTTCACCTTACTATCCACGAGTGTGGATGTAGCTAGGGCTGCGTCACGTCTAACCAACTCCAGGTTTGCCACTGAAAGGGCAGAGTTATACGTGGAATAAGCAAGCGCCGTAGAAAGAAGTCTTAAAGAGGATTGAATATCCTGGAATTCTTTCCCTTGAAGACGCAGTGATAATGCCCTTTGTAAGGTGGTCTGCGTAAGATAAAGCGTCTAAACTGGCTCTGTTAGACGAAATAGTCGTATCCAACACCGCGGTTGGGATAGACGTAGACAACGGTAATGATAATTCTAAGTCTTCCGCCTCGTCGTCCATATGCAGAGGAACTCTCGAGATACCCTGTCCTGCCGTATCGAATTTATTCCTTGCATTAATGAAAGGCAGGTTAAGAGCATTGGCAGACAAGAAACCCGCTTTTCCTGTTTTGGAAGCAAGCTTGAATATAGCATCGTTCTATAATTCAAATGTCCTTGTGACATTATTGGACTGAGACGGAAACTCAGGAGCGATGTCACTGAACCGCTCGAAGAAATCAGTGTCCAATGACGCTATAATTCTCTTGTCCGGAACCGCAGCAGTCTGGCCCGACGGAACAACTTGAGGAAGAAAGTGCCGGATGAAGTCCACGGCAGCTTTATGTTGTTCCGAAAGGGATAGCTCCAAGTCATCCGTATCCCTTTCACCATCCGGTCGGACCTCATGATGCTCCCGGTCGTCCACACCCGATGCTTCGGCGGAGCGTACCGACCCAGCGCCGTCGGATAATTCCCGATCCGACACCGTTTCTGTCGGTTGCTGGGATAAGTTGTGCTATTTGAGCAAGCACGTCCTACATCGAGGCCTGCGGAGGCGTAGTCTTTCGCTGCTTCGCCGAGGGCAGCTCCGCATCTAGTGACTCCCGCGTACTCTTCCTATGCGAATGTCCGGAGTCAACCGGCCTCGTGTCCCTGGCTACCGGATGGCATGACCTGGTCGCTGAAGAATCTCTGATCTGATCGGCGAAGCTGGTAGAATGTCGGCGGTAACGTAGCCAAGGTGCGGTCGTGTGCACTGGTGAGAGGAAGAAGAAGCCTGAGCAGTCTCAGCAGACTGCCTATACAACGGAGCGGCCCGAGCGACGGACGTGTGCTCCGCTAACGACACATTTTGTACCACAACATCTGGTCCCAGATGTTGTTGTATGAGAGAGGGGCCTCTCTCGCTCACGGCCTGGACGAGCTAGGAACCGGACTAGAAGGCTTCCTCCGATCTCTCCTACTATCCGTCGTCAGTGGGTGTGCACCTTGAATGTTTATAGTGCTCGCATCACCCAACATTTCCTCCTGGACCGCATCGGACGAACCCGGCTGCCGAACCATTCGGTGAATGGACGCTACACCGGGCGAGCTAGCGGACGACAGCGCCGTCGATCCTACTAGGGACCTCTTAGGCAACTGTCGTATCTCCATGAGCACTTTTGCGCTAGCTCTGCATTCAATTGTGACGACGGAAGCGCACTTGCGGAAGATAACGTGGAAACATCACCCCGTTCTTGTTCCTCTGAAATAGAAACTGATAGAGTAGAGTGACCCTGCGGAGAAAGGGCCGGCATAGCCCTCTCTCCACTAACAACATACCGTGACACACGTTTCCAATGTTTGTCATCCCAATATTGACATATTGAACAGGAGTTAGTGCGAGTACACTGACTACAATTAATACAATGATCATGAAAGTCAGAGGAAGATTTTTTCCTATTACAATTCGAACAATATCCTTTCATTGTGAAAAGTCAACAACAAGTCCTAGTACTCGCACAAACCCCTAAACACAAAGATACATAATAACATGATCCATTAATATTGAAAAAACAATTGAAAATCAGAATAATTTTTGAAAAATATTTTTTCAGCAAAGCCCAAGTTTCTGAAAAGTAATGTTGAGCCCCAATGGATCCCAAGGCTAAGTGTGGTCAAAAATTTTAAAATTATATTAAATAATTAATGCAACACATACGGATAATAATAATGTATCTTATAGTGAGATAAACTACTCCAAAGGCAAACAGCCCCCCTCAAAAGAGACTGTTGCCAATGTAAACAAACAGTGTAAAAACACCAGAAAACATGACTCCAGGCACTGACAATACTGGCCCGAAATCAGTCATCAAAATTACACACTATCTGATGCAAAACAGAGACTCCCAGGGGAGAATCTGCAGAACATCAGATGGTAGATGCAGAACACAACGTTTAAACACCCATGGGTGAAAACGTAAACATGGGGAAAATAACAGAATTCATTCTGTAACCAAGCTAATTCTCCCAAGAGAATTTAGAAATGATCTTTCTCAAAAATATGCCAAAAGCATAGGAGAATAGCAAGGGGGGACTTAGAAGACCAGGGGAGAGGAAACACTGAATAAGCAGTGCAACTTTATAGCAAGAATGACAACAACAGGCCCATGCCTCGAAAATAGGCAACTTAACATAATTTCATTAAAAAATTTTAAGTTACAGCCCTGATTATTTTCTGTCACTCCTTTTTCCTCTCCTCCTTCTATATCCTCCTTAGAATCACCATTTCTCCAATAATTATGTGTCTGGCATCCTTTAAACTGAGATTTACAAGCACAAAGATCAGTGAGATGTTGACTGATGAAGGGCCAAACAAAGAATGGTGATTGGCTCCAATTTTGGAACGTCCTTGACACTGCGCATGCGCAGTAGGGGCAAAGTATGGAGGTCCTTCAGGACATGATTTCTTTTGGATTTAGATGCAAATTTTGGGGATTGGGGGGCAAAATTTGTGTTTGGCCCTAGATTTTAAGAGTTAGCACCAGCTATGTCTGGATCATTGGTACAGTATAAAAATCTCCGCAGTATAAACAAAGCTCCAAACTACATGTAAAATGTAAAACATTTTGAAGTTAAATATGCACAGATGGGGAAAAGGCCGCACACACCATAAAATTTGACTAAAATGATCCAAAATAGTGTAAATATTTTACTGCAGAACAGCAGTCAAGAACGGAATAGCAACAAGACAGACATAAGCTGGAAAAGTGATACATACTTACTGTTGAACAACAGTGAGTCCTGCATAGAATAGCAACAAGTCAGGCATAAACAAAGAAAGTTGACCTACTTTTCAACAGAACACATACTAGTCAGGCCTACAGTAGCAACAAGACAGACATAAAATAAGTAGAAAAAGTAGTACATATTTTACTGTAGGACAGTAAATAGTCGGGCATACAATAGCAACAAGTTAGGCATACACATAGAAGGGGGTCAATCCTTTTGATAGAACTCACACTAGTAAGGCAAAGAATAGCAACAAGACAGACAAGTTGTAATATTTTACTGTGGATCAGCAGTTAGGCCTAGAATAGCAACAAGTCATGCATAAACATGAAAAGAGGGACATACTTTTCGAAAGAACACATATGGGTTAGGCAAAGAATAGCCACAAGACAGACATAAGCATGAAGATAGATGCACACTTTTCAGTAGAAAAGCAACCAGATGGGCATAAATAAGAATAAACAGCTGCGCCATGAGCGCATGATTCGCCCGTTATTAATTACAAGAGGGAACCACACAATATGAGTATACATGTGTACTTGTCAAGTTACATATACTTGCCACCAAAAAATCATGAAAATTGCTCAAAGTCCAACATGTGGAAAGTTAAAAAATTTATAGTAATTTATATATTTTTATACTTACCAATGACCCAGACATAGCTGGTGCTAACTCTAAAAAATCTAGGGCCAAACACAAATTTTGCCCCCGCAATCCCCAAAATTTGCATCTAAAACCAAAAGAAATCATGTCCTAAAGGACCTCCATACTTTGCCCTTACTGCGCATGAGCAGTGTCAAGGACGTTCTGAAATTGGCGCCAATTATCATTCTTACAAGCAGTGCCTGGTCAGCACTATGTACTCAGCGGGGAGGTAAGAGTTCCCAACTCCTGGGAGGGCCATCCCCGTCTGGGTCATTGGTAAGTATAAAAAATATATAAATTACTATAAATTTTTTAACATTTTTATACTGTACCAATGACCCAGACATAGCTGAATAGTAAAAAGGCTGGAGGGCCTAGGACATAGAGGAAAATCCAATAAGCTCAACTATATAATATAGAGTCAACCCCTCAAGGAGAAAAGGCTTTACATGTATCTTTCTTATTTTATGTTAAATTAGAAAGATACGATACCCTCATAATTGAGCACAATAACATTCATGTTCTCTATTAACATCCAGTATAACCCTTTATACTAATTATTTTTAAAGTAAGCCAATAAATAAAGTTAGTCCAGAGAATTGAGACTCTTTATATTCTTTAAAAGTGTCCGAGGATTGTATGTTAACGCCCGTTTGACACTTGACATATACAAATGCTTCACACCGAGCTACACTTTAAAAATATGACATGAATGAATTTTAACATTAATATTACACTTTAAAACCATCCCGGAAACGACTCAGAAATACTGACTTCGGAGGAGGAATTCCCTTGCTTTTCACTATAAAGCAGGTGACCTAAGGGAACAACCCTCCCCCCCCCCTTCCCCTTGCCCTGGGTTAAATAGCCCAGAGCGAAGAGGGCAGCCGGACGGAGTCACTGCCGGAACAGAAAGCCTGCATAACTATAGTTGCAACTGTTTAGTGGACGAGATTCTGAGCAACAGATAACGGACCTAAACAATGCAGGTCTCCAGAAATGGACTCAATATTTCAGAGATAAAAATTCGTGAATGTGGATGGCTGAGACCAATAAGCAGCCTTCATTAAATCTGTAATAGCAATACTATTAGCGTAAGCCCAAGAAGTAGAAAGAGCTCTTACTTCATGAGCCGAAATCTTAAGCACAGACTGCTGAGAAGAAGATAAATTTTCATAAGCAGTACGGATAGTTAATTGAATCCATCTAGCAATAGAATGGACCGAAATGTCCTTTCTATTAGGCATCAGAGACAGAAAGAAACGTTTTCGTCCCTTTCTGATAAACTGAGATCTCTGTTTATAGATACGTGACGCTCTAACAGGACAGAGTAAAGGCATACGCCCGTCTGAAGACGGAAGAGCCTTAATAACAATAGGTTCCGGATATTTATTAGGAGACTGATTCTTAGCTAAAAATCCCACATTAGTAGTGAAGGTGATAGTGTTCCCGACACTACGATAGTGAGAATCATCCACCGACAGTGCATGAAGCTCACTGACTCTTCTAGCAGAAGAGAAAGCTAAGAGAAAAGCTGTCTTATAAGACAAGAATTTGAAATCTACTGTCCCAAGAGGTTCAAATGGCTTTTCCTTCAGTTTAAGAAGAACCCAAGCTAAATTCCACTTAGGAATTAACCTAAGAGTTCTGGGTCTATTTATCGAGAAGTTTCTAACTAACTTAGATAAAGAGACATTAGATCCAATTTGTAAACTATCATGATGTGCATAGGTATCAGATAACATAGACCTATAACCCTTAATAGTAACAGGCTGCAGTTTGATTTCGTCAAACAAGTATACTAGAAAGTTTGCAATGTCTGGTATGGAGGGATCAAAAATATCAACAGAATGATCCCTGCACCAACGACGAAAACCTTCCACTTAGCCGCATAGTTTAGCGAAGAGGAGGTCCTCCTACAGTTAGAAATCACGTCCACTGCTCGTCCTGTAGAGTGCTTGCCATGCAAGAAGGACCGCACAACGGAAAAACGTGAAGGTTGAGACCTTGCAGGTTGTGATGGAGTTGACGCGATTTCCCCTGCGAAAGAAGATCCTCCCGTGGAGGAAGCTTTCGCGGTAGGTCCCACAACAGACACCTGAGTAGATTTATCCATGGTCTCTGTGGAGACAGAGATGCTACCAACAGAATCTTGCATTGAGATTGTTTTATCTTTAGCAATACTTGCTGAATTAACGGCGCTGGAGGATACACATATCCTATCATTCCGTCCCAAGGGATCGACAGAGCGTCTACTGCAAATGCTCTTGGATCCGGACACGGAGACACATACATCTGCAACTGATTGTTGAGATGTGTCGCAAACAAGTCTATCATTGGCCGTTCCCATTGGTAGCAAATCTGATTGAATACTTGTTTGTTGAGAGTCCACTCCGACGGCAACAAGCGGCCCTTTCGTGAAAGGGAGTCTGCTAGTACGTTCAGACGACCCGGTATATGACAGACCGAAAGAAGAACTTGATGTTCTAGAGCAAACAGAAGGATTCTTTCCGTTAGATTGAACAACGGAATTGAATGAGTGCCTCCCTGATTCTGTATATACGCCACTACTGTCGTATTGTCGAATAGGATTTGGACATGAGCATTGTGAATAATGTCCATCCAATGACGTAATGCAAGCCAAATTGACATCATTTCCTTGATGTTTATGTGCTTGCCCAGGAATTGTGGATCCCAAAGACCCTGGCATCTCGAATCCGTTGGGATCAATGATGCACTCCAACCTGTTTGACTGGCATTCGTCATAATGGTAAAACTCGGATCCGGCAACTGCAGCGGAACTCCCTGAGTTAACCACTGAATGTTTGCCCAAGTCTGAATCTCTCGTTTCACTTGATCTGACAAGAGAACGTCTATGTCGAGCGAATAAATTTTCACATTCCAATTCTGAGTCAAGAAAATTTGGAGAGGACGCGTGCGTAACCGCCCCATCGGAATGAGATCCGCAGCGGCTCCGCACAGACCTATCAGTCTCATGAACTCCCTCGCTGTGACTTTGTCTGCGTGCAGACAATAGCGAGCGTAACAACTGACTAATTTCGCTCTGGTTAACGGCAGACGAACGAGATTGTTGTGCGTCTCGAAGCTCATTCCCAGATGTGTGAATGACTTGGACGGCACCAGATCCAACTTCTCCTCGTTTATTATAAAACCGAGACGTCGGAACAATAGAAGCAGATTCTGCACATCGTTCTGAAGCGTTAACTCGTTGCCGTACCTCTGAAGAATGTCGTCCAGGTAGGCCGACGTTACTGCAGACGAATGAGCTCGGAAATACATCATTACCGAGTTCATTACCTGAGTGAAAGCCCAGGGTGCTAGATTCAATCCGAAGCACATC
Organism: Pictodentalium vernedei; assembly: GCA_031216915.1. Classification (NCBI taxonomy): domain Eukaryota; kingdom Metazoa; phylum Mollusca; class Scaphopoda; order Dentaliida; family Dentaliidae; genus Pictodentalium; species Pictodentalium vernedei. Next base: position 686,741,062 of record CM062297.1, read on the forward strand.
GCCCGGAATTGATACACCAGGGACCAGCCTAGGGGAAAATTTTAGGGAGACTTCAAGTCTCCCTCCAGAAAAAATAGGGAGACTGCAGAGTCATGTAGGGAGACTTCATAGGCAAGTGGGAAAAATTAAGAATATTCATGTACCACCCCCGCCGCCCCTTCATATTTTCAATTTATGGTCCTCCATTAACGTACAAATAATCCAGGTCCAGTTGTCTATGATGCATCTGTGCCAGGTTAAAAAATCACAATGTAATTATTGACTGAAAATCCCCCACTGCTACCTTCTCCTTCATGACCCCTCACCTCTTCTTCGTGCCAATCCCCCATCACCCTCCTGTGGTTGCCTTTCAACAAAGTCTACTAAGCTAATAATTTCCTAAGTCTGAAAGTGTGAACAGGACCAGATGTAAGAAGGTTGCTTGGGAGGTACTTTGTTAGTTAATAAACAAAATACATTCTGGGGTCGAGTATTTTGTAAAAGAAATGTCATTCAGCATCATTTTTATGGCATTCCGGTATCATTCCGCGACATTTCATGTCATTCCGATGTTTAGGAGGACCCTTTTTCAAGATCGTCCACATGCACACTTGTGTCCTGTACAAAGCTTTTCTTGACATCACTAAAGCTTTTTTTCCTGTGTTTCAATTCCATTCGTGTTTTTCTGGGAATAGACAGCCCAACAGTCGTCAGCAAATCGAAATGAAAATAATGTGTTATAAAATACGTCCGTTGTGTATACATTTTTGGCATCCTAAGCGACGTAACCTACTTTCAAACTGGGTTGTTTGTTGAGTCGCGTAAGTCACCTATTTTCGTTTCGACAATTTGAAGCTCCGACTGAAACGGAACAAAATAGAAATAAAGCCAAAAGCGACAATGGACAATTGCTTGTCGTGTGATTTCAAATAAATGGACATTTATTTGACGAATTAAAATGCCCATTTATCACACTCGAGCACATTCGATTTTTGAAAATACTCGTTTTCATGTAAACCTCGCATCACTCAGTTCAGCCTTTTCTCATTTTGGCAGCTGATTTTGGCCAATTTTTAGAGGGCGACTTGTAATCGCCCCGACTATTTTTCTAGGCGACTTTGGGCTTAGAAGGGCGACTTAATCGCCCTAGTCGCCCTCACGGCTGGTCCCTGTGATACACCACCCCTAGGACTGCGAAGCGTAGATACTTTCTGAATGTCGGATGTACCATGACGTTAAAGTATGCATCTTTGAGATCTATGCTTGTTGCATAATCGTTCACCCGAATACTCGCTCTGACCGATCGAATCGTCTCCATATAAAACTTCGGAGCGACGATCAGCTTGTTTATCCAGCTCAAATCTATGACTGGACGGAACGAGCCGTCTGGTTTCGGAACCAGAAACAGATGGCTGTAGAATCCCGGTGTCTCCTGGTTTTCTACGACCTCTACCGCATTCTTCATTAAAAGAGACTGCACCTCTGATAACAGAGCGTCTCTTTTCTGCGGATTTGACGTAAGTTGAGTCCATTTTGGACTTCGAGTTAATGGAGGCTTTCGTTTGAAGGATATCTTTAGACCTTCCGAAATCACCCCTCTCACCCAAGGGTCGTCCGTAATCGACGCCCACTCTTGTGAAAAACTCGACAACCTTCCGCCAACCGGCACGCGATAGAGGTTGAAGCCATCACCTCCTGTACCTGCGAGGCCTGCGGTAGGAGAAATCACGTCCTCCACGACCCGCACCTCGTCCCGTCGACCTCGGGGCATCCGACCGGTTGTCCCGGCCCGAAGGACGTCCCGCACGTGAGTCGCTGCCTTGACGGTCTCTTGAATAAGACCAAGAGGACGCACCGGAACCTCTATAGGAACCTCTCTTGGGCGCATTAGACCCAGAAGTGCCTGTCTTACTCTTATCTGCCGTGTCCGACTTCTTAGAAGCAGATTTGAACAGCAGAGAATCCGAAGCTTTCTTAGTAATTTTATCGTAAATTTCAGAAAGCTTGCCGTCGAAGAGAAGTTCTCCGGAGACCGAAGCGACTCTGAGAGAGTTCTTCACCTTACTATCCACGAGTGTGGATGTAGCTAGGGCTGCGTCACGTCTAACCAACTCCAGGTTTGCCATAGAAAGGGCGGAGTTACACGTGGAATAAGCTACTGCCCTTGAAAGAAGTCTTAAAGAGGATTGTATATCCTGGAATTCTTCCCCTTGAAGACGCAGTGATAACGCCTTAGTAAGGTGGTCTGCGTAAGATAAAGCATCTAAACTGGCTCTGTTAGACGAAATAGTTGTCTCCAACACCGTGGTTGGAATAGACGCAGACGACGGTAATGATAATTCTAAGTCTTCCGCCTCGTCGTCCATACGCAGAGGAACTCTCGGGATACCCTGTCCTGCCGTATCGAATTTATTCCTTGCATTAATGAAAGGTAGGTTGAGAGTATTGGCGGACAAGAAACCCGCTTTTCCTGTTTTGGAAGCAAGTTTGAATATAGCGTCGTTCAATAATTCAAATGTTCTTGCAACATTATTGGACTGAGACGGAAACTCGGGAGCGATGTCCCTGAACCGCTCAAAGAAATCAGAGTTCAATGACGCTATAATTCTCTTGTCCGGAACCGCAGCAGTCTGGCCTGACGGAACAACTTGAGGAAGAAAGTGCCGGATAAAGTCCACAGCAGCTTTATGTTGTTCCGAAAGGGACAGCTCCAAGTCATCCGTATCCCTTTCACCATCCAGTCGGACCTCATGATGCTCCCGGTCGTCCGCACCCGATGCTTCGGCGGAGCGTACCGACCCAGCGCCGTCGGATAATTCCCGATCCGACACCGTTTCTGTCGGTTGCTGGGATGCTGCGATAAGTTGTGCTATTTGAACAAGCACATCCGACATCGAGGCCTGCGGAGGCGCAGTCTTTCGCTGCTTCGCCGAGGGCAGCTCCGCATCTGGTGACTCCCGCATACTCTTCCTATGCGAACATCCAGAGTCCACCGGCCTCGTGTCCCTGGCCACCGGATGGCGTGACCTGGTCGCCGAAGAATCCCTGATCGGCGAAGCTGGTAAAATATCGGCGGTCACGTAGCCAAGGTGCGCTTGTGTGCACTGGTGAGAGGAAGAAGCCTGAGCAGTCTCCGCGGACTGCCTATACAACGGAGCGTCCCAAGCGACGGACGTGTGCTCCGCTTGCGACACATTTTGTACCACAACATCTGGTCCCAGATGTTGTTGTACGAGAGAGAAGCCTCTCTCGCTCGCGGCCCGGCTGGACCTGGACGAGCTAGGAACCGGACTCGAAGGCTTCCTCCAATCTCTCCTACTATCCGCCGTCACTGGGTGTGCACGTTGAATGTTTATAGTGCTTGCATCACCCAACATTTCCTCCTGGACCGCATCGGACGAACCCGGCTGCCGAACCATTCGGTGAATGGACGCTACACCGGGCGAGCTAGCAGACGACATTTGTCTTATCTCCATGAGCACTTTTGCCGCTAGCTCTGCATTCATTTGTGACGACGGAAGCACACTTGCGGAAGATAACATGGAAACATCACCCTGTTCTTGTTCCTCTGAAATAGAAACTGATAGAGTAGAGTGACCCTGCGGAGAAAGAGCCGGCATAGCCCTTTCTCCACTAACAACATATCGTGACACACGTTTCCAATGTTTGTCATCCCAATATTGACATATAGAACAGGGATTAGTGCGAGTACACTGACTACAATTAATACAATGATCATGAAAGTCAGAGGAAGATTTCTTCCTATTACAATTTGAACAAAATCCTTTCATTGTGAAAAGTCAACAACAAGTCCTAGTACTCGCACAAACCCCTAAACACAAAGATACATAATAACATGATCCATTAATATTGAAAAAACAATTGAAAATCAAAATAATTTTTGAAAAATATTTTTTCAGCGAAGCCCAAGTTTCTGAAAAGTAATGTTGAGCCCCAACGGATCCCAAGGCTAAGTGTGGTAAAAATTTTAAAATTATATTAAATAATTAATGCAACACTTACGGATAATAATAATGTATCTTATAATGAGATAAACTACTCCAAAGGCAAACAGCCCCCCTCAAAAGAGACTGTTGCCAATGTAAACAAACAGTGTAAAAACACCAGAAAACATGACTCCAGGCACTGACAATACTGGCCCGAAATCAGTCATCAAAATTACACTCTATCTGATGCAAGACAGAGACTCCCAGGGGAGAATCTGCAGAACATCAGATGGTAGATGCAGAACACAACGTTTATACACCCATGGGTGAAAACGTAACTATGGGGAAAATAACAGAATTCATTCTGTAACCAAGCTAACTCTCCCAAGAGAATTTAGAAATGATCTTTCTCAAAAATATGCCAAAAGCATGGGAGAATAGTAAGGGGGAAATTAGAAGACCAGGGGAGAGGAAACACTGAATAAGCAGTGCAACTTTATAGCAAGAATGACAACAACAGGCCCATGCCTCGAAAATAGGCAACTTAACATAATTTCATAAAAAATTTTAAGTACAGCCCTGATTATTTTTTGTCACTCCTTTTTCCTCTCCTCCTTCTATATCCTCCTTAGAATCACCATTTCTCCAATAATTACGTGTCTGGCATCCTTTAAACTGAGATTTACAAGCACAAAGATGAGTGAGATGTTGACTGATGAAGGGCCAAACAGAGAATGATAATTGGCGCCAATTTCGGAACGTCCTTGACACTGCGCATGCGCAGTAAGGGCAAAGTATGGAGGTCCTTTAGGACATGACTTCTTTTGGTTTTAGATGCAAATTTTGGGGATTGGGGGGCAAAATTTGTGTTTGGCCCTAGATTTTTTAGAGTTAGCACCAGCTATGTCTGGGTCATTGGTACAGTATAAAAATATTGCTTATATTTTGATGAATAAAGTCCCATAACTCTGGAATGACAAATCGGACAGCGACACAAAATGAAAGGGAGATTCCTTCTATCAACATATACTTGCAACCAAAAAATCATGAAAATTGCTCTTAGCATTTTCAAGTTATTGTTCGACATGTGAAAAATAAAGTCCCATAACTCTGGAATCACTAATTGAATGGCAACACCAACCGAAAGGGAGCTTCCTTCCATCAACATAAACCACCTACCAAAAAATCGTGAAAATCTCTCGAAGCATTCTCGAGTTATCGTACAACGTGTAAAAAATCAACAATTTTCTAAGTAATAAAGTCCCATAACTCTGGAATGACTAATCGAACGGTGACACTAAACGAAAGGGAGCTTCCCTCCATCAACATAAACCACCTACCAAAAAATCGTGAAAATCTCTCGAAGCGTTCTCGAGTTATCGTACGACGTGTAAAAAATCAACAATTTTCTACGTAATAAAGTCCCATAACTCTGGAATGACTAATCGAACAGCGACACTAAACGAAAGGGAGCTTCCCTCCATCGATATACACCACCTACCCCAAAATCATGAAAATCTCTCAAAGCGTTCTCGAGTTATCGTACGACGTGTAAAAAATCAACAATTTTCTAAGTAATAAAGTCCCATAACTCTGGAATGACTAATCGAACGGTGACGCTAAACGAAAGGGAGCTTCCCTCCATTGATATACACCACCTACCCAAAAATCATGAAAATCTCTCAAAGCGTTCTTGAGTTATCGTACGACATGTGACCGGACAGACAGACGGACAGCGGAATACCATAATACGACCGTTTTTTCAAAACGGGCGTATAAAAAATGGTACATACTTTTCTACTGAACAAAAACAAGTAAGGCATACGATAGCAACAAGACAGGCATAAACATAGAAGATGATACGTACTTCTCAACAGAACACCTCAAAATTTCTTTAAATTTGATGTTATTCCACAATCTCTGACTTAGGCAAGCTATACATTTCTGCAATGAAAAGATTTGTCTTTAACGTACCATATTTAAAAAAAAAACAAACAGTTCTTTGAACTTTGAGACATGTCCAATAAGGATCAGCCAACTGGGGCAAAGAAATTGCTTTGTCTCACCAAACTTAATTCTTTCAATAGAAATTCAATTTAATTCAGATATCAGCTTTGTTGAAGTAATAACGGGTGCACTCTGTTTAATTCTTAGGCTATTAAAAAAATATCCTGGGTTCTCAGGCACCTCTCTCATCTCTGAAAAGCTGCCTTATCACTACTTTTTTATTACCTGGAAATCTCTTCACTACTTTGCACTTGTAGGATAAAAATGTTACCAACTATATCTTGTTTGACAGAGCCCATTGAATCCTGTCAAACAAGATATAGTTGGTTAAATTTGTAGCATCAGTATGGTAAATTTTCACTGGTGAAATTTTTTTTTTCCACATAATAGTGTTAGTAGTTAAATTTCTAATTTCAACTATTTTCAGGACTGTTTGTGGATGAACAAAAATTAAAAAAATAAAAAGCTTTCCTCCCTCCCTCATCATGAATTTGAGGGAAAATTGTCTGAGAATCAAATTTTTTTAACAGGCCTAACTTAATCTTGTTTCAATTTGCATCCTCATAGTCTTCTAATACGGTCAGTTTCAAAGAGCCATATGAGTGTACAACAGGTCGAAAGATTTACGAATATAAGAATAAACTTATGATTTTAAATTCATAGGACTGAGAAGAAAAAAAACCTCCCTCTTTCGTCTGTTTTTCAGAACAAAAATGCCTGAGAAATCAGCTTTTTTTTTACCTTAGTTAGAAGCAAATAAAGTAAACTTGATGGTCTGAACAGTAGGGTGGCCTGTACTTAGCAAAACTTAAATGTCCATTGGGGATTTATTTGCAGAAATATTTCTGTATCAAAAATTACACATAAAAGATGTTTTTACTCAACTGTACCAGTTTATACAAATACTATCTGGCCACCTGTTCCACAATAGGAAGCCTTGTTTGTGCAATGAAAAGTTTCTGGCTGGATGACAAAATGGAATCACTGAATGACTGAATCATAGACTTCCCATTTATATAAAAGATGAGGTGATAATATAATATGGATCAACTGAGCAAAAAAAATCCATTCATTTTCTCTCTGCCTCTATTTCACTTGTAACTTTTTTATCTGCCTTCTCCATAACTGTGTTGTGGGAGAAGTGACTTCTCCCTCAATTTACTCTCAAAACTGGTCACTGATGCTATGGCTATAAAGGTTGCTAAGCAAATGTCCCTGATGAGGCAGCAAATTTAAAATTTAAAGTCAATAGAGGGCAATAAACTTCTCAGAAAATTTTTTTTTGTCAACTCTATATGTTAGTCAAGGTCAAAAATCATCCAGTTTGTAAACAGACCAATTTTTTTCAGTCATTTTGCAAGGTGGCTATTTCACTCAGTCAATTTAAAAACTGACTTAAAAAATCAGCCAATTTACAATTTGAGTGAAATGTGAAGCCAGTTTCTTGACACTAGAGATGGGCGGTATTGGAATTTTGAGTTCGGTATCGGTTTGGGTATTTTTGTGTGGGCATACCGCGGTATCGGTTCGGTATTCGGTATGTGACTTCAGATTCACTGATAGTACCAAAGGGGAATCCATGTCAGAAAAATACAGAATAAGTTGTTCTTGTATCATTCTATCACAGTGCTACACATGCCATTGTTGATGGGCTCAACATTGTCATTCTTTTGTCAACACAGATCATATCTACAGTAATTTGGTGACTTGTTCTAAATACGCCTTAACTTTTCAAGCTCCACTTAAGGCGTCTGTAATCATAGAATGTGTGTCCTGAAGATGTCATCTTTACGTGGGCCTGATGACAGTAGTAAAATTATCTGGTCATTGATTTCTACCCAAGTCTTGGCTGCCTTAACAGGCAGCCAAGACTTGGCTAGAAATCACTGCTAAGCAACTGGACATGTACAGGTCGTAGACTATTGATAATTTAGTACAACTGCCCTGGTCCTAAAGGCTTAACAAAACTGAAAAATAAAATCAGTCACTTCTTTCATGAAAATGAACACTTCAACTGCTATCAATCCTCATCAAGGCCTTATAAATAGTGAATGCACAGGGAAAATTGAAAATACCGTTGGTTTCGGTATTCAAAGATTGGGTCGGTTCGGTTTTTCGGTGTCCCCATGATATCGGTATCGGTTCGGTTTTCGGTATATTGCCCATCTCTACTTGACACATTGACTGAAATTTAAATTTGAGTGAATTAAGACAAAATTAAGACAAAAAGTATTAGAATCTCTTATCTAATAAACTGTGTTTGCTTTGGAAATACCAACTGGTGAATGTGAGGATACAGCAACAAATAAATGCAGACATGATATTGAGATAAATGAGGAACCTCCCACATCGAGTCACCCACCTGATCTTTTTGAAATTCTGACAGATTTGTGAGGAGTTATTGCCCAGGAACTATCAGTCAATCAGATCACAGAAGTATAACTGAACAAACATCAACTTTGAACTTTCTTTGAAGATGAATAAAATAGCTCTGCAAACCAAATATTTTGTCAAATTCTTATATGAATGAGGGAACTAAGGTCTGAAAACAAATGGCCTTGAGAATCTAAATCACAGTTCAACAGGAGAATGGCAGCACTTCAAACTCAATGCTTTACCCCTTTACCAAACATGAAAAGCAGACGACAATACTAAATAAAATTCTTGAAGCACTAATTTTTTAAATTTTTTGCATCAAAAACATAGCTTATGACCCCTCATTGGAACAAGCTCATTGAGCTTGTTCCAATGAGGGGTCATAAGCTATGTTTTTTTGTGACAAAAAATGAAAAAAATAATAAAAATTGAATGGTGAATTTTGTGAATAGCACTGGCTGGTTTTGGCCGTTACATTGGGTAAAGGGTTAAATAACAGAATGGACATATGCAGACAGCACAATCCACAAAAAATTAACAAATATTATTTTTTCTTCAATTTTTGAATCCACAATGCAGCATATGACCTTTCTTTGGAATGAGGTCGTCAAGTTCATTCGAATGAAGGGTCATAAGCCATTTTCTGAAGGCCAAAACATGAAAAATATATTTGTTATTGACTGGTAGAGTGCTATAGAGGAGCCCACTTAATTGGATATCTCTTAACTGAATAGCCCTGTTAATTGAATATAATTTCCCAACACAAAACAATTTACCATACCCCCAGAACAAATTTGACCTGTTAATTGAATATAGGTTATACAGTAAACTCCTGTTAATTGAATACAAAATCTTGCAACCTGTCAAGAAATTACCCTGGCTCTCCCAAGTTTTCCTTTGTTTATAGACCTTTTTGGCATTTAATCTATTGTATCTTGTTTGACAGAGCTTATGGAGGTTATCTCTAGAATACAGGAAAGTGACACATTCCCTGTTAATTGAATACTCCTGTTAACTGAATAATTTTCATTGGCAAAGTGGCTATTCAATTAACAGGATGCCACTGTAATTATTTTTGGTCCTTAAAATCTGTTCACATGTCTTTGCCTGATTATAATTTATAGGAGAGTGCATATAGGCACTGTCCTATAAATTATAACACAGCAAATCAAAACAGACTGAATAATTTTACTTCAAAGATAATGTGAAGTACATCCACAGATTTCAAAACCTTTAATTTGCAGTACTTGCATTTCAGAATAAAGCATAAATATGGGCTTCCAACATCCTACCTGTTAAAAAACTTTTTTTCGCAAGTGTTGTCCCCCAATCATGCTAGGTAAATGGTTAATGTTTTCTCACAAACACACAAATATAAAATCTCCCACAACATACATTGATTATAAGCTGAACATACAATTACTGACGCATCATATCATTTATATAAATAGTATTTTACCCACCTTTGAAGCATCCATACTGAGATCTTGTAATCTTTTGGCAGCATCATCGAGATAATCTTTCAGCACCATATAATTTTTATTGAAAAGGTGTAAACTTTCATCTAAATGTCGCATTATCTGAAGTTCCACAAAATTGTTCTATGTATGACTATACACACCTCATGCTCATCTTAAATGTAATATGCTTTTAAACATAACATGAATTACAAAGAAGATAGTTACAGGCTTATTAAGGCACAACATAGGTTTTTTTATCGAGAAATCTAAATTTTATAGTAAATTTCCTTTCTTATTATACCTACCACAATTGTTTACTACAGGCTTGCACTACAGTGGAAGTCCCTAACTCGGATAAAATACTCTCTATTTTTGTCTTTCCCAAGCAAGTTGGGAAAGAAAAGTGGTGCAAAAGCACCAATAAAAATAAGCCAAAACTGGGTCGAGTGCAACCGGCGCAGACCCAGTACGGGACGCTCTCTCCCAAGTACAACTCCACGACTTCCGTTGCCAGTGCGCATATACCGTCTCTAAAGACTCATTCTTTTTGAATCCGTAAACGTTAGAGTTATGTGATCAGCGGGGAGGAAAGATTCTTTACCCGTAAAGAAGACGGGAGGGCCTCCATGTAAACAATTGTGGTAGGTATAATAAGAAAGGAAATTTACTATGAAATTTAGATTTCTTATCAACCTACTCACAATTGTTTACTACAGGCTGAATAGACAAAAGGCTGGAGGGAATCGCATAACCAACCCCCACATAACCCTAGTGCACTGGAACCGTGAAGTAGATGGAAGAGGTCCCGAGGCTTATCAACCATAATGTCGCAATCATTGGTAAAGGACAATGAAAAGAGACATATGAGCCTGTGTGACACACAGACAGAAAAAGGGCAGGAACAGCACAAGGCTGAAACTGACCTTCAAGAAGCCTAATGGCTATGGCAGACAACAGCCTGAGCAGAAGAAAGAGGACCCAGGGCAAAAAGGTCCTCCGACTGCTCCTGCAACTGGCGTAAATAAAAGGTGGAGAAAGTAGAAGCATTTCTCCAGTAGGCTGCCTGCATAACATCCGACAACTTGACGGAGTTAGAATAAGCCCAAGAGGTAGACAGTGCCCGCACCTCGTGGGCAGAAATACGATTGGTAATACAATCGCCAGCTGCTAAACGACTATAAGCCGTACGAATAGCAAGACAAATCCATCGAGAAATGGATTGAGGAGAGATCTTCTGTCGACCCGGAATGAGAGACAGAAAAAAACGTTTTCTGCCTTTCCGTATGAAGCGTGTTCGATCAAGATAAATGCGAATAGCACGGACCGGACAGAGCAAAGGGCGAGTACCCTCAACAGAGGGAAGAGCCCTGATACAGATAGGAGGAGGAGTAGTATCTGGTAACTGATTCTTAGCCAAAAAAGAGCAATCAGTGGTAAAAGTAACACTGTTGGGAGAGCTCCTAAAAAAGGCCGGGTCAACCGAGAGGGCGTGAAGCTCACTAACCCGTCTGGCCGAAGCAAATGCCATCAGAAAAGCCGTCTTATATGTGAGAAAATGCATATCCACCTGGGATAAAGGTTTGAACGGCGCCCCCCCCCCCCCCCCCCCCCCCCCCCCCCCAAGCAAAGCAGCACCCACAAAAGATTCCATCGTGGAGTAAGCTGCAAAGTCCGAGGCCTTTTCAACGAAAAGTGCCAAACAAGCTTGGAGAGGTAAGGATTAGTGCCGATACGACGCTTCCCCACATAAGAAAAAGTCTCTGAAAGCATAGACCTGTAACCCTTGATGGTAACAGGTTGGAGACCCCGAGAATCAAACAGATATACCAGAAACTCCGCAATCTGTGAAATCGAAGGATTGGCATAATCAACAGAGTGATCAGCACACCATCGACAGAAGACCTTCCATTTAGCTGCATAAGCTAAACCAGTGGAGTGCCTCCTTGAAGAAGAAATGCACTCCACTGCTCGTCTCGAAAAACCTCTACGGAGGAGACAGGACCTGACAAAAGATATGCGTGAAGGCACAATGAAGTCGGGTCGACGTGAAACCTCCTCGGGCGACCTTGACAAAGAAGGTCGCGACGTAGCGGGAGACGTGCCGGAACCGCCGCCATCAGCGAGCGGAGCTGATTGATCCACACCCGCTGAGGCGACAGGGGAGCGATCAGAATGAATCGACAACTGCAGGTTCGAATTTTGGCGAGAACCTGAGGAAGAATCGGAACCGGCGGGAAGGCGTAGCCTACTAGACCGTTCCAATCGAGTGACAGAGCGTCCACGGCAAAAGCCAGAGGATCTGGACACGGGGACACGAAAGTGTCCACCTGATGGTTCCAACGAGTCACAAAGAGGTCGATGTGGGGACGTCCCCAGAGATCGCAAAGCGACTGGAACACTGCCCTGTGAAGCATCCACTCGGTGGAAATAACCCTGCCCTGTTGGGACAGGGAGTCGGCTAGGACGTTCAGACGACCGGGAATGTGACGAACAACCACTCCGGCGTGAACATCCTGAGCGAGCAGTAAAAGATCCCGAGCTAACTCGTACATCGGAAGCGAGTGCATGCCGCCCTGGTTCCGAATGTAAGCAACCACTGTCGAATTGTCGGATAGTAGAAGGACCTGGCGATTCGACAGGTGAGGGATCCACTGCCTGAAACTCAGAAGAAGAGCAAGAAGCTCCTTCTGGTTGATGTGTAGAGCTGCTTGATCCTGGTCCCACATCCCGTGTAGGGAAAGACCGAGAGGATCCAACGTCGCACCCCATCCGAGATCGCTGGCATCTGCCGTCAGAACGCGATCGGACGTGGGTAAGTCCAGCGGAACACCCTGCGTAATCCACTGAACATCTGTCCAGGGAAGAAGGTGAGGATACAGAGAGTCCGGAAACGGAAGCACCTGATCCAGAGGATCTACATTCGGTCTCCAACGACTGAGCAGAAAGTGTTGGAGAGGTCTGACACGCAGCAGACCTAAAGGAATGAGATCCATCACCGAACCGCAGAGACCGATCAGCCGGAGAAAACTCCGAGCGGTCGCGGACCTGGACTGGGACAGAGTCAGAGCAAAAGCTGAGAGAATCACAGCCTTGGCCTGGGGAACAGCCACCAAATTGAATTTGGTTTGGAAAGACATCCCCAGATGACAAAACGACTGAGAAGGGACTAGGTCCGACTTCTCCTCGTTGACTCTGAATCCTAGCGATGTGAGCAAGCTCAACAGAGTGGCGACATCCGATTCCAGTAAGGCAGCATTGGAATGCCTCTGGAGGATATCGTCCAGATATGCCGAAGTAGTCACCCGGGACTGTGTGCGATGGAATGCTATCACATGCGACATCAGTCTGGTGAACGCCCAAGGAGCCAGGTTGAGGCCGAAAGGCATGGCCTTGAACTGGTAAACTCACCCCAGAAAAGCGAACCTGAGATACTTCCGTGACGCCCGATGCATCGGAACGTGGAAGTAAGCGTCTCGCAGGTCGATGCTGGCTGCGAAATCTCCCTGGTGAATTGATTGGCGGACCGACCTGAAAGTCTCCATGCTGAACTTGGGAGCAATGATAGACTGGTTCAGGATACTCAGATCGATAACCGGTCGGAGTCGGCCGTCCTTCTTCGGCACCAAGAACAGGCGGGAATAGAAACCCACTGACTGAACGTTCTTGACGACCTCGATCGCCCCCTTTGCCAGGAGATTGGCAATCTCCGTGGACAAAAGTTCCCGACGTAAAACGTCTGAAGGAACTGTGGTTGGAAGAGGCACCCTTGACAGAGTGGGGTGCCGTCGGAAGGATATGCGCAGCCCGGACCGAACAACATCTAACACCCATGGATCGGATGTGATGGTGGTCCAATGGTCTGCGAACTCTGCTATCCTTCCTCCAACCTGGGACGAGTTGAGGTGAGGACCTTCATTTCGAGCCCCGACGAGGCCCGCGAGAGGAGAAACCACCTCCTCTGCCAAATGAAGAATCCTGACACTTCCCTCGATTCTGCCGACCCTTACCTTTACCCTGTGAGTAAGAAGTAGAGGCGGCGGCAGAAGGACCAGCCTTTTGCTTCACAGAGGAAGCAGAAGGATACTTGTTAGGCTTGGAACGGCCCTTGCCTCCCCGAGAAGGCTGATCAAGCTGACGAAACAGCAGCTGATCTTTGGAATGACGTAGGACGTCATCCCGGACCGTCGACACGGAACCATGGAAAAGTTGCGGACCTGCCAAAGAAGCAGATCGAAGAGTAGCACGCTGCTCCTCGGGAAGGGATCGTCCTGTGTCCAGCACAGCGTCCCTTCGAACTAATTCCAAATTAGCCGTGTTACAGGCATGCGTGTGAGTAAGGTGCATAAGCGCCCTGGACAGCACACGCAAAGGAGCCTGTACCTCGTCAAACTTATCTGGAGGCAGATAAGCAGCCAAAGCTGAGACGACGTGATCTGAGAGAGAAAGCATGCCAAGCATCTCTTTAGATAAGCCCAACGTGGACTCCAGAGTCGTCATTGGAATGACGGCAGACTTGGGCTTGGAAAGCCCGAGGGAAGTGGAGTCCTGATCCAGAACCGTCAAAGTCTGGCAGACTGATGGATTGGCGGAATCGTAGGAACGATAACGCACAGGAGGCAAAAAGGTGTCAACCCTGGTGAAGAACGAAGTCTTCAAAGCCGTGGAATTCAGCTTGGCATCCAATGCTGAAAAAGCTTCAACCACCTGTACCGACTGGCACGGTCGAAGGCGCCCAGAGGCAGGTTGCTCCAAAGGCTGTTGGCGCGCGACCGATGATCGCGGCCAGGCTGACACTGTTGGCTGGTTAGCAGGTTTGAGCTCAGGCAGAAACCCAAACACAAAGTCAAGAGCCACCCCCAAGTCCGAAGACTGCTGGCCCTCGACCTCAAGCATGTCGGACTCCTCCCCAGAGTCGGAAGACACATAGCCCATCGTGGGCAAACCAGCCGACGCCTCCCATGGTGTCAGGACACCAGAGGAATCGGAAACCGACCTGTTTCCAATCCCGGGAGGCGGCGCCATAGGAGGCGCCTGGAAACCACCCATAGCCTCGCTAGAAGCAACAGGAAGGCTCTTAGAAAGAACCTGAGTGAGTAAGGAGAGGGCCTCCCTAAGCTCACTGCCTGAACCGACCGGTTCGACAGGGGAGCGAACCGGCAAAGTGGCTTCACCTCTGACCCTCTTAACCAGCGAAGGGTCACGATCCTCCAAAACACCCGACGCGGGACGACGGACGGCAGCCGAAACATCTGAAGGCAGACGTGTATAGGGGTACGACGCACCCCGAGGATCAATATTGCGAGAACTCATGAGAGTCAACGCGGACCTCTGCGGGGCAGAAGGTCCAGGCTGCACAAAAGGCGTTGGTCCCCCAAAACTGGTCGTATGACCAGAGTGAGTAGACGGAAACGCCACGGAAGCCATAGTGTTTCCACTACGAACATCCGAATCCAAAGACACAACTGTGGTACTCGACGGCGAAGAGACCACAGCGATGGGCTCGGCCGGCAGCCCCTTCCGACTTCGCCGAGTTGAAGTCAGGGAAGGCTGGGGCCGATATCCCACGTCTACAGTATCGGACAGTCCTGCAGTCCCCTGCAGCGAAAAGCCGAGGCCGGCTGAAACAGACAACGAAGCAGACGGACCAGCAGCAGTAGTAGATACGTCGAGAGTCGTTGAGGCTGGTGAAATAGTGGAGAGAGCACACCGGCTCGGCTCCGAAGGAGGAGTCACAACCCTAGTGACAGCCTCAGATGTCGACTGGAGGGGGACCGTAGTCCCGGAACCAGGCATCTCTACACCAGAACACTCAACGGTTCCCGCAGTATCCACCACAGGAAAAGACTGCACATCCCCCACGGAGGAGGAATAACTCTCACCAGACAAAGTCGGCTCGGGAGGCCCCGAACGACCACGTTCTCCTTTCCCGCGGGAGCGGGAGGCACGGCCACGAGAACGAACGACACGATTTACTGACGCCCAGAAGGTGGAAGACCATGTTCCACAGACACCACACGGCCGCTCGGCCGAACACCCATTACAGGAGGAACACGACGAATGTACATCGTCCACATGCTTAGGCAGCAGACACTGCCCACAAGGAATTGTCCTAGGCATGAAAGAGGTGAGAGGAGCAGAGAAGGTGAGATCAGAAAACAGAACACCCCCAAAGAGAGAAAGGTGACAGAAACAAAGACCCCAGACGGTCGACCGGGAACCACCCAACAGGAAGACTACTCTCAACAGAAAGAAGAAACACTGTAGGAGTGGTACCCCGCTGACACCTAACTCTAACACAATTAGAAAAATTTGCAAAAAAGCATGAACAATAATTGTGAAAATCTAAGTCCGAACCGCGTGGCCCGCGAAAATCGCGCGCGACCCGAGAGAGAGCAAATAAATATACATTATGGACACATAATAGAAAAAAGAGAATATAAAAGACTGTTCCTGAGAATACAAAGGATACACTGTGGTATAATGAATCAGGAATCATCAAACATCGAGCTGGTGGAAAACTGATAAGCGTGCAAAAACATCTCGACACGAAGCGGATTTTAAAAAGAATGAGTCTTTAGAGACGGTATATGCGCACTGGCAACGGAAGTCGTGGAGTTGTACTTGGGAGAGAGCGTCCCGTACTGGGTCTGCGCCGGTTGCACTCGACCCAGTTTTGGCTTATTTTTATTGGTGCTTTTGCACCACTTTTCTTTCCCAACTTGCTTGGGAAAGACAAAAATAGAGAGTATTTTATCCGAGTTAGGGACTTCCACTGTAGTGCAAGCCTGTAGTAAACAATTGTGAGTAGGTTGATAAGAAATTTTCATCTGCTCAAAACACACATGTACTTCACTTGAAGATGAGTAAGAGCTGATGCATAGATTGTCACCATGTAATGTATTATAGGTAACTGTCTACCACAGTTTCATGGGTGGGGAAGCCAGTGTATCTAGAGAGAACCACCAAGCAGTAGCAAGCAAGTGTCAGGACTCCCTAATATACTGACTCTACACAAGCAGGGTTAGCAATTAGTTGAATGCAAGCACATCATCAAAGTGCAGTACGCCTTAATACACAGTGCCACAGTGGCCCCTCATGGACAATAAGGATTAAGTGCCTTACCAAAAGACATAACATAATTACTGCTGATCAGGATTGAACCATGGAGCTTGCTATTTAAAGTTCAATGCTCTAAACACTGAACCTGTGCACTCTGGTCTATCTGTAATTCAACATTAGAAAAGATCATAACTTATATATATATGGACTGGCATACTTGACCAGTATTATAAAGTTGTGTTCCAAATAATGTTCACAAATATTTATTATCTAGTTTTATCATTGGATTTAGTCATTTTACATATTATTTTGACACTGTATTTGATTTACTATTAAAACTCTGCAAAGTGATGTCAGAATATCAAAAATTCAACTTGTAAAAGTTTTCCCATAATACAACTCATAATTTGATCAATTCAATCTTGTTTGACAGAGCTCAGTGAGCTCTGTCAAACAAGTCTGAATTGTTTAAATTCCTAGTTGCATTATGGGAAACAATTGCTGCTTGAAATTTCAGTATGCTGACATCATAGTGCAGAGGGTTAAACTAGCCTGATCATATATGTGCCTCAAACATGAGCTTATAGTATTGCATTGAGAATTTATTTGATAGATTTGCTCTGGTTATTTTTTGCAGTGACATAAACGACTGAGTCAAGTGACATAAGTGACTGTGTTTTTTTTAAGTGACATAAGCAAATGTCACCTGGGCAGATAAACTTTGTGAATGGGGATTTTGTCATTTTAACTTCAGCAGAACTATAGTATAATTAACACATACCACAGACATACTTACTGGGAAGACATTTTCTGGGATAGCTTCAGAGTAAACAATTTGGCAAGTAAATTTTTAAAATGAGAAGTTAAATTGACAAGAGGCCCCATGGGGACTGAGTAGCACACCTGATCATTGTTGTATAAAGAAGGATTTAATTAGCATCTATCTCTAGTTAACACTACAGAGGAATGCAGTTAATTAATTATTTATGACTCTGTTGTCCATGCCAGATAGTTTTTTCTAGTAATGGGATGCTACCACAGAAATAATGCCAAGATTGTCAGTAATGCAAAATGAGGGAGTCCAAATATCAACCTAGGGAAATAACTTGAACAAACTTGAAGGATGTTGTATACCAAATATCAAAAGATTCTGACTGGTGGTTCTGGAGAAGAAGATTTTAAGAATATTACCAATTTTGCACTATGTTAAAATTTGCCCTCCCCCCCCCCCCCCCCACCCTCTCCCCATAGGGTACACAAGTATTGACATTTTGACTCAGAAACTTTATTTGAATGAATTGAATCTGAACCCTCTAAGGATGATGTGTATCAAATATCAAAAGATTCTGATTGTATCTTGAGAAGCAGATTTTTAAAGATTATTCCTCATATTTGACTAAGCTAAACTTCAGGCCCCAATAGGGAGCCCAAATATTAATTCAAAGACTCAATTTGAACAAACTTAGATCTAACATCCTTAAGGATGCTGTGTATCAAATATCAAAAGATTCTGACTGGTGGATCTCAAGATTTTCAAAGATTATTCCTCATATTGCTCTCAGAGAGACCAATTATTAACAATGGACAAATTAAATCCAACGCCAGTAGAGATTCTGTATGCCATATATTAAGTGATTCTGATTGGTGTTTCTGGAGAAGAAGAGTTTTAAAGATTATTCCTCATATGGGACTAAGTTAAAATTCGTGCTCCGATAGGGAGTCCAAATATTAACCCAAAGACTTGATTTTAACAAAATGAGATCTAAATTTCCTAAGGATGCTGTATACCAAATATCAAAAGATTTTTAAAAACTATCCCACATATTGCACTAAGTTAAAATTTGGGCTTCCATAGCAACCCCAAAAATTAAATGATGGACTTGATTTGAATAACTCTGAATTTGACCCTCATAACAATGATGTATTCCAATTAAAAGATTCTGACTGACGGTTCTGAAGAAGATTTTTAAAGATTTTATTGCCTTAAGTTAAAAATTTGGGCTCCTGTATTGAGCCCAAATATGAACCAAGGGGCTTCATTTTAACAATCTTGTACCTAACCCCCTATGGATACTGTATACCAAATATCAATCGACTCTGAGCATTGTTGGTTCTGGAGATACATATTTCGATGCCCACCCTACAGAACACCCTGACACAACCGATGGTAATTTTTTTCAGCATTCCAGTCTACTGGTCCTAAGGATGCTTCATGCCAAATAACAGTTCTCTGTTCCATGTGGTTTGGGATTTATGGGCATTTGAAAATATTTCTATTTTTAGCTCCAGGGGTTCCCATGGGAACACAGGAAAATATTTTTTTTGGCATGAATCAAGTACTTATGACTCAATAATACCACATGCTAAATTTGGTTTAAATCAGACCATTGGTTCAGAAAATAGAAATTTGGGGCGGTGCCAAAATCTTGCCCTACCCATTACAAAAGCAAATATTGCTCCACGAACTTCATTTGAACAAACTTGATTCTACACCTCAAAAGGAAAATCCATACCAAGTATCAAGGCATTGTACCCAAAGGCCATCTTTAGGAGATTCTGCTGACAATAGACAAAACACCAGGGCAGTGATTTCTAGTCTCAAAACTGGACTAGAAATTGCTGCTAAGCAATTGGACATGTGCAAGTTGTAGTCTAGAGGGAATTCAGGACGGTTGCTCAGTCCATTGAGGGTTAACAAAACTCAAAAAAAAAATCAGTCACTTCTTTGATGAAAATGAATCTTTCAACTGTTATCAAACATCAACAGGGACTTATAAATAGCAAATGTAGGAAAATTTGAAAATTCATATGGTTTCGGTATTCAGCGATTGGTTTGGTTCAGTTGGGTTTTTCGGTATCCCCATGATATTGGTATTTGTTTGCTTTTCCGGTATATTGCCCATTTCTAGTTGATGTTTCATCGACACATTGCCATTAAATACGGAACTAGTAAACAGCTTATCAGTTTTTCTTGAATTTGCATGCAATTTACCCACCCCCACAAAAGCAGCCATGATAAAAATCTGTAAAACATCCAAACAAAAGGAGGATGTGCAGCCAATGTTCAAACTGATAATTACTCAGTAAAAATGTTTAAGGTTTGACAAACATACCCAAAAGGTCACAGCATGAAGACTATTTTGGGATATTTGTCAAAACTAATTAAATATTTTTCAGAGTAACTATCAGTTTGAATTTGGGGTACACATCCTCCTTTCGTTTAATATTTTGTATCAAATTATATTATAAAAAGTTCTGCCTACAGTAGTGATTGGTGGTTGGGAGTGTCCAGCACTTTTTTCTGAC
The DNA here is from genome assembly GCA_031216915.1 of Pictodentalium vernedei. NCBI lineage: Eukaryota > Metazoa > Mollusca > Scaphopoda > Dentaliida > Dentaliidae > Pictodentalium > Pictodentalium vernedei. Next base: position 686,761,196 of record CM062297.1, read on the forward strand.
CATCACTTTGGATAAAAATCAGCCTTGAAACCATCACTGAATCTCCCAGTTGCCACATTTTGCCCACAATTATATCATAGAGGAGACCTTTGACCTGTTATTGTCTAGCACTCGAGAAATGTTTGGGCAAAACCTTGTGTTATCTGAAGGTTTAATTTTCAATCCTCCATAGTCCGATTTAAAATACCTAAGTTTCCAGCAGCTTAGGGTTCCCACGATGCAAATGAAAGTATAAAGATACCCTCATATGTTTTTCTGAGAAGTTGAGGTTCATTTGTGTTAAAAAAAAGTTAACAAAAAGATGACATGACCTTGACTGTGGTTTTTAGCCAATACTTGGCCAGCTTAATCCACTGATCTCTACACAACTGGATTGCTGAAATGCTCATTGGTCACATACTGAAAAGTGTCTCCTCCACCACTCCCATCTTGGGAGGGGAAGTTGCTATAAATACACAATGTTCAACAACATCTCAATTGTTTTCAGTTTCCTTGTAATCTCCAGTTGCTTTTTACCCCTTTATCCAACGCAGACAATATCAAAATTTATTATTTTAAAAATCATTTTTAAAAAATTTTCAAAAAATTTCAACAAAACCATATCACGTGACCCCTCTTGGGAACGAGCTCAACAAGCCCCTACTGAAGAGGGGTCACATGATATGGTTTTGTTGAAATTATTTGAAAAATAGTATTTTTTCAGCTGCTGAATTTGCATATTACGCGGGCAGATGTGGCCGATCGTTGGGTAAAGGGTTAAAGAATATACTTTGATGTATAGGGAAAATGAATATGTTGATGATGAGCAGATTTTTCGTGGCAATACAAATTGAATATTTACAACATAATTTAGTTATTATTGTTAAAATACAAGTGCTGAGATTGGAAAATTGATACAATGTTATTAGTTTTAACTGGTAGAGTGCAGGAAGCCCATATTTGGACTTCATTCTGAAGTGCAGGTGTTGCAACTTAATGGCATCATTTTGGTGGATGAGCTTCATTTTACCTTTGAAGTTAAATAAGTTTGTCTGTTAGGATTTGCCTTGTTACAATTTATAAGAGAGTCCCTATAGGCACTCTCTCATGAATTGCAACAAGGCAAAGACACATGAACAAATTTTGATGACCAAAAATAATTTAGAACTTTACCAGTTGAGGTAAGGTAAATACCATGGCATTTCATGAAGTGAAGGTTCGTATGTGACAACGTAATAGCTTTCATATCATCAAGCATCGTAGCTTGGGAGGAGTCATTATGTTGATTGATTTGCTGCCATTTTTGAGGGTGGGGGCAGTTTGAGTGGCAACATTTTTTGCCAGCATTCCAGCAATCCCATTCAGAAAAGATCAGTGACTTAGCCACATATGAACTGTAAATCTTGTAGGCCTGATTTATATAAAAATGTGAAAAAAGTCAAGATTTTCAATAAAATAGTGAAGTTTTCTTCACTAAGCCAATGAGATACTGTTGATACCTATGTGAAGAGTTCAAAGAAGTGCTCAACTCAATAATATTTCATCACAAATCAATACCACTTTCTTAACACAGGGACAATAAAGGTGATAAGATATTGGTATCACCTCTGTGTTTGAACTTTAGGGTGAACGTGTGAAAATGAAAGGTTGTTTTCGAAGACCCAACAGACTGAATTGAAGCGAAAATAATCTGAGTTTTACTTGAAGCATAAACTGCTGATGAGAAGCACAGAAATGGATTTGGGCATTTCCTTCAATTTCTCCCTACATGAGGAATTATGCGGTTAGTAATTAGTTGCTATCAACTTGAATGCCACATGTTATACCAATATCATACTTCTGAATATTTGATTCACTAGTAGAATTCTACCGACTTTTAAATCCTCCCCCCACTCCCCCACATTGAGGTGGTAAATGCCATACCAAAAATTCAGAAATGTGCACAGGCCTTGGTGGAAAGTTTGGCATTTTGATGCCCCCCCCAATTCTGAATTTCCAATTCTCAAAACTGAAGAAAGTCTCATATAACAAGAACAAAGCCATTCCAGGGTTAGTAGTCTCAAAGATGAAATAAATTCAAGGACTTTTATGAAACATTCAAGATAAATTGGAAATTTCAAGTAATTTATATTTCTGTAGAATTTCTATATTTATTATACCTACCACTGGCCCAGACTAGCTGTGCTCAATTCATGAGAACTGAAGGCCAAACATTTCATTTTTCTGGGTTTACTTCAGTGAACAAAACTCTGAGCCATACAGCAGAACATCACAATCGATGAGATGCTGCAGGAATCCCAATGTGAATCCTAATGAATTGGACATTTCAGTAAAAAGTGTTCAGAAGTTTTACGTTCTCTGCTAGAGCAAAGTGGTGATTGAACAAGTTTGTTAAAGAAAAGATGATCACCAAGCCAACTACATTTACTATGAATTCTAGTGGTAGGTAGTTTTAAAAATTTGAAGGAGACACATTTTCTCTTATGTGCCAGTGATTACTCCAAATAATCATCATCAAATCCCTAGATATAAATTATTTTTCAATTTGATAAATATAACTTACCAATGAGCATTCTGGAAAGGATTTTAAAAAGTCTCTGCACCTGCAAAAGTTTTCAAATAAAAATGGAAAATAAGACCCCACTTTTCTTTACAAGAAGATTATTTCAAATAAACTGTGTGACAGGATGCAATTTCTATGACAACTATGGGAATTGGACCTGGTTCCCCACTAACTGTGGAAATTTATTTCTGTAAATGGGAAACAACAAATTTGTAAAATTTGAGAATGGGACTTTTTCATTTACTTTCTTTGATGACTATTTGCAAAACTACTTGACAATAATCCTTCAATCCTGATTAATTTTATGTTAAAAACTACCATATATACATGTACACAGCTGCAGCTGCAGATGACTTAATAGTGTATGTACATCATTGTTGGCTGCCTGGACAGCAGCCAACAAAGATGTAAAAACACTGTTAAGATAAATGCATCCATCCAACCAGTAAAGTTCTCAAGGAAAAATACACTTTGGACTACTTTTTCAGAGCAATAGTACCCATGTTTTGTAGCTGTATGGTGACTAAATGGTTAATAGCAAACTGCAGATTAAAGTGAACCAAAGTGGACTAAAATAATGTTAGAACATTTCTTTTCATGTTCTATTGGTCGATAGTACCCGAGTTTGTGTGATTTCTGAAATAAAACCTGAAGCAGCAAAGCTGCTGAAGGTTTTTAACTGAAATCACACAAACTCAGGTACTATCGACTGATAGAACATGAAAAGAGACGTTCTAATTATTTTATTATGCTGAACAAAAAATAGCTTTCATTGTTAAGCGTTAACTGCAACATGCCATCAGTCTTGTAGCAATGTTGTCGAGGAATTCAAAAACATGCTTTTAGTGGTGTCATTTCGAATGAATGACATCTCTTTGGGAGTTTCCAGATCACCAAATTTGAAAATTACTTGTAACAAGTGCCGTCGCTTTGGGAGTTTCTATATCACCAAATGTCAGTGTTTACAACTGCATCATGCTGTTCATATTATAATTCATTATTAATGCTTGTGTGATAAGTGGTATAATGGAATATAAATTCATGTTTCTTGGACGACGACAGTTGTTAGAATTAAGCAGAGAGAAACAATTTATTTTAAACTTGAGCTTAAGGCGGAGACTCAGTGAGGACAAGGAACACAAATATTATGGAATAAACTTGTGGAAATATAATATATTGAAGTCACATTCATGATTCACTAAAGTGGTGAACACCACATGAGTTTTTAATATTTCTGATTGTTTTGAATTCATTGTTTGCAGTTAAAATTGAAAACACACCCACTGAAGATGACATATTTGTTGGTAAGTTTGTATCTATCAGTGATGAAAAAAAAAGTTAAACAAACACAGTGCCATAGAGAAATTCCAATCCGCCCATGCATAATCGATGCTGATCATTAGAAGTGGAGCTTCCATTTTGTTTGTTCTCATGTCTCCAGGGAAGAACATTCTGATAGTACCCATGTTTTGTCAAAAAATTCCAGTACTATGTCTTTTAGAAAGTGTCAAATTAACCAATCACGGTCGATGTCACAAACGTGAGGCATAATAAATCGCATTAGAAATGGGTCCCATAACCAGGCCCTGCAGATCAGTAACAACATTTCTGGTGATAATACATGTACACAGGCTGGTATAACAAATGATAATATCTATATAGAACAAGGATTAAGCATTGCACCTGTAAGGCGTGTCATTATAAGAAAATTATAAGAAAATCAAATCCATTGCTATTTGTTCAAGTTATTGTACTAACAAGCTGAAAACAGGCAAAAATTACCTAATTGAGGGCCATAACTCTGCTCAGTAAGGCTGAACCATACCAGTTTTCAAACCCATTCAAGACATTGTTGAGAAAGTCTCACATACCATATAATGACAGAATCAATTGATATTTGTTAAAGTTATTGTGCTTACGAGCTGAAAACAAGCAAAAATTAACTAATTAAGACCCATAAGGCCACACAAAGTAGATCTTCTGTTTCTCGGGCCATTATTTGTAAAATTGCATGCGGGCGAGCAATTTTTGATTTTATTTTTTATTTTGTGTAATTATTTCTTTGCAATTAAAAAGTTCATGTTCTTGGTTTATGTTTTAGGACTCATAATCTACAGAATAGCATGGGTGGTGGTGTATTTCGTCCCTTGAGAGCAAGAAGGCTTTGCAATGCTTCAGCATTGCAAAGCCTTCTTGCACTCAAGGGACAAATTTATCAATTTTTTTTAACTTGGGTAAAATATCAGACATAAACCATTTAATTTTTATTTTTTTAAAGTTTATATTGGTTATAAAAAGAGAGCATGTGGCAGCCAAAAGAACCATGCGGGAGAGCCTGAGAAACAGATTTTTAATTTTTTTAGACCTAACTCCATACAGTGTAGGCGAACCATACCAGTTTTTGGACCCATTCAAGACTTCGTTAAAAAAGTCTCACAAACCAAATATTGACTGAATCCATTGATATTTATTGACATTTTCATGCTATCGAACTGAAAACAAGCAAAAATTAACCATACCTCCGCTCAGTATGGCCCAACAGCACCAATTTTCAAACCAATTCAAGACGTTGTCAAGAAAGTCGCACATAACAAATATTGACCAAATCCATTGATATTTGTCCATGTTATCGCGCTAACATGAAAGACATGCACGCCGTCTGTTCACCCTCTTGCCTGCACACCCCGGCTTCATCAAACTACCAGCCAAGTTTGTTTTTAAAAAACTCAACCAATAAAACATTATTTCAATGGACAACACCTGACAATCTGTAAGAAATTCACATTACCAATATTCAACAACTGGATAAATACACACGTTTGTACTTGACAAATATTTAGTCCACTGAAGTATAATGTTACTGAGATTTCTGCACTATATGAAAACAACCTAAAATTTAAGTCAATATTGTCGTTTAATTTCAACCCCTGCTTGAATTCATCCTTAGTTAGTTGCAACTACTTGATGAGTTCAAAATAACTTACAAAATCATGAAGGATTGTGTAACTCATTGACATCTTTTCCAGTTCCAAAAACAAGAATAAAGTATGACTAAATTGCATACAAATATTTGTTTGGGTTCTCAGACCACACTTGACCACGTATTTAGTTTATGTCATTCTTTTACTTTTCAAAGGAAATGTACATATAATGTACAAGGCTCAGAAAAAAACACTTGTACAGGTGTCCATGACAAGTAAAAGTCATATCTGGAAAGTGTTTTCACGTCCACCAGTTGTCTGCTGTACATATCTTCAATTTACTACAAAATCCATGTTCAACATGCTGTGATAAATGCCGATGGAATATTTGTTCAACATGCGATGGCAAATGCAAATGAAACATGCTCACAATGATTAATATATATAACACTAACATGGATTATGAAGCTCTTTTCTCAAGAACTACAAAAAATTAGCAGCTGGTCCCAATACTGTATTGGTTAAACTCCTATTTGCATTATACATTTTGCATTACGGGAAAAAATTAATGCTTGAAATTTCTGACTGTTGAAAATCTAAAACAAAATTCTTGAAAACTGCTCTGGGCTAGAAGGTTGTACATAGAGTGAGTGATAGGACAAGACAATGAAAAACAAGACCATTACAGTGGAAGCCTGTTAAATGAAAACCACCAAATATTCAATTAACAGAAATATTCAGTTAACCCAAATCTGGTGATAAACTGAATATTTTTCTAATATGAAAATACGTGACACGTAATGGTGCACACCCAATATTGTTAATTTCGGTAAATACTGCAGGCCCCAAGCAAGATTTTTCAGGAAAGAGATGGTATATATCGCAGAAATAGCAGCGGCTATGTGAAATATTAAAATTTTTTAGTAAATTTTGTTTCTTAACATACCTACCACAATTGTTTACAATTGGCTGTAACATAAGTGCAAGCCCTACTTCGGAACTAACTCAAGCTTTTAGAATCTTTTCCAAACGAGTTGGAAAAGTACTAGAGTGCAAAAGCACAAAAAAGATCGAAAAAAGGGTCGAGCGAGACCAGCGCTCGAAATTACAGGTACTCTCTCTGCACACCTCTTGCGTTTACTGAGCACATGCGCAACAACCGTGACGTCAATTCCATATTTCCGCCAACGAGAAGTTTGTGATTTAGCGGGGAGGCATCGATATCAAAGATATCCCCAAGGAGGGTGGGCCACCGGTAAACAATTGTGGTAGGTATGTTAAGAAACAAAATTTACTAAAAAATTTTAATTTCTTTTCAACCTACTCACAATTGTTTACAATTGGCTGAATAAACAATAGGAGGAGGTGAATCACATAACCAATACCAACAAGAGTAGCAGAACGAAAGCAAGGATGGCAGAGAACAAAATCAAAAACCTGTAATGAAGATAGAGAGAAGGCACCTGAAAAGAACAAGGCTGAGCGAAGCACAACCTCGACAAAAACCATTTAACGAGGGTGCACAACAGCCTGAGCAGCAACGACAGGGCCTAAAGAATAAAGGTCCTCAGATTGCTGCTGAAGGTGGCGGAGATAAAAGGAGGAGAAGGTAGAAGCATTCCTCCAGTAAGCCGCATTCATAACATCACGGAGCGAAACAGAATTGGAGAATGCCCAGGATGTAGAAATGGCACGAACCTCATGAGCATTAAGCCGGTTCGAAACAAGATCCGACGCAGACAAGCGAGAATAAGCCAGCTTGATTGCAAGACAGATCCACCTGGAAATAGAATGGGAAGAGATAGACTGCCTCTTAGGAATGAGAGACAGAAAGAATCTCTTCCGACCCCTCCTAATGAACTGAGTGCGAGTAATGTAAGTCTTGATCGCACGAACAGGACAAAGAAGAGGCCTCCGGCCATCTACAGAGGGAAGAGCCCGAATGCAGATGGGAGGAGGTACCGAATCAGGAAGTTGATTCTTAGCCAGAAAAGAGCAATCAGTAGTGAAGGTGACACTGTTAGCCTCATTTCGGAAGAAGGCAGAATCAACAGATAGCGCATGAAGCTCACTGACTCGACGAGCAGAAGCAAACGCTAGAAGAAAAGCCGTCTTATAGGTGAGAAAACGCATGTCGGTCTCAGATAAAGGCTCGAATGGCGCCCCCTCCAAACAGTGCAACACCCATGCCAAGTTCCACTTGGGTGTAAGACACAAAACTCGAGGCCTCTTCAAAGAAAAGTGCCGAATAAGTTTGGAGAGAAAAAGATTACGACCGATGCACCGCTTTCCCACATAAGAGAAAGTATCAGACAGCATAGACCGATAGCCCTTAATCGTAATAGGCTGGAGGCCCTTGGAGTCAAAAAGAAAAACCAGAAAATCCGCAATTTGAGCGACTGACGGATCACGGTAATTCACATTGTGATCTGCACACCAGCGGCAGAAAACCTTCCACTTGGCGGCATAAGTCATGCCAGTGGAATGTCGCCGCGATGCAGAAATGCACTCCACTGATCGTCTCGAAAAACCTCTACGTCGGAGACTGGACCTGATAAAAGACAGGCGTGAAGGGACAGGCTCGCCAGGTTGTTGTGATACTTCCTGGGATGACCCTGTGAAAGAAGATCGCGACGTAGAGGTAGACGAATCGGTCGATCGGCCAATAAGGGCCGCAGCAGATTGATCCACACCCTCTGTGGAGACAGGGGTGTGATCAGAATGATCCTGCAACTGCAAGCACGAATCTTCACTAATACTTGAGGAAGAATCGGTGCAGGAGGAAAGGCATAGCCAATCCAACCTGTCCAGTCCAGAGACAGAGCGTCTACTGCAAATGCCAGAGGATCTGGACAAGGGGAGACAAAGGTCTCTACCTGATGATTCCAGCGAGTAGCGAAAAGGTCGACCTGAGGACGGCCCCACTGCTCGCAAATCGCCTGAAACACCGACCGATGTAGTATCCATTTGGTTGGAAGGACATTGTCGCGTCGTTCACATCCCGTGCCAACAGAAGAAGATCCCGAGACAGCCGATACATGGGAATCGAAAGTGTGCCTCCTTGATTCCGTATGTAGGCCACTACTGTCGAATTGTCCAAAAGAAGTAGGACAACATGGTCCGACAGATGAGATATCCAAAGCCGAAAACTCAACAGAAGAGCAAGGAGCTCCTTCTGGTTGATATGAAGGCCCACCTGCTCGCTGTCCCACTCTCCGTGAGTAGACAGGCCGAGAGGATCCAACGTCGCACCCCAGCCCTGATCGCTGGCATCCGCAGTAAGGATGCGATCGGCCAAAGGAAGATCCAACGGAACACCCTGTGTAAGCCAGGGAATATCTGCCCAAGTGCGGAGGTGACAAAGCAGAGACCAAGGAATAGTGAGTTCCAGGTCCAGCGGATCTACATTCGGACGCCAATGATTCAACAGAAAGTGTTGGAGAGGTCGGACAAACAAGCGACCGAGCGGAATGAGATCTGTCACCGAACTGCAAAGGCCCAGCATCCGAAGGAAAGTCCTGGCGGAGACCGAGGAAGATTGAAGCAGGTCCCGAGTCAAGGCGGAAAGAATCGTCGCTCGAGCTTGGGGGACCGACACTACATTGTGAAGAGTGTCGAAATCCATCCCCAAATGACGGAATCGCTGAGAAGGAAGAAGATCCGACTTCTCGCGATTGACTCTGAAACCCAGCGATGCTAGCAGGCAAAGAAACTGCCAGAACAGCAGCATCGTGGTGCCGTTGGAGGATGTCGTCTAGGTAGGCTGACGAAGTCACTGCCAACTGAGTGCGGTGGAAAGCAAGCACCTGTGACATCAGTCGGGTGAAGGCCCAAGGAGCCAGGTTAAAACCGAACGGGAGAGCTCTGAATTGAAAAACTCGATCCCGAAATGAGAACCGAAGGTATTTCCGTGACGCCAGATGAATGGGTACATGAAAGTAGGCATCCTTCAGGTCGATACTGGCCGCAAAATCGCCCTGATGAACCGAACGTCGAACCGACCAGAAAGTCTCCATACTGAAACGAGGAGCTATTATGTACTCATTCAGGGTACTCAGATCGATGACAGGACGATATTGGCCGTTTTTCTTCAGCAGCAAGAAAAGTCTCGAGTAAAACCTCGGTGAAAGGGTGTTCCTGACCACCTCGATCGCCCCTTTGGTGAGGAGATTGTCGATCTCCTGCACCAGAAGGTCCCGACGCAGAGAATCGGAAGGGACCTGAGTCAGAAGGGGCACCCGAGATAAACTGGGTTGCCGATGGAAGGACAGTCGCAGACCGGATTGAATGACGTCGGGGACCCAAGAGTCCGACATTATCTCTGTCCAACGGTCGTAAAACAGCGACAGCCTTCCCCCGACTGGAGGCGAATCGAGGTGAGAACCTTCACTTGCGGCCTCGACGAGGCCCCCAAGAGGAGAAACCACCTCGGGAAGTGACAGAGTCCTGAGACTTTCCAGCCTGAGGCTGCCAGCGAGCCTGGCCACGTCGGCGCTTCTTATGAGCAGAAGGAGCAGACGTAGCCGAAGGCGTAGCCGACGTCGCCGATGAGGCAGACGCAGCAGCACACTTGGCGGGCCTGGAACGACCCCCACCCGCAGCAGCAGGTTGGTCAAGCTGTCTCAGCAAAAGCTGGTCCTTCGAATGACAAAGAACTTCACCACGAACAGCTTCCACGGAACCATGGAACAACTGAGGTCCCACCAAAGAGGCAGACCTCAGAACAGCACGTTGCTCAGTAGGAAGGGATGGTAAAGAATCCAACACCGCATCCCGGCGTGCCAGCTCCAAATTAGCCGTGTTACAGGCGTGAGCGTGTGTCAAGTTCATAAGAGCCTGTGACAAAACGTGAAAAGGCGCCTGAGCGTCATCAAACTCCCCTGGTGGAAAATATTCAGCCAGAGCAGTGACGACATGGTCCGCGAGAGATAACATACCCAGCATCTCTCGGGACAGGCCCACCATAGACTCAACTACCGACATAGGGAGAACTGCCAACTTAGGCTTAGTCAACCCGAGGGAAGAAGAATCCTCATCCACAGTAGTCATCCCTTGGAAGACTGGTGGAGAGATGGAATTGTACACACGAAACCGCGATGGAGGCAGAAAGGCATCAGCTCTAGAAAAGAAGGAACCCTTGAGGGCCTTAGAACGCATTTTGGCGTCTAAGCCCTGGAAGGACTCAACAACCTGAGCCGATTGCAGAGGACGCAAAGCCCCGGAGCTAGAAGGCTCAACAGGGTTACGGCGCTCCACAGTGGACCGCGGCCGGACGGTCACAGAAGGCTGGTCGGAAGGTTGAATGTCCGGCAATAAGCCAAAGACGAAATCCAAAGCCTGCCCCAAGACTGACGAGGGGGGCCCATCACCTTCAAGATACTCGTCATCCTCCGTAGAAGAGGAGACTCGGGCTGACCAGCAGAAACCTCCTGTGAATACTGTGCAGTATCCACGGGGCCAGGCGAGACATCTCGGCGACCGACCAAAGGAGGTTGTGCCTCAGGAGGCACAGGGAGGCCAACTTGAGGGTTGCCAGAAAGCAACCGGGTGAGCGCCAAAACGGCCTGGCGCAGGTCACCCTGAGAATCCGTCGCAGCAGAATCGCCCGACGGAGTGTCCTACCAATGGACCCTTCTGGTAGAAGAACCCAAATCCTCAGAAGAGACCGACGGCGAACGTCGATCGGCAGACAGAATAGGAGCACGGTGAGAAGACACCGGAGGATAGTCCCGATTGTGACGCCCAGGGGCCATCACTGACCTCTGCGAAACAGAAGGTCCTGCCTGCAAATCCTCTAAAGAGACCGACGGCGCACGTCGATCGGTAGCTGGACCTAAGACACGGTGAGAAGACACCGGAGGATTGTCCCAAGAATGACAGGAACCTGTCATTGGCCTCTGCGCAGCAGACGGCCCCAACTGCCTATCCTCTGAGACCGACGGCAAGCATCGATCGACACCCAGACCCGGAACACAGTGAGGAATCACTGGAGGAAGGTTCCGAGAGTGACAGCTAACAGGGGCTGTCACTGACCGCTGCCGAACAGCAGGCCCTGGATGCCAACGTCCCAACACCATCCTGCTAGGCAGCACACTAGCAGGGGAAGGTGGTACGATAAACGATTCACTCGAGGGACGAGGAATCGCTGCCGAAGCGACCGGCCGGCTCAACCGACTAGGAGCAAACCTAGCCAGATGAGACGGAGCAGACAGCAAACCCACACAGCCCCGCCGCGAGGCTGGGGGAGGCTGAGAACACACAGACACACCAGCAGATACAGCCTCGGTCCCCTGAGACTGTAGACCATCCCCAGAGGAGATGGAAGAGCCACCATCAGACAGAATAGGATCTGGAGTAGCAACCTCCTCAACAACGGTCGACGGTGTAGGAGGCAGATCGGAGAGGGTTACCGAGCTGACCTCGGAAAAGCTCTCAACGAAAACAGACGCCTCAATAGTGACATCAGAAGACAAAGAGACCACGGTCTCCTCGTCAGGTATCACTGAACTAACACCGCCAACAGTTGCAGAGGAACTCGCCACAGAAGGCAGATCCGAATCCTGTGTGACAGAGTCACCACGTGCACCAGCAGAAATGTCTGCTATGGCACGGCTACCCTTACCCCGAGAACGAGGGGCTCTAGCTCTGGAAAGAACCACCTTGTTCACAGAAGCCCAGAATTTAGAGGACCAAACCCCACAAATACCACATGATTGGGCCTGAGTGCAATTGTTGCAAGTGACACATGTGGCATGAGAATCGTCCACATGTTTCACCTGCAAACAAGAGGTACAAGGAATAGTCTTAGGCATGATATCAAAATAATAATCAAGCTTCCCGCCGACGGAAAACAGTACTAAGGTCGTGTTCACACGTGGGGGAAAGACAAGATAAAGTGTGAAGAGACAAGCAATAAAAATACAATTTAACATTAAATAATAATAATTTGGTAGCTTGATAAAAGGATACAATCCACTAGCACACTAAATATGTAGAATAAGTTGTTCACGAAGAATAAACAGCATAATTAGAAGAAGATTTTTGAAGAAATTCATATTGTACCAAGTTAAATTTCATGTTCCCATGTGGAGCCCAAATATTAGCCTAGGCACTCGAATTGAACAACCTGGAATCTGACCCCCCCTAGAGATGTTGTATACCAAATATAAAAGCATTCTGACTGGTGGATCTGAAGAAGAAGATTTTTAAAGAAACTTACTCATATTGCGTTAAGTAAATTTGGGCTATCATAGTGAGCCCAAATATATACCTAGGGATCTGATTCGAACAAACTTGAATCTGACCCCCTTAGAGATGCTGCATACCAAATATCAAAGCATTCTGACTGGTGGATCTGAAGAAGAAGATTTTTTTAAATTACCCTCCATATTGAACAAAGATAAAATTTGGGCTTCCATAGGAAGCCCAAATATTAACCTAGGGAAATGGTTTGAATCTGACCCTCATAACAATGATGTATACCAAACATTAAAAGATTTTGACTGGTGGTTCTGAAGAAGAAGATTTTTAAAGAATATTCCCCATATTACCCTATGTTAAAACTTCAGGCTCATGTAGAGAGCCCATATATGGACCAATGAGCTTTATTTCAACAAACTTTTATTTGCTCCCCCACCCCTCCCTCCCTATGAATGCTGTAAACCAAATATCAAAAGATTCTGATGATTGGTTCCGGAGAAAAGATTTTTTTAAATTTTTGCAAATATGCTGACTCAGCATTTTTTCGATGCCCATTACAGAGCACCCTAACATAACCGATGGCAATTGTTTTTTACCATTCAATTCTACTGGTCCTAAGGATACTTCATACCAAATAACAGCTCTCTGTTCCGTGTGGTTTGGAAAATATGGGCGTTTGAAAATATTTCTATTTTTAGCTCCCTGGGTTCCCATGGGGATGCAGGAATTTTTTTTTTGCTTGGGTCAAGTACCTATGACCTAGTAATACCACACACCAAATTTGGTTCACACCGGGCCATCGGTTCAGAAAATAGAAATTTTGGCCGGGGCCAAAACACACTGGTTCTTGAGAAGAAGATTTTATAAATATTTTGGAGCATTTTCCTCCACTCCCTCCATATGGGAAACTGAGAGTGTATGAGTTGAATAAAAATGAAATGCCCCTTTGGGACCATCACTCACAAAAACTTTCACTTGAACTGGCCCGGTGGCTTTGGAGGAGAAGACCAAAACATGGTGTTGACGGATGACGGGCGGAGAGCGATGAGATTAGCTCAGCTTGACTTTGTCAAGATGAGCTAAAGAAGCCAGTTTTCCCAGTTAAGGCACCGAGAGTCATTGGTATGGTACTGACAAAAACATGAAACACTGCTTTTTCAACAGTATGGCCAGTACTGCTCATGTGGTATCTCTTAGCACTGTTAAAATGCCTAAAAACATCCAATATTGATTCTGTGGTGCTGTGCTTGAGCAGCAGGGCACTTTCACAACCTTAGATTTAATCCCCACAAACACCCATTCTGATAAAAAGTGTGAAATTGTGGAAATATGTCTCCAAGGAGGATGAATGAGATATTTGCTTAAAAAATTTGTTTTTTTTTTAGTGTTTTGAAAGTCTACACAGAAATAAAAACTGACATACAATGGAAAGTTTTGTTAGAAGAGCCAGGACAAGATTTTCAAACAGAAAAAAAACCTCAATGGACCCTGAGTTCTGCAGTACCTAAGCAAATCATAGGAAACTGAGAGTGTATGAGATTAACTTTAGTTTCCAAAACATACTGTACAGTCTTTCCAATTGTTTCTCATCAACTGAGGCTTCAGTATGGGCAGGTGGGTGGGGGACTTGATTCAAGGAGAGAACAATATTTCACAGCTGTTACTGTAGTTTTGTGCTGTAACATGGGAACTGTGACAACAACGCTCGATCTGAACAAAATATGATCGCATCTCTTTAATTTTGTTATTCAAATATCTTTGTCAAGTATAACCCTTCAGAGAACTTTTTCCGACCCCAAAACAGGGGGTCGTGCATCAAATAAGAGGGAAAATTTAGTACTAGATTACTTTATTAGTACTAGACTGTGCACAAATGCCATTCACTCACGTTTGCAACTTTACTGCGTTATTTTTTCCACTGTACCCCACCCCCAAATTTGTGTTCTAAAATACTCTTTCAACGAAGAAATGATTTTCTAACACTTTTTAACCCTTTACCAAATATAACGGCCAAAAGCTGCTGGTGCTATTCACAAGTATTGCAATTCCATGTTCATTATTTTCTCGGTTTTTTGTGTCAAACACATAGCTTATGACCCCTCATTGGAATGAGGTCATTCCAATGGTGTAAAAAGTCATGTTTTTGACACAAAAAATTAGTAAGTCAATAAGTTTGTGGGCAAGGGTAATCAGCTTTTCATGTTACATGTAAGTAAAGGGTTAACAGCATAATTCAGGCAAACATCTAAATGCCAGTAAATAAAAGTGCAATATGGGTTTTCTGGCTGTGGGTTTGAATGATGATTTGGAAGAGGGTTGGAAGATTGGACGCCCCCTCTGTCCCTAGTACTATGATGGGGAACCATGGTTTAATTACATTTATTAATACATGTGTACATGTAGGGTAAAATAGGTTGTTATTTGGCATTTGCTGGAGGCTGTAGTGTGCCACTGGAGGCTACACTAGCTCAAGATGTGAATTTGCTTGCAATATATAGCCCTTATTGCTGATTATGACAAAAACATACTTTTCAAAACAATAAAAAAGTATTGTAGGGTGTGTGGTACCCCAATGAATTTTTAAATGTGAAATAATATCTCAAAATAATAATTAAATCAGGTTCGGAAGCCAAATTATGTATTTCCTTTATCAACCCCAATCCTATCAAAGATACATTTTACCTCTTTCATGTGACAAAAGAGTCATTTCTGCATGAGAATTCAGCTTTTGGCTTCCACCGAGTTAAAAACATGGAAAATTTGTTCTTTTAAAGAAAACTGTCCATGGTTTAAAAATTGCTGTTGCCTCCAATACATGTTTCTACTCTGCTTTGCTCTGTTACCTAAAGGAATTCATGTAGATTTTTTTGAAAACTAACCCAATCCCCAAATAAAACTAAAATCTGCATCAGCATGTAATACTTTGAGGAAAAAATTGTCTCCTTTAACCATACAGCAAGACAAAGAGTGGTGTTCCAACCCCATGAAACCATATAAATGTCAATTTTGATTCAAAAATTGGGGTTGCAGCTACATGTATATAATTCACCAATATCAATAGACAGTACCATTTTATCCTAACAACTGATGTAAAATTTTCTTCTACATACTGATGTGGCAAAATATAGCCTTGAAGGTGTCCCCCTAGTATGCCCCTTTTTATCAAAAACTATGATAAAATTCATAAATTAATTGATGTTGACATATAACAAACCTCTTGTGATATTAAATTTCCCATTTGTGATAATTTCTAAATCACATTCTGGCTTCTGAAGATATTTCACATTGCGCTTCATGAATGTTTTGCCATTCTTGTGAAAAAAGCCTCACTTTCTCAGTTACGACACCTAGAGTCATTGGTATGGCACTGACACAATATTAAACACTGATTTTTTTCCAACAGCATGACCAGCTGAGCACTGCTCTTATGTTATAGCATAGCACTGTTAAAATGCCTAAAACCATCAAATAATAATAATTTATTATTATTATTATTATTACCATCAAATATTGATTCTGTAGTGATGTGCATGTCCCACAAGTACATGTACCCACAAGAGCTCGTTTACAACCTTGGATTTAATCCCTGCAGGCACCCATTCTGATGAAAAGGGTGAAATTAGGGAAAATACATGCATGCCTAGTATCCAGTGAGGATGACTCAGATATTTGCTTCAGGAATGTAGTGTTCTTTAATGTTTAATATATTTGTGTGTGGGGGTGGGGGGGGGGTCAATTGCCAGTTATTGAAAATGTAGAACTGTGCAAATGGAAACAAACCAACACTTTGCATGATGGACAGACAGACATGCAATCACATATCTTGAAAGAGACAGTCTACATGTACATAGGAATGGTATGATGGACAGACAGACATGCAATCACATATTTTGAAAGTGACATTCTACATGTACATAGGCATACTGACTGACATACAATGAAAAATATAGCGAGAAGAGCCAGGACAGGGTTGTCAAAACAGAAAAAATCTCAGTGGACCCTGAGTGTTGCAGTACCAAAGCAAATCATAGGAAACGGAGAGTGCATGCTGTTAACTTTTTCATCAGCTGAAGGGTTTAGTATGGGTGGTAGAGGGACAATTGTCAATGCAGTTTTGTGCTATAACATGGGGACCCTGACAGCAATAGTATCAGACTACTATATTGGTAGCTGTGCACAGAAGTCATTCATTCACATTTGCAAGTTTGTTACTTTTCCCACTGTACCCCACCCCTTTCCCCAAATTTATGTTCCAAAATACTCTGTGAAAGAAGAAATTGTTTTTTAACATTTTTAATCACTCACTCATTGTAATGGCCAAAACAGACTAGCACCATTCACCGAAACTGCCATTCAATGTTCATTATTTTTGCACCAAAAACATAGCTTATGACCCCTCATTGGAATGAGCTCGTTCAGCTCAATCCAGTGGGGTTTCATAACTATGTTTTTGATGCAAAAAAAATGAAAAGAAATTAGTTATTCAAAACTGCTATCTTCTTTTCATGTAAGGTAAAGGGTTAACATCATAATATGGAGAAAGCTTCTATTAATCATTCACTCAATGTAATGGCCAAAACCGGCTAGCACCATTCACTAAAATTGCCATTCAATGTTAATTTTTGTTTTTTCATTTTTTGGCATCAAAAACATAGCTTATGCCCCCCTTATTGGAATGAGCTTGTTCAGCAAATACAAGTGAAGTATGGGTTTTCTGGCTAAATGTTTGGATGGTGATTTGGGAGAGGATTGGAATATAATTGGAATCCCCTCTATCACAAGTACAATGAGGGGAAAGCATGGTTTCATTAGATGTGTTAATAGGGTAAAGAAGGTGGTTACATGTGTACATGTATTTGTCATTTGCCAGAGGTTATAGTGTGTTTCTCAGTTCTGGATGCCACACTTGCTCAAGATGCATTTAACTGCATTGTTTTTGGCAATATATGGCCTTTATTGCCGACTGTGACAAAAATATAACTTTTCCAAAAATAAAACAGTATTATTCAGTCTGTGGTTCTCGAATGAACATTTAAAAGTGAAATATGTGTAATATCCAAAAAATATAATTAAATCAGTGTTGGAAGCCAAAATACATGTCCATTTACAATGTACATGTACTTATTTCCTATAATCAAACCCAAACCTTTCGAAGGGTAACGTACAAAACTTTTCCCTGACAAAAATTCCCCCCCCCCCCCCCCCCCCCCCACAATCATTTTCATACAATGTGCAAAAATCCCCCCCACACCTTGTTCCTCCCTCCATAATTTCTGGTGAACAAAAATCCCCCTCACCCCCTAACTTTTTAGAAGTACATGTATATTTAAAGCCATACAAAAAAGTCCAAAGCTTTTTACCACTTGAGGCCGAGCACTTGTCGCTTCAATCAATGCTAACTTTGCTTGTGTGGAGTTAGCACGTTGGATAATTGCTCACTGTTGCCAGATGGTTCTCTCAGTGCACTTTAGTTTCCTCCACCCATAAAACTGTCCGACATGAGGAGACACTGGCTGTTGAAAGTGTCCTTAAACTCCAATAACTAAATAACTGTGTTGATAAATAGTTATCGAGGCATGTTTTCTTGTAAATAGTGATGAGTGTTTATGTAATTTACAAATTAAATACACAAGTTTTTAAATCCTTTTGGACTGCCTTTTAACCTTTTGGTGTAAGAGGCCGGGAGGGGGATTTTTGTACTGCTCTTAAAATAATGTGAGAGAATGTGGTACTACTCAAAAACTGTGGGAGGAATTTTTGCTAAGTGTGTAAACATGATTGGGGGTATTTTTTGTAGGGGTGATTTTAACCTACATTCCAATCCTTCCAAAGATACATTTTATCTCTTTCATTTGATAAAAGAGTCATTTCTGCATGAGAATTCACTGCTGTCTTTAAAAACTACCCCAATCCCAAAATAAAACTAAAATCTGCATCAGCAGACAATAGTTTTGTGAAAAATCTGTCTCATTTAACCATACAGCAAGAGAAAGAGTGGTGTTCAACACCACCCCCCCCCCCCCCTCCACTCCACACAAAACAAAATGAATGTCAATTTTTATTTAAAAACTGGTGTTGCAGCTATATAAATCACCAATATCAATAGACAGTGCCATTTTATCCTAACAAATTATGTCAAATTTTCTTCTACATATTGATGTGGTAAAATATCGCCCTGAATGTGTCCCCTAGACCCCCAGCATACCCACTTCCATCACAAATTATGATATAATTCATAAATTAAATGATGTTGACACAAAACAATCCTCTTATGATATTAAATTTCACATTTCTGATAGTTTTTAAATCACATTCTGGCTTCTTAAGATATTTCACATTGTGTTTGATGAATATTTTGCAATATTTGTAAAAACAAAAAAAAATTTTAATCCCACACATTTCTTAATTAAGGCACTTTGAGTCATTGGTATGGTATGTCTCTGATAAAACATTACACATTGATTTTTTTAATATTTTTCCAACAGCATGACAGTGCAGGTCATATGTTATCTCATAGCACCATTAAAATGCCTGAAACCATCAAATATTGATTCTGTAGTGCAGTGCCAAATATTATTTAGAGGTCGGTTCTGGGGAGGTTGGTATTTAGGCTTTTCAAAAGTTTTTTGCCATACTCAAGTCTAAATATCAGAATCCCCACCTCCACATGTTGGTCAGACGAGGAAGGCGACATTGACTAGTTTGAAGATGAATTCAGTTCTATTCTTGTTGCAATGCCTAAAGCATCCAGGAATTAAAACATTGTTTACCAAAGCACAGAGGAAGTGTGCATGTAATTTAAATGGGAGTTCTGAGTGATTCTGGTATTTAGTCTTCAGGAAAACACGTCGGATCACAAAATTGGCTGGCCGCTACACTGCAATTCTGACAGTCTTAAACTGACATTGTATTGTATCATTGGTAAAAATAGTTCACAGACTGGATCCAGTGAACTTGTGAAGAAAAATCTAGGAAATAAATGAATAGGTATCGCTGTTCGCGTGCATGTCTGTTTCTGTAAAATTTTACTACAACAAGACTGCATGCCCGTGTTTTGAGAACAAAGATTTCCCCAGACCTTACGTGACCATAACTTGAATTCATCCGAACTCCGGCTGTTTCTAAGAAAATCACGCTAAGTTCCCCACAAATGAAAAAGGCCCACTAAAAGTGTCAATAAATCACTTGTTTTATTTTTTATTCGTTGTCAACAATTTGTGAAGTGTACGTTCTCAATTAAAATTGAAACTGGGTTTTAAATCTGACGAAACCGGCAACGGACGGCATTGGCACTTCAAACTTTCAAACAATACGTAACTCGACAACAACTACCTAACTTCGAAAGTCACTTCATTACTTGATTATTTATCATAGTTTCCAGCATTCTGCAACAATATATTTTACATAATGTCCTTTGAAAGGCCCAAAACAATTTAGTATCCGTTACAATGATTTTGGGTTTTTTGCCAGTGGGAGAGCCACGCCGCCAGATGGCACCCCAAACTCTGTTGCATGGTAGAAAGAAAAATTATAAAATCATGGACACGTACCCATTACCTATGTGCGCACACGCCACTGCGTGGGTGTGCACTATTATATTTTGTTGGACTGAGATAATCGAGATTAGATGATTATATTGGATGTACTGATATCAAAGAGGTCTGTAAAGCTTGGTAATTTACAGGTTGTCTGAAATTTTTTTTCATGGATCTCAATATTTTTTATTGTTAAATTTTCTCTATTAATTATTTATTGGGTTTTAATGACATCTGCAACAGCCAGGGTCATAGCAAGTTGAAGATTTACTCTATAACGCATGTATATATACCGAGTCAAAAAAGAAAGTGTAATAGAAACAAATGTGAAAAAATAGCATAAAGGATGAAATATAATAGTTCTAATGTTGCATGTTTGTGGACAAGAAGTCATGCAAAGAGTTTAATGACATGTTGTTGTTGTTCACCCAACCGTATACAATTTTGCTATGGATTTCAAAATAGCACGTGCTACCCGAGAAAGTCAAATTGAATGGGTGACCAATGATTTCCTTTGTTATGTTGTGCTAGAGAGCCTGGGTTATTGCAAAAACATGCTAGTTTTTGTCTTCCGACATTTTAAATGAAAATGTCAATGACACTGTAGTTTAACTTGTGCGTTGTGTTTGATGAAAAGGATAATGTTCAATGTTTATGAAAGGATTATGAAATGAGACAAGAATTGTGATAATTGGGAATATGTTCATTTCTGTTCCCTGTATGCTATGTTTTTGATAAAAATAATATGAGGTGTACACTGTACTAAAGAGTTGAGGGGTGGGTTAATATGACCTCACAGTTAATGTATGTGGCCCTCACAGTTAAAGTATATCAACAAAAGTTACCAAGTAACAATGAAATTATTCCAAAACGAGCCATCCTATCAAGTTACATTGAAATCCCTTCATAAATATGGCCTGTAGACTGTGCTAAAGGTTTTCGGGCTTCGGGCCCCTGTAGCCGTCAGTTTCCCAATTGCGTCCAAAGGGGACGTTCTCATCTAGACATTAATAAGAAGTCAACCTACCAAGTTACAATGAAATCCATTCATAAATATGACCTGTAGACTGTGCTAAAGGTTTTTGGGCTTTGGGCTCGGGCAGCCATCACAGGTTGAATGATCGCAACCAAAAGGGGACATTCTCATCTGGGCATCATCTGGAGTGATCCTACGAAGTTACAATGAAATCCCTTCATAAATATGACCTGTAGACTGTGCTCAAGGTTTTTGGGCTTTGGGCACCTGTAGCCATCACAGTTGACCATTCACGACCAAAAGGGGATGTCATCATCTAGGCATTATATGGAGTCAAACTAACAAGTTACAATGAAATCTTTCCATAAATACGACCTATAGACAATGCTAAAGGTTTTTGGGCTCAGGCAGCCATCAAAGCTGAATGAACCCAACCAAAACAGGATGTTCTCATCTAGACATTATTTGGAGTCATCCTACCAAGCTACAATGAAATCCCTTCATAATTATGACTTGTAGACTGTTCTAAAGGTTTTCAGGCTTCGGGCCCCTGTATTTATTTATTGATGTTTAAGGTCACATACTTATGCACAATGGCTAATCATGACCGTGACAGTTTTACGGGAGGAGGAAGCCGGAGTACCCGGAGAGAACCACCGAGCAACGACGAGCAGCTGCCAGCTCCCCAACATCGTAACTCCGCACAGCAGCACAGGCAGGGTTAGATTGGTTGAAGACATGCGTACCATCGACGTGCAGTACGCCTTAGTACACGGCGTCATCGTGCCCCCACGCGGGCACTGGAGATGAAGTGTCTTGCCCAAGGACACAACGCGGTTGCCGCAGGTGGGATTCGAACCGAGGACCTCTCGGCTTGCAGCCTGCACTTCTACCTACTGAGCCACCGCGCTCCCCACGGGCCCCTGTAGCTGTCACAGTTGCCCAATCGTGTCCAAAAGGGGACATTCTCATCTAGACATTATATGAAGTCAAACCTACCAAGTTATAATGAAATCCCTTCATAAATTTGACCTGTAGACTGTGCTAAAGGTATTCAGGCTTCGGGCTCGGGCAGCCATAATGGTTGAATGATCGCAACCAAAAGGGGGCATTGTCATCTGGGCATCATCTGGAGTGATCCTGCGAAGTTACAATGAAAGCCCTTCAAAATATGACCTGTAGACTGTGCTCAAGATTTTTGGGCTTCAGGCACCTGTAGCCATCACAGTTGACCAATCACAACCAAAAGGGGATGTCATCATCTGGGCATTATATCGAGTCAACCTAACAAGTTACAATGAAATCCTTCCATAAATACGACCTATAGACTATGCTAAAGGTCTTTGGGCTCGGGCAGCCATAAAGGCTGAATGATTGCGACCAAAAGGGGATGTTCTCATCTAGACATTATTAGGAGTCATCATACCAAGCTACAATGAAATCCCTTCATAATTATGACCTGTAGACTGTTCTAAAGGTTTTTGGGCATCGGGCCCCTATAGCCGTCACAGTTGCCCAATCATGTCCAAAAGGGGACATTCTCATCTAGACATTATATGAAGTCAACCTACCAAGTTACAATGAAATCCCTTCATAAATATGACCTGTAGACTGTGCTAAAGGTTTTCTGGCTTTGGGTTCGGGCAGCCATCATGGTTGAATGATCACAGCCAAAGGGGACAATCTCATCTGGGAATCATTTGAAGTGATCCTACGAAGTTACAATAAAATCCCTTCATAAATATGACCTGTAGACTGTGCTCAAGGTTTTCGGACTTCGGGCACTAGCCATTGCAGTTGACCAATCATGACCAAGAGGGGATGTCATCACCTAGGCATTATATGGAGTGAACCTAACAGGTTACAATGAAATCCTTCCATAAATATGACCTTTTGCCTGTGCTAATGGTTTTTGGGCTCTGGCACCCATCAAGGCTGAATGATCGTGATCAAAATGGGACGTTCTCATCTAGACATTATTTGGAGTCATGCTACCAAGTTACAATGAAATCCCTTCATAAATATGACCTGTAGACTGTGCTAAAGGTTTTTGGGCTTCGGGCCCCTATAGCTGTCACAGTTGCCCAATCACGTCCAAAAGGGGACTTTCTCATCTAGACATTATATGAAGTAAACCCACCAAGTTACACTGAAAGTCCTCAATAAATATGACCTGTAGACTGTGCTAAAGGTTTTTGGGTTTTGGGCTCGGGCAGTCATCACGGTTGGCAGATCACGCCCAAATGGGAAAATTCTCATCTAGACATCATAAGGAGTCATCCTACAAAGTTACAATGAAATCCCTCCATATTAAACATGACCTGTAGACTGTGCTAAAAGTTTTTAGGTTTCGGGCAAGGGCAGCCATCAGGGTTGACAGTTCATGCCCAAAAGAGTACGTTCTCATCTAGGCATTATACAGATGCATCCTACCAAGTTACAATGAAATCCCTTCATAAATACGACCTGTACACTATGCTAATGGTTTTCGGCTCGGGCAGCCATACCGGTTGACCGATCGCGACCAAAAGGGGCGTTGTCATGTAGACATGACCCCAAACCTGCATATGAAATTTTGGGACGATCAGACAAGAACTGCGAGGTGTAGCCCGTGCTAAAGGAAAATGTGAACAGACTCACAGACTTCCGCACGCGTGATGGCAATAGCTTATCTTGACTTTGTCAAGTTAAGCTAAAAAGCTAAGCCGAAAATCAGAGGTTGCGTGCCATTGGTACGCATGAGGCTGGGATACCTCCAGATGAGCTCGCTGCTGAGCTCGGGGTCACTGTGGCCACTATTTATCATCTCATTGGAAGGTATAAAACCACTGGATCTACTTCCGATCGACCGCGTTCATGTCGACCAAGAGTTATGATCCCTGCACAAGACAGACACATCAGGACGTCTCACTTGCGGGATCGCTTCCTTCTGGCGATGAGGACAGCAGCAATTACTCCTGGTAGAACTAACAATAGAATCAGTGCACAAACTGTCTGCATCAGACTCACTGAACACGGCATCCACAGTAGGCGTCCAAACCATGGACCAATCCTAACCCAACATCATCGTACCATCAGAATGGAATGGGTACATCAGTGTGTTCGCTGGACTCAGTAGCGTTGGAGCACAGTTCTTTTTAGTGATGAATCACAATTTTGTCTACGGCGCACTGATGGTAGGGCAAGAGTTAATTGCCAACAAGGAGAACGGTTTTCTGATGTTTGTGTGCATCAATGCGACCGTTTCAGCGGGGTAGTGTAATGGTTTGGGCAGGAATGTCCCTGCACCATCAAACACAGTTGATCTTCATCATTGGTAATCTGAATGGACAGCGATATGGGGACAAAATTCTTAATGCTGTTGTTATCCCATTGTTCAATGCTAATGTCGGATTGCAGTTATTCCAGCAGGACAATGCCCGATGTCACATGCCGCGTATCTGTTGTGACTTTCTTGAGGAGCAGAGCATCGAACTTCTTCCCTGGCCCTCACTTTCACCAGATTTGTCGCCAATCAAGTATTTTTGGTATCAATTGGACCGTCGGGTACGACTTCATGATCTTCAGACGTTAGGTGATTTACATAATGTTTTAGGGCAGGATTGGAACACAATACCAATGGGTGACATCCAGAGAATTATCAGGTCCATGCGCTGTCGATGTCTTGCCATCCAAGAGACCATTTCTTTCACCCATGTCTGAATTGCGACGTCCTGACGTGACGCTGGCAGCAGTAAGAACATGAAATTACGCAAATTCATACAGCTAGATTCGAAATATGAATTTATAATAATTTGGTTGGGATTAAAGTCCATAATACTAAAAAAATTGCTCCTTAAAAGTTTATTATACTTTTCTTTTTTGACACAGTATACAATTAACCCATTACCGAACGCAACAGCCATAGCAGGCCACCATTATCCACAAACATTTATTACTTTCATTTATTTTTGCCTCCAAAACCTAGTTTATTACCCCTCACTGGAATGATCTCAAGAAGCTCAGTGCAAAGAAGGAGCTGTGTTTGGTGCAAAAAATAAAATTTTTCAGTTATTCAAGGATTTTTTGCCTTGAATCCAACACATATTGGGCTGTCAAATGCAATCAACACCTTACCAAATGCAATAGGTTTATCATGCCAATTTTATCTGTACAAATAGCCTTTCAATTTTATTATTTTTGTGAACAGTTGCCTCTAAAACACCACATGTGACCCTTCATTGGAACAAGCTAGCCAAGCTCATTCCAATGAGGATCATAAGCAATGTTTTTGAGACAAAGAAGGAAATGTTTAGAAATTCAAGAATTGTTTGACAAATATTACCTGTAGTGTAAGATAAAGTGGACAGTGCAGATCTGCGCTTCAAGTATAGTGAATGGTTTGGGCCATTCTACAACACAATATCTAATCAACTTTGATCAACAATAGTTAACAGTAATAAAAACTCACTCTGAAAATTTAAATTTTGTTGTGTATCTCTCACTTTCTTGATGTGGATCATAATTGTTTACCTACAAATATATATATGATTTTCGAATACACAAATGTATTCTATTTTGGACTGCTTTGGTATTAAGGCCAAGTACAACACTCAGATGATAGGGTTTCTTGGGCTAATGTTATGGTATTATTTTCATACTGTTTAATATCATTCCATCATCAAAGAGCTCAGAGAGCTGTTACAACACTGACATCTGAGAGTATTCCATGATAGGAGGACAAAAAACAGCCCAAAAGCCTTTGCTATCAGAGTGAAAGAGATTGTGGCAGTAGAAAGATTAATGGTGTCAAATTTTGATTTCATATCGGTGCTCACAAGCCTGTCATTTTAACAAGAGGTGCATATTGAGTTGTGGTGCAAAGGTGCATAACTCTGTAATGAGAAATCAGACCGGGCCAGTTTTCATACTCACTTGAGATATTATTGCAAAAGACCTGTATGGCAAATAGCAGTTAAATCGGAGAAGGTTTGTTCAATTTATTGTGCTAACAGTGTGAGGACACTGGGATGCTGACCTGCCAGGATGCCCACCGGCCATTGCCAAACCACAGGTCTCAGTTGTTAACACACCTCAACCAAGAATTACAGAAGATCTAAAGCAACTGATGCCCTTCTGGGAAAAAGTTCTGGTGACTACCCCCATAGTATAATAAGACAGAACACAAGGAGGGCTGAATCAACAACCTGAGGTGAAGTTTTTCCTGTATTTGAAGCATACCAAAGGTGCACATTAAATACAGAAATACAGAAAAAACTCCACCAAGGGTAGTTGATTTGTGTACCCATACTCTATCCAGAGTTGTGTTGTATATTTATACCACGATTAAATTTGAATAAAGTGAATGAAGATATTTTTAAAGAATTATCCAGATTCTATGTTTGGTTTATCTAGAACCTTTCCCAATGTATCTAAATTGTATTGCTGTGAATATGCACGTCAATCATGGTATAACAGTCATTTCACAATGATGGAAAACCATGTACCATAGGTTGTACTATAATCCTCTTGACAACCATTAACTGTCAAAGCTCTTTATTCAATTTGCCCAAACACTATGATCTCAGAACAAATCCATTACATAAAAACCAGAAGAGCTACTCTGGACAATAGTTAAATTACTCTGACAATGGTTTCTAGCCAAGGCTTGGCCACCTTTAGATTTGGCTAGAAATCACTGCAAATGATGTGTGCTGTGTAGAAGAAATTCTAAAAAATTTTCCAGACATCCAACTCTTAACCCACTGAGTATTTTCAAAATATTTTTCAGCAAATCTAGTCTTGACTGCTATGAAGCACCC
Source organism: Pictodentalium vernedei (assembly GCA_031216915.1). Classification (NCBI taxonomy): domain Eukaryota; kingdom Metazoa; phylum Mollusca; class Scaphopoda; order Dentaliida; family Dentaliidae; genus Pictodentalium; species Pictodentalium vernedei. The sequence goes on from CM062297.1 coordinate 686,788,171, forward strand.
ATGACCAGATTTGATGAAAAATTCAACTAAATTTAACTCAAGAAATTATTAGTGAAAGAATCCATGCCATTTATAGGGGGTAAATTTGATTAAAGGGTCCAAATTATATTTATATCAGTGGCAAGAGTAAACTTGTCATGGGCAGGAATATCCTTCAGCAGCATGTAAGGAGTTAAGGGTTAAAAATGCTCGCTATGTTTCCATCAGATTTACTGTGCTAAAACATCTTTTAGAATCCCTTAGTTAATCACAATTTTTATGGATTATTTTCAAGTCAGGCAGGCCATAGAGGGTGAGAGCGATCACTCTCCTCAAAATGACAAGCCTGTGTTTAACTCCTTGCAGATATTCCTGCCTTGGACAGGATTTCTCGTCACTGACTCAAGTATAATATGGACACATTTAATCAAATTATCTCCCTGTAAATTAAAAGGACTTTTTCACCAAAGATTCCTTGTGTCAAAGTGAGATCATTTTTCCATCAAATCTTGTAATGGCTGCTTCGGTTTACCCCCATTAGTCAGACACCCAATTGTCATACACCCCAGCTATCAGAGAGTTAATTAGGGATTAGCTGAAGTCAAAGATGATTACCTATTGTTGTGAATGGACCAACCCAGATGTCTACAATTTGAATAAAATTTAGTTTCAACATTTTGTTTTGTACAGTTTTTCTCCTTCTCAAGGTTGACATATAATCAAAATACCACATAATTATCTTCTGAGAAATAATCAATACATAAAATTCACACATGTATTGTATAATAACACTGATAACTTTGATCTAAAATTTGAAAACAAAATTTTTTTTTTTTCTAAACAGTTTGCTGTTTTTACATTTTCTTGTAAAAATGATGTTTGACTATTTATTGATAGCTAATCTACTATATAGTACGTGGAGAGTGTATTATCACTAAATCACCCGCAGAGTGGAGATTCCACCCAAGCAATAATTGCAAATTTGTTGCAATGCATATCGATCACAAGCAAAGTTCCAGCCAATGGACCGGAGGGTTAAACCCGGAGGTCCATTGGTTGAAACATTGCTTATGTTTTCTGTCCATATATACAGACATTGAAAGTGACACTTTGGATGATAACTCCACTTCATGGGTGATTTAGTTACAATCCACTCTCCACGTACTGTATATCATATTCTACATGCAAGACAAGGTTCGACAACACTCCCATTGGTTTATGCGGTTTCTTTCTGACCGACAGCTTAAATCTTACCAAAGATTATTTCAACATCTAAAGACTCATGTCCAGCAACTTCTAAGTAGACCTCTGTCACCTGCCCGAATCCAGTTGGATTTTGAAATAGCTGTCATCAGTGGCAGCGCCATAGGGGGGTATGGGGGGGGGGGGGGGGGGGGGTACTTTTTTTTCGCCAAGCGTAGTAAAAAAATTCTATTATTTTAATTTTTGTATTGAATGCTGCGGTGTAATGGTGGGTATGCTTAATTCCATATTCCCAAATGCACTAAATCAGAGAAGTTTTTAAATTATGTTTGTGTGTCTTCCCCCCCCCCCCCCCCCCCCGCCCTTCCCCACACACACACACACACATTAGCTGCAAACAACAAACAAGAGTCGAGGGCCCAAACAGCAACAAGGCGTGCCGCGTTCAAACGGTCTGAAACATACCGCTTAAGAGTATTCGAGGAATGCTAGCATCGAGAGGCGTGCAACGCATCCGTTTGGAATGCAGCCTACTTTCATTTTTGATTCGAGTGTCGTTTGGTGCTTTGTGCTCGCACTTTACAACAGCGTTCTTCCGTTAAAATGTCACCATGTACGACGTTTTCTATAACTGAAAGACCTAACCAATAAGTTTCAAAAGGATAAAACTGTTTTAATTTAATTGTCTGAGAATGCTCCAGAGAACACCATTTACAACGTAAGTTTTAAAAATTTTCTCAACTTTGGGACGGGACACCCCTCCTGAAACCCACCCCGGCTCCGCGCTGTGTGCAGAGGCCGCCGCTGCACGGCGGGCAATACCCAACTGTACCCCCTCACTTCTGTAACTCTGGCGCCGCCGCTGGCTGTCACCCATGCTGTAGAAAGAGCATTTCCATCAACATGAGGTGAAGGGATGCTATGTCCACTATGTTCAGGCTTTATGGCGCAAAACTCCAGATTCAGGTCTTTCCCAACCTTACAGAGAAGAATCTGATGTTCTACAATGAATAAGATATTTTCTTTAAAGTATTTCATATTTTTCATTTTAATGTCTGTTCTGTTTATTTATCGCTTTCTTCATTGTACTTCATATTTTTCATTTTATTGTTTTTTCTGTTTATTTAATACAGAAAAAATATTTTGTATGATTTATTGTGTCTGGAACTCTTTTCTTATTGTACTTCATGTTTTTTTTTATTTTATTGTCATTTATTGTCTATTTATTTTCTGTTCATTTCTAAAACACACTGGTGAAGAAATATATTACTAAAAGCTAATTAATTGTTTCTTCTCTGTCTGACTTATTGGATTATCCCACTTTATTCTGAAGGGGATAAGTAAGGGATTAGCTGTTCAAGCAACCTAATAATCTGTGATTATAAACTATCTGACAACTGAGGTGTCTGACTAATGGGGTGATACTGCTGCTTCACTTGAAAAAAAAAAGTGGGTTAAGAGTTCATGACAGTTTTAGCACCTGTGATACATCATACCTTCAATCTGATACAAATAGAGACATGCAACAAATGGTGATAATTTATAAAGTTTTGGTGAGGCAACCCATAATTAGGTGGAACTGTCACGAGTCAACATCCATTTTGTCAAATGAATTGAAAAGTATTCAGTATGCAAAGAAATTACATTATTGAGAGTTTTGTTAATAACCTGGTTTCAAAAATGCAATTAGGCCTCACAAAGTAGATCATTTTTTGTAAAATTGCACGTGGGTGGTGTTTTATTTTATTTTTGATTTTTGTAATTATTTCTTTGCCATCAAAAATTCATGTTTTTGGTTTGTTTTATGTTTTAGACCTCATAATCTACAGAATAGCATGAGTGGCAGGGTATTTCGGCCCTTGAGTGCAAGAGGGTTTGCAATGCAAAAGCCTTGTTGCACTCAAGGGACAAATTTATCAATTTCATTAACTTGGATAAAATACCAGATGAACCATTTAATTTTTATTTTTTAAGTTAACATTGGTTATAACAAGAGCACCGCTGGGCATTGCATCATACACCCGTGAACTGTTCAAATTGTACCATTTTAACACATTTGCAATTTTTTTAGAGTGCGAGAAATTTATACTGGCATATATATATATGTTACGGTCAGACTTTGAAATCAGTGATTTTGTGAAATGACTAAAATTTTTCAGTCATTTGAGAAAAAGACTAACAAGTTTGAAGCCAATCGAAAAACAAATACTAAAGTTATCATCCGGAAACCAAATATTTGACGAAGAATTCTAAGTCCAACAGGGGCCATAATTCAGGCAAAAATTGTTCAGACCGACCCCATATTCGAACTTGACCTGTATTTTGTTGTGATTAAACCACATACCAAGTTTGGAGCCAATCGGAAAACAAATACTAAAGTTATCATCCAGAAACCAAATATTTGACGAATTCTAAGTTCAACAGGGGCCATAATTCAGGCAAAAATTGTTCAGACCGACCCCATATTCGAACTTGACCTGTATTTTGTTGTGATTAAACCACATACCAAATTTGGAGCCAATCGGAAAACAAATACTAAAGTTATCATCCGGAAACCAAATATTTGACGAATTCTAAGTCCAACAGGGGCCATAATTCAGGCGAAAAATGTTCGGACCGACCCCATATTCAAACTTGAACTGTATTTTGTTGTGATTAAACCACATACCAAATTTGGAGCCGATCGGAAAACAAATACTAAAGTTATCATCCGGAAACCAAATATTTGACGAATTCTAAGTCCAACTGGGGCCATAATTCAGGCGAAAAATGTTCGGACCGACCCCATATTCAAACTTGACCTGTATTTTGTTGTGATTAAACCACATACCACATTTGGAGCCGATCGGAAAACAAATACTAAAGTTATCATCCGGAAACCAAATATTTGACAAATTCTAAGTCCAACTGGGGCCATAATTCAGGCGAAAAATGTTCGGACCGACCCCATATTCGAACTTGACCTGTATTTTGTTGTGATTAAACCACATACCACATTTGGAGCCGATCGGAAAACAAATACTAAAGTTATTGTTCGGAAACCAAACGGACAGACGGATGGACAGACAGACAGACGGACGGACAACGCCATACTATAATACGTCCCGTTTTTCAAACGGGTGTATAAAAAGAGAGTATGCAGCAGACAAAAGGACCATGTGGATGGGCCTGAGAAACCGATTTTTGACTTTTTTAGGCCCTAGATATTCAATTTATTGTTTTGTTTGAAAGGATTCAGAAACTTCTGTGGGAAGAAAGATAATAACTGGAATTTGTATTTCCTCATGTGAAAAGGTTTAATGCAGCTTAACAAAATTGGTACTCCTCTCATGAATTTTTGGTCAGATAAAATTTTACATACAAATTTCTACCTTAACAGATCAAACTTGTACTGAATGTAAGGAAGCTGATGCAATACAATTATATGGAATTAAAAAGAATAATATCCAATCAAATAAAGTATACTGTGTAAAAAGTAACTTACACCAGAAGCTGAATCCAATGGTCCTTCGATAATTAATATCTTGTATGGTTTATATTCCTACAGCAAAAAATAGACACTGATTCTAATATGACAAAATGGCAGAGCAATAATAATGACAAATAATTTAATATTTAAAAACCAAATTGGTTGTTTTACTCAATAAGGCACCACATGTTGCAACCACTGAAAGTTAAAAAATTTATAGTAATTTCTATATTTTTTATACTTACCAATGACCCAGACATAGCTGGTGCTAACTCTTAAAATATAGGGCCAAACACAAATTTTGCCCCCCAATCCCCAAAATTTGCATCTAAAACCAAAGAAAACATGTCCTGAATGGCCCTCCACACTTCACCTCTACTGCGCATGCGCAGTGTCAAGGACGTTCCGAAATTGGCGCCATTAATCATTCTAATAACCAGTGCCTGGTAAGCGCTATGTACTCAGCAGGGAGGCAAGAGTTCCCAACTCCTGGGAGGGCCATCCCCGTCTGGGTCATTGGTAAGTATAAAAAATATAGAAATTACTATAAATTTTTTAACATTTTTATACTGTACCAATGACCCAGACATAGCTGAATAGTAAAAAGGCTGGAGGGCCAAGGACATAGAGCAAGATGGAAAACGCTCAATAATATAAAATAGAGTCATCCCCTCTAGGGAAAAAGAAGTAATAGGCCTTACATGTATCTTTCTTATTTATGATAAATTAGAAAGATACAACACCTTCCAAAATTGAGCATCATACATCCATGTACTCTATTAATATCCAATATAATCCTTATACTAATAATTTTTAAAGTAAGCCAATAAATAAAGTAAGTCTAGAGAATAGAGACTCTTATACTCCTAAAAAGTGTCTGAGGATTGCATAATCATGTCCGTTGACACATGCAATATTCAAAAGCTATACTTTAAAAACTAAGACTTGAATGAATTTTTAAAACATAAACTTCTCACTAAACAACCATCCCAATAACAGCTCAGAATTACTAACTCCAGAGGAGGTATCCCCTTGTTTTCATAGTAAAACAGGTGACCCAAGGGAACACTCTCCCCCCCCCCCCCTTTTTCTTGCCCTGGGTCAAATAGCCCAGAGCCAAGAGGGCAGCAGAACGGAGTCACTGCCGAAACAGACAGCCTACCTAGCTATAGTAGCAACTGTTAAGTGAATGACATTCTGAGCAGTAGATAATAGACCTAACAATAGAGGCCTCCAGAAATGGACTCGATATTTCTGAGATAAAAATTCATGCATGTGGATGGCTGAGCGCAATGAGCAGCCTTCAAAAATCTATAATAGCGACACTATTAATGTAAGCCCAAGATGTAGAAGAACTCTTACTTCATGAGCCGAAATCTTAAGCACAACTGCTGAGTCAATGATATACCATAAGCAGTACCGATAGTTAATAGAATCCATTAGCAATAGAATGGAGCGTAACGTCCTTCTATTAGGCATCAAAGACAGAAGAAGCTTACGCCCGTAGTAATAAACAGATATCTGTTTATAAATACATAAACTCTAACCGGAGAGAGTAAAGGCCTATGCCCGTACGAAGACGGAAGGACCTTAATAACAATAGGTTCCGGATATAAGGAGCCTAACTCTTATGGAAAAATCCAACCTAAATAGTAAAGGAAGTAGTGATTCCGAAACTACGAAAGTGAAAATCATCCATCGATAGTGCATGAAACTCACTGACTCTTCAGTAAAAGAGAAACCAACAGAATTACTGTCTAAAAGGTCAGAATTTTAAAACTACTGTTCCCAGAGGCTCAAATGATTACTTAGCTAAATAAGAACCGAAGTTAAATTCCATATAGGAATTTAATCTAAAGATTCTAAGTCTATTTATCAAAAAGTTACTAACTGACTTAGATAAAGAGACATAAGATTCAATTGTAAACTATCCTAGAGTGCATAGGTATGAGGTAACATAAACCTATAACCTTAATAATAACAGGCTGCAGTAGATCTTGTCAAACAAGTATACTAAAAGTTGCAATGAGTAGTATGGAGGGATCAACAATATGAACATAATGATCCCTACACCAACGACGGAAGAGCCTCCACTTTAGCCGCATAGAATAGCGAAGAAGAGGATCTCCTATAGTAAGAAATCGCGTCCAAAGCTCGTCCAGTACAATGCTTACAATGCAATACGGACCACACAACGGAATACGTGAAGGTTGCGACCTTGCGGGCTGTGATAAAGATGACACGATTTTCCCAGCGAAAAAAGATCCTCTCATTGAGGAAGATTTCACGTTAAGTCCCACAGTAGACAACAGAGTAAATTACCCATGGTCTCTGTGAAGATAGAGATGCTATCAACAGAAATGTATTGTGGTTGTTTATCTTAGCAATACCTGCTGAAACAACAGCGCCGGAGGATACGCATATCCTATCATTCCGTCCTATAGATCAATAGAGCGTTAACAACATTAGCTCAGAGATCCGGACAAGCCAACACATACGTCTGCAATTGATTAGCAAGCTGTGTCGTAAATAAATCATCATTGGGCGCTCCCATAGATAGCAAATCTGATTGAATACTTGTTTGTTGAGAGTCCATTCTGACAGCAACAAGCGACCCCTAAGTGAACGGGAGTCCGGTAAAACAATCAGACGACCCGGAATATGACGGACCGAAACAGAACTTGGTGTACTATAACCAACAGACGGATTCTTTCCATTAAATTGAATAACGGAAACGAATGAGTGCCTCCCTGGTTCCGGAGATACGCCACTACTGTCGAATTAACGGACAGGATTTGGGCATGCGTTTCTGAATAATGTTCATGCAATGACATAAAGCAAGCCTAAAAAAACATTATTCCGCGGAAGATAATTGGTTGCTAAGAGACTGCGGAACCCAAAGACCCTGGCACTTCGAATCCGTTGGGATCAATATTATATCCCAATCTGTTTGACTGGCAACCGTCATAACTGCAACACTCGGGTCCGGCAACTGCAGTGGCACTCTCTGAGTCAACCACCGAATGTTTGCCCCAGTCTGAATCTCTTGTAACACTAGATAGACAAGAGAACGTGTAAATCGAGCAATTCATGGATTGCCGAAAAGTTGCCGTCGAAGAGAAGCTTCTCCGAGAACGAAGCGACTCTGAGAGAGTTCTTAACCTTACTATCCACGCGCGTGGATGTAGCTAGGGCTGCATCACGTCTAACCAACTCCAATCAGCCACTGAAGGGCGGAGTTATACGTGAAGAAACTACTGCCCTCAAAAGAAATCACATTGAGAATAATATCCCGTAAATCTTTTCTTGAAGACGTAATGATAACGCCTCAGTAAGGTGGATTACGTATGATAAAGCGTCTAAGTTAAGTCTACTAGACATCATTGTTGTTTCCAACATTGAGGTTGGAAAAGACATAGACGGCAAAAAAGAATATTTCCAGTCTTTAACCACACCGTCTAGACGCATATGAACTCTTGGTATGCCCTGCTCTGCCAAAATAAACTATTCGTATAAATGATAAAACGGCAGAAATGAGCAACGCGGACAAGAAACTAAACTATCATGCTTGGTAGCAGGCTTGTATGCATATATAGCGTCGAAAAATAAAACACATGTTGTAATGAAATTATTGGACTGCGTCGGTAAGTCAGGGACAATGTCCCTGAACCGATCCAAAATTCCGAGTCCAATGACGCTATAAGTCTCTTATCCAACATCGCAGCAATGTAGTCCGAAATAACAATCACTGGAAGATAATGCCAGAAGATATGAATGGCAGCTTCCGATACTACGAAAGGGAAAACTCGAAATCTTTCGAATCCCTTTCGCCATCCTGTCGGACCCTATAAAGCGTTCGGTCGTCCGTACCTGATGCAACCGTGGACCGCACCGACCCAGCGCCGTCGGATAATTCCTGATTCGACCAAGAAACTGTCGATTGCTGGGATGCTGCGAAACAACTGTGCTAACTCGGATAGCACGTCCGTCACTGAGGCCTAAGGAGAAGCGGTCCTACAATGCATTGCCGCTGGAAGCTCCGTGATCGTTACCCCATGCATGCTACCAATATGCGAGCAAACGGAGTGTATAGGCCCCGTGTCCCTTAGCTACCGGATGGCGTGACCTATTCGCCGTGGAATCACTGAATGACGAAACTGATCGGATACTCGAGGTCACGTAGCCAATGTGCGGTCGTGTGCCCTGCTGTGAGGATGAGGAAGCATTATGGACAGTCTCTCGGACTGTCAATATAACGGAGCGTCCCGACCGACAGACGTATGCTCCGAATGTAAAATATCTGAACCACAACATGCGGTCCCCTATGTTGTTGGACGAGAGAGGGACCTCTCTCGCTCACAGCCCGGACGGACCTGGACAAGCCAGGAACCGGACTAACAGGCTTCCTCCGATCTGTCCTCAATCTGCCGTCACTGGGTGAGTACTAAAGTAATTAAAGTGCTCGCATCACCCAAATCTCCTTCCTAGACCGCAACGGACGAACCCGGCAGCTGAACCATTCGATGAATGCATGCTACACTGGGTGAGCTAGCGAATGTCACTCCGTCGATCCTACAAGGGATCTCTTAGGCGATAGACATATTCCATGAGCACTTATTGCCGCTAGCTCTTCATTAACTATGACGACAGAGGCACACTTTAGAAAGACATCTCCATAACTTTGCGAACAAGAAACCAGAAATGCTTGGTTATAGCAAGCATATAATAATAATATATATAGCGTCGTTCAATAATTCGAAAGTTTGTGTGACATTATTGGACTATGTCGGAACTGAGGGACGATGTCCCTGAACCGAACCAAAAATTTCTAAGTCCACCGACGCTATCAGTTTCTTATCCGGCATCGCAGCATTCTGGTCCGACGAAAGAAGCTGTAGAAGACCAAGTCAGATGACATACACAACAGCATATGTTGTTCCGAAAGGGAAAGCTCGAAATCCTCCAAATCCCTTTCGGTATCCCGTCGGACCGGATAAAATTTTCGGACGTCCGTACCCACTTCCGTGGAGCGTCCCGACCCAGCATCGTCAGATAAAAAATATGCGACAGATTCAGTTGATGCTGGGATGCTGCGATAAACTGTGCTATTTAGGAAAGCACGTCCGTTCCCGAGGCCTGTGCAGTAGCGGTCTTACGATGCATTGCCGCCGGAAGCTCCATGTACGTTGACTCCCGCACACTTCCTATGCGAACGTCCGGAGTCTGCAGGCCTCGTATCCCTGGCTACCAGATGGTGTGACCTGGTCGCCGATGATTTTCTGACTGGCGAAGCTGACTGGATATCGGAGGTCACGTAGCCAAGAGCGGTCGTGTGCGCTACCATGAGAATGAGGAAGCCTTATTGACAGTCTACTCCGGACTGACTATATGTCGGAGCGTCCCGAGCGACGGACGTATGCTCCGAATGCAAAACATTTTGTACCACAACATCTGGGGCCAGATGTTGTTGTACGAGAGAGGGGCCTCTCTCGCTCGCCGTCCGGATGGACCAGAACGAGCTATGAACCGGACTAAAAGGCTTCCTCCGTTCTCCCTCTGATCCGCCGTCACTGGGTGTGCATTTGGTTGATTTATAGTGCTCGCATCACCCCAAAATTCCTTCTAGACTGCAACGGACGAACCCGGCTGCCGAACCATTCGGTAAATGGATGCTACACCGGGCGAGCTAGCGGACGTCAAAGGCCGTCGAACCTACTAGGGTCCTCTTAGGCAACTGGCGTATTTACATGAGCACTTTTCCGCTAGCCCTTCATTAATTGTGACGACGGAGGCACACTGTTGGAAGACATCACAGATACATCACCCTAATCTTAATCGTCTGAAATAGAAATTGATAAAGTAGAGTGACCCTGCGGGGAAAGGACCGGAGTGTCCAATTCCCCACTAACATACCGTGAAAAAATAATTGAAATCAAAATATTTTGAAAAAATATTTTTTCTGAACAGCCCAAGTTTCTGAAAAGTAACGTTGAGCCCCAATGGATCCCAAGCCTAAGTGTGGACAAAAATTTTAAAAATATTTTAAACAATTTATTCAACACTTACGAACAATAATAATGTATCTAGTTATGATTAAAATAACATCAAGATATTATTTTCCAGAAATCCCCCCCTCACACAGAGGGCTGTTGTAAATGTAAACAATGAATGTAAAAACACTAAAATAAGACTCCAGGCACCCAGGCCTGGAATCAGTTACCAAAAATACACTATCTGAAGCAAAACAGAGACTTCCAGGGAAGAAACTGCAGAACATCAGATGGTAGATGCAGAATATTATTATTATTATTATTTATTGGTGTTTAAGGTCACATATTTATGCACAATGGCTAATCGTGACCGTGACAGTTTTACGGGTGGAGGAAGCCGGAGTACCCGGAGAGAACCACCGAGCAACGACGAGCAGCTGTCAGCTCTCCAACATTGTAACTCTGAACTCTGCACCGCAGCACAGGCAGGGTTAGATTGGTTGAAGACATGCGCACCGTCGACGTGCAGTACGCCTCAGTACACAGCGTCATCGTGCCCCCATGTGGGCAATCGGGGTGAAGTGTCTTGCCCAAGGACACAACGCGGTTGCCGCAGGTGGGATTCGAACCGAGGACCTCTCGGCTTGCAGCCTGCACCTCTACCAACTGAGCCACCGCGTCCCCGGTAGATGCAGAACACAATGTCTAACCACCCGTAGGTGAAGACGTAAACATGGGGAAAAGAACAGAATTCATTCTGTTATTCAGCTAAAACTCCCAAGAAAATTTAGTAATAATAATTACAAAAACTATGCCAAAAGCATGGGAGAATAGCAAGGGGGGACTTAAAGGACAGGGAGAGAGGAAAACACTGAAAAATCAGTGTAACTAAATAATCAGAATGACAACAAAATGGCTGCTGCCTCGAAAATAGGTAACTTAACATAATTTCATTAAAAAATTTTAAGTTACAGCCCTGATAATATTCTGTCACACATTTTTCCTCTCCTCCTTCTCTATCCTCCTTAGAATCACCATTTCACTAATATTTATGTGTCTGGCATCATTTAAACTGAGATTTACAAACACAAAGATCAGTCAGATGTTAACTGATGAAGGGCCAAACTTAGAATGATTAATGGCGCCAATTTCGAAACGTCCTTGACACTGCGCATGCGCAGTAGAGGTGAAGTGTGGAGGGCCATTCAGGACATGTTTTCTTTGGTTTTAGATGCAAATTTTGGGGATTGGGGGCAAAATTTGTGTTTGGCCCTATATTTTAAGAGTTAGCACCAGCTATGTCTGGGTCATTGGTACAGTATAAAAATATGTAATATTTTCATGTGACAGCCTTCGTTCTCCTTCACCTGAGATTGCTCTATACACAATAGAAATCCCGGTCAGATGTGCAGTTCAGGGAATGATGACATCCAAGAATTATTTTTCTATTTGAGCTCTTGATTTGAACAAAACTTTCTACAAATTTGATTAGGGCTGCATGGTATATCGATACACCGATATATACTGGTATTCAAATCAATATCAATTGAATACCGGTGTAATTACAAAAATATCGATTTATCGTCATTATTTATTTACCCACAATTTAATTTTCAAGATGTCTTGAGTTTTTTTACTGTAACTCTGAATGAATAATATTATCCCTTTACCCAAGGAATCGCCCACATGTGCCCACGTAATATACAAATTCAGTAGTTGAAAAAATAATTTTTAAAAATGTCAACAAAACTATATCACGTGAACCCCTCATTGGAACAAGCTCGCTGAGCTCGATCCAATGAGGGGTCACATGATATTGTTTTTGTAGAACTTTTTGGAAAAATCTGATAAATTAATAAATTTTGATATCGTCTGCATTGGGTAAAGGTGTTTTGAACCGCATCATCAAGGCATGCTAATTCGTTCCGACTGTGATGCTTCAAGTCTCAATTGCAGTACTTATGTTCAGATATCTGAACAGTTTTTGATATACCAGTATACAGCGGTATTTTTTTGAATACCGATACCGGAATTCAGTTTTGAATATTGTGCCGCCCTAAATTTTATTCAACTCACCCTGAGGAAGCCTTAACCAAGCAAGACTTTTTGACCAGTCAGTTTGATTGTACTCCACAAGGTTGCTCCAGTCTTGAGTATTAATTATCTGTGTTGTGTGTTCCAGGGAGAAGAGCAACCAAATTCTGTTCTCTTTTTAGCCCATGGGGATGGGAGGGGGGGGGGGGGGGGGGGGGTAGCACAGAAATCAAGAACATGCCCAATGACCCAGTGAACAGAAATGTAGTTCAAATGAGATCTGCACTATAAAAACTGAACAGTTTGGAGGGGCCACCCATAATTTCAAGCAGCATATTTTTCTCATAATGCAAGTAGGAATTGAACCAATTCAACCTTGTTTGACAGAGCTCAATGACCTCTGGGCAAAACTTGCATCTTGAAATCTTGATATTTTGACATCAGTGTGCTGGGGTTTAAAGAATCTGGAGCTTTTCTGTCCAATCCTGAGCCAAGTGGGAGCAGCAATTCATTCAAACAAAACTGAATGATGCTCACTGAGGATGATATGTGCCAAGTCTAGGGCTGAAAGGGTTGGCTCATTTTCGTAATTGACTAACCAAGAGCTATGACCAGATAATATCCAGTTATCCGTGGCTATTACTTCACTGAATATAGGATCAAAACTATAGGAACTGGAAAGCAGTATTCTCAAACTATTCCACAGTGTGTATACAGATGAACGTTGCTGAGTATTGGACAACGTTCATTTGTATACACACTACAGAATAGTTTCTGCGATTACTCTTTACTCATGGAAACTGACGATCATTAACGAAGTCTTGAATGCCAAAGTCAATTATTTCTCAATGTATACAATGCGGCTTTGATATGTAATCTATCACAAAGGAAAAGCGGCAGATTCACATTTTCAACGGGGAATGACAATCACTATCGTTATTTCGGATAACCGGTTGATGATTTTTCTAATCGGCTCGATAGCTAACTGGTTTCAAACCGATTATCCGGTTAAATATTTCAGTACTAGCCAAGTCTGTGTGAATTTGATTGGCATTTGCTTCCAAAGACTGAACTGAACAGGTTAATAAATGCAGGGTGTCAGACAACAGACAACAAACATCAATTAATGGCAACAGTCCACACTGACTCTCAGTTGCAGCTGAGATAAAAACTGTATCCTATATGTGAAACTTGGACTGAGTCCATTGTGTCAGTGATACAGTTGATGCTGAGCCTATATATGCTGTCCTCTGCTATAGCAGGCAAAATAATATCAGATGAAAATATAAAAGAGAATATTTGTCTTGATTCAAAAATGAAAGAAATTATAGATGTAAAAGAAAGAGTAACTGGAAATCTATCCTGTAGTCAACACTTACCTTATTGTAACCTTGTTCTTCTGAAAGTATTTTTATTTCTCGTGATTGTGGAAAGCCTGTAATGTAAATATGGTTTGGAAATAGGACACATCTCTTTCCCAATGTCTCTAAAACAATTACATATTAAGTAATTAGTTTTCACTTGTGACAGAATTGAAGTGAAACAATTTATTTGCCAAATCTAAGATGGCTACTGACAGTCATGTTTTTTAACAAAATTCAGAAAAATTTGATCGCTCCCATCTAGACAACACACCAAAAGCTAGATATGCAATTTGAAAAAGATTGGGTGAGAGTGCGGCCTGTTGGGTGTTCTAATGTAATTGACAAGTTATATGCCAAATTCAAGATGGCCAGCTCCCATCTAGACAGTGCACCAAAGCTACATATGAAATTAGAAAAAGATCAGGTGAGAGATGCAGCCTGTAGGGTGTATCATGGAATTATTGACAATTTATATGCCAAATCTAAGATGGCCACTGGCGTCCAGGTTTTTCAACAAAATTAAGAAAAAAAATGCAATAGCTGCCATATAGACATTGCCCCAAAGGCACGAATGAAATTTGGAACTGATCGGGTGAGAGCTGTGGCTTGTAGGGAGTGCTAAAGGAATTGTGGACAGATATATGGACGGACATATGGACAGATGACAGATCAAAATCCACCCCAATAGCTCATACTTGACATTGTCATGTTCAGCTAAAAAGGATTTTGGTTCCCAAGCAATAACTTGCTGAAACTGGCCCCCCTCAATGAAAGGTTTTTATTGGCCTGCAGTATCTTCAAAAATTACTATGAAATCTGGAGACTTTAAATTTTGACCTTTTTTGTTTGATGAGTATTTTTATTTACATGTGTTTGAAATAAAGCATGATCAACCCCCTGCATACTTATGTCAAAATACCAAAATTTTTAGCAATTAATTTTCCCATAATGTAATTAGCAATTTAACCAATTCAATTTTATTTGACAGAGCTCAGTGAGAGATAGATAAATTACTAGTTGCTTTATGGGAAATATATGCAGCTTGAAATTTTGATATCTGTGTGCAGAGGGATGAAAATCCAGTGTCTACATATTTTGTTGTTGTTGTAAAAGTCTAATTTGTTCTGTCCTGTAGAATATAACTCAAATATTATGTGGACTGTATTTATTTTCTGAAAAAGTTCCATAAATATAACAAACAAACAAAAATAAACATAAAACCCTCCCTCTCTTATTGATTTTGAAAAATTAAATGCCTGTGAACAAAATGTATTTTTTGGTTTGGCCTAACAGATCCTGACATCATAAAATGGAATAAAATTTTTTCAAGATATGTTATGAGGCTGATCTTCATGTTATGAGGCTGATCTTCATGAAGAAAAAAAGGCTGAAAAATTTCTGCAGTTATCCAACCATCTACTTCAAAAAGTTCTTCATGTCTTTTGTGCCCACAAAATTCAAATCTCATAATAAATTATTAGTCTTTTAGATCATTTTCAGCATATATGGATGTATCAAGACCACAAAACATACAAAGTCAAGTTCCTCAAAGTGTTGATACCCATAAATGTCCATTGTACAGGATGTTCACCCAGCCCGGCCCAATTTTACCAAAGAAACAGAACTCAACTAGATGCAAAATGACGGGAGCTATCACTGTGGGTCCCACATTTGAAACCATTTGCAATTCAAACTGCATACATTACAGTAAAACCTTCCTTGAGAAACCACCTGTCCTGAGACACCAGTGAAATGATGTACCGGTACCGAATATCTGTTTTGTGTTACAGGGTCCAGGGTATTTATATCATTATTATATAAAAGAGATATTTATAATAAAGAGTCTTGTTTTCCTGCCAAATTTCCAACAGCAGTCTGCATGAGGATGAGGAGTAATAACTGCAGCCATAAATATTCGATATTTCCAAACCTCAAGGGCAATCACTCTTTGATAAACAAAAGGATTGGAACATTGTTGAAAAAATAGTTGCTATTTTTGATGATTCACGTCCCATAATTCTGAAATGACAAATCTGAAAATTGTCAAAAAATGAAAGAGAGCTTCGTTCGATCAGTCTCAATAGTGTGTGTATAAATTATGAGAATCGGTCAAAACAAACTTGAGTAATGATATGACAAGTGAAAAATTGTCATTTTTTGTACGATTAAAGTCCTATAACTCCAGAACAACAAACCTGAAAATCGTAAAAATTGAAAGGGGTGTTGCCTTTACTGATTGTAACATTGCTAGAAAATTTCAAGACATTCGCTGGAAGCATTTTTGAGTTATCATTCGACATGTGAAAAATTGCCAATTTTTTGAAGATTCATGTCCTATAACTCTGGAAAGAAAACACAGAAAACCATCAAAAACGAAAGGAAGCTTTGTTTGAACAATTTCAATATTGTAAATAAATATTATGAGAATTGGTCAAATCATATGACATAGAAATGTACTGAAGGACAGATGGATTTTTTTACGATTATAGTTCCATAACTCCAGAATTAGAGCTGGATGGTTAACCGCAAACATGGGGCGGGATCGGTAAAGATAGACTACCGAAAAGTGCTCCAATAAACACAACCACTAATTTGGTTTTAAAATTCCTGCCCGTTTTAAGTTACTGCACAAAGTATCGAATTACCAAAATGATGACATAATTCACTTTATAATAAATGCAATATCTTCGTATCTGCTTGCCACTGTCAATAATTTCTGTACACGTTTGAATGGAATTAAAAAACAAAACTGCTGTACACTATACTTGCACCAATGACATTTTCAAGACAGTAAGCCAAGATTTGAGGCTTTCGGTATCAATACACGAAACTCAACACGATATTCGTTAATATTCATGACCTGTCAACACCAAGGCTGATCGAAGCATTGTAAAAAGTTCATCAGTTTATCAAATGCGGTTTCCTTTGATGAACTATAACTTGCCACTTGTTCTTCATTTATAATGTCCGATATATTTACTTCTACACGTAATTGTTAAAGCTTGAACAAAGACAATACAAGTCAATCATGGATATGTTATATTTATTCAACTGACACAACCAACAGAAGATGCCCTGTTAGTTCTCAACTTATTTGTTAGAAAAAGATGTTGCAATATAGGGCTGATCTTATAGGTATATATGGATGGTTTCTATATGCTCATGGACAACCACAACAATAACCAAGGTTTTTTGCTTTAAACTGCAGTGTAAATCCTACAATCTCCCAGCTCTGTCCAGAATGACAAACCTGAAAATTGTAAAAATTGGAAGGGGTGTTGCCTCTTCTGATTGTAACATTGCTACAAAATTTCAAGAGATTTGATGGAAGCATTATTGAGTTATCATACGACATGTAAAAAAATTGTCAATTTTTTTAAGATTCAAGTCCCATAAATCTGGAAAGAAGAAACAGAAAACTGTAAAAAACAAAAGGGAGCTTCTTTTGATCAATTTCAATATTGTGTAAAATATTATGAGAATTGGTCAAAGGAAACTTGAGTTATCATACAACATAGGAATATGCTGACAGACAGATGCATTTGTTTATGATTAAAGTCCCATAACTCCAGAATGACAAACCGGAAAATCATAACAAGAGGGATGTTACATCCCAACGCTCAACTACATTCGCGCTTGATAATGTCGTTCCAATGTAACATGCCTAATATTTAGTTAATATAAATCATTAACTAGGCATCAAATGATTAATGTGGTTTATGTGATGGCTTTGGAAAGTCTATATTTCTGCATTTATTATATATCAATTCAACATAGAATCATTGGATATAAAAGCATTTTTTTCTTTTAGAAATGTTTATGATTAAGAATATGAATCGTGAGGCCAGATATTAAATCATAAATAAGAATTAGGAAAGGCTTTCATAAATCACTGAAATTGTAATTGAAGTACATTCATTGGTTAAAGAGGAGTTGCGGAAAAACATTCATTCAAGAAAGTGACTATAAGTCCCAACAAAAATACATCACATCAACAACTAAAATAAGCCTTAATGTTACTAGTAACAAGTATGAAAAAGTATTAAAAAAAAAAAGTTAAAAAAATTTTTTTTAAAGAAAGTGAATATAAGTCCCAAAAATCCCCCTCACCTTAACACAAACTTTTAGAACTTAAAATTGAGTAAGTCAGACAAAAAAGTGAACATTGTGACTGAAAAAAAGAAAAGAAATCAGTTAAATTTCTGCATACAGTAGGGTTAATACCTACAGTTGTTATTGAAATGAGAAAATAAACAGTAATGAGAGATGAAGGCACCACAATCTGCACAAAAGCTGACTTTAACACAAATTCTTACAACACCTAAACGCTAATTCTTACAACAAGTTTTGGCAGAAAATCAGCCTCAAATTCCTCAAATATGCATGTAATGGGGTTAAATATTACTGCAATGGAGTTCAGTAACCCAAGCGTAGAATATTAATCGCCTGGAAAGACACATAGAAACACAATTCACCTAAACACAAAGTTTACAAAGTTTTACAACTTAAAATTTAAAAGTCCGAGAAAAACATGAAAACTTTGACTGAAAAAAAAGAAAATTTCCGTTAAATTTCTGCATAAAGTAGGGTTAATACCTACAGTTGTTATTGAAATATGAAAATCAACAGTAATGAGAAGTTAAACCAGCACAATTTGCACAAAAGCTGACTTTAACACAAATTCTTACAACACCTAAACGCAAATTCTTACAACAACTTTTGGCAGAAAATTTTAGCTGAAATTTGGAAAAAAGTCGTAGTTTCAGGGTTAAATACTGTTCTAATAGTCCCCTACAACCTACATATGCAATATCAAAGGCCTGAGCCCACTGATGCTTGAGAAATTCACCTTAACATTAAATCTTACAATATTGGACACGCCGGACGCCGACGCTGATGCCCGAGGTTATCACAATAGCTCACCACATCTTACAGATGTAGGTGAGCTAAAAATTGAAAGGAATGTTGCATTTACTGAAGGAACATTGCTGCAAAATTTTATGAGATTTGGTGAAAGTGTTATTGAGTTACATATGTAAAAATTGCCCATTTTTTAAGATTCAAGTCCCATAACTCTGGAAAGAAAAAACAGAAAAGCGTCAAAACTGAAAGGGAGCTTTGATCAATTTCAATATTGTGTATAAATATTATGAGAATTGGTCAAACGAAACTAGAGCAATCATAAGATACAGGAATATGCTGATGGACAGATGGACGGATGGGCAGGTAGAGAGAGTGATTATTATAGGGATTCTGCCATAAATCAGCAGGGCCCTAGTTACCACAGAAAACAAGCACTGCCCCACTTCCCATGTTTTCCAGAGGAACATTTCTGATCCATTTTCTCAATAATCCACCACAGAAATAGGTTAAACTTATGTCCAGTTTGCATGTAATACCTGCAGTTAGCCTATTATGGATGTGTACAAGATTCCAGAAAAATATATTAATATTTTAAATTTTAAATAGTTAACTTGAGTTGTTAACTGATTACAAAATTTTCAGAGAATAATTTTCCATTGACAGATATATTCCGTAACCAGAACAGGTTTATTCCGCAAAATTTTGAATTCAACCCATTATATACTGAATGAAAGTGTCAATGACACTGTAGCACAACTTGACAAACTTGAACTTGGTAATTTATAAGTGAAATGGCAAAATGGAAGATCATTGGTTTTGATGTTATTTGGTGAAACTTCAACATAACAGCATTGTGTGTGAACAACATCAGAGCAATCCATGCATTTTTAAATGTAAACTGTAAGGTTGGCTAAAGGAAGAATACTGATACACAAATGCAGTAAGTTTAAAGGTCACTGTAAATGGAAACTTTTTTCACACAAATGAAGGATAATCGATAGCTCTTATCTAGAGGTCTCGCCTAATGAGCACACCAAGTTCAAAAACAATCCTATGATAAATGTATCCTGTAGGCCATGTCAAAGAAGAATGTTGATGCACAAATGCAATAAATTAATAAGTTGTTGCTAACAGCAACAGTTTTTGATGGAAATAAAAAGAAAATCGATAGCTCCTATCCTGGTCACCCTGAATAAGAATACCAAGTTTCAAAACAACCCACTAATGAATGCGTCTTCTGAAGCATGCCAAAGGAAGATGTTAATGCACGAATGCATAAGTTTGTGGGTGATTGCTTACAGTTGCAATGTTTTTTTGTTTTTTTTCCTGGAAATTCATAAATTTCCTAGAAATTCATAAATATGCCCGGTAGAGAGCGCAAACGGGATAAGTTGCGGCACAAATGCACTAAGTTCGAAGGCTGGTGCTAAGAACAAAATTTTTTTATGGAAATGAAAGAAAATCAATAGCTTCCATCTAGAGGTCACCCCAAACATGCATACCAAGTTTCAAAGTCATCCAATCATATATGTGCCCTGCAGGATGTGCCAAAGAGAAATATTGATGCATAACTGCACTAAGTTCATCAAAGTTCATTGCGTGCGGCAACTATTTTTGATGGGAATGGAAGAAAATTGATAGCTCCCATCTAGAGGTCACCCAAACAAGCATATCAAGTTTCAAAGCAATCCGATCATAACTGTGCCCTGTAGGGTGTGCCAAAGGGAAATATTGATGCCTAACTAAACAAAGTTCAAATGTCGTTGCCAATGGCAACATTTTTTGATGGAATGGAAGAAAATCACTAACTCACACCTAGAGGCCACCTCAAACAAGCACACCATGTTTCAAAGCGATCTGATCATAAAGATGCCCTGCAGGGTGTTCCAAACAGAAATATTGATTCAGAATTGCACTAAGTTCATCGAAGGTCGTTGCCAATGGCAACTATTTTTGAAAGAAATGGAAGAAAATTGACAATTCCCACCTAGAGGTCACCTCAAACAAGTGTACCAAGTTTCAAAGCGATCTGATCATAAATGTGCTCTGTAGGGCATGCCAAATGAATATATTGATGCCTGACTAAACTATGTTCAAAGATCGTTGCCAGCAGAAACATTTTTTGATGAAAACTTAGATGTGAGTCTTCCATGGAAGACGTGTGTCGCCTGGCATTTCAGACAGAATTCTAAGTGGACAAGGGGCATAACTCTGGAGAAAATACAGCGGATCAAAAAATAAAATAGGAGGTGCACAATGCCATGATGTGATAAAGAATCACTGAAAGTTTCATCAAAATCCATTCATAGGTTAAAGAGGAGTGGCGGATAAGAGAAGCCTGGCATTTCAGACAGAATTCTAAGTGGAAAAGGGGCATAACTCTGGAAAAAATACAGCGGATCAAAAAATAAAATAGGAGGTGCACAATGCCATGATGTGATAAAGAATCAGTAAAAGTTTCATCAAAATCCATTCATAGGTTAAAGAGGAGTGGCGGATAAGAGAAGCCTGGCGTTTCAGACAGAATTCTAAGTGGAAAAGGGGCATAACTCAGGCCTGGCATTCTGAAAAATTTAGGGGGGCTAAAAATCGCTCTCCTGAAATGATCTAGGAGAGCCAATGGCTCTCCTAATTTTTTTTTGACATGGAAGGCAGTTGAACCATGATATATCATATGAATGCAGTTCAACACTGTGACCAGACATGCTCTTACAGGCCTGGCATTCTGAAAAATGCAGGAGGGCAAAACATCGCTCTCCTCAATCACCTTAGGAGAGCAATTAGCTTTACACAGCATTTTAAGTATCCAGTTGAACGAACTCATTGAAACTGAAGCCAACAGACTATTACATCAGTGATTTTATTAACTTCACTAAGGTAAAGCGAAATCTCTTAGACATCTAGATGTCTCACTCAACAACCGAACACACACTTGACAAGACCTGTGTGTGCCCAATTTGGGGGGTGGGGGGTGGGTTGAAGGTGGTAGTGGTAGGCGTATGACTTTCTTGGTCTGCTTCAATCTACAGTCACATCCTGGTGCACTTGCTTCAAGTGACAGGATAGCAGTAATGGTAGTATATTATAGTGTCAATATTCATTGAATAATTACCCTTCAAACTGTCATGTCAGTTGTTGAAACTGACAGAAAATAAAATATTGCTGTGACCCATTTTGCTTCAAATGATTGCAACTGTGTTTGGGTATGTACAAAGTACATACCCATACCCAAACACAGTTGCAGCCATTACCTTTTACCACTAAACCACTTTCAAAATGAAATTATGTGATATTATGTGACTTCGAAGTTAAATTACATTTTTGCTTTACAGCAAAAATTTAATATGAGCATAATACATGTAATCTCAATCATCCCAGACCAAAATATTTAGGAGGGCAATTTTTCGCTCTCCTTAATACTTTCAGGAGGGCAGTAAGGAGAGCTAAAAAATCGCTCTCCTGAAATTGCCAAGCCTGATAACTCTGGAAAAAATACAGCGGATCAAAACATAAAATAGGAGGTGCACAATGCCATGATGTGATGAAGAATCACCAAAAGTTTCATCAAAATCCATTCATAGGTTAAAGAGGAGTGGCGGATAAGAGAAGCCTAGCGTTTCAGACAGAATTCTAAGTGGAAAAGGGGCATAACTCTGGAAAAAATACAGCGGATCAAAAAATAAAATAGGAGGTGCACAATGCCATGATGTGATAAAGAATCAGTAAAAGTTTCATCAAAATCCATTCATAGGTTAAAGAGGAGTGGCGGATAAGAGAAGCCTGGCGTTTCAGACAGAATTCTAAGTGGAAAAGGGGCATAACTCAGGCCTGGCATTCTGAAAAATTTAGGGGGGCTAAAAATCGCTCTCCTGAAATGATCTAGGAGAGCCAATGGCTCTCCTAATTTTTTTTTGACATGGAAGGCAGTTGAACCATGATATATCATATGAATGCAGTTCAACACTGTGACCAGACATGCTCTTACAGGCCTGGCATTCTGAAAAATGCAGGAGGGCAAAACATCGCTCTCCTCAATCACCTTAGGAGAGCAATTAGCTTTACACAGCATTTTAAGTATCCAGTTGAACGAACTCATTGAAACTGAAGCCAACAGACTATTACATCAGTGATTTTATTAACTTCACTAAGGTAAAGCGAAATCTCTTAGACATCTAGATGTCTCACTCAACAACCGAACACACACTTGACAAGACCTGTGTGTGCCCAATTTGGGGGGTGGGGGGTGGGTTGAAGGTGGTAGTGGTAGGCGTATGACTTTCTTGGTCTGCTTCAATCTACAGTCACATCCTGGTGCACTTGCTTCAAGTGACAGGATAGCAGTAATGGTAGTATATTATAGTGTCAATATTCATTGAATAATTACCCTTCAAACTGTCATGTCAGTTGTTGAAACTGACAGAAAATAAAATATTGCTGTGACCCATTTTGCTTCAAATGATTGCAACTGTGTTTGGGTATGTACAAAGTACATACCCATACCCAAACACAGTTGCAGCCATTACCTTTTACCACTAAACCACTTTCAAAATGAAATTATGTGATATTATGTGACTTCGAAGTTAAATTACATTTTTGCTTTACAGCAAAAATTTAATATGAGCATAATACATGTAATCTCAATCATCCCAGACCAAAATATTTAGGAGGGCAATTTTTCGCTCTCCTTAATACTTTCAGGAGGGCAGTAAGGAGAGCTAAAAAATCGCTCTCCTGAAATTGCCAAGCCTGATAACTCTGGAAAAAATACAGCGGATCAAAACATAAAATAGGAGGTGCACAATGCCATGATGTGATGAAGAATCACCAAAAGTTTCATCAAAATCCATTCATAGGTTAAAGAGGAGTGGCGGATAAGAGAAGCCTAGCGTTTCAGACAGAATTCTAAGTGGAAAAGGGGCATAACTCTGGAAAAAATACAGCGGATCAAAAAATAAAATAGGAGGTGCACAATGCCATGATGTGATAAAGAATCAGTAAAAGTTTCATCAAAATCCATTCATAGGTTAAAGAGGAGTGGCGGATAAGAGAAGCCTGGCGTTTCAGACAGAATTCTAAGTGGAAAAGGGGCATAACTCAGGCCTGGCATTCTGAAAAATTTAGGGGGGCTAAAAATCGCTCTCCTGAAATGATCTAGGAGAGCCAATGGCTCTCCTAATTTTTTTTTGACATGGAAGGCAGTTGAACCATGATATATCATATGAATGCAGTTCAACACTGTGACCAGACATGCTCTTACAGGCCTGGCATTCTGAAAAATGCAGGAGGGCAAAACATCGCTCTCCTCAATCACCTTAGGAGAGCAATTAGCTTTACACAGCATTTTAAGTATCCAGTTGAACGAACTCATTGAAACTGAAGCCAACAGACTATTACATCAGTGATTTTATTAACTTCACTAAGGTAAAGCGAAATCTCTTAGACATCTAGATGTCTCACTCAACAACCGAACACACACTTGACAAGACCTGTGTGTGCCCAATTTGGGGGGTGGGGGGTGGGTTGAAGGTGGTAGTGGTAGGCGTATGACTTTCTTGGTCTGCTTCAATCTACAGTCACATCCTGGTGCACTTGCTTCAAGTGACAGGATAGTAGTAATGGTAGTATATTATAGTGTCAATATTCATTGAATAATTACCCTTCAAACTGTCATGTCAGTTGTTGAAACTGACAGAAAATAAAATATTGCTGTGACCCATTTTGCTTCAAATGATTGCAACTGTGTTTGGGTATGTACAAAGTACATACCCATACCCAAACACAGTTGCAGCCATTACCTTTTACCACTAAACCACTTTCAAAATGAAATTATGTGATGTTATGTGACTTCGAAGTTAAATTACATTTTTGCTTTACAGCAAAAATTTAATATGAGCATAATACATGTAATCTCAATCATCCCAGACCAAAATATTTAGGAGGGCAATTTTTCGCTCTCCTTAATACTTTCAGGAGGGCAGTAAGGAGAGCTAAAAAATCGCTCTCCTGAAATTGCCAAGCCTGATAACTCTGGAAAAAATACAGCGGATCAAAACATAAAATAGGAGGTGCACAATGCCATGATGTGATGAAGAATCACCAAAAGTTTCATCAAAATCCATTCATAGGTTAAAGAGGAGTGGCGGATAAGAGAAGCCTAGCGTTTCAGACAGAATTCTAAGTGGAAAAGGGGCATAACTCTGGAAAAAATACAGCAGATCAAAAAATAAAATAGGAGGTGCACAATGCCATGATGTGATAAAGAATCACTGAAAGTTTCATCAAAATCCATTCATAGGTTAAAGAGGAGTGGCGGATAAGAGAAGCCTGGCGTTTCAGACAGAATTCTAAGTGGAAAAGGGGCATAACTCTGAAAAAAATACAGCAGATCAAAAAATAAAATAGGAGGTGCACAATGCCATGATGTGATAAAGAATCACTGAAAGTTTCATCAAAATCCATTCATAGGTTAAAGTGGAGGGGCGGATAAGAGAAAGTGTGACGCGGACGACGCAAGACGACAAAAGTAATCCCTATATGTCGCTCCCCACTTCGTGGGACGGAGACACAATGAAAGAAAATCAATAGCTCCAATCTAGAGGTCACCCCAAACAACCATACTAGGATTCAATGCAACCTGATCATAAATGTGCCCTGTAGGGTGTGCCAAAAGGAAATATCGAGGCTTGGCTAAACTAATTTCAAAGGTCGTTGCCAGCAGCAACATTTTTTGACAGAAATTGACGAAAATTGATAGCTCCCTTCTAGAGGTCACCCCAAACAAGCATACAAAGTTTCAAAGCGATCAAGTCATAAATGCGACCTGTGCGGTGTACCAAAGGAAATTGTGGACGTACGTATGCCGACGAACGAGAAGTGACAATAATAGCTCAGCTTCACTTCGTCAAGTTGAGCTGATACAATGGATTTTAATACAGCTCTGCATGAGAATTTATTACAATTTTTCTCATAAAATACAACAAATTACTTCAAGTTAAGGGTATATATCAGTGTGAAAAAAACTGTATTGTTACCAATGAAAAATTATATTATTAGAATAAAATTATCTAGTTACACACATGTACCATCATTAGCAAAAGATACACATTACTTTCCAAATTATTTTTTACTTGTAAAGTGGCGCCTGCTTAATTGGATATCTCTTAACCAGGCCTGGAAATAAGGAGCTTACATCATAACCCGTTAGCAGGTTAGGCAAAATCTTGGTACTACCTTAAAGAAGTAATGTGTTGTGATGCTTTTCTGCCTTCTCTGTTTTACTATGCCTGCCATGCTGTTTATGTCTTAACAGAATTTCTGCCACAATAAATAGCAAAATCTTGCTAGTTTTTGCTATAAATTGTGGCAGAAATTCTGTAAAGACATAAATGGCATGCCATTCTAATTAAATGCGAATGTAATGTGCAACCAAAGAGTGTACCTGGTCCCGAGATAGGTCTGACATAATGGATTAGGAATTTTATTTATATTGCATTATTTTGTTGTATTATTTCGTCGTAACCTGTAGTTTGTTCGTGTATTTCACAACTGATGTAACCCCTGCATAACCTAACCAATTCTTCACAGGTTATTTGCAGGTCTGCTTCACCCAATAATGCTGTTAATTATATTTATCTGTCAAGACTAAACCATTTACCATACCTTCAGTATAAACTGGACCTGTTTATTGTATTTTGGGTGTAGATTAACTTCTATTATTATCTATTCATTGTGTGCTACCTTCATGTTAATACTAATTTACAGTCTGTAATGGGGTTGGCGTGCCACAGGGATCCGTTTTAGGGCCCCTCCTGTTCAATATATACATAAATGATATTGTTAAAGATATTAGTTCCAATATTAGACTTTATGCCGATGATACAACACTTTATCTGGTAATCGAAGATGCAAAATTAGCAGCAAGAGTTTTGAATAATGACCTGAGAAAAATTGCCCAGTGGTCTAAAACATGGCAGGTTATATTTAATCCACTAAAGACCGAATCGCTGTATATTTCAAATAGAGTAAATCCCACGCTTTGCCCCCATCTTTACCTCCTAGGACAGCAAATAGAAGAGACGGACACTCATAAACATCTTGGGTTGATCTTTTCAAAAACAGGACAATGGGATTCACACATAGAGAGTCTTATAAGTAAAGTCAGCCCTATGATAAACTGTCTTTGAAGCCTAAAATACAGATTGTCCAGACAAGCATTGGAAACTCTATATCAATACTTCATTCTCCCGCTGTTTGATTATGCAGATGTTAAATGGAATGGTTGCACGGAGGCTAAATCAACACTCCTAGAAAATTTACACTTGGATGCTCTACGAACCATAATAGGGGTAACTAGGGGAACAAGTCATCAACTTATCTATAGGGAATCTGGTTTCATACCACTCAAAGAGCGTAGACGACGCCACAAATTAGTAGCGTTGCATAAGATTATGTTCACAAGCATCCCAAACTACATTAGGCTGCTCATTCCGCAACCTGTATCAGAATTGACTTATTACTCGCTAAGATCTTCGAGCTTGTTAAGGGAAATTAAATGTAACACGAACAGGTTTTCTAACTCGTTTCTGCCATCAGTGGTAAAACTTTGGAACGGCATAAGCGCAGATCTGCAGAACTGTAATTCCGTAGATCATTTTAAGAAGAAACTTGCAATTAACGACAATGTCGTCCCTGGGTTTTATTATGTGGGTAGCAGAAAGGAACAAATTGTTCACACGAAGCTGCGGTTAAATTGTAGTGATTTAAACAGACATAAATTTGATAGATTTATAAGTGATAATGCATCTTGTGGCTGAGGTCATGTATATGAAGACACTGAACACTATTTATTAATGTGTCCTCTATATGCAGAACAAAGAAATTCGCTTCTAATAAAATTGGGCCACGCCACTAATATCACTCTTATGCTATATGGGTATACGGAGAAAACTGCCTTGGAAAACGCCAGTATATTTAGTGCGGTTCAAGAATATATTAGGGAAACGATGAGATTACAGTGACTGGTTTATTTCCAGTGGAAAAGAACCCTGACAATGACCTTTGCTGTATTGGGTGAGAGAGATTTTAGTGGGCCTATCATATAAATGAAAGTAGATTGCCTCCACACCCAATAGATAGGAAAATTATTTAAAGGAGATGGTGGGATATAGTATGGTACTTTCTCTTTCTTTCCAATTCATTGGATCAGTTTCTGTTTTATGTACAGTTGCACCTGCACCATTGTATTGTATTGTATTTCTCTGTAGGGTACGGCATTAATATAGGCATTGCCTGTTCGCCAAACCCCATTTCATTGAGGAAATAAAAATATTGTTTAAAAAAAATCTATTATATTTTGTTTGACAGAGCTATATGAGCTCTTGCATACAAGATATAATGAATTAAGTTCTTAGTTTATTATTAGAATATAGGGGAATGGCCAAATTCCTGTTAACCCTTTACCCAATGTAGATGATATCAAAACTTATTATTTGGCTTTTCCAGAAATGAAAAGACATTTGTTATTCTCCTCGAAAAAAATGATTTGCTTTTTTGTTTTTCTTCTTTTTTTTTTTTCTTCTTCTTCCAACACTTTGGGGAAGCTGATTTCTCGAAGGCTCCTTTACAAATTTTTCTGACATTTCGCTCAGTCATAGACGTATGTAAGTTGTAGGTCTGTTAAGCTTTTCACCTTCAACTAAGTGCTTTGAATACCCCCAAAATGCCCCAATATCCCCTGGCCTGACTGGACTAATGACCTGAATTTTTTTACAGATTTGTCATAAATACATTTTTACACAAGGAACTGGTAGCAAAAGTTGACCAAAAAAAAATTTCTGCCCAAATTTTCCAAAATATCAAAAAAGACCTGAAAATCAAATATTTTGGCCTACAATCTCGGCACTGTGAATTAGCAGAACACCCGTAATGGACTGAATAGCAAGAATGTAATGTATCGTTATCATAAATGCCCAAAAATTTGTGATTTTATCCACAATGAGTCCGAAATGGCCGCCAAACGTGGAAAAAAATGTCCACTGACCAATATCTCCTGGTCCGAATGGGTTAATGACCTAAAATTTTCTTAGATTTGTCATAAATACACATTTCCATAACCAATTGGTAAAAAAAAGTTTACCAAAATTATTTTTTCGGCCAAAATTTTCCAAAATATTAAAAATAGGCATGAAAAACAGACATTTTGGCCTATTATCCCGGTACTGTGAATTAGCAGAACATCAGTAATAGATTGAATAGTAAGAACAAAATGTTTGATTATCATAAATGCAAAATAAATTTTGATTTTATCCACAATGAGTCCAAAATGGCCGCCAAATGTGGAAAAAACACTCAAATTTTCATTGACCAATATCTCCTGGTCCAAATGGGCTAATGACCTGAAATTTTCACAGATTTGTCATTAATACACTTATCCCACGGGCGTGCTGTGTGGCACATGTTTATTGGGGCATGCAACCCATTAACCTGTCCTTTAAGTGGTATTTACTGAATTGGTAGGCTGTGGTCCAGTCGAACAAGCCAAGGGAGAACGCCACCAAACCGCCGGAAAGAGAGAAGCCAGATGAGCCACAAAAGCACTGAGACTCACCCACCCAGGAGACAAAGTGAGGAAGGGGTGAAAGAAGAAGGATAGCCACAACCAGCAGATGACCTCAGGGGTCTGTCATGGGGTGCTAAGGCCATGATTGTCCCAACCAAGTCCCAAAAGTGAGATTTGGGGGCGAGGTAGCAGTGAGGTTTACTGCAACCATTTTTCTCTGGCCCAGGCGGCCTGAAACTTAAATGAAATCTTAACCTACAGGGGTGGCAGTACCAGTGATTTAGCAGGCATGAGCGTGCCAGACTTGCAATATGCGTATTGGTCACTTTTACTTATAACATCCAACCTACTTTGCTGGGTGCTATGCAGATGGCACGCAACCTTCAGAAACTCACTTTCAACAAATGAAATGCATTGCATTCTTGGGCAAGACACTCAATTCCAATTGCCTGCAGGGGGACAAGATGGCGCAGAGTACTACGGCGTATCGCACATTGATGGTGCACCTGTCTTCAACCAATGCTCACCCTGATTGTGTGAAGTTAGTTCGTTGGGGAGTCTGACAGTTACTTGCCACTGCTCAGTGGTTCTCTCTGAGTGCCCCAGCTTCCTACACACGTCAACCTGCTGACATGAGGTGACCCTGGCTGTTGAAAGTGTCATTAAACTCCAATAAATGAATAAATAAATAAATAGGACAAAATGTGCCTGTCCCTATTAAGTTTGGCCAAGACAATAGCTGTACTAACAGGAAGAACATTCGTAACATTGGCCCTTGCCGATGCGTGTTAATGGAATTTACCTATTGGTGTTCATATTACAGGAGACATAGATTACCACTAAATCACCATGGAAGAGTGTTTTCCACCCAGAAATTATTTTCAGGTTTAAGGGATTTGCAGAAGACAGTGCCAGTGGGTTTTGAAAGATTGGCAGCCGTGCCTAAACTTTTACTCATAAATGTATGTATATGTCGGGTGTGAAATTCACCACACAACCGATGGCGTAGAGATCGCATGAGAGGGTTATTATCCTTCCCCTCTCAAAAAAATTCTTGAACCTTCTTGTGACTTGCAACCTCCATCCCACCTCTGCAATGTATGGATGCCCCAACCCAGTGCCCCTTTGTCTTCCTGCCTCACAAACTTACGAGTTTAAGTGCCGCCCCCTCCCAACTATCTAATTTTAATCTAGAGAGTGTTTTGGGGGGTTGGCATTGGGGGTGCAAATGAACCCCCTTTTACACTTTTGTTTCAAGAACGTAGACTGCAAATGGATCCCCAAAAAGCCACCAGAGAGCTCTGTTTTGATAGTAAATTTACCCCCCCCCCCCCCTCCCAAAGCCTTGTTTGCTCACCTTCGGCATCTGCATACCCTGGTATGCCTTTTTCATCAAAGTAGAACCACGTACAATGGTTTGGTTTGTGAAAGGTGGTAGAATGGGTCGAACTGCTGACAAAAAGATCTTCAGGGCAACTCCCACTCAATCTTTTCATTTATCTTAGACATTGTTGCATTTGTGTCATTAAATTGACTTCAACAGATGTTTGGAACGATTAGAATGTTATATGGTAAATATACTTAAACAACAGCAATGGTCTGAAGAAATGGTTGACGAACAAATATGATCAATAGTGGAAGTAACTCTAAAGCTATAACCAAAATAAATCTGCCCTTGAAAGCCAGGCCATGTATTACAGGGGCATATTGAAGAAGAGACCATACTTTTTACGGGTGGGTGATGGTTAATATAGAGAGCCTAAAGAACAAAAACACTGAAGACAGCAATCAACAGCCATCAGTTTATTATATTAGAGTGTAGCATTTTGAAATCAAAATGACAAGTCAAAACCATTCCTATTGGAGGTGACTGGGTGCAAAACAGTTTTCAGAACTTGGAAGAAAACAAATTGTTGTAACGTGATGTAAAATCTTTTAACCCATTGTTGAACAGCCATTTGTTGTACTGATATTTGTTTGAGATGCTGGTGGTGTCACATGGCCTTATTACCAAATATGGGCTGTTCGTAGATCAGTCCATTTATTTATTTATTGGTGTTTAAGGTCACATATTTCTCCGCAATGGCTAATCATGACCAAGACAGTTTTACGGGTGGAGGAAGCCAGAATACCCACAGAGAAACACTAAGTAACGACGTGCAACAGTCAGCTCCTCAACATTTCATTGGGTCAGTGGTATCAGGACAGTGACATGACATTGGTCCCAATTACACTCGACGTGGTATTAACCCTTTAGCCAATATGCAGTTCGACTTTGCTATGCGTTCTAATTGTGCATTAACCCTTCAACAACGAATGAAGCTACCCCTATACATTTATTTGTTGTTCCACTGTCTCGACAACAAATGGCACCTAGAGGCCATTTTATCAGTAAAGTGGCAAGCGAATTGTGCTCTATGTTGTGTTTCAACTTTAACCAATGCAACGTCATGCACAGTTCGACGCAGCTATGTCTTGGCAAATCCACCAAATTTTGAGCCTATGGTAATCTGACAAGTGAAGGGACGTGGGGTGTGCAATACATTTTTGCTCTGTAGACATCGTATCCCATTTCCATTCACATTAGCTGTCCGAGTTTATTTTACCCTTTGCCTGACATTATCTTCCAAACCTGCATGAGGCTTATGTTGAAATAGGTCTCACAAGACCACCAAATTTTTCATTTTATTTGATTCCTTTCTCTTTTTTGGTGGGTGGGTGGGTGGGGTGGGGGACTGGGATGAGGTGTACACATATATTCATACTGTGGGAATTCTACCCAATTTTTTCTCATTTATCGGGGGTGGGGGAGGGGCATCCTACCCGTACGTCCAGGAATGGGGGCCTGCAATAGAATAAACATTAGCACTGGCTAATAAATTTATTTATTTATTTTGCACGTAATTTAATATCTAAAACTGTAAAAAATAGGTATATACATAACACAAAAAGTTATGTAAACATAAAATAGCATGACCATGTTTTGGGTAATGCAAATTTTCAATTTTTTCACTCCCGAAAAAAGGAAATTCACCATGGGCCTCATTGCATAGTTTTATGAAAAAAGGAGAAAATTTCCCTTTTAGCTTTATGACCATTTGACTCGGGTTAGGGGGAACGTCTGTCTATTCGAGAGCCATTTTCTGCTTTAAAATATGTTCTGATGGATTTCGAGTGATTTACCTTCAATGTGGTAAATCTGGACCAGAACAACTCTGGTATGCACACCTACACTACAAGTCGGAAGTAGTTGTAGCACAACCGCAATTATTTCGTGGTTTTAATTGCGGTCATAAACGAAAATATAAATGCGAGTAACGTTTGTGAAAAAATATAAAACCGATAAACGCGTTTGCCGATCGTTTGCAACCGGAGTAGGAAACGCAGATAAACGATAGAGCTTTTCACGTTGTTGGTCAGAAAAATAGTTTTTTGAACGTTTACTTTGTTTAGCTGAATTGCTCAATTCCTGCAGCTTTGAAATTCGGAGACAAGTTCATGGTGTCGGCCCAGATTTTGACACGCTGACTTTATTGATCATTGGTATATAATTTAATTTTCTTTAATGATATCTGACATTTCACCAACTACTATACCTACACGACTAACAGTCAACAATTGTAAACATATCCCCTGAATAATAACATTGTCATTTTTCTTCCCCCAAAACATAGCATATGACCCCAAATTGAAACAAGTACAATAAAAATCATCCAATAAAGCTAAAATTAAGCCTGGAAATGGGTCTTACAGTGATTAATTCCTAACTCGCTGAGTATTTTAAAAAATAACTAGAAACTGTTTTAGCACACTAAAACATATGTCTCCCCTTCCTTTCTATTTAATGCATGGCAAATTATATATACCTGAATAATATTGACAATAACACCAAATATCTATGGTCTAGGTCAAAAGACAAAAAAGTTCTGGTCTGGACGAAGTTTCCTATGGTACGCGACACACCGGCATCCACATGCCAAATATCTAAGGTCTAGGTCAAAAGACAAAAAAGTTATGCCCCGGACAAAGTTTCCCTTAAAAAGCACATAAATCTGACCTTCAGGTCAAAGGTCACATGAAGGTCACTATGTTACGCGACACACCAGCTCATGGTGATACATCCACATGCCAAATATCTAAGGTCTAGGTCTAAAGACAAAAAAGTTATGCCCGGACAAAGTTTGTATGAGAAGAAGAAGAAGAATATGCACAAAAACAATATGTCTCCCTTCTGGGAAGGGGAGAGATAATTTCTACTGAATGATTGACATCGGTAAATAAAGGTTAACAGCTTTCTATCCTCGTCAATCACTGTTAAATTTATACCATACCAGTTTAAAATATCCAAATTAACAGGAGTAATCTGTTAATCAGACTTAGTTTAACTTCTTATACTCTGGGAAAAAACTGAGTGATTAACGTAATCCACATACATATCCTTTGACTAAGCCCATAACTTAGATGAACATTAATAATTGCACCTGGTAAGAGATATCTGATAGGCGATTATGCAACTTGGGTGTTCATCCTTGTTAAAATGTAAGGTTTGTGGCACATGGATTTAAAGGAATAATGTTTCAACAAGACATGAGATGTCTTAACTCTGAACTGATTGAGAGTTGAAAGCCTATATTTGGGCTTTATTTATAAATACAGATACCACAACTTAAATGTTTTATATTCTGTGGATGTGCTCCATATTAATCTTTGAAGTAAAATTATCGAATCTTTATGAATTTTCATTGTTACAATTTAAGGGAGAGTGCCTACAGACACTGTCCATAAATTGTGACAAGGCAAAGAAAAGATTTTGACCACCAAAAATAATTTAGCAGTCTACCAGTTGAGGGTCTAGTTCCAACTTTTGTGATTTTTACTAGCCTAGATGAGTAACTCCAACCTGCTGGCTTGGGGTAAACTGCATGTTACTTCCAAAATGTGCAGCAGTGATTTCCAGTCAATTCTGGGCTGCCTAAAAGGCAGCCAAGACTTCACTAAAAATCAGTACTGATTACTAAAAACCACTACAAAGACAAAGACCCTGGCTTATTTTATGTATGGCAAACATCATGAGAGTTGTTGAGACCAAAATTAACCCTTCATGATTGAGGAGAATATTCAGTTTTGTACGAAGACAATTGCCTTTAGGATTTTGTAATTTTGTAATTTTTTAATTTAAAAAACCTCAACTTTTTCACCTCAAGTGAAGTGGTGGATCCAGAGGGTGGAAGAGTGAGGGTGTTCATAATTGCTTGGTCCTTGAAAAGACAACTGAATACATTTTTATGCAATTTATTTTCACAAAAAAGTCTGTTATTCTGCAGGCAAAACCATTTAGTTATTACTCCATCGCAATGCTTCCAATGCACACATAGGCAGGGTCATATCCAGGATAATTTGGGGACACCAGTCCATATTTGCCACAAGCATATATGAAGGCAGTCGGCCTGTGGTGGGGGTAGGCATGGGAGGGGTGTCCCCTCCCATTGATGGTGGTCCAGAAAATTTTTGAAAATTAATGCTCTGAGACTGAGAGTGCTTCAATTTGAAATTTATCCCAGAAGGTCAGTTTGGTCTATAAGTCACACACAAATTATGAAATTCAATTCATGGAAATGATGGGAATTTTTTTTTATACCAGGCGTATTCTCTTATATTGGCAGGGATACATGCAGGCATGTAAAAAACACTTCATTGAAACTGTCCAATGTTCAGAATGAGTGAAAATACCATGGACAGGGCTCTACGTATAATCGGACCACCACCTATCACAAGACATGAACTTACTTTAACATAAATATAAGGAATCGGAAATCGATGAGTTCAGGACAGAAAGAAAAATAGGAATTACTGTAATGTTCTGCACATTTTATTGGGGTACATCAAGCATAATTTTAGTCAACTTCAGCATCCTTGTAATGCAATCAAGTGATTAGCATCATGTTGTATTAAATCGTGTCTGCTTTTCCTGAACAAACTTTTCCAAGCATTTCACCAATGTATAGGATAGAAATTATTGCACAGAATGTGATAAGTTTGAGTGCGAGGAGTTTGGGTGCCCAAACTGGTATATCGGTACCCAAAATATCCTGGATATGACACCGATAAAGAACATTTTGTAACAGCCTTGGATAAGTCACGATCACCCATTTGGACTATTATGTTGTAATACTGCAAAATGCAACAGCTTTTTCCTGTTAATACAAAGGTCTGGAAATAACCCGTGAATCAGTGACGAATGGGAGCAAAATGGAGGCGAGTGGAAAATTGCTCACCTCAAATAATGTTTGCGAGAGTGAAAAATGTGAGGAGAGTGATTTGGGATTTATTTTGCAGTTTCCATTGACAAGCTTCCTTCAAAACGAATGTATGAATACAACTAAACATGGATGGAAATGTTGAAGGTGAAAATATATGTAACCCACTAAAATTAGTTCTGGATTTTAAATGGCAGATTATTAAAATCATGGAAAATGGATGCGTAAATTCCAAAACGGGCACATTAATTCATGCCACTGGTGAATTGGAGTGACAGGTATCACGTGTACAAAAGAAAATAAGGAACGGTCAACATTCCGCATGTCTTTGATAAAAAAAAATACGGAAGTATTAAAACATTTCTCAGATCTCAGAATGACCACCCTTTTTTTTTATCTGAACATGCACGTTCGTTTAGTGGCTGGAGTAAGCTCTGGGCAAGTTGTCAATGTACAACCCTCTTACTGTAAGCGTGTCATGTGTCATGTTTATTACAAAGGAATGGAAATTGTTTGGAATTGTATTTAAACGCTTTGAATTGTGAGATTCTTTAAAATTTCCCAACATCAAAACTTAATTCAATGTTTCTGTTGACGCAATTCAAAAGGGTGAAAACACACCCAAAAATAGAGGCAAGCGATTATTCGCGCACCTTGGACAATAGTTGCGTGAGCGATGGTGCACGAGAGCGATCGCGCACCTTTCCCATGTGTCACTCGTGAATGCTCATAATACAACAGTCTAAATTCCTAATCCCGCATATTTTACTAGGTAGACCTGACAGTTTTTTCAGGATTAACTTGACTCAAAGGTTGCAGAATGTAAGCACACAATTATGATAAAATGACATACCACTTACATCTTAACACCATTTCTGCCAAATAAATAGCATCTACTAACACATTTTCGCTTTGGCGAGGTATTGTGTTAGTTCTTGCTATTCATTTTGGCAGACATTCTGATATGACGTAAACAACATGGCAGGCATAGATCAGAGAAGGTAGAAAAGCATTGCAGCACATTTTTCCCATATGTTACTACCGTGTTATATAACATATCCTGCTGAGTTACGATGTAAGCTCTTTATTTTCTGGTCTTCTTACATAAGCAAAAATCTGGATCTGCCACTGCTCAGCATACTGCATGCGATGAGCCTGTTCAAATAATGATTCACAACCTTAGTTTTTCAAAGCAAAACTGATCATTCTTAGTTGCTTTGGGGACAATATTGCAGGTGTTGTCTGCATACATGCCTGAAAATAAGCAATCTGTCATTTGCAGGATGAGGTCGCCAGAGGGTGAATTTGCTGATGCTATCCCATACAGTGGACGAATTTATCCTCTGGGTACCTCTTTCTGTTTAGGTTGAGATCTTGATTCCAAATGAGGTTCACAGAGGGTAAATTTAGTGATGCTACCCTGCGGTGCAGGGTAGCATCTCTACATTCACCCTCTGGGGACCTCAATTTGCAGATGACAGTCTGTTTATTTTCTAGCTTGTCTGCATATCCAATCAGATGATAAGTTAGTTTAGCTCTGCTTGTAGAAAATAATTCACAAAATAATGATCATGTGATCATTAGAAGAGACAAACTATGTACAGATTGAGACAAAGCTCTCATCCTTACCATCAGATGTCTTCAGGTTTTGTCCATTTTTCGAGAATTCTACTGCTTTAGTCTTTGAAGAGTGAGTTGTATGATATTCTCTGTAAGCAGAAAAGTATTCCTCTTTAAACATTAACCTTTCATAACCTGGGTTTCCAAATTTAGTTTTACCAACTGAAGCAATTAAAAAAAAAACATTATAAAACTTGAAGAATGATATTTGTGAATACATGCAGGACTGGTTGTATATGGTCATTTTGTGTAGTAGAGCTGAAATGTCAGTTTATCAATTCATTAAGTGAGTGACTCAATGAAGCCCAATTGCCAGTAGGGCATGGAGGGGTTTTTTTCAGGTTCGGTTTTGGTCTATTTTTTTTTTTAAACCTCGGTTTTGGTTCGCTTTTACGGTATTATTTTCAGGCCCTTCAATTAATCTAAATCACTATCGTCTTACTAGAAAAGACCAAAGAAATGTCACATCAGAGCTATTTAAAGTGTGCTATGTCCCACTGGCAGGACGGGGATATAGCACACTTCCCTAGCACTTAGCTGACGAAGTGTTAATATGAATTTGGGGTAGATTGTATGTCATTTGATTATTTTCTTGTTGTATGTTCTATTTGGTAAATGCTATACATCAGTAGCAGTGCCATATGGGGGCCCAATTTTTCTGCGGGCATCCTAAAACCAAACTTCAAATTGCTATCTGACACAATTTGGGTGCCTTTGAAGACCATGTCCAGCACTGTAGAAATACTCAGATATCGCTCTCATGGCATCCAAATTATCCAAATATTATTTTTTATTCCTGAGGCAGGGACTACAGATCCCAAACCAATGGGTGGGGGGACACACTCTCCCATGCCCACACCCCTTTCTCAGGCCTACGACCTTCGGGAGATGACAAAGGCATCTGGAAATTGGACCCCCACAACTTACTTAGGATCCCCACCCCTCCAATCCTGATGCCGCCACTGCTATACATTATATACCTGTTTTGTGATTTTGTGTTCAGTTTTAATTTCGATAAAATAAATAATTTGGACTTGTAACTTTTCTGTTATGTTTAACATCGCTATAATACATAGACTCCATTCACTGTCCTGCTCCCTGATACCTCACTGAACCTCTCACCTCCTTTTGAAGTACTGAGTATGATCTCTCCCTCATGTTAAGACTTTTGTGCAATATAAACAGGATTTATGGCATCAACGAGTATCACATGGGGAATAAATGGTCAAAGTAAATAACCCTATATAATTTTGATTAGTATTTTATTTCATGCATTTAATATGAGATAAATATGAATGAAATGAAAAAATGAAGAAAAAAAAGTTCACATGTTCCGACACTCACCTAATTTCATGCAGTAAAAAGCCACGATTTTTAGTGACAGACATTTTCTGTAAAAATTATTTAATCTCACAGCTGAGTGAAAAAAGTGTATATAAACAGAAACTGTGAAAGCAGTTTGTTTGTTTTTTATCAATACACTT
The DNA here is from genome assembly GCA_031216915.1 of Pictodentalium vernedei. NCBI lineage: Eukaryota > Metazoa > Mollusca > Scaphopoda > Dentaliida > Dentaliidae > Pictodentalium > Pictodentalium vernedei. The sequence continues at coordinate 686,826,992 of CM062297.1, forward strand.
CATGTCCTGGTACTAGTAAAATATTCTCCCATAAGCTGTTTTATTTTTGTTTCTCTGATGACACGGGTAAGTACAGATTTTCCCCAAACAGTATGGCTTCGAACGTAAATCGTGAAGAATGATTACCGTATTTCCATTAATAATGGCTTTTGTTGGACTGGGAAATTTCTTGTTTAATACTAATATTTCCTCCCACTTCATTGCACTTGTTCTCGCCATTCCAAGCGTGGCAGTAATAAATATTATTTTATTACCGGCAGACTTGGAATGTGTTTTTCAATATGAACAAATCGCATACGTATTAATGAACCCACAATTCCAAGCGCTGCAGTAATGAATATTCATTTTTGTCAATACCAGTTCGCACGTGTTAATGTTTTGTAAAGTAAGCGAACGTTTAGATCTTAAAACACTAATAAAACTATACAGGGAATAATATTGTTTATTTTCACTTTGTTAAGAGTGATTTAATATTGAAATATACATTACCAGCATTCACCCACTACACGAGGTGGTTTACCGGCACATCAAAATGTGCCTATCAAGTATGTGCATTTCAGCTGTTTGTGATACCACGTGACAAAACTGACTGCTTTCATTTGTGGAAAAGTGTACAAACTCCTAGCCCTCTAGCGGCGTCCTGCTTAACCAGTACATGGCAAATGCCCTCTAGTGGTGATCTATTCACATGTACACAACAAAACGCAGGTTAAGTGTTAATGTTTTGTAAAGTGATGGATCAAATAGTATATATTTATTTGAAATTATCAACTCAAAATAAACGACATTTATTGTGAAATCATGAAGTTTATTTCCAAATATTTATACAAGAGTGAATTAAGACAAGTTAGGCTTATTATTTCAGTGCTTAAAATGTAATTACTTGACTTCGAATGTCAAAAAAATATTGGGACAATTTGGGTGAGAATCTTACATGTTTTGAACTTGACGATATACCGGTATATCGCGATATTTTTTAAAATACCGTTACCGGTATTGAAATCCGAATATCGTGCAGCCCTACACAATAACTGTTCATTAATTTAGTATAACATTAATAAATCAAAGAATTTTGGATGAAAAAGTGAAAATTTAAAGGCAGTACATCACACTGTCCAACTTCTAGGATTAAGCCTTTACTTAACATGAAAGGCAGACAACACTTTCAAACAAAATTCTGGAATAACTAATTTTTAAAATTGTTTGCATCTAAAACAAAACTTAGGATCCCACATTGGGACGAGCTCAATGAGCTTGTTCCAGTTAGAGGTCATAAGTGATGTTTTGCGATAAAATATGAAAGAATAATGAAAACTGAATGGAGATTTTTGTGAATAGCATTGTTCGATTTAGCCGTTATGTTGGGTAAAGTGTTAAAATTATTACTCACCCTTTGAAATATGGTGATGGCCTCAAAATATGAGTCTCTGAAAGAGATAATGAATATTTCATCAACAAAAAGACCAATTACCCAAATTCTATTTCCTCATCGGATGTCAATACCACCCCACCCTCTGAGAACTTTCTGAAAAAAATGGGAATTTAGATGATCCCTTTCTCTTTCATTCATTGCCATATAACATATTTTCACTGAAATTTCCTTGACCTATGTTAACCCCTGTAGCCTAATTCTGACCTTTTTTAGAGTTCTGCGAAGCTACGAGATTTGATTTCGAATATCAAGTTGATATTCGGTTCGATTTGAAATTGGCTTCCCAATTCGTTTCCTTTCGAATACTTTAATTGGAATTTAGCTTGGTATCAGTCATATTCATCGTTTCAAAGTTCAGATGAAATTGGACATAAACAATGATAAAGTGAAGACTGAGTGTAATTAATCTGCACCCATGCCGCCACCCATGCTAATTACAGTCTACCCTAGTCACTACAACTGTTGGAAGCAAATTCAAAGTTTTCAAGCAATCTTGATGATGAGCCTTTGCTAGTAGCTAGACCTGTGCAGTACATAGTAAAGGCAATTCAAGCCCTCATTTCTGTTTTTGAACTGTGCCCTTACTGGGTAATATCGTAGCTACATCATCAAGGCATGCCTTCAATGAACACAAATCCCCAACAGTTTGTACGACACCACTCACCACAAAAAGCCGTGTCTGTAAGTAGATCCATTGAATTCAGTGTAAATCCACTTTGATCATTCTTAAGGGTTTTCTTAAGGGTATTAGTAAATCAGTTGCTTAGCCTACTGAGTCACAGAAAAAAAAAATCTATTTTTTTATTGTCACATTTTCTCTGATGGACGAGTCAATAGGGGGAGAAAATATGACAATGAAAACATGATGTATTCTCCCTTTGCCAGATAGACGAGGGTCCATAGAGGCCGTTAGTCCAGTTCCACCTGCCTTGAGAGACCACTGTCTTGAGAGACCACCTGTCTTGAGAGACCACATCTGCCAGGCACGGATTGGTTTTACTCTATAATGGACCTGCTATGGGAGACCACCTGTCTTGAGACACCACCTGTCTTGAGAGACCACTGTGACCTGGTACCAACTTGTATTTTATGCCATAATGGACCTGTCTTGAGAGGCCGTCCCTTTGACGACTAAAACCATGACAGAAACTTTTTACCTGTTCTGGAATTGGAAAATCCATTGTGGTTATACTAACATAATTAAAAGCTCTTAACTGGGTTTCAATTGCTATTCAGTTACAGAACTCATTAAAGATTGAGATGTTTTATAAGACCCCTGTGAAAAGATTAGGATTATTGCTGAATAAACAATTTCATACATACCTGAAATGTGTCAGATAGGATTATAAAAATAAATTTGTGTTGAAAATCTTCAATGAAGATTTTCAACACTAATTTATTTTTATAATTTTTATAACAGTCCATTTCAATTTGTTACAAAAACTTCAGAAAAAAGAACTACAAAGTAATTACAAAAGTCCATTCTTCTCCATTTCTGAATTTTGTGCTTGGTTATTCACTGACTTGAGAAAACCTGAAACCTGTTATTAGAGACCACCTGTCTTAAGAGACCAATTTTGTGTGGCCCAAAGGGCGGTCTCTCAAGGCAAGTTCTACTGTAGTTTGATCAGTTCATGTACAGACACAGTAAAACTGTTTGGCTGGTTCTGCTGGGTCTTCGGGTTTGGTTTCCACAAAAACTCAAACTGAACCGAAAAACAAAAACAAGAGGCCCCAAGGGGCCTGAGGGCACTCACCTGACATGGTAGCCAAAATATCAACCCAGAGAATTGATTTCAACAAGTTGCATCTGCTCCTCCTAAGAAAAGCTTATACCAAATATCCAAAGATTCTGACCAGTGGATCTAAAAAAAAAGAAGATTTTTAAAGAATATTCCTCATATTGAACTAAGGAGCCCATATATGAACCCAGGGACTTGGCTTTAACAAACTTGAATCTCACCCCTCTAAGGATGCTGCACACCAAATATCAAAACATTCCGACTGCTGGATCTGAAGAAGATTTTTAAAGAAAATTCCTCATTTTGAACTAAGTTACAATTCAAGCTCCCACAGTGAGTCCAAACATGGACCTAGGGACATGGCTTGAACAAACTTAAATCTCACCTCCCTAAGGATGCTGCATATCAAATATCAAAACATTCCAACTGCTGGATCTGAAGAAGATTTTTAAAGAAAATTCCTCATTTTGAACTAAGTCATAATTCGGGCTACCACAGTGAGCCCAAATATGAACCCAGGGACTTGGCTTGAACAAACTTGAATCCTCCCCCCCCCCTCCCCCCCTCTAAACATGGTGCATACCCAATATCAAAAGATTCTGCCTGCTGGATCTTGAGAAGAAGATTTTCGAAGAAATTTGCCTGAAATGCACTAAGTTTGAATTCGAGCTTCTATAGTGAGCCCAAATATGAATCTAGGGAGCCAATTTAAAGAAACTTGAATCAGATCCACCCCACAATGTTGCATACCAAATATCAAAAGATTCTGTCTGCTGAATCTGGAGAAGAAGATTTTTTAAGAAATTTGCCTGAAATGCACTAAGTTCGAATTTGGGCTTCTATAGTGAGCCCAAATATGAATCCAGGGGGGGGGGGGGGTGGGGGGGGGACCGATTTGAACAAACTTGAATCAGATCCACCCCACAATGTTGCATACCAAATATCAAAAGATTCTGCCTGCTGGATCTGGAGAAGAAGATTTTTTAAGAAATTTGCCTGAAATGCACTAAGTTCGAATTCGAGCTTCTATAGTGAGCCCAAATATGAATCCAGGGGGCCAATTTGAACAAATTTGAATCAGATCCACCCCTCAATGTTGCATACCAAATATCAAAAGATTCTGCCTGCTGGATCTGGAGAAGAAGATTTTTGAAGAAATTTGCCTGAAATGAACTAAGTTCGAATTCGAACTTCTACACTGATCCCAAATATAAACCCAGGGAGCCGATTTGAACAAACTTGAATCAGATCCACCCCACAATGTTGCATACCAAATATCAAAAGATTCTGCCGACTGGATCTGGAGAAGAAGATTTTTGAAGAAATTTGCCTGAAATGCATTAAGTTCGAATTCGGGCTTCTATAGTGAGCCCAAATATGAATCCAGGGAGCTGATTTGAACAAACTTGAATCAGATCCACCCCACAATGTTGCATACCAAAAATCAAAAGATTCTGCCTGCTGGATCTGGAGAAAAAGATTTTTGAAGAAATTTGCCTGAAATGCACTAACTTCGAATTCAAGCTTCTATACTGAGCCCAAATATAAACCCAGGAGGCTGATTTGAACAAACTTGAATCAGATCCACTCCACAATGTTGCATACCAAATATCAAAAGATTCTGCCTGCTGGATCTGGAGAAGAATATTTTTGAAGAAATTTGCCTGAAATGCATTAAGTTCGAATTCGGGCTTCTATAGTGAGCCCAAATATGAATCCAGGGGGCCTATTTGAACAAACTTGAATCAGATCCACCCCACAATGTTGCATACCAAATATCAAAATATTCTGCCTGCTACATCTGGAGAAGAAGATTTTTGAAGAAATTTGCCTGAAATGCACTAAGTTCGAATTCGAGCTTCTATACTGAGCCCAAATATAAACTCAGGGGGGCCGATTTGAACAAACTTGAATCAGATCCACCCACAATGTTGCATGCCAAATATCAAAAGATTCTGCCTGCTCGATCTGGAGAAGAAGATTTTTGAAGAAATTTGCCTGAAATGCACCAAGTTCAAATTCGGGCTTCTATAGTGAGCCCAAATATGAATCTAGGGAGCCGATTTGAACAAACTTGAATCAGATCCACCCCACAATGTTGCATACCAAATATCAAAAGATTCTGCCTGCTGGATCTGGAGAAGAAGATTTTTTAAGAAATTTGCCTGAAATGCACTAAGTTCGAAATCGGGCTCCTATACTGAGCCCAAATATGAACCCAGGGGGCCGATTTGAACAAACTTGAATCAGATCCACCCTACAATGTTGCATACCAAATATCAAAAGATTCTGCCTGCTGGATATGGAGAAGAAGATTTTTTAATGTTTTTCCCATTGCCTACAGTGTTAAAAAGTGCTGACTCAGCACTTTTTCAAAGTCCTGAAAAATGTTCCTTGTGATCAAACCGATAGGGATTTTTTTTAACCATTCTATTCTACTGGATAAAAGTAAGCTTTATACATAATAAGAATTCTCTGTGCCGTGTAGTTTTGGAGGTATGGCAGTTTTAATGTTTTTCCTATTTTTAGCTCCCGAGGTTCCCACGGGGCAATGAGAAAATTTTTTTTTGCATCAATCAACTACTTATGACCCATTATCATCTCATATCAAATTTGGTTCAAATCGACCTCACAGTTCAGAAAATAGAAACTTTAGGCGTGGCCAAAATTTTTGCCCCTCCCATAACGAAGGCAAATAATGCCTGCCAAACTTCTCTTGAACAAACTTCATTCTAAACCTCAAAAGGACTCTGTATACCACATATCAAGTCTCTGCTACTGGTGGTTCATTAGAAGAAGATTTTCAAAAAATTTGGCCATTTTTTCCCCACACCTCTGCTCAATATGAGCCAAAACCTATTTTGGATAAAAATCAAAATGCCCCTATATATCCACTACTTACATGAAATTTAATTAAAATGTGGCCAGTGGTTTAGGAGAAAGAGGCTCAAACACCACCTTCACGCAGGACGACGGACGACAGACGACGGACGACGGACGAAGAGTGATAAGAAAAGCTCACCCTGACTTTCAGTCAGGTGAGCTAAAAATGCCCAGCCAAGTCCTTTACAAGTAAAGCAGAACTTGCTAACCACAGTAAACTACTACACCATTTCCTGGGGTTCCTATTGAGCATTATCACACTGACATCAGTAATTAGCAACTCTGCAGTTATTAGCTGTCTGTGGCTAAACTGAGGGATGTTGATGGCTGTTGTGCTGCTCTGAACTGACGACAGATTGATAATGAAGCGTAAAGCCCAAGTAAATGATGTTATTACACTGGATCCCACTTGATTGGATATCTCTTTACTCTTTATAGATTAACTCCACTAATTTAATATAATTTCCAAACACAAAACCATTTATCATCCCTTCTGTACAATTTTGACCTATTCATTGCATACAGGTTATGAAGTCAAATGCTGTTCATTGAATAAAAAAGTTTGTAATGTGTTGGAGAAATTACCCTGACCAAATTCCCCTTGTTCATAGACCTATTTGCCCTCAGTCCATCCAATACAGACATTTAATCTGTTATATTTTCTTTGACAGAGCTCCATGAGCTCTGTCAAATAAGCTATAATCGATTAAATGCTCAGATTAACTCAAGAATACAGCTAAGCTAATACTTTTGTTAATTGATTAATAGGGCAGCCACTATTATCGTCTTTCAGAGTCAACTAGTCGGTTGTGAGAGTCGATGGCAAGTCAATTTATCATCAGTCATTCAGACCTTCATTTTAAAAAATCCAGGTGCACTATACACTGCGCACCCAAGATGACTCCAAGACACGCGGTTTCTTTGGTAGCACGCTGATTTGGGAAAAGTGCATAAAAAAGGAAAAAGGAGACACATTTACGATCTTTTGTCAATTATGAAATAATGAATAATAAACACTGAAATCAAGTGCAAATCGGTTTAATGATACATATAGAATAAACGTATAGTGTTTTCAAGTAAAAAATTTATTCTACGAGTAGGATTAAGAACGAAACCTACGAGCCTCTGGTAAGTCGGTTTCAGTCCATCCAATTAAGAACAAAACCGACGAGCCTCTGATAAGTCGGTTTCATTCTTAATCCTACGAGTAGATTAAATGTTTTACTTGAAAACACTATACGTTTATTTTCTTTATCCCATAAATCATTTACAGGGCAGTCGCAGCGAAATCATGCTGTTACTCGCTGCAAAACACTGCGAGAAGTGAGGAGCACATTGGTCCAATTTGATCAACAAGCAAAACTGCCAAAAATAAACAAGGCGCAGTGATACATTTCTGTCCAAAAATAATTCCCCTACAAACTTGAGCTAAAGTTGCAAAAATACTTTATTAAATGAACAATGTTTATCTTTCTTATATTCGTTGTTTATTGTTGTTTTTTTCGTAGTCGAACTTGAGTTTTATAAACAAAGCAGATGACACATGCATTTGTTTATTTACACTTTCCTAATTTGGAAAATGAAACATCGCTCATCATGCCCCCACCCTTCACAATCAAACTTGTATGCTTTTCAATGATTGGTCCCGATTGATTTACTTTGTGTTTTCTTTGTTAATTGTCATTCATTTTCTTGTAAAACAGAGTTGAAATGTGTCAAAAATTCTAAAACTAAACATTTCAGCGACGGTCAACGGTTGATAAACGTCGGTTCATTTTGTCTCTCACAAACGTAAAACAGGTCATGACAACACAAATGCGGTAGAGGTCAGAGGTCAACAAGTACATTTCTACTATAGGAATAAATTCTTTCAGTGTTAAGCCTACAGGGAAAATTTATCACCCAACAGGCAGCTGCAACTAGGTGAATAAAGCAAAAATTTATCCAAGACTTTTACTGTTCAAATGAACGTCCATTTATGGGGTAAAAATACGGAAAACTACAATTTCTTACCACTAATTTTTAAGGATAATGTACTGTGGAATATTTAGCGAGGTACAAGTAAATGCACTTCAAAATCCTGACAACATAAGTGAAAATCAAAGCACCGTCTGGACTCTGAAGTTTTCATTTGGGTCATTTTTGGGGATCTAGAAACTGTTGCTTGATGAAAATTGCCAGAAATATAGTATGCAGTGTTTATTCAAGCCAATCGGATCATCTAAAAACTAGGGTTTACCGGGTAATCCTCATTGATACAATCAACTGTGTGTCACATGATGCTGACACTGCAAAGTATGGAAATTCATTCAGTAATTTAGTGTCAATAAATTCCAATTCGATATTAAATTTATTGGATTTAAAAACTAAAAAAGCAACAATTAACATGGATTATCAACAATTTGTTCACAATAGCTCGATCCAGAGTGGAGTTTAGGTATGACCACGTCCATTTCATGAGATAATATGCGAGAGAAAAGTCAAAATTACTGACTATTTTCATATGAACAATGAATACAATGAATACGAAGGATAACAGGTACTGAGAAACGTTACGTGCCCCTCACAGACCAATATTATCTTTCAGTGGCATGATGTATACAACTATGAAAAATAATTAGCCGACTATAGTATCTTTCGACGGTTAGTCGACTAATCATATAGTCACAGCAGCCCTATTGAATAATTCTGACTGGCAAAGTGGCTTTTGAAGTAACAGGGATACACTCTTCTGGACACCAACATACTTTTACTTTAGTTGACTGGCTCTATTTTGTCTTTGTGTTTGCTGCAGTATCCCAGTTTTTGTTTTTTCAGTTCATCATTTTTCTCTGATGCCAGCAACATTTTCAAATTATTTTTTCAGAAAAACAAATATACAGAATGTTCACAGGCTTGCAAGCCAAAGTGATAATGATCTCTTTGTGCGATATTACACTTTGTTCATTTCAGTGTACCCCTAAAATTTTTTTAATTCAACTGGTAGGTAAACACACTGTCATCTGATAAGGCCCAATAAAGTTAAAAATCTGTTTCTCAGGCTATCACGCATGGTCCTTTTAGCTGCCGCATGCTCTCTTTTTATAACCAATACAAACTTAAAAAAATAAAAGTTACATGGTTTATGTCTGATATTTTACAGAGTTCTTAGAATTGATGATAAATTTGTCCCATGAGTGCAAAAAGGCTTTGCAATACTTTAGCAATGCAAAGCCTTTTTTAACTCAAGAAATGAAATACACCACCACCCATGCTATTCTGTAGATTATGACACCTCAAACATAAAACAAATCAAGAACATGAACTTTTGATGGCAAAAATAATTACAAAAATAAAAAATAAAATAAAAAAATGCACGTCCACATGCAATTTTACAAAAAATTTCCTGAGAAACAGAATATCTACTTTGTGGAGCCTAAACATTTATGTTTTACGTGATCAAATTGTAAAGTATAATGCCAAATAGCATTGGGCACGATATATTTAGAGCCCTGGAAATAAGATCTGATGGTACAGATTTTTTCAAGTTTCGGCAAGTCTGTGTAGAGGCAAAATCCTGTTTGTAACAAGATAAAATATTACGACAGAAACAAGGGGAGAATACATAGGAGAGGAACCAATTTTCTAAGTTGGGAGTTTTTCAAGTGTTTCACAAGTGCCATAGCCATGTGTTAAATAACAATAATAATACAGTTTAAAGCCGAGAATCCACATGGTGCTCTCATACTTTACAAGAAAAGACTGACTTTGTGTTTCCACCCAGTGCTGCAAACCTATATGTTCATGAAAGGCACACAACAAAAACACAAAAAGGGAAAAAAATTAGCAAGCTGCAAAATTACCAGTATCAAAAAAATGGGTTTTAAGTGAGGTCTTAAAAGAGACCAAGCTTTGTAGTATCTTGAGGTATGATCAGGGAGTTTGTTCCACATAAGTGGTACAGCTACAGAGAATACTATGTCACCTGCTGATTACTGGAGTCTAGGAATGAGAATGAGATTGTTTACAGTGACTGATCTCAAACATCTTACTGCTGCATAACATTTAGCCAAAATGGATAGGTATGAAGGAGCCATATTGTTACATGATTTGCAAGTTGGGAGAATTTTTTAAAATTAAAATCTCTCATTTACAGGTGATGCACAGTTTTGAATGGCCTTAGGTCTATTGGTCAAAGTCTGCTTAGAGCCAAAATTGCAACAAATTGCAGCAATCCAGGCGACTTGTCGCAAAAAAAACTAGAACAAGGGTCGTTGATTCCTGTCTTCATACAATATCCTACCGGAGTTCTGTTCTGCTTCTATATTACAATTAAAATTACATTAAGTCAATGTAGCTTAGAATTTTAACCCTTAGGAAGCCTGGAGATTTTTATACATTTTTGCTGTACTTTGAAAGTCTACCTGCCGTGGCTTTGCAGTTGTTTCTAGTCAAGTCTTGGCTTTCTACAAATGCAGCCAAGACTTAACTAGCAACAACTGACAAGGTACTTAGAAAACAAGTTTTGAGTTTACCCAAACAATGCATGTTGGGGCACCTGTTCCTTTGCATTCAAAAGTTATCAAAATCGGAATTAGGCCTTTATGGGTTAAAGAAAAATATCACCTTTGGTGGTCTGTTTATTTTCTTATCTGGCACTGATGTTTTGTGTCAAAGCATTTCCTTTTGTCCACAGTCGCATTCCATTGGCTCATGGGAATCCCTGCATCAACAAGAATTCCCTGTGATATGTAATAACCAATCAATGTATCTTAAATGATGTAGGTCGGTTTTCATGGGTGGTTTTCATAACACATTTTTCAATGCCTGTATTCTATAATGCAATGCTGAACACCCACAACAGCCATTGAACAGTATTTTGTAATTTACTATTTGCATGTTTCAGTTAATATACTCACCAACAAGTTTCTGGTTTATAGTCACACCTATTAACGAAGAACTTTGAGGAATACATATTAGATAACATTTCTCTTGTGCTCTTTCATACAGGTCTATGTAAGAAGTCTGCAATAGAAGAAATAAACTGAATACTCAATAAGAGAAGGGATGCCATGATTTTTGAATTTAGGAATCGATTAATCGTCGCAAATAATCGATAATAATCAATTAATCGTACCTAAATGACCCCCTCTCTCTCTCTTTGAAGTCATTAAAAATGAAGTTCAAGTCAGTTGACCTACCTCAAGTGAACAACGAAGACAATCCTCTTTTAGGTACATTCAAAGCTTTGATGTTCTGAACTTTCGAACCGTCAGTGTAATAATCAAGACCGGTCATCAGTTGCGAACTTCGCAACTGCCGACCGGTCTTGATTACTACACTGACGGTTCAAAAGTTCAGAATATCAAAGCTTTGAACGTACCTGAAAGACAAATGCTTCTAACAGCTTCTTGAGATTTAACGTCAGCGCTCTTGACCTTTTACCTTTAGAAACAATAGTTTTTTCATGAAATTTAAAAAAAAAATTATTAGATGTCTAAAACAGGGTAAAATTCACCGATTCTTCGACAACGAAAAAAAATACTAATCGATTTCGGTGTGACCAATCGACAATCGATTAATCGTGACAGCCACAAATAAGAGTTAGACAAACCCATATATTGCAAGCTGCACGATGAAGGAGGAAAATGGAAGTATTTTCTCCTTGAGAATTGTTGATTTTTGTTTAAAAGAACAATATGCTGTAAATTTAAAGTTTTGTGTTATTCAACTCAAAAAAAAAACCCAACAGAATAATATATTCTAGTTGCAAAATAAAGCTTGGCAGAATGGAAATTTCAGGTTCCGGATCAGTATCAACATTTTTGGTGTGATTTACATGTTCTAGTGCTGAAATGGTTAAGGGTTTTCTTGATCGATTAATCATGTGGATTAACCTTGGTTAACTGATTAATCACTTGTCCAAAAAGATATCTGAATAATTGCCATACCGTTGATGATTTACAGCATGAACCCTTTATCCAACGTAACAAACAAAACCGACTGGGCCTATATACAAAAATCTCCATTCAAATTTATGTTTTCAATTTTTGTCTCAAAAACATAGCTTATGACCCATCATTAGAACGAGGGTAATTTGTAGCTCACTTGCTTAATGGAGATCGTAATTCATTTGTATAACCCCCAATTTAATATGAAGGGTAATAAGAAAGGTTTGAGAAGAGAAATTGTATGTAAATGAAATTGTTGATAATGGATCAGGAGACCAAAAAAGCAAAAAGTAGGAAGAGACTATTTATCAAAGCTGTTGCTTATTTTAGTTTAGTTTAAACAATATTCATTTCAGATAAATAGGTAAAGAACAAGTTCTATCTTAACAGGAAAATATTTGAACTGAAATTTAGCAGTAAGGCAGGGATTCTTCTGCCCCCTTTGGGAAAGGGTCCGGCCATCATATCATTGGGAAAATTTGCATCATGAGGGCTCAAATTGGGAATTTGTTTTGGAAGGGAAAAATCATACAAAGACTAAGAAATTTTAAATTAAAATTGAGTAGAGAACATTAAGACAGATACCTAAGCAACTGTATGTATAATACAAGTCAGTTTATAACAAACGGTCACATGGAATCATGTTCACGCAGGCTCTGAAGTCTCTATTATCAATAAATTGTTTTTATACAATTGAAGAAGAACTTTCATTAGGCTTTGAATTTGAAAACTTTGTTAGGCAAGCAATTTAAATTTAATGTACTATTGGTGCTTAATGTACTATTGGTGCCCTGAACTGGGTGGTCATAAATAGAGCTTTCGTTTTCAGAGGACTTATAACTACCCAGTTCAGGGAATGAATTGTGCAGTAACTTTTTGTTTGAGTGGGAACTGAGATTGGGGGTGGGTGGGGAGGGGGGGGGGGGGGTAAGGATTGGGTTAAATCATGCCCAAATATCATTGGGAAAGGGTCCCATAAATGGTCCATAGCTTGTAGACACTCAAGAGAATCACTGTAAGCCATTTGTTTGTACAAAAGTGCCTCCAGATTGTTCTAAAACATTTTAAATATAATGCAGTGACCGATCAGGACTATTTAAAATACGCTCTAGCCTCGGAGCCTATTTTTTCAATTCATGCGCCAGATTTCAATTTACGGAGTCACACTGCTGTTTGTAACACACACTGCAAGTATGTAATAGCACTCATCATTTTCATTCAGTACACTATAGCAAACATTAATCTTCACTGTGGTTTCTGATCAAGTCATGGCTGCCTATTTAGGCAGCCAAGACTTGATCAGAAACCACAGTGAAGATTAATGCTTGGTAATTCAGACTTGAAGTATTAACTTAAGCACTCTACAACAATGATAAATGATAATCATATATATAATACATGTAAGAGTGTCTCTCTCGTTTATCCATCGAAAGAATATCTAAATTTTATAGTAAATTTCCTTTCTTATTATACCTACCACAATTGTTTACTACAGGCTTGCACTACAGTGGAAGTCCCTAACTCGGATAAAATACTCTCTATTTTTGTCTTTCCCAAGCAAGTTGGGAAAGAAAAGTGGTGCAAAAGCACCAATAAAAATAAGCCAAAACTGGGTCGAGTGCAACCGGCGCAGACCCAGTACGGGACGCTCTCTCCCAAGTACAACTCCACGACTTCCGTTGCCAGTGCGCATATACCGTCTCTAAAGACTCATTCTTTTTGAATCCGTAAACGTTAGAGTTATGTGATCAGCGGGGAGGAAAGATTCTTTACCTGTAAAGAAGACGGGAGGGCCTCCATGTAAACAATTGTGGTAGGTATAATAAGAAAGGAAATTTACTATAAAATTTAGATTTCTTATCAACCTACTCACAATTGTTTACTACAGGCTGAATAGACAAAAGGCTGGAGGGAATCGCATAACCAACCCCCACATAACCCTAGTGCACTGGAACCGTGAAGTAGAAGGAAGAGGTCCCGAGGCTTATCAACCATAATGTCGCAATCATTGGTAAAGGACAATGAAAAGAGACATATGAGCCTGTGTGACACACAGACAGAAAAAGGGCAGTAACAGCACAAGGCTGAAACTGACCTTCAAGAAGCCTAATGGCTATGGCAGACAACAGCCTGAGCAGAAGAATGAGGGCCTAGGGCAAAAAGGTCCTCCGACTGCTCCTGCAACTGGCGCAAATAAAAGGTGGAGAAAGTAGAAGCATTTCTCCAGTAGGCTGCCTGCATAACATCCGACAACTTGACGGAGTTAGAATAAGCCCAAGAGGTAGACAGTGCCCGCACCTCGTGGGCAGAAATACGATTGGTAATACAATCGCCAGCTGCTAAACGACTATAAGCTGTACGAATAGCAAGACAAATCCATCGAGAAATGGATTGAGGAGAGATCTTCTGTCAACCCGGAATGAGAGACAGAAAAAAACGTTTTCTGCCCTTCCGTATGAAGCGTGTCCGATCAAGATAAATGCGAATAGCACGGACCGGACAGAGCAAAGGGCGAGTTCCCTCAACAGAGGGAAGAGCCCTGATACAGATAGGAGGAGGAGTAGTATCTGGTAACTGATTCTTAGCCAAAAAGGAGCAATCAGTGGTAAAAGTAACACTGTTGGGAGAGCTCCTAAAAAAGGCCGGGTCAACCGAGAGGGTGTGAAGCTCACTAACCCGTCTGGCCGAAGCAAATGCCATCAGAAAAGCTGTCTTATATGTGAGAAAATGCATATCCACCTGGGATAAAGGTTCGAACGGCGCCCCCCCCCCCCCCCCCCCCCCCCCCCAAGCAAAGCAGCACCCACGAAAGATTCCATCGTGGAGTAAGCTGCAAAGTCTGAGGCCTTTTCAAAGAAAAGTGCCGAACAAGCTTGGAGAGGTAAGGATTAGTGCCGATACGACGCTTCCCCACATAAGAAAAAGTCTCTGAAAGCATAGACCTGTAACCATTGATGGTAACAGGCTGGAGACCCCGAGAATCAAACAGATATACCAGAAACTCCGCAATCTGTGAAATCGAAGGATTGGCATAATCAAGAGAGTGATCAGCACACCAACGACAGAAGACCTTCCATTTAGCTGCATAAGCTAAACCAGTGGAGTGCCTCCTTGAAGAAGAAATGCACTCCACTGCTCGTCTCGAAAAACCTCTACGGAGGAGACAGGACCTGACAAAAGATATGTGTGAAGGCACAACGAAGTCGGGTCGACGTGAAACCTCCTCGGGCGACCTTGACAAAGAAGGTCGCGACGTAGCGGGAGACGTGCCAGAACCGCCGCCATCAGCGAGCAGAGCTGATTGATCCACACCCGCTGAGGCGACAGGGGAGCGATCAGAATGATTCGACAACTGCAGGCTCGAATTTTGGCGAGAACCTGAGGAAGAATCGGAACCGGCGGGAAGGCGTAGCCGACTAGACCATTCCAATCGAGTGACAGAGCGTCCACGGCGAAAGCCAGAGGATCTGGACACGGGGACACAAAAGTGTCCACCTGATGGTTCCAACGAGTCGCAAAGAGGTCGATGTGGGGACGTCCCCAGAGATCGCAAAGCGACTGGAACACAGCCCTGTGAAGCATCCACTCGGTGGAAATAACCCTGCCCTGTCGGGACAGGGAGTCGGCTAGGACGTTCAGATGACCGGGAATGTGACGAACAACCACTCCGGCGTGAACATCCTGAGCAAGCAGTAGAAGATCCCGAGCTAACTCGTACATCGGAAGCGAGTGCGTGCCGCCCTGGTTCCGAATGTAAGCAACCACCGTCGAATTGTCGGATAGTAGAAGGACCTGGCGATTCGACAGGTGAGGGATCCACTGCCTGAAACTCAGAAGAAGAGCAAGAAGCTCCTTCTGGTTGATGTGTAGAGCTGCTTGATCCTGGTCCCACATCCCGTGTAGGGAAAGACCGAGAGGATCCAACGTCGCACCCCATCCGAGATCGCTGGCATCTGCAGTCAGAACGCGATCGGACGTGGGTAAGTCCAGCGGAACACCCTGCGTAATCCACTGAACATCTGTCCAGGGAAGAAGGTGAGGATACAGAGAGTCCGGAAACGGAAGCACCTGATCCAGAGAATCTACATTCGGCCTCCAACGACTGAGCAGAAAGTGTTGGAGAGGTCTGACACGCAGCCGACCTAGAGGAATGAGATCCGTCACCGAACCGCAGAGACCGATCAGCCGGAGAAAACTCCGAGCGGTCGAGGACCTGGACTGGGACAGAGTCAGAGCAAAAGCTGAGAGAATCACAGCCTTGGCCTGGGGAACAGCCACCAAATTGAATTTGGTTTGGAAAGACATCCCCAGATGACAAAACGACTGAGAAGGGACCAGGTCCGACTTCTCCTCGTTGACTCTGAATCCTAGCGACGTGAGCAAGCTCAACAGAGTGGCGACATCCGATTCCAGTAAGGCAGCATTGGAATGCCTCTGGAGGATATCGTCCAGATATGCCGAAGTAGTCACCCTGGACTGTGTGCGATGGAACGCTATCACATGCGACATCAGTCTGGTGAACGCCCAAGGAGCCAGGTTGAGGCCGAAAGGCATGACCTTGAACTGGTAAACTCGCCCCAGAAAAGCGAACCTGAGATACTTCCGTGACGCCCGATGCATCGGAACGTGGAAGTAAGCGTCTCGCAGGTCGATGCTGGCTGCGAAATCTCCCTGGTGAATTGATTGGCGGACCGACCTGAAAGTCTCCATGCTGAACTTGGGAGCAATGATAGACTGGTTCAGGATACTCAGATCGATAACCGGTCGGAGTCGGCCGTCCTTCTTCGGCACCAAGAACAGGCGGGAATAGAAACCCACTGACTGAACGTTCTTGACGACCTCGATCGCCCCCTTTGCCAGGAGATTGGCAATCTCCGTGGACAAAAGTTCCCGACGTAAAACGTCTGAAGGAACTGTGGTTGGAAGAGGCACCCTGGACAGAGTGGGGTGTCGTCGGAAGGATATGCGCAGCCCGGACCGAACAACATCTAACACCCATGGATCGGATGTGATGGTGGTCCAATGGTCTGCGAACTCTGCTATCCTTCCTCCAACCTGGGACGAGTCGAGGTGAGGACCTTCATTTCGAGCCCCGACGAGGCCCGCGAGAGGAGAAACCACCTCCTCTGCTAAATGAAGAATCCTGAGACTTCCCTCGATTCTGCCAACCCCTACCTTTACCCCGTGAGTAAGAAGTAGAGGCGGCGGCAGAAGGACCAGCCTTTTGCTTCACAGAGGAAGCAGAAGGGTACTTGTTGGCTTGGAACGGCCCTTGCCTCCCCGAGAAGGCTGATCAAGCTGACGAAACAGCAGCTGATCTTTGGAATGACGTAGGACGGCATCCCGGACCGTCGACACAGAACCATGGAAAAGTTGCGGACCTGCCAAAGAAGCAGATCGAAGAGTAGCACGCTGCTCCTCGGGAAGGGATCGTCCTGTGTCCAGCACAGCGTCCCTTCGAACTAATTCCAAATTCGCCGTGTTACAGGCATGCGTGTGAGTAAGGTGCATAAGCGCCTTGGACAGCACACGCAAAGGAGCCTGTACCTCGTCAAACTTATCTGGAGGCAGATAAGCAGCCAAAGCTGAGACGACGTGATCTGAGAGAGAAAGCATGCCAAGCATCTCTCTAGATAAGCCCAACGTGGACTCCAGAGTCGTTATTGGAATGACAGCAGACTTGGGCTTGGAAAGCCCGAGGGAAGTGGAGTCCTGATCCAGAACCGTCAAAGCCTGGCAGACTGACGGATTGGCGGAATCGTAGGAACGATAACGCACAGGAGGCAAAAAGGTGTCAACCCTGGTGAAGAACGAAGTCTTCAAAGCCTTGGAATTCAGCTTGGCATCCAATGCTGAAAAAGCTTCAACCACCTGTACCGACTGGCACGGTCGAAGGCGCCCAGAAGCAGGTTGCTCCATAGGCTGTTGGCGCGTGACCGATGATCGCGGCCAGGCTGACACTGTCGGCTGGTTAGCAGGTTTGAGCTCAGGCAGAAACCCAAACACAAAGTCAAGAGCCGCCCCCAAGTCCGAAGACTGCTGGCCCTCAACCTCAAGCATGTCGGACTCCTCCCCAGAGTGGAAGACACATAGCCCATCGTGGGCAAACCAGCCGACGCCTCCCATGGTGTCGGGACACCAGAGGAATCGGAAACCAGCCTGTTTCCAATCCCGGGAGGCGGCGCCATAGGAGGCGCCTGGAAACCACCCATAGCCTCGCTGGAAGCAACAGGAAGGCTCTTAGAAAGAACCTGAGTGAGTAAGGAGAGGGCCTCCCTAAACTCACTGCCTGTACCGACCGGTTCGACAGGGGAGCGAACTGGCAAAGTGGCTTCACCTCTGACCCTCTTAACCAGCGAAGGGTCACGATCCTCCAAAACACCCGACGCGGGACGATGGGCGGCAGCCGAAACATCTGAAGGCAGACGTGTATAGGGGTACAAAGCACCCCGAGGATCAATATTGCGAGAACTCATGAGAGTCACCGCGGACCTCTGCGGGGCAGAAGGTCCAGGCTGCACAAAAGGCCCCCAAAACTGGTCGTGTGACCAGAGTGAGTAGACGGAAACGCCACGGAGTTCATAGTGTTTCCACTACGAACATCCGAATCCAAAGACACAACTGTGGTGCTCGACGGTGAAGAGACCACAGCGATGGGCTCAGCCGGCAGCCCCTTCCGACTTCGCCGAGTTGAAGTCAGGGAAGGCTGAGGCCGATATCCCACGTCTACAGTATCGGACAGTCCTGCAGTCCCCTGCAGCGAAAAGCCGAGGCCGGCTGAAACAGACAACGAAGCAGACGGGCCAGCAGCTGTAGTAGATACGTCGAGAGTTGTTGAGGCTGGTGAAAAGTGGAGAGAGCACACCGGCTCGGCTCCGAAGGAGGCATCACAACCCTAGTGACAGCCTCAGATGTCGACTGGAGGGGGACCGTGGTCCCGGAACCAGGCATCTCTACACCACAACACTCAACGGCTCCCGCAGTATCCACCACAGGAAATACATTATGGACATATAATAGAAAAGAGAATATATAAAACACTGTTCCTGAGAATACAAAGGATACACTGTGGTATAATGAATCAGGAATCATCAAACATCGAGCTGGTGGAACACTGATAAGCGTGCAAAAACATCTCGACATGAAGCGGATTTTAAAAAGAATGGGTCTTTAGAGACGGTATATGCGCACTGGCAACGGAAGTCGTGGAGTTGTACTTGGGAGAGAGCGTCCCATACTGGGTCTGCGCCGCTTGCACTCGACCCAGTTTTGGCTTATTTTTATTGGTGCTTTTGCACCACTTTTCTTTCCAAACGTGCTTGGGAAAAACAAAAATAGAGAGTATTTTATCCGAGTTAGGGACTTCCACTGTAGTGCAAGCCTGTAGTAAACAATTGTGAGTAGGTTGATAAGAAATCAAAATATGATCTGAGAAGTTACGCGCCAACTGAGAAGCCTATTTCTGAGATTTAAGAGCCAGGTCCTGATGTTTCAGAACCAAATACGCACTGGCGCATGCCCAGGTCGGTCCCTGATAATGGCTGGTAAATAGTATTTTCTTTTCTTTTGCATATTTACACACATAATCAAAGAGGAAGTGAGAGAGAAAGTTTATTATTTATTATAATATTCCCATTTGTCCAAGCTTGGAAATAAGCAATCTGTCATTTGCAGAATGAGGTCCCCAGAGGGTGAATTTGCTGATGCTATTATCCCTTGGGTACCTCTTTCTGTTTGGGCCTGAGACATTCATTCAGATTGAGGTTTACAAAGGGTGATTTTGGAAATGCTAATCTGCTGTGCAGGATAGCATCACCAAATTCAAAATTCACCCTCTGTGGACCTCATTTGGCAGATGGCAGCCTGCTCATTTCCAGACTTGTTTATCACAGACATTTTAAATCACATATACTGGTACATAGAGAAGTCTATTATAAACAAAATTTTGGATCTGAATGGCAATATTCCTAGCTGATCGGCAATGTAACTGGGGCCCAGCAATTTCATTGAGAATACATGTACTCTACTAATAAAAAGATAGTTTTAGAATCTCCTGGAATTGTTAATGCCACGAATTTCTGGTCTTCTCATAAACTGTGACCACTTTCTCTTTCTTGAAATTTGACTCTAAATTATGCTGATCGACGAAAAAAAAAATTCATTAGATTCTGTTTTACAAACTTTGAAATTTATTTTATTTGGTCTGATTGTCAAGGGTCAGATATCCTTCAATTAACATTTCAACCAGTAAAACCACTACTTAGACAACATTGGGCATTGGTGTAAGAGCTAGATGTAGTTCTTCACCCCCCCCCCCCCCCCCCCCCCCCCCCATTACCAGCCCTAAACACCCAACCACAACACCATCATCAGTCAGGTACCACCAGGCCTGGCATTCTTAAAAATTCAAGAGGGCTAAAAATCGCTTCCCTCACAACGTCTAGGCGAGCAATTAGAACTCCTCAAGCTTACAAAAGCCAAAAGTGGCAAAATGAAGTTTTGCTATTAATGAATTATGCCTAGTGGACTTTGTACATTTTATTTGGTGCTGTTAAGAAGGTAGTCTCTGTGAGATGGCTACACTGCCCCTCCCACACCTCTTGGCCTCGACAATGCCCGAAAGTGTGGGAGGGGCAGTGTGGCAGTCTTACAGAGACCACTAACAAAGCATAGATCTGAAAATATGTGGGTTTTACCGTTTTAGGAACAAGCTGCTATGGTAATCATTATTTTCTAAGGTCAGGAGGGCTAGTTTTCGCCCTCCTTAATTTTTTTAAGGCAAGCAGTAGGTGAGCGAAAAAATAGCTCTCCTGAAAATGCCAGGCCTGTACCACCATAGTATTATATTCTGAAATTCAAATCAATTTACTAATTTCAAGGCATACAGAACTACACCCCACCTACCCAGACTCCAAACTCACTTGACTGTAAATTAGCCCATATGCCCATGAAAAGCTGAAGTTGAGCAAACATCAAACTAGGTGTTATAATCTGTAACTTAGGAGTCAGTGTTTTAACATTAACCCTTTACCTGACATGAAAAGCAGACTCCACACACACTGATGTCAAAACAAACCAATTCAATCTTGTTTGGGGTGCGTGGTGGCTCAGTGGTTATGTCATTGAACTTCAAACATGGTTCGATCTCCGCCAATGGTAACTGTGTTGTGTCCTTGGGCAAAGCACTTAATCCTGATTGCCCACGAGGGTGCATCGTGGCTCTGTGTTCTCAGTCATACTGCACACCGATGGTGCACCTGCCTTCAACCAGTGCTAATCTGGCTTGTGTGGAGTTAGTCCATTGGGGAGTCTGACAGTTGCTCGCCATTGCTCAGTGATTCTCTCTGAGTATGCTGGATTCCCACACCTGTAAAACTGTCCGACACAAGGTGACACTGCCTGTTGGAAGTGTTATTAAACTCCAATAAATAATCTTGTTTGAGAGAGCTCAATGAGATCTGTCAAATAAGAGTGAATTGATTACATTTCATGTTGCTTTATTGGGAATTTGCAGTTTAAAATATTGTGCTGTGTGCAGAAAGTTCACTCGCTATTAACTCTTAACCTGCTGAGTATTTTCAAGATATTTTTCATCAAATCTAGTCATGGCTGCTGTAAAACAGCCATGACTAGATTTGATTAAAAATCAATGTAAATGTAACACAAGAAATCATTGGTGAAAAATTCTCTGCAATTTACAGGGGAAAAAATATGATTAAATGTGCTTAAATTATACTTAGTTCATTGACACAAGAATTCTTGTGCTGGGCAGGAATATCTGTCATCAGGACATAGGATTGGAGGCTGTTTTTTCTTGTTCATAGTCACATTCACCCCATCCCATTCTAAAACCAATTGGTTGACTGTTTTTTGGACACAGAGAACTCTGTCCCCATCCAATTCTCCACCCATTCTAGTATAAATCAGTCGGTGTGAATTTGAGAAGCTGAATTCGCTGAGTTAACACCCCCCACCCTGTTTTCCCATATTGAATGCTGCGGGTTACTTATAGGGCTTAAGTGTCTGAAATCTCTTTAACCCTTTGAACCCTGGTTATATCTTCCATGTCTTTTCAATTACAGCAATGTGGAAGAGTCCATATTCATTATTTGGGGGTATACCAATCTAAGAGCCTTGTGCTCATGCTCTAGTATACATATATAACATATATGTATATGTACACATGTGTATGTTTATATACACAATTGTTAGTCAACTGACCTCCTCCTCTCCAAGTCACCAATTATGTTTGAAGCATGACCAATTCGTGCTTCGAATTTTGTATTTCATTTGTTATTTTTTTTATTACGTTTCTTTCTCCCTCTTTGAAGAATAGCGGTGCGTGTATTTTATATACCTTTCTTGGTAAGTGTTATATGCTTGCATATCCAAGAGTCAATACTCTAATGATGTTGTGTTTGCCTAACTCCAATTTAAAATGTTACTCTCTACCCTACACTATCGACGGCGACTGATAAAATCACACTAGATGCACTGATTTCACGGCTTTATTCAGTGAAAGGACTGAGGATGATGAAGAAAGTATGACACCCTTCAACATCCATCGACATTCCTGCAACTATTACACTAGCGAAAATTTTAGGAGCTCACTAGAATCCGATACTGCACTTAGCTTATTTAATATAAACTGCAGAAGCCTCAGTGCTAACTGGGATTCACTGACAAATTTACTAAAAGATTTACAATACACCTCCAATATATTTGATGTGATTGGCCTCACAGAAATATTTAACATACACCATGGAATCAAATATAAGCTACAGGGCTATCATCGGTTATTAACTAACACACGCCCAGTTGATGATGACGGTAGAGGTGGTGTGGGGCTATTCATCAAAGACAATATCTCTTATCGATTACGTAATGATCTAACAGTTTTCATACCACGTGTTTGAATCTTTATTCGTTGAAATACTTGATAACACTAAAAATCCCTATGTTGTTGGAATAATCTATCGCCTAAACTCTGCCCCCAGAGCTGACATCAACTCGTTCATAAATGAAATGATAGTAATGTTAGACAAACTGAACCAAAATAATACAAAAGCATTCTTAATGGGGGACTTCAACATCGACCTACTAAAATATGGAGTACATGACAGAACACGAACATTTGTTGACTGCATGTTCAACGAAGGTTTTCTCCCTGTAATTACTAAACCAACTCCAATGACGGAATATTTGGCCACCATAACTGACCATATCTACACAAACTCACTATCTCCAAATTATAAAGCTGGAATTATTATCACAGATATTTCCGTTCACTTTGGAACGTTTTACTCTGAACATCCTGTTATGTTAAAGCATGTCTCTAAAACTTTTGTCAAACGATCCCTTGATTTGCACAGTATAAACTCCTTTAAAACAGAACTGGGCAGTGCTGATTTTGAATCAGTGTTCGAATCATCATGCCCTAAAGTGGCATATAAAAACTTCATGAAGATCTTTTCGAATGTGTTCGACAATTTTCCGCTGAAAAAAAATTATCATTCCAAATAAATACATCAAACAGTCATCACAGAATAAGAATATGTTATATCATAATAAGTTGAAACGCCCATCGGCAGACAACATTAGTAGGTACAAAACTACAAATCATACTGCGCGATGTTTAATAAAATAAAGCAAGCTGCTAAAAATATCTTGTATGAGAATGCAAACAATATGAGAATAAACAGCTGCGCCATGAGCGCATGATACGCCCGTTATTAATTACAAGAGGGAACCACACAATATGAATATACATGTGTACTTGTCAGGTTACATATACTTGCCACCAAAAAATCATGAAAATTGCTCAAAGTCCAACATGTGGAAAATTGCCTATATTTTGATGAATAAAGTCCCATAACTCTGGAATGACAAATTGGACAGCGACACAAATCAAAAGGGAGATTCTTTCTATCAACATATACTTGCAACCAAAAAATCATGAAAATTGCTCTTAGCATTTTCAAGTTATTGTTCGACATGTGAAAAATAAAGTCCCATAATTCTGGAATGACTAATTAAATGGCGACACCAACTGAAAGGGAAGCTACAAATCAAAAGGGAGATTCCTTCTATCAACATATACTTGCAACCAAAAAATCAGGAAAATTGCTCTAAGCATTTTCAAGTTATTGTTTGACATGTGAAAAATAAAGTCCCATAACTCTGAAATGCCTAATCAAATGGCGACACCAACTGAAAGGGAGCTTCCTTCCATCAACATAAACCACCTACCAAAAAATCGTGAAAATCTCTTGAAGCGTTCTCGAGTTATCGTACGATGTGTAAAAAATCGACAATTTTCTAAGTAATAAAGTCCCATAACTCTGGAATGACTAATCGAACGGCGACACTAAACGAAAGGGAGCTTCCCTGCATTGATATACACCACCTACCCAAAAATCACAAAAATCTCTCAAAGCGTTCTTGAGTTATTGTACGACATATGACCGGACGGACAGACGGACGGACAGATGGACAGCGGTATACATAATATGACCCGTTTTTTCAAAACGGGCGTATAAAAACCTGGGAAATTCTTTGTGATGTTATTACTACATCAGATAACAAGCAGGTCCTCCCGACTGTATTCGTTATAAATGAAAAGCAGGAATCAAGCCCAACGAATATAGCTAATCACTTCAACAACTGTTTTTCTAGTATTGGCCGAACAATAAACGAAAATGTTGGCACCTCCATCAAACATTTCTCCTACTTCCTAACTGATAGCAACCCACATAATATATTTGTTGCACCGGCAACAATGGAAGAAGTAATATCCATAACAAAATTAAAGAAAGGCAAAGAGACCAAAGACTGTAATGACATTACGTCAAAACTGGTGCAAGAAGTTATAAGAGAAATAGCGGATCCCTTAACACACATAAATCTTTCATTTTCAAAGGGAGTTGTGCCAAACGAAATGAAAATTGCAAAAGTAATTCCTATTTACAAATTTGGTAATCCCCAGCACGTTGATAACTATAGACCAATAAGCATTTTGCCTCTTCTCTCCAAAATACTTGAAAAACTTATGTTCAATAGAGTTTATGGGTTTCTATCGAAAATATAATATTCTATTCTCACATCAGTACGGCTTTCGAAAAGAAACTTCCACTTTTCATCCTATGCTGCATCTCCTTAATTATATCACGGAAAACTTCGATAAAGCCATGAAAGATCGTACACTGTCACTATTTGTGGACTTCTCAAAAGCATTTGACACTACATAGCGAACTCGTGGTTCTGCAGTTACCTCACTAAACAGGTTCAGTTTGTAAAATATGGAGACATGACATCGGAATACCAGGAAACATTATGTGGAGTTCCACAGGGATCTGTCCTGGGGCCTTTGCTATTTTTAGTTTATATTAATGATATCAGTAAATCTCCAGCACTGAACATTCTTTCTTTTGCGGATGACACAACTGGATTAGTCTCGGATAACAATATTGAACGACAACATACTCATGTGAATAGTGAAATTATGAAGCTGAGTGATTGGTGTAAGGCAAATAAAATTGCTGTAAACACAAAAAAACAAAATATATTCTCTTAAGCCCATCAAACATTAAAACAGATAATCCAACTCTAGGTTTGTTAAAGGACAACAACAGACTAGAACGGATATCAAACAGAGCCAAAAATAAAGCAGTGAAATTTCTGGGTGTTTATTTTGACGAGTGTCTGAATTTCAAGCACCATATTACACAGACTGCATCTAAAATATCAAGGGCAATATATGCCATAAATAGAGTAAAGAAACTTCTTCCACATTGTGCACTTAGATCCTTGTATTTTGCACTCATGCATAGCCACTTGTTATACAGCATCCACGCATGGGGACATGTCAATAACTGCAATAAGCTCTCCCATCTACAAAAACAAGCATTACGCACCATTAACAATAAAAAATTTAACTCTCACACGGATCCCTTGTTTAAGAAGGAAAAGATACTGAAATTTCCCGATTTGTACAAAAGTAATGCATTAGTTTTCATGTATGATTGGCACAATGGAAATCTTCCAATGAGCTTTACCAATCACTTCCAAACTATAGAATAACCTGAGTAACACTATAAAAAATATTAGATCGAGACCATTATTTATAAAACAAGTCACCCAGATTTCACTCGACTCTTATCATAATTCTATACGCTGCCATAACACGGCCTGTTCTGACTGCCATTCCTCCACTTCATCTTGACCAGCTGAAGGCGCAATATTTACAGTATATGAAGCATTCACAGTATTGGGGGTAAGTCCACCATGTAGGCTAATCCTTGTCCTTTCCACCCAATACGGGCAATGCAAAACAACACAACTCAACTGCCTCTTACCAAATTACCAATGCAAACATTTTAAATTCTAAAATGTACTTGTGTATCACACATACATGGATATATCCATGCATCGCTGCCATTCTTTTTCTATTTTTTTCTGTCTTTTAAACTGCCTCTCCTAATGGCTCCTCCTTCAATTCTTCAATTTTTATCATTCATCTTTCAACCTTACCTTCAGGGGGTAACGGGAAGACAGCCAACTTGGCTATGCTACCTCCTAACAATAAGCATGCGACTCAGCATATTATTCAGCACATTGTAACAAATCTAGATATTATTGTAAATTCTTGTGAAATGCTTTATTTTTAGCTCTGTAACATGTATATTGTTAAATAAATAAGTCAATTCAATTAATATTTTCAAGGGGCAGCTCCCAAGGCTGCATGTTGAAAATATTGATAGGTTCACCCCACACATTCATTTAACAGCCATCATACCTACATGTTCCTGGGCCAGAAAAATGACCACTCCTGTTCAAAGGGTTAATAATATTCTATCAAAAATTTGTTTCACTTTCCATTATCTTAGATTCTTAGAGTATTGTATTCTGTGCCTAGGTTCACTTGTCCCTTTTCGTCAATTCTTCCTTCATCAATTACAGGTTTTCTTCCAACCAGTTTATTAACAAGAGGCCCCACGGGGCCTGAAACACTCACCTTGAACAGAACCTGATATAAACCGTGGCCATGAATGCATCTACATTAAGCAATCAATCTCCATAGGATCCATTGTCCATTAGTGAGCCCTCAATAGTGACTAAAATAGTCGAAACATCATGCCTTTTCGTCAGTTATACATAATATACAAAGTGGAGCACCCCTAAGGAGCCTGCTAATGTACAACCTATGTTGATTAATCTTAGTTACACACCTTTACTGGGTACTTAATAACTATGGCTCCTTATAAAATTAACTTGAAATTATGTTTCTATTTTTAGCAGGGGTTAATTTTTTTCATTTAAATCAAATATCTGTTTCCCACTTGTGGTGCATATCAAATTTTGTTAAAATCAGACTAAGAATTCTGAGTAGTGAACTAGAGATGTTGTATACCAAATATGAAAGGATTCTGACTGGTGGAGCCCAAGTATGAACCCAGGGACCCAATTTGAACAAACTTGAATCTGACCCCCTAGAGATGTTGTATACCAAATATGAAAGCATTCTAACTGGAGGATTTGAAGAAGATTTTTAAAGAAATTTCTCATATTGCACTAAATTAAAATTTGGGCTGCCATAGGGAGTCCAGAGACAAGATTTCAACAAACATGAATTTGACCCCCCTAGAGATGTTGTATACCAAATATGAAAGGATTCTGAAAGGTGGATCTGAAAAAGAAGATTTTCAAAAAAATTTCCTCGTATTGCACTAAGTTAAAATTTGTGCTCCTGTATTGAGTCCAAATATAAATCCAGCCACTCAAATTGGACAAATTGGAATCTGATCCCCCTAGAGATGTTGAATACCAAATATGATACCATTCAAATTGGTCGATCTGCAGAAGATTTTAAAGAAATTTCCTCATATTGCACTAAATTAAAATTTGGAGGGGGTGGAGGGGGAGGGGGGGGGGGGTTGGGAGCCCAAATATCAATCCAGGGATCCGATTTGATTTGAACAAACCTAAATCTGACCTCCCTAGAGATGTTGTATACCAAATATGAAAGGATTCTGACTGATGGATCTGAAGAAGATTTTTTAGAAATTTCATCCAATTGCACTAAGTTCAAATTTTGGGCTACAATAGAGAGCCCAAATATGAACCCATAGACCCGATTTGAACAAAGTTGAAACTGACATACCTAGAGATGTTATATACCAAATATCAATGCAATCTGATTGGTGGGTCTGAAAAAGATTTTAAAAAATTATTTCCCATATTGCCCGAAGTTAAAAGTTTGGGCTCCTGTATTGAGCCCAAATGTATGACTCCCCCCCCCCCCCCCCCCCCCCCCCCCCCCCCCATGGATGATGTATACCAAATATCAAAAGATTCTGATGTTTGGTTCTGGAGAAAACTCTTTTTATAATTTTGGCAAATATGCTGACTTAGCATTTTTTTGACACCCTCTACAGAACACCTTGTTGCACCTGATGGCAATTTTTTTTACCATTCAGTTCTATGGGTCCAAGGATGCTTCATACCAAATAACAGTTCTCTGTTCCATGGGATTTGGGAAATATTGGAGTTTGAAAATATTTCTATTTTTAGCTCCTGGGGTTCCCACGGGGACACACAAAATAGTTTTTTGCATGAATCAAGTACCCAATAATATCACAAACCAAATTTGGTTAAAATCGGACCATCGGTTCAGAAAATATAAATTTTGGGTGGAGTCAAAAATCTTTCCCCTCCCATAATAAAGGCAAATATTGCTTCACGAACTTCCTTTGAAAAAACTTGAATCAACCTCAAAAGGAACCTTCATACCAAATATCAAGCCATTGTAGCTGCTGGCTCATGAGAAGATTTTTTTTAAATTTTGGAGCATTCTCCCCCACCCCCTTCCTATGAGGTTGGACACTTTAGGTTGAAAGAAAATGCAAAAACGAACAATGGACGGAGAGCGATTAGATGAGCTCAGCTTGACTACATCAAGGTGAGCAAAAAACAATAAGGGTGTATAAGATAGCAAATTTTTCAATCAGACTTCTTTTCACAAAAAATTTATGTTGTATTTTTGTAAAGTTTTGATTTAATTTCCCCCCAATTTTATTATTTTTTTTTTTTTTGGGGGGGGGGGGGGGGGGGGGGGGGGGTGGTGGTTGGCTGATCCATGATAACTGCTTAATTAATTTCTGTGCAGGTTATCTGGTAAGCTTAGTTTAAACAGTATTTTATTTCTTTGTTAACTGATACATCAGTATTTCACATACATGTAGTAAGTTCAAGATGTAACCGAAGAAAGTGGATTGTGTAGCAAGTGTGGAAGCTTATGTGAGCTGTCTCCGTACAACAATGTGATTGTGAACAATACAAAGCACAATGCATCAAGTATGTCTAGGCAGTATCGGTGAACATTCATGGAAAGATGAATACAATGTACAGTGGAGCCCACTTAATTGGATATCTCTTAATTGTATATCCCTGTTAACTGAATATAATTTGACCTGTTAATAGAATATAGGTTAGAAAGTAAACTCCTGTTAATTGAATAAAATATCTTGTAACATGTTGAGAAATTAACCTGACTCTTCCCAGTTTTCCTTTGGTTATAGACCTATTTGAACTCAGTAAATCCAATACAGGCATTTAATCTATTATATCTTGTTTGACAGAACTCATGGATCTCTGTCAAACAAGATATAATAGAATAAATGATAAGTTTATCTCTAGAATACAGTAAAATGACACTATCCCTGTTAATTGAATACTCCTGTTAACTGAATAATTTTCACTGGCAAAGTGGCTATTCAATTAACAGGGTCCCACTGTACTAGAAAACATAGAAATGTAAACAAGTAAGAAGGAAAGTGTAAGTTGTGAAGAGTACCCAGGATAAGGAGGAATCACACCAATATGGCAAGGATGGAGCACCAAAAATGGTCTAATATTCATATATCGATTGCCTTGTGAAAACTGCTTATTTTGTGATTTAGATTAAGTGTTCATGTGCATTTATGATCATACCAGCCCCAGATCCTATCAGTCCATCCGACTGCAGTTGCTACAAGCGTAAACCTGTGTTTTTATATCACAATATGATATTCAGGTTGGTGGGAATTTTATATTTCATTTTTTTTTGGGGGGGGGGGGGGGTGGGGGGGGTGGGAGGGGGTATTGGGGAGAATACTTATGTTGTAACAATAATTCCATGGCTTCATTGTTGAGCATAGGTGTCACACAAACACAAAATGAAACATACAGATATGAGCTAAATTTTAAATTAATATATTTTTCTTGCAGCTCAAAATACACTGTACTCCTGCAATATTTTATTATAATGCTTATTAATATTATTTTTAATGGTAAAGAAGATGTCAGGGCCAGTGCATTGTCAGTACATATGTGTTATTTATTTATTGGTGTTTCAGGTTACATATTTCGGCACAATGGCTTATCATGACCACAACAGTTTTACGGGAGAAAGAAGCTGGAGTACCTGGAGAGAACAACTGAGCAACTGTCAGCCCCCCAAATACTCAAACAGGGCCAGAATTGGTTGAAGACATGTGCATCATCAACGAGCAGTACACCTTAGTACACAACACCACTGAGCCCCCATGGGGCAATGGGGGTTAAGTGTTTTGGCCAAGCACACACGGTTGCCACAGGTGGGATTCGAACCAAGGATCTCTTGGTTTGCAGCCTGCACCTCTACCAACTGAGCATTAACCCTCTACCCAACATAATGGACAAAACTAGCCAGCACTATATTCAAAAATCTCCATTCAAATTTTATTATGTCTTCAATTTTTGCTTCAAAAACACATCTCGTTGAGCTCATCTCAATGAGGGGTCATAAGCTATGTTATCGAGACAAAAATTGAAAATTTTTAGCAGTTCAAGAATTTATTTGCAAGTATCGTCTGCCATCAGCATTGGGTAAGGGTTAAGAATTGGACATTTCCAGCTACTGATACAGTATAATGATCATGCAAGTGAACAATAAATCAGCACATAAATTGCAAGCTTTACTCTATCTCACATATTTGATGTGACAATGTTTGCCTGTTTTGAAGCAAGTTTGTTCCTTTGTTAACCCATGTAATATTGTAGTTCAAAAGTAACAGTTAATCGATCAATTACTTTTTTGAACAATCAAGACTTTGATCATTGGATATTTGAATAACCATGTCAGCTCTAAGAAAAGGTACCCACAGACTGTGGTAACTGACATGAAGTAATGTTGATTGCACTTGCATAATTAGTGACTTTTAGCACATATGTGCGCAGCACCTGGAATGAAGGTTCATAACCAATGCTAGGATGTTTTATGAATATGAAGATGAAGTGATATCTTTTTGCCTTCCCAATATACGGTTATGTCAAATTCAGGCAAACTGTGTGCTGAATGTACAGATTACAAAAATGATTTATTTATTGGTGTTTAACCCTTTACCCAATGTAACGGTCAAAACCGGCTTGCGCTATTCTCAAAAATCGCCAATTAATTTTCATTATATTTTCATTTTTTTGTCTCAAGAACATAGGTTATGATCCCTCTTTGGAATGAGCTCGTTGAGCTCATTCCAATGAGGGGTCATTACCTATGTTTTTGAGACAAAAAATGAAAAAAATTAGTTATTCAAGAATTTTGTTTGCAAGTGTCGTCTGCTTTTCATATTAGGTAAAGGGTTAAGATCAATTACAGCATCTTTGGCGAGAATGTGACTGCAACATAGGTGCGTATATGAAGTAAAGTTTAGCCAATTGTTTATGCCTATACTGCCACTTTAGAGACCTTCCATACCAGGTATTGGTGACTGAGACCCATTTTACCAGTAAAGTTGAACTTGTCTACAACAGAAAACAAGCCCATCACCACTTCCCTGGGTTCCAACAGGGAACAAAATAGATTTTTATTGCAACAATATTATAAAATAATATAAGGTGGAACGTTTGACATTCTATAGTGGAAAATATTATTGTTGATCTGATTTGTGATTAGAATTCATCCATAATCACAAGTAAGTATCTTTCAAAATATCCTTTACATGCATTTCATTTTCTACAAATCGGGAGGTTCAGTTTGGAGTGCCATGGTAAAGTCTCTTTGTATATGAACATCAGATGATCAACCATGGGTTTTCAAGGATAAGTCCCCTTCAAATATATTTGTGAATAAAGGATTGGTACAATGGTATCAGTACCCCAATTCCCTTACTTAGCTCAGTACAAAACTGGTACTGCATTTCTTGGTATCGACAAAACTTTACCTGGATTTCCATTAGGCCAACTGAGTGGCCGTTCACAGGATGCCTTCTCCTCCCCCAAAAACTTTAATCTTGGCATCACAGACATTAAATTTCTGGTCGGTGACCCGATTACTAAAGCCTTTTATCTCCAAAGTTGTAGAGGCAATGTCATCAACCATTCAATAGAAATGGCAGCAAGAAACAGAATCACAATATGTACATGCCTGTGTCGGCAAACATCAGCACGCCTCAGCATGTCAATCAACTTGCCAGCATTGAAAGAAATGGTGTAATCACGAAGAAGTCAAAATATATGATGTCTCTTTTTCTGTCCATTTTTGTGTCATTAAATGTCAAGAAACAGTTTTAATGAATGCACTCTAAAAACTCAAGGCCAACAGGGTTTTTTATGCCCTTTACAGCCCATCATTTTAAAGCCCTGTGTGTCAATGCTCTCGAAAACTTAAAACATCAAAGCATGAGGCCGAAGAGCAGTGGGCCAAAAAGAAAAGAGACGGAAAGTGGGTGGCAGAAAAGGCGAGAACTCCATCTTTAGTTGTTCTGCTCGCATAAAATTGGATAACAATGTTAGCAAGTAAGGGCTGCAAAATTTAATTATTACCGATACTTAGTTTTACCCTTTACCCAACGAATCGCCTGCATCCACCCGCGTAATATGCAAATTCACCAGTTGAAAAAATATTATTTTTCAAAAACTTTCAACAAAACCATATCATGTGACCCCTCTTTGGAACGAGCTTGTCGAGCCCGTTCCAAAGAGCGGTCACATGATATGGTTTTGTTGAATTTTTTTTAAACAATTTAAAAAATGATATTTAAAATAATAAATTTTGAAATCGTCTGCATTGGGTAAAGGGTTAATGATCAAAATCCTGATCAACTGTGGCAACAAGGATGTCCGATGCTAGGATTGGTGTGGCAAAATCTCACCATGATATTACATTCTTTGGACATATTTTTACATCACCCTTGCAGCTGGATCATTCATAGACCGATGCATCACTTAGGATGGTATATATTCACTGGGAGTTACCAGCGCTTACAGAATCAGTTTGTTTCTTGTTTTTACACTGATTCATTCATACAGAGTGCAGATTCCTTCCCGATTTTCAAAAAGTTTGGAAGCTCTGTTATTTTTAAAAAGATGATAGAAATGCGAGTATAAAATGGGTATTTTGTCATATATTGGTTACAGATGCCATTCGCCTGAATAAATTTATGGTAATAACTTTATTTTAGTGTCTTAGAATAGTTTTGTGGCATATAATACAGCCACGTGCAGAATGTGGGCATTTTCCATAGGGAAATTGTGGAGGTGATTGCTGGAAATTCACAGCGCATGCACAATTCACATAAGTTGTATTCTGTCCCATTCAGACTGATTTGTAAACATTGAAAGAATTGGGACCAAATCAGTAGTATTTTATGAGTACGAAGCATTTGAAATTATGTATGATGAACACCACTAAATGAACACAATGGATCTGCCATTCATTTCTTATAACACCTACAGTTTACAGGGGGTGTCAGAGCCATGACATGGTGGAATAAGAAAACATTGTGTGCTTATTCGAAACACTTTGCTGGGTGTGTTCGTACATGTATTGGATGGGTAATTCCTTGTCTGCGAAACACCTGAAGTTCATTTCATATGCAGGGACTGACCTGGGCATGCGCCAGTTCTGAAACATCAGGACCTGGCTCTTAAATCTCAGAAATAGACTTCTCAGTTGGCGTGTAACTTCTCAGATCATATTTTGATATTCTTTCGATGGATAATCGAGAGAGACACTCTTACATGTATTATATATATGATTATCATTTATCATTGTTGCAGAGTGCTTAAGTTAATACTTCAAGTCTTAATTACCAAGCATTAATCTTCACTGTGGTTTCTGATCAAGTCTTGGCTGCCTAAATAGGCAGCCAAGACTTGATCAGAAACCACAGTGAAGATTAATGTTTGCTATAGTGTACTAAATGAAAATCACGAGAGCTATTACATACTTGCAGTGTGTGTTACAAACAGCAGTGTGACTCCGTAAACTGAAATCTGGCGCATGAATTGAAAAAATAGGCTCCGAGGCTAGAGCGTATTTTAAATAGTCCTGAACGGTCCCTGCATATGTATGTTGAAAATAAAGCACAGGAAGTTATATGGGTGTTCATTTCTATGTATGTTTAATACGATAATATGTGATAGAATATACTTGTATACCACTCAACCAATATACTGATGACTTGAACTGATATACTTCATAAATTGGTAAAAATTATATACTTTATACTTCTATAGGCACAGCATTATCAGGAAGAATTATTTCCTGTTCTCGACCGAACTGAGTTACATGTGATACTGATCATTTTGTAAGAACTATTTCGAGAATTCTCAGTTATTTGCTTTGCAATGAATCTGAGCCCATCAGAACTGCCTGCCTACGAATCTCCGCCACTGATGGAAAGAATCAGCACAATGACATGTCTCAAAAGTTCCTCATTGGCTTCAAAACTACATAAGATGATATTACAATTTAACTTATGCTGAACGAATGAGTTATAGAACAGAAGATTTCATGAGAAATTGTGTTTCTCTGTTATGTTTTTTATACCACAATCTTGTTCAGAAATCAAGTTTTATGGAAAAGCTTCGAGAACTGGATTGATCAGTGCCAAGTTTCACACAAATGGAAACAAAATATCTTCTCATTTTGTAAGTGGAGATGATCGAGGACTCGGAGCTATTGTAATAATCAACCTGTGTTCTTTTTGGTTAAATACTCTCCGTATTTATGTCATTTGTTGTCGATAAACATGCATCTTCTTGTTAAAATCGGAAGGAGTCTGCACAAAAAGTGAGAATGGATCCGACCGGAAGTAAAGAAACGAACTGATTCTGTAAGTGCCAGTCACCCCCAGTGGTATTGTTATCTGTATAAATTATTTTTCACCTGATAACCATCTTTTCTTCTTTAGTCCTTATACACCCGCAATTACAGGATGCAGAGAATATATCTCCATGAAAAACATCAAAATATTTGCTCAGATGCAAATATATGGGGAGTTTTGGATACTGGAATTAAAAAGTTTCCTACCTAGGGCCAAACAATGGTCGGCTAATAGAAGCAAGGACCCTTGGCCACTTCATGATGGCCTCATTTATTTTCCCCCTTGAAGAAACACTCACTTTACAAACCCTAGGAGTTTATCTTCTTGAATCACACAGTGCCCGGTTATGGTGTATTGTTTTGATAAGAAGAGGTAGGTACTTTGAACTCTTACGCACTTTTCATCAACACTCACTTGGCATTTCCTGAACCCACAGCCGGGCACAGAATGTACTGTATATGGTAACGCACCAAAAATTATATTACGACCTCAAAGTTTTGACTAATACTAATACATATGCAGCCAGATAACAGGACATCCTCCACAGGGGTTGGTTACTTGGTCCTATTTTACCAGTAAAGTTGACTTGGTTGGCACAGTGAGACAATTCTGGCAAGTTGCCTTAGTGAAATTAGTGTTGGTTATTTTTGAAGTGGTCATTACAACAGCTTCGAAAGGAAACAGCAGTGAAGACCATTCTATTTGGAAGGCGACGGATGGATTCAAATGTGACCAGTTCCCCACGTCTCTTTTCACAAAGGTGACCAGTTCCCCACAACTCGTTTTGCAAAGGTGACCAGTCCCCCACGGCCCGGTTTCTCTCATTGGTGATAGCTTATGTTGTTACATACACACTCCATCGGCAAACAGATTGTTTTCAAAAGTGATTGTTTTCAAAAGTGAACATTGTTTGGAGTGATAACATATAATGATATCATATAGATTATTGATTAGGTTGATCACTTTTGTTGATTACCAAGCATCAAAGATTGTTTTCAAAAGTGATTGTGTTAAACATCTCCCTGTTGATGTGTGGAACGTTCATGATGCAACAGTCAATGATAGGTCGCGCACTAACAATGTATGCAAATCATGGAATAATGGACACAATCACCTCATGGGCCATGACAAACCAGGACTGTGGCACTCAATAAGTTGCATACAAAAGGATCAAACATCAGCATTGACTGAAACTGAGAGCTTCAAAATAGGAGACCCTGCCAGGAAGTGTGTACGGAGAGAGCATGTGAACATGCATGAGACTTAAGAATTTATGCATGCAGGTTGGAAAGGGTGAGAAAGAGGTTCCAGAGTTTATGGACACTGTTGGACACTTCATTCGTTTAAAACACTTCTGATTTTCCTTAGTTTACTGTGTAAATGCATAAATGTCGCAAAAACCATAGCTTATGACCCCTCATTGGAACGATCTCCAGCTTAAGCCTTTACCAACCCGGAATATATTAATTATAAATTATTTATTAACACTTCCCATATATTATGGAGCTCATTCCAATGAGTGGCCATAAGATATGGGAAGTGTTAATAAATAATTAATATATTCCAGGTTGGTAAAGGTAGAGTTTGTATTTTATTGTATGTTATATTTTCATGTTATTTTTAGGCCACATCTTATTTTGTCTTAATAAAAAACATATCATAATTTAAACACTCTTTCTTTATTGTATTAACAAACAGAACTTCATTTAACATCATTTTTATGCATTTGCTATAGCAATACAGGTCCAATATCTTAGTCTATTCTGGTCCTTGTTTCTCAGGATCACGGACCGTGATAGGTATCAGGACAACTCATACCCACGGCAACTTGTACCAGTCAAGTCGTACCCCAAATTGGACGTCTCGTACCCATTTTTGTCTGGACAACTCGTACCCATGATTGGACAACTCGTACCCAACGGGACAACTCGTTTCTGATATTATTTAGAAGGGGGAGGGCAGATAGTAACACAAATATAACAGACCAGTGCTTACATGAGCGAGGGTGAAAAGACCCGGACTAGTAGGGACCGCGGAGATGGGAGGGGGGGGGTGTAAGCCCCCACCCCTCATTTTTTCCCCTAAAAATAAAATCACCAAACATATAACTACTACGGGATTGTCATTTTGATATTTTAAGACACATTCACACAGCGAGATAAGACTAAGTTTAGAGTAGATCGTAAAGCCCTTGAAAGAGTTTATTTCTTATTCGTTCGCCCAGCATTGGAATATGCAGACATAGTGTGGGGTAACTGCAGTGCAGAAGAATCCAGTGGACTTGAACGAATTCAAATTGAAGCAGACCGGATCGTGACCATTTAAGTTTTGTCAGAGATCATTTCTGGCCATATAATTTGTTTTTTGTGGCGGAACAGAACAAATTTCAATGCTCAGAATACAGGAAATAGCATTCTGGGGAATTTTTTTCAGAGGAGCATGCCCCCTTACCCTCTTGTCTTCCTGGGCCCTCGCGGCAATCAGCCACCCCCGCCACCACCCCACACACACACCTCCAAAATTGCTCTGCAGCCCCTGTAGTAACAGAAAAATAGCAAACCAATGGTTCAATTTCATATGATATTTATTAATTTTCAGTCAGAAACAAAAATCACTATTAACTGATCTGGTCAATTAGATTGCGCACGGATATTTAATGATACTCACAATGGTTAGAAAATGTTGTGAAATAATACAGAAGTAGAGAAAAATATAATTAGTAAAAAAACGACATTCTCGCAACGCTTTGTTACTTTATCCTTTTATGAAGTGGAAGATTTGTTCTCCTTGACTGAAGGCTACTTGCAAACCAAACAATTAACATTTCACTGTCACAACAAAGCAAATCATTATCAAAACACAAATAAAACATGTGCAGACAGCAACTTACAGAGCAAATCATTATCCAAACATGTGAGACATTTCCGACAGCAAGTTTTCATTGTATAAACTTATGGAAGTGTATGTTCCAAAAGTCAAATCAATAGTGATTTAAAAAAAAAAAAATGATAGCATGTCCAGTGGTCTGTTATTTTTGTGTTACTATCTGCCACACCTCCTGTAAATCATGTCAGGTACGAGTTGTCCAGCTGTGGGTACGAGTTGTCCAATCATAGGTACAAGCTGTCCAGACAAAAATGGGTACGAGTCGTCCAATTGACTGGTATGAGTTTCCGTGGGTACGAGTTGTCTAGAAACCCAGTGGTACTGAGCAACGAGCCTCAGAATAGACTAAGATTACGGACCCTTATTGCTAACCACTGCTGCAAAAATGCTTAGCGTTTTCTTTTCTAGCCGCTGAATTTAACGCCGTGGGGAATTGGACCGTTGTGAATTTAGCACCATGGGGAATTGGACCGTTGTGAATTTATCGCTGTGGGGAATTGGACCATTGTGAATTTAGGGAACGGGTCAAGCCGCCCCCGGGTCAGATCGCTCCCAGGTCAAGTCACCCCACAAAAAGATTGGAAATATGGTCATGTTGCTGACCAAATTTCTGATTTTTTCTGGGGAGACTTGAACACAGATCAGAAATATGGTTGGCAAGGAGTGAAGGGATGAAAATGTTCCTGTTTCACTGCAGTTTACGTTGGGAGTGATAGATTGTCAATTATAAGTGCCTCAGTGCCATTAAGACTAAGAGAGAGAGAAGGTGGGGGAGGGCAAATCTTCGCAAAACTTACCGCTTCTATTCACCACTGAAAAGTCGCCGGATGAAGCAGATAGATAGATAACAAATGACTTATAATCAGCAGAAAAAGAATATAGTTTCTTTTTTGGGGGGCAAAATCAGACAACAGTTTATCACACCTACCACTCGCCTCCCATGTAAAGTAAAAGAGATGTGATTTTACAA
This sequence comes from Pictodentalium vernedei, assembly GCA_031216915.1. Lineage (NCBI taxonomy): Eukaryota > Metazoa > Mollusca > Scaphopoda > Dentaliida > Dentaliidae > Pictodentalium > Pictodentalium vernedei. Next base: position 686,865,958 of record CM062297.1, read on the forward strand.
CAAAAAAAAAAACCCATCCATTTTAGATTTCGTGTAGTTCAGCGATCCGAACGTAGCGGCAACCCCTCTACATTCAGATTCTTCCCATTTAATCCTATAGAAAAAGTTCCCATCAAGTTTTTATGGGAACTCGAAACTCGAAATTAGGAATATATATCAAGCTTTCGCCCTCATTACCGGCTGCAATCGATAGTACACGTATTTCCTTACATTTGGGCAGAGTTTATTGATCCTAATTATGTTTTATTCTTTAAATACCGTCATTTGAATACTCGTGAGGCGTCAACGGAGATTTCGAAATTGGCCATGTTTTGGTTTAAATATAAAACAGTAAATACAATAACCCGGTAATGGTGCCGAAACGAATAGACCTTTTCATCGATGAAGAAACGGAAATTCGATTGCAATTGCACAGAGGGGGTTGATTATCTGCCCTGTGCGAATATGCGACCGAGTTTGATGACCTCCTCTGCGCGAATGAGATCGAGATTCCGATTCCGCATCGACGAAAAGGTCTATTCGTTTCGGCGCCATTACCGGGTTATTGTTTTTACTGTTTTATTTTTAAACCAAAACATGGCCAATTTCGAAATCTCTGTTGACGCCTCACGAATATTCAAATGACGGTATTTAAAGAATAAAACATAATTAGGATCAATAAACTCTGCCCAAATGTAAGGAAATACGTGTACTATCGATTGCAGCCGGTAATGAGGGCGAAAGCTTGATATATATTCCTAATTTCGAGTTCCCATAAAAACTTGATGGGAACTTTTTCTATAGGATTGAATGGGAAGAATCTGGACGTAGAGGGGTAGCCACTACGTTCGGATCGCTGAACTAGATTTCCTGTAACACTTTTTCCCTAGTTATTACGAATACAGGAGAAGTCGGCCCACGAGAGAAGTCGGCCCATGAGACAAGTCGACCCCAAACGAAGTTAGCCCACAAGAGAAGTCGGCCCACAAGCCGACTTGACCCTAAACCTGAATTTATGCCGTGGGGAATTGGACCATTGACTGATTGTGAATTTAGCGTCGTGGGGGAAATGGTCACTTTTCTGATTAACAGGCCGTGGGGAAATGACCTACAATCGGGTGGCTCATCTGGTTCACAGCTTGGGAGTTGAGTATATTCATTGTGGTATTTAGTGGGCCAGTTTGAGTTACCATATTCACTTCTGATTCGGGCACTTTTTCGAGAGAAATTGAAACAAACCCACTAAAATATCACCTGCAAGGCCTTAAAAAGTGGATTGATGTCTAATTCATCTATTTCTGTCATACTTTAAGCAACTAGCGCCAATAAGCGTAAAAAGACAATTTTCTGAAATATTCCTCTTCATGTGACTCATTTGACAGCTGACTTTTGAACTTGACCTAATTCACGGAGTATAGAATCAACCCTAACCTCCCTGCCAAATTGCAATGCGAATGAAAAAACAGTTGGGTCTTATTAAAATGAGACCGAAAGCAAGAACAAGAGACCGTTAATGGTGGGAACACCCCCAAACGGAGGATGGAAATTGGAATGTGGGCGAGTGGTAGCTCAACTTTTGAGCTTTGTTTGCGGTTTATATTTAAAATCGGATATTTATTGCTGCGAGAATAGCACGTAAATATCAAAACTATAAAAATTAGCTATTCTCCGCTGGAATTCCAGCTAGGGCGAGTGGGACCTTAGGAATTCAGTTCTGCACTCAATTTTTGTAAGTTCACTAACCATGTTTGAAAGTTTCGTGCACACGATTTTGAGATACGAAACGTTCAAACATGGTTACTGAACTAACAAAAAAATGGTTACAGAACTGATAAGTGGGGGAGAGGTACCCTAGGATTTTCCAGTTCTGTACCCAATTTTTGTAAGTTCAGTAACAATGTTTGCACGTTTCCATCCCACGATTCTGGGATACGGAACGTCCAAACACTGTTACTGAACATACAAAAATTGTATACAGTAGTGAAAATGTGGCGACAAGCCGTTGAAAAGTGGGAGAAAATACAATGAGCATGGGGTTGGGTGTAATAATAAAAAAAATTTAAAACACATCTTTTTTTATTTCCTAGCATCAAAATATAATTATAATGAACATCATTTTTTTCTAGCATCAAAATATAAATACAATGAACATGAATAGGAATATTTTTAGTTTTTAGGCCAACTCCCCCACCCAAGCAAGTTATCACAATATATTCCAATACCTGCGTTGTAAATGTGGCGAACTAGTAACAATTCGAGAATAATAAATGAATGAACAAACAAGGATCACCACTGGACGCACAATTGTTGTTTAATGAGAACAAATATCAACATATATTTGGGTACGAAACGTCTACTGGTACGGTACGAAACGTCCATATATTTTAAGCGAAAATAATTGTTGGATACGAAACGTCCAATCTTGGGTGCAAAACGTCTAGAAATTTGGTTACGAAACGACCAAAGATTTGGGTACGAAACTTCCAACTGGGTACGAAACGTCCAAGGTACGTAACGTCTAGAAACCCTTCTGTGTATTATTCAGGGCAAAACCTTATAGATGTTGTGCACTGTTGTACTGTACTATGGGAGAAGCTTTTCGAAGCCAGATGTGAAGTGAAAAATTGTTTTTGTTTCCCTCTGTCACTTCAGCCCGAGGCAACAATGTTCAGTGTTTTTCACAACAGGTGAGTCTAACAGAAAAAATATGAGCCCCAAACAAGACTATCCCTGGAGAACCTGAAATATCCTACTGATGTTATGACTGTTGTTGTAAAAGTAAAGAAAAAAGCATCCTTTTCCAAAATAACTGGAAGAGAAAAAAAAATAAAGAACTGAAACTCAAACTAAGCGAGTATTAAGCAACACAAACATTTATAAGCAAAGTCAGAGAGATGTAATAACAGCCCAAACCATCAATACTGTGTTGTGTGGGGCTGTGGTCCGAGTGATTAATACACCTTTAGGGTCAGCTAATTTTTAAAGTTCCACCCCATTGTTCAGAGAATTTCTCACATAAATTCAGGCTATTACAGGGGAAGATGGACCAGGCAGAATAGTTTCATCAAACTTTCATGGAACATGGGTTACATGTTAAGCACCTGCACATACAGATAAATTAAATATTGTTCATTGCTTGTCATTGCTCTTTTTAAGTCAGTAGTCTATCCTTTATTAGACAGTTTTTCAGATAGTTTTCTGGAGTATGCATCAGAGAGTGCCAAATTTAATTTTGTTTTATTGTTATGTTCGACTAACCACAATTAAACTCCTTTTATAATAGTTCCCACTCCATGTAAAGTGTTTGAAGAGAAGTCATTGACAATGTCAACGACTGCTGTCTTTCATTTTTGTCGCTGATAAGCTCCCCTTGAAGAGCAGTGCGAACTAAGGCTCTGAAAATCACAATGTTCAGGATGGATCATGAGTAGTATGTCATGTACCCGGACAGGTACAGGTTGGGGAACCTTGGGTGGGGGACCTCGGAAGTGACGTCATGTCACGTGACCTAGTGGCGCAATGTTGTGTTGTCATGGTAACCCGCGTGAGTAGCCATCTTGTGACGTCATCTCCATAGTAATACGTGGTGTGAGTGCGCATGTGCAGCGCGTGTTGTTAGGATGATACGTGTTTCCGTCGTCCATTTTGTGTACTGGAGGCCGCCATCTTGCTTTCTATGGTAGCACGTGATTGCTATGTTACCCAATTTTTCTGCAATAAGACGGGGTATGTTCGGAGGGTGTGTTCGATTGAATAGGAGTATTTTCCTCCTGATTCGTAGAATTACCACAAACAACCCGACAATCCCTCCAAATTACCAAAATCCACCGCAATTTTTTACTATTTCGAATTCTTTCTTTCAGAATTCTCTGCTTCTATCTATATATGCAACAGTTTACGTCTATCTGCCCATGTTCCTTTGTTCTGGAGTATACCCCAGTAGCGTAGAAGAGCCTATCAACTGGAACAGTTTACCTTATTATTACTATATTTACCAATTTCTGGTCTATTCTTGTTAGTTCTGACCCTATTCTAAGTACTCTTGTTGTTTCATTTATCTAGAACATTTATAACCAATCAGACTGCTTGATTTCCCATAAACTAAACTTAATCGTATAGAGTTATCTCCCCTTATTACAACGAAGTTGTACCCGACTCTCATCACATTTATATCCAATGGCAATATCCCGGGCACCCCAATTTCAGCACCCCTTTTTGGAAAAACATATGACCTTCGGCACCCCTTTTTTGTCATATGTGCTTATGTGAAAAAGCACAATGTGACACAATGTGCCCTAGCACAAAGGCACATACGGGTATTTGAGGATACCTATGACCTGGTATTGTATTATTTGAGGATGCCTATCGAGGATACCTATCGAGCATACCTTTATAAGATACTTATCTGAGGATACTATATAGGCTGGACATATCCCTGTAGGTCTCTTGCTGGCCCTTGGTACTACTGATCCACCGGGTGCTTCATATTATTGAGCGGTATTCTGGGGGTGGGGTCAATGCTGGGTAATACAGAACGGCAGCAGAGTATGGTAGGTATATTCCCCTGTAGGTCCCATCCTAACCGTTGATAATATATACCTACCAAATGCGTTGTATCATCCTGTTACTGGTAAGATGGTACGTAATAGCAGTAGTTCTGACCCTATTCCAAGTACTCTTGTTGTTTCATTTATCTAGATCATTTATATAAATTATAACTAACCATTGATTTCCCATAATCTATATGCAGAGTTATCTCCCTTGTGTATAAAAAGCCTATATCCAATGGCCATATTCCCAGGCACCCCAATTTCGGCACCCCTTTTTTAGGAATCCCATTTGTGGAATCCCTTTTTGTCAAATGAGGATAAGAATCGTAGTACATTAGACCTCATTGAGGAATTTTACTGGAGTATACTCCAGAACAAAGGAACATGGGGCAGATAGACGTAAACTGTTGCATACATAGATAGAAGCAGAGGATACTGAAAGAATTCGAAATAGTAAAAAGTTGCGGTGGATTTTGGTGATTTGGAGGGATTGTCGGGTTGTTTGTGGTAATTCTACGAATCGGGAAAATACTCATATTCAATCGAACACACCCTCCAAACATACCCCGTCTTATTGCGGAAAAATTGGGTAACATAGCAATCACGTGCTACCATAGAAACCAAGATGGCGGCCTCCAGTACACAAAATGGACGACGGAAACACGTATCACCCTAACAACACGCGCTGCGCATACGCACTCACACCACGTATCACTATGGAGATGACGTCACAAGATGGCCGCTCACGCGGGTTATCATGACAACACAACATGGCGCCACTAGGTCACGTGTCATGACGTCACTTCCAAGGTCCCCCACCGAGGTCCTTCAACCTGTACCTGTCCGGGTACATGACATACTACTATCATGGCTGTGTTCTCAAGTCAGCACCCATTTTAAAAGCAGCTGTATCACATTTTCATCGTTTAATAGTATATCTAATCAACTGGATGAAAATATTAACAAAAATGACTTGAGGAAAAAAAATTTCTTGCGGAAAAAAACTTATTTTTAGAGCTGAGAACCGTCCACCACCACTTCCCCGCCCACGTTCCTGGACCCCCACCCCCGCCACCCCCCCCCGATAGGACCACAAACAAACGCCAGATAATATGCTATAATGTACAAAGTTTGAGTCAATGCGACTTCAATACATAAAACTCAGCTTGTGAATTATGCAAAAAATTCAGATTGGCGGTGTCACATTTCGACAGTTTCGAACAAGAGACCGCAGTTATTAATCATAACACGTCATCCACTGATTCGTCGCGGATTTCAGATGAGAACGTATCCATTCAAAACCCTAGTGATCCCCTTGTCGCTTCCTGCCATCAGCCCCCCCCCCCCCCCCACCCCCACCCAACCCCACCACCACCCCCGCCTTAAGCGCTCAGCGACGAGCTGTTTGGTGATATTCTGCATCCCTCCTTCCCAGTTTCACGAATAATGGACCTAAATTTCTCCCGTCTGTCGCCCACTTCTTAGATATTCTTCACTTTCCCATTCCATTTCCTCGTTATACTTCCTGTCAATATTATTCTGTTATATTAATATTTTGGACATTCTACAAAGAAGTGATCGGGTTCTCTTTTCCTTTCAAACGACACAGTGGGAACGCCTTATCACAGTCTGCTCCACCGGCAACACCTTCATCAAGGCGCAAGTGACTTCACCTCAATTTGAATAGCAGTGCCCCCCCCCCCCAACCCCCCCCCCCCCCCCCAACCCCCCCCCCCCCCACACACACAGAAATATAATATAAAAGTTTAAAAAGAAAAAAAATAAAAATAAATTAAATAATGTGCATCTGAGTACTCCTAAAAACCTGGCTTCAAGATCGCATCACAAGCTATGCTTGGTACATCCATCATCTCCCAGGTGATTTCTCCCAGAAGAAATGTTACTGCTGAAGCTTTCTTCCTGAAAACTTCAGATGGTTAAGAAATTGTCTCCGCTTCATAGTTAATTTGTATGTTTCCCATGGGTATGTTTTCCCATGATGTTTATAATGACATCCAAATACTCGTAGTCACCAGTCTCTTAGCCGTTTTTCACCTTTGGGAATAGAAAACTCCCCACCCTCGCACAGGCTTCACTTTACAGCCCACTGATATAAAAGTGCTTCTGTTTTCATTCAATCCGATCTCCAATTTGTTCAATATCTCACAAAAATTGCTAGCATTTTTCATTCAGCTCTGCTTAAAATCAATCTACACACGGACTCGCTTTATTCTAAAACTACCCTTCTGTGTTTGCTAAGAACATCCATGCACAGAGCTTTCATAATTCCAAGAAACCACCTCATATCATCAGACCAAAACATCAAGCGTTCGTCACACTCTCCGTCTCTTCATGGGCTTTTTTAACAGCCGGAGAGGCTGCTTATAAACTATTTTTCTTTCCTGCTCTAATTTTTTTTTTAACAACATTTTTCATCATTGAAATGAGGTTTGATGAACAGGCAATGCCTATTATTAACACAGTACCCTACATAAACACACATTTACAATGGGGCAAGTGCAACTGTACATATACAAAAACTGATCGAGTGGATTAGAAAGAAAGTACCACACAATATCTCGTCATCTCTTATATATCCATTACCTATCGGTTATGGAGGCATTATGGTACAGATGAAGGTATAATAGGCCAACAGTACGCGTGTCCGGTTGGGGTGCACTATCAAAAATCAGTCTCCAATGGCAAAACACAAAGATTCATTTCCACTGGCTAATAATTATTCACTCTCCCGAATCTCATTGTTTCCCTAATATATTCTTGCACCGCACTGAATATACTGACATTTTCCAAAGAAGTTTTCTCTGGATCACCATATAACATTAAAATGATATTAGTGGTGTGGCCCAATTTGGGGTAATACTTTTGCCGGTAAAAAGGACGGTATCCGGTAAAAAGGACGGTAAGTGTATAAAAACTACGTTTTATAAAGTACAAAATGTACCTCTGAATGTGTGAAAAGTGATTATTTAAGGAAGCTTACGCAATAATAAGTATATAGATGGAAGATTAAGTATTGTTTGTTTCACTGTAGACTATTTACAAGACAAAGTACATCATTTTTTCCATCGACACTGATCGACACGCCATTTTGTGCAAGGAAAACAACGATTTCGCTGAGGTGCACGACGAGGTGAATATTATCATACTTGCTCGATGGAGGTGTAGCTAACTTAAGATGTTTCTGTTCACCACGAGGGGATTTAACATAAAGTGTTTTGGAGAGAAACCATTTATAATTTGAAAATATTCTACAATAAAACAAACAATACTTAATCTTCGTTTTATATTGCGCACGCTTCATTAAATTGTCACGTCTTCACACTTTCAAAGGTACATTTAGTAAAACAGTTTTTATACGCTTACCGTCCTTTTTACTGACCGGCAAAAAGTTGTGTTCAAGCTTTTTTTTTAAACGGGGGTTCATATTTTATTTTCAGTTAACGTTTCGCCAAACACATGCCGAGGTGATAATAAATATTAAAACCATACATACATCAGTGGATACTGGTTCTAGATTCCTGTATGTCCTACCCCAATGATACTTACAGGCGCCTATTAAGAGTGGAGTGCCTTGTTCTCACTCCACCAATCCCTATGTGTGAGCTCCCAGTGGTAGACCGGGTTCTAGAATCCTGTAAGTCCCACCTCAGTGATACCCACATGAGCCTGTAAGACTAGGGCCCCTTGTGCTCACTCCACCAATCCCTATGTGTGAGCTCAAACTGGTGGGCCCGTGTTTGTGTGTGTGTGTGTGTGGGGGGGGGGGGGGGGGGGGGGGGGGGGCTGCGGGGCCCCAAATATGCACACCGTAACTTACTGTTTTTAACCCCCACGCTTCCTCAGGAGGCACTAGAATCGATTTGGGAGCTTCAGAATTTGAAGAAAAAAATTATCCGGGAAACGGCCCACAACCGTGGGAGGGAATACGCCCAATTCCATAGTTAAAGCCATTGAAATATGCCAGCGTTGTCGATCTCCCCCCAACCCCCACCCCCATTTCGAAATTATGGGAAATGGATTATATATTTAGCGGGGCGTGGCCAGGATTCTGTAATGGTGTGGGAGGGGGCAATCATGATATTTGGAACTAGGCTAGACCTCCCCAGAGACAAATTATCATAAACAATAAAACAAACAATACGTAATGTTCTTTATATATATTTATTATTGCATACGCTTCATTAAATTGTCTCTTTTCAAACATTCAACTGCACATTTACTACTTTAAAACATAGTTTTTATACACTTACCGTCCTTTTACGGGCAAAAGTTGTGTTCAAGCTATTTTTTTAAACGGGGGTTCATAACTTATTTACAGTTAGCGTTTCGCCAAACACATGCCGAGGTGATAATAAATATTAAAACCAACCACACATCAGTGGATACTGGTTCTAGATTCCTGTATGTCCTACCCCACTGATACTTACAGGCGCCTATTAAGAGTGGAGTGCCTTGTTCTCACTCCACCAATCCCTATGTGTGAGCTCCCAGTGGTAGACCGGGGGGGGGGGGGGGCTGAGGGCCCCCCAAATGCAAACCATAATTAAAAATATCCTGGGAAGGGCTCATAATCGTGGGAGGGAATACGCACAATTCCATAGTTCAAGCGTTATATCGATCTTGCCCCCCCCCCCACCATTTCGAAAACTAGTAGAGGCGTAGCCAGGATTCTATAATGGAGGGGGCATTTTTTTTTTTTTTTGAGAGGGGGGTGTCGTTGTGGTTGGTTTTAATATTTATTATCACCTCGGCATGTGTTTGGCGAAACCCTAACTGAAAATAAAATATGACTAGTTTGAACACAACTTTTTGCCGGTAAAAAGGACGGTAAGCGTATAAAAACTGTTTTACTAAATGTACCTCTGAAAGTGTGAAGTGACAATTTAATGAAGCGTGCGCAATATAAAACGAAGATTATGTATTGTTTGTTTTATTGTAGACTATTTTCAAATTATAAATGGTTTCTCTCCAAAAAACACTTGCTGCTAAATCCCCTCGTGGTGAACAGAAACATCAAAAATTAGCTACACCTCCATCGAGCAAGTATAATAATATTCACCCCGTCGTGCACCTCAGCGAAATCGCTGTTTTCCTTGCACAAAATGGCGTGTCGATCAGTGTCGATAGAAAAATGATCTATTTTGTCTTCTAAATAGTCTACAATGAAACAAACAATACTTAATCTTCCATCTATATACTTATTATTGCGTAAGCTTTCTTACAAAATCCCTTTTCACACATTCAGAGGTATATTTAGTACTTTAAAACGTAGTTTTTTATACACTTACCGTCCTTTTTTTACCGGATACTGTCCTTTTTTACCGGCAAAAAGTATTACCCCCCCCCCCCCCCCAATTTGTGTTAGAAGCAAATTTCTTTGTTCTGTATATAGAAGACACAATAGTAAATAGTGTTCAGTGTCTTCATATAGATGACCACAGCTACAAGAAGCATCATCACTTATGAATCTCTCGAATTTATGTCCGTTACAGTTTAAAACGCAGCTTCGGAGACCACCTATTCTCAGGAACATGACATGGAAATGGAACAGGAACAGGAACGGGTACCAAATCTCAGGAATGCAGGGACAGAGAAAAAGAGCATTAATCCACGCAAGTGAATAAACTGTATTAAAATGTATACCCACCATAACGACACACTAATCACATGTTTGAACCCCTAGGCCTCTCGTCTATATACTTTTTTGAATGTGTCTTTTTCTCACCTTTTTTCAGTTTTCATTGAATTCACGGGAACAGTTACCGCAGGCGGAACGGTTCTCTTTGCAGCGGGAGTAAATTTCAACATCCAAATATTTCTGCTCGACAGGTTGCCAGTGATCCTAATTTTGAGTTTTTTTGCTATCAACTGTGTGTGGAGTAAACTGGGCGGATTGGAGAGTGGGGGGTGGGGGGTGGGGGACTATGTCTATGTCTAACACGACACGTATTCGAGGAATATTTAACAAATAGATGAGACAATAATTCTTGTAAATCTTGTTAATCAGACCGAAAACGAAAAATGCGAAAAAGACATTTGTTCCCTCTTCCACCCACATAATAAAACCCAGGAAACGACATTGTCGTTAATTGCAAGTTTCTTCTAAAATAGGGTTACAGAAGTACATTTCTGCGGATTTGCACTTAGGCCGTTCCAGGTATCACAGAACTAAATATTTTCCCATAGGCGACCATTGTAACGTTCAAGCAAAAAAAATATGATCGCATCACTTTAATTTTGGCATTCAAATATCTTTGTCAAGTATAGCCCTTCCGACAACTTTTTCTGACCTCAAAACAGGGGGGTCATGCAACAAATAAGAGAGAAAAATTGACAGCAAGGGAAGTACCGGCCACGTGCATATATTTTTCAGGGAATTCTCTACAAAAAACACACTAAATGTAAATTGTATTTTTAGGTCCAAAAGTCATCAAATCACCCTCTTTTTTAACTGGAATATTCATCAATAATGCCAGATGTCAATAGAATGCTTCAAATGTTTATTGAAACAATTTATTTTCCCAAGGCTGTTTATTTTTAGAGATTGCATCACTTCTGAGTGCAACATTTCAAGGCGGGTATTTCTAATTCAAATATTTAGTTCAGTGATACCTCCAAAGTTTTACCGCTGATGGCAGAAACGACTTAGAGAACCTATTAGTGTTGCATTTAATTTCCCTTAGTGAGTTTGAAGATCTTAGCGGGTAATAGGTCAGTTCTGATACAGGTCGTGGAATGAGAGGCCTAATGTAGTTTGGCACGGTTGGGAACATGATTTTATACAAAGCTACTAATTTGTGACGTCGTCTGTGCTCTTTGAGCGGGACGAAACCCGATTCCCTATAAATAAGGCGGTGACTTGTTCCCCTAGTACCCCTATTATAGTTCGTAGAGCATCCAAGTGAAAATTTTCTATGAGTGCTGATTTAGTCTTCGTGCAACCATTCCATATAACATCAGCATAATCAAAATGCGGGAGAATGAAGTATTTATATAGTTTCCAATACGTGTCTAAAACAGTCTGTATTTTAGGCTTCTTAGACAGTTTATCATGGGGCTGAACTTATTTACAATGCTCTCTTTATGTGAATCCCATTGTCCTGTTTTTGAAAAGATCAGCCCAAGATGTTTAGGAGAGTCTGTCTCTTCTATTTACTGTCCTAGGAGGTAAAGATGGGGACGAAGCGTAGGGTTTACTTTACTTGAAAAGTACAATGATTCGGTCTTTAGTGGATTAATAAGACCTGCCATGTGTTAGACCACAGGGCAATTTTTCTCGGGTCATTATTCAAAACTTCAACTTCTGGCATCTCCGATTACTAGATAAAATGTAGTATCATCGGCATAAAGTCTAATAGTGGACATAATATCTTTAACAATGCCATTTATGTAAATTTTTAACAGAAGAGGACCTAAAACGGATCCTTGTGCCACGCCAGCTTTAATGATTTGATTTTTGGATTTCTCTCCATTTACGACTATATGCTGGGAGCGATTTATTAGGTAGCTTTCAAACCACGTGAGTATGTTTACCTCTTATTCCAATTTACGAATTAATCCGTCATGCCATACTCTATCGAATGTCTTACTTATCTCAGAGAATACCATTCTGACTTCTTTATTGGTGTCCATATTACTGGCAATATAGTTATCAATATCTATGAGTTGGTAAATTGTACTGTCACCCGGAATGAAGCCTGTTTGTAAGGGTGTTAACAATCCGTTTTCCACCAAGAAAGAAAAAATGCCTCTGAAAATTACTTGTTCTAGAATTTTACTGACAGAACTTGTTAGAGAGACTGGCCTTGTCATTAAGGTATAATTTATTTTGAAGAGGCACAACACTAGTCATCTTCCATAAATTTGGAAACTCATTACGTGATAAGGGCAGATTAAAAAGATAAGTTAGATGGGGAGCTAACTGTTGGGCACATGCCTTAATAATTCTGTTATTAATTAAATCTGGTACACTATCTTCCTGGTGGTTTAAGTTACTAATAATTGACATTACTTCCTCTTCGGAAATTACTATGAAATCGAAACTCATTTCACAGTGTGGAATGGGTGGTATTTCTTTGTCACCGAGTTAGCTTGATTAGCAAAATACATATTTAATACGTCCTGCGATGGACTTTGCATCATCAATTATTTCCCCACTTTCTTCAAGTGTCGGGAAAAGTGCATTCGATAGATTGTTCTCTTTAGAGAAAGATTTAAGGGTTCCCCACCAATGTTTACTGCCAAAGTTTCTAGATGATACATAAGTGTCAGTTTTAAGATCGTATTCTTCTTTGGCTGTCTGTATGAGTGATATAGTTTCATTTGTGTTTATGGTTAAATCTAGGGGAACTGGACAACGCGGCCTCGGGACATCTCGACCTCAGGAGAACCGACCCGGACAAGTCGGCCCATTTTCCAAAAAAGTCTAAAAGAATAAGATTCACTTGGAATATAAAAATATTACAATGATCTGCTGAATCACATCAATGTTAAACAAACATATTTAACACCAACACATGAGTAATTGTTCAATAGTTTGCTATTCCAACATGGGACAAACCTTTTTCAGTTATTGGGAAAAGCAGTGAAGTTTTCAATGATAAGATTTGTTGTTTTTTCAATTAAAGAAGGAAACCATCTGAAACTGACAAGCCTATTTCAATTACTGAAAAAACAGTCAAACATTTCAAAAAGTTTGGGTCAGAAAAGGGTACTGACAGGAAAGTATATATATAAGTAGTAGTGTATGTTCCCCTACAGGGGTTAGTTGGGGGGATCTCATCGGGGGATCTCATGTGACGTCATAGTCACGTGACCTAGTGGCGCCATGTTGTGTTGTCATGGTAACTCGCGTGAGTGGCCATGTTGTGACGTCACCTCCATAGTGATACGTGATGTGAGTGCGCATGCGCAGCGCGTGTTGTTAAGGTGACACGTGTTTCCGTCGTCGATTTTGTATACTGGAGGCCGCCATCTTGGTTTCTATGGTAGCACGTGATTGCTATGTTACCCAATTTTTTGCAATAAGACGGGGTATGTTCGGAGGGTGTGTTCGATTCAATCGGAGTAAATCTAATTACCACAAACAATCCGACAATCCTTCCAAATCACCAAAATCCACCCAAACTTTTACTATTTCGAATTCTTTCAGAATTCTCTGCTTCTATCTATATATGCAACAGTTTTCGTCTATCTGGCCATGTTCCTTTGTTTTGGAGTATACTCCAGTACCGTAGAAGAGCCTATTAGTTGGAACAGTTTACCTTATTATTACTATATTTAGCAATTTCTGGTCTATTCTTGTTAGTTCTGACCCTATTCCAAGTACTCTTGTTGTTTCATACATCTAGATCATTTATAACCAATCAGATTGCTTGATTTCTCATAATCTGTATGCAGAGTTATCTCTCTTCTGCATAATAAAAGCCTATATCCAATGGCAATATCCACAGGCACCCCAATTTTAGCACCCCTTTTGAAAATACCTGCGGCTATGGAATCCCTTTTTTGTCATATGTGCTTATGTGAAAAGGCACAATGTGACACAATGTGCTCTAGCACAAAGGCACATGCTTTATGTGCCGATATGTGCTTATGTGAAAAGGCACAATGTGACACATAGGCACATACGGGTATTTGAGGATACCTTTGGCCTGGTATTGTATTATTTGAGGATACCTATCGAGGATACATACTGGAGAATCCCTTTTATCATATGTGCTTATGGGAAAAGGCACAATGTGACACAATATGCCCTATCACATAGGCACATGCTTTATGTGCCGAAATGTGCTTATGTGAAAAGGCACAATGTGACACAATATGCCCTATCACATAGGCATATACGGGTATTTGAGGATACCTATGGCCTGGTATTGTATTATTTGAGGATACCTATCGAGGATACCTACTGGAGAATCTCTTTTTGTCATATGTGCTTATGTGAAAAGGCACAATGTGACACAATATGCCCCATCACATAGGCACATACGGGTATTTTGAGGATACCTATGGCCTGGTATTGTATTATTTGAGGATACCTATTGAGGATACCTATCGAGGATAGCTTTTGGAGAATCCCCTTTTTGTCGCATTAGGCTATGTAAAAGCCCTCAGTGGGTCTAAAGTAGTCTTACCAACCGCTTCCATCTTGTCGCCAAAGCTCCAATGCCATTACAGGTCTATGGCCTATCTGTCCTATCATTAGCTTCTACAACAGTCTTGTTCCATTGCGGCCTTGTACCAGTACTATTGGCTTCTGTTATTCTGCCCCATATCTCATCCATCCATTAATATTGACTTGTATCACTTCTTCCTAGCTATACCTGTCTCAGTCTCGACTATAACATTAAGCAAGGTTGAATCAGATTTCCCCTGTATACATATACATAAGGCGACATGCCGAAAAGCGAAAGTCCGAGAAAGCAAGAATCCCACCCCTGCACAGCGCATTTTTTAGAAGAAAAAATTGATGTCCCTCGAGGTCTCGTGTTCCTATGAAGGCTGACTTTAGTGCCACCGGTATTAACCACGTGAACAAAAAAGAACAAGATGGCGACGCCCATTGGTGTATTTCCCCAAAACTCTTTGAATAAAACATACATTTGCCCGTATGAGGATTGTGAAACTGTTTTTGCCAATCGATATAAATTACGAGTGCATATAAGAACACATACTGGGGAGGTAAATATTTCCCCCTTATAACATAACCACTACTGATAATGTAACCAATTTCCTAAGTTCGTGAATTACGAGTCACGTCACTTTGCATGACGTTGACACTACTTGACAGCCTACACTACAATTAAGGGGCTATAATATAAGTAATGGAATTTTGTTTATTTTGAAATTCTCACCTCTCATATTCTTTAAATCCACACAAATTATACTTCAAAATGAAGGTTGGGATGTATAGAACACGAAACACAATTGTAATCAATTCATAGAGTCGACAGCAGGGTTCCAGGTCAAATCGCTCTCGGGTCAACTCGCCCCCGCCAGCTTTCCCGGGTCAACTCGCCCCCGATCTGGGGGCGAGTTGACCCGGGAAAATTATTTTGGGGGTGGGTAATTTTTTTTACAAAATTGGGGGAGGGGTAATTTTTTTTTTACTTAAATTGCCGAGAAAAACTGAAAAATAATAACTGAAGTACTTGCCTTCAAAATGTTTAATCATCCTTTTAGAAAATCCAAGAATCAAAAACGTCAATCCTTTCATAGAAAACCCTACGGTGGCTGGTTTAGGGACCTAGGAAATATTTTTTTTATCTCGTGCGCACGAGATACTAAGTCGCGCGCACAACATAATTATCTCGTGCGCACGAGATACTAAGTCGTGCGAACGAGATAATAAGTCGTGCACACGAGATAATTATCTCGTTCCCACGAGATACTAAGTCGTGCGAACGAGATAAGTCGTGCGCACGAGATAATTATCTCGTTCCCACGAGATACTAAGTCGTGCGAACGAGATAATAAGTCGTCGCGCACGAGATAATTATCTCGTGCGCACGAGATAATTATCTCGTTCGCACGAGATACTAAGTATAGCTTTTCATTGCCACGTGATTAACTGATGTTCACGGGAAAATACTTCCAAGTAACTCCTTCTTTCAATGATCAATTTATAGAATAAATCTTCAGCTGCGGTGTACATATTTCTCGATCAAGGGACTGAATACAATCTTCACAAGATTGAAACAAATGTTTTTTTAAAAACATATTCTGACATGTCTTATGTAAAAAAGTGTTTTGCAGATCATACGATAATCTTGCTTGCGTAGTGATCCTAATTATTTCAAGCATTCGCCAAAGAACAATTTTGTTATAATCCATTGTTAAAAGAGAACTATTTGATTAAAGAATTTATACACAGTAAATGCTCTTACGATTTAATTAACCCTAGTTAAACTGTGACACCCTGGATGATTTAATTTTATAAAACTTTGTCGACCGAATAATATGCGAATCCATTTGGTACTACTATGGAAGTTCAGCAATTATTCAGTCCTTTGGCATACTACTTGGTAAATCTGCCCGACGGACGATGGTCCAAATTAATGTTCCAGAATATTTGGAATTCAAACACAAAGACGGGGTTGATAGACCAATGAGGTAGTTTATTTATTTATTTATTTATTTATTTATTTATTTATTTATTCATGGGGGGGGGGGGTTAACGCCACTTTCGACAGCCAGGGTCACCTCGTGTCGGACAGTTTTTACGGGTGGAGGAAGTTGGAGTATCCGGAGAGAACCTCCAATCAACGGCGAGCAACTGTCAGACTCCCCAACGCACTGACTCTTCACAAGCAGGGTTAGCATTGGCTGAAGACAAGTGCACCATTGACGTGCAGTACGCCTTAGTACACAACACCACCCGCGCCCCCACGTCGACAATTGGAATTAACCCTATCAACACTGACACCCTGGAAGGTATCATTTCAGTCAAAACTGTCAACGGCGAAATGGGCGAAACCAGTCTGGTTTGTTGAAAGGATCAGTAAAAATTTAACCCAACTGCTCTGTCGAGCTGCTGGATTAAATTATTACCGAGCCTCGCTTCAGATGTTTTGCTCTTTACATCGTCTGCTCGTCCACTACCAATTTTTTCTTCACGCAAACATTTATGCGCAACGGGTTGAAAAAGGGTTAAGTGTCTTGCCCAAGGATACAACGCGGTTTCCGGACCTGCATCTCTACCTACTGAGCCACCGCGCTCCCGAGGTAGTCAATATAGAACTATGCAATGGAGATATCTGACTTAGAAGTGACCGCAACCCAGGGTATAAAAATCGACAAAGAAAGGGTCATGGTCGATTGTAACCCGAATTGGCGAGAGGGGGGTCAAAGCAAGTAGGTCTTTGGGTGGCCTGCAAAATAAAGAAAAAACAGATTTTGAAGAGTACCTTGATGGCACATTGGGGGAGGAGGTACTGTTGTTTAAGACGAGGGCGCAGTCGCTGGAGCTTAGCTGGAAAAGTAGGAACAACAGTGAAAAGGAGTGTCAAATGTGTCATTTAGTTTAGTGGAGACCCTAGAACACTCTCTTTTAGAATGTCCAAAATACCAGTCTAACAGAATAAGATTCACCGGGCGTATAATGGGGAAGTGTGATGGGAGAATAAAGGACATGTGGTTAGTGGATGATGCAAAGGAGAGGGTTAGTATGCTTATAGGAGAGATGAGGAAGAATAGTGTAGGGGATGTCATCAAACAGTTCGTCTCAGAGAGTTGGAAGGAGAGTAGAGCCGTGGAGATAGGGAGGTATTTGGGAGCACAGGGCAAATACAATCCTTCTCACCTGAGAACCGCGGCAAATCAGCGGTCGGCTAATTACTACTAGGCTGTAACAAAATATACTATTAAAAAAAAGTAGGGGATATCCAAATTCATGTTGATATTTTCAGAAAAAGTTCTTGGATACGCGCGTGATTGGACACATGAATATGTTACCAAGTTTAATGTGGATCATGAATGTCACCACCGTCAGAAGGCAATATTGATGACAGACGGCAATCAGGTCATCCAAAGGCGACAACTGATAATCAGGATCGTTTCATCCGAATCACAATGTTGCGAAACCGCCATCAAAGTGCCTCAGAAATTGGACAGCAGGTATACCGAGCGACAGATGT